>JAVRXN010000013.1:54947243-56147243 GCA_033556935.1 Timema podura | reverse complement strand
GAAATGATAATGTAGACAATACACTTTGTGTTCTCTTGCTTGTGTGTTTGTAAAATACACATTCCCGGTGAGACACCGCAACTAAGCTGGAGAAAGTTGCGTTCTAAAGCAGGTATTTGTAAATCAATATTATATTTAATGGAATGTAACAGTATAGTTGTTAAAAGCTTTTATTACATAGATATTTTTTAATTTACATTTGTAAAGTTTATTTATAATATGTATGAAAGAAAGTGCATTGAGCAAAAACAATTTGTAATAAATAAATAAAATGATAGAATATTAGGAAAATGGTAGAGCACAAATAAAAGTAAAAACACTAACACATATTTACACACACTTCAATATTTCGATGCTATTATAGCATCTTCCTCAGGAAGTAGTAGTAATTAGACTGAACAGGATGTTGTCCTCAGTGATGCCAACTTGATTAGTAAGGATGAAAACTTCTCTGGTGGAGTTGAAATTCCCTGAATATTTCTCTATTACTCATCGATGGTAGGTAGTGCTGGTGTAGTTTCTGTGTTGAAATTAGCTAATATTTAGGTTGGGTGGTTTTCTAGACTTTGTGATCCATTGATGTGCCAGTTCCCATCTTCTTAACTGAGACATATTAATTGTGTCTTTTGGAATGATTTTAACACCTTGACAGTGTAGCAGTCCTCAAAGTTGAGGTTATTATTGGTGGCGTGTGCTGAATCTGTTTTTTCTGGATTCTTAATTTTGGTGTCATGGCGGTGTCCATTCGTTTACGGAGAGTTTCATTGGAGAAGCCAACATATTGTGCAGTACATTGTTGGCATTCTAGTTGGTAAATTAGGTTACTGGACTCACATGTGTGACTGCCTTTGATGGTATAGATGGAGTTGGTGATGCTAGAGAAAGTGACTGCTGAATGATGTATTTGGCAGGTTTTACAAGCTGTTTTGTTACAGGTTGAGAGCCTTGTTGTGATTGAATGAAGGTTGTGTCATTTTCAGTTTCGAGTTTTAGGGTGTACCAGAAGATTTAATAAGTGATGGAGGCTGTTTATACACAAGGACTAGTGTTTTTTGAGAATATTGTTGGTACAGCTGGATGGTTATTGTTGGTATATTGAGAGTTTGATTAGTAGCATGCACTCATTACAAGTTTTTGTTTGACTTTTCATGTCTTTTTTTTCCCGTAGATTTTAAGTAATTGTTTGATGATTTTTAGGTTATATAAGTCCAGGCCCTGCTATTCATGTTTAAGATTGTTTTGACTAAGTGCTAATAGAAACCATTGTCTCAATCTTATTTGATGTAAAATTTGCCATTACTGTTTTATTATCAATTTGTGATTTATTTTAAAGCAGGATATTAGCTATATTTTCTAGATTTTACTTTTTATAGCGTGTTTTATTTATGCATTCATATACCAATTAAAGGTGCTGTGTTTGACTACTGCCCACATTTCATTTTTTAATCTGGATGAAATATCTATCCTACTGATTGCATTTATAATTTGTGTTTACTCTTACACTAGCACACTGTTAAGGAAAATGTTATTCTACTTTCTCAACTGTGTGAAATAAATTGCATTATTGTTTCATAGGATATTTCTGCTGAAAAAATTGTAACGACCATTTTCTCAACTCTAGTTGAGACTGATGGAAGCTCGAAAATGTTGATGCCATTGCAGCCCACAGCCCAGGCATATGCAGAGTCTCTGCTCAAGTTTGCGTTTTTACTTCACCATCAGGTAACCCTTTAACCCACTCCCTGGCGCGTGTTTAGCACAGTGATCTGTGTAGGCCCAGCAGCCATTTTTCAATTCATATAGGCCCACTTTATCCAATAAATATTTTCGATACTCACATATTTTTTCATTTATTACTTTATTCATAGTCATAATATAGCATTGAACTAGTGACGCCATCTATCAGCTTCAAAATGAAGTATTCATACTGGCTAAAATTACAGAACCAGGTGGTTCTTTAATAAATGGCATTACAATCATTTATTCTAATTAAACATAGATTCATGCCCACGCCAAGGGACGTTCAGACAAACGAAGACTTTTTAAACGCTGCATCAACGAATGGGTTAGAATAAATTATAAAAATTTATTTATTTATCATAATCTTATTTCTTTTCCAAAGCAACTGACCCACTTCTGAAATTGCTGCCAGGTGGGGTATAAAATTCTCATGACCCCCCACCACTCTTTTAGTGCAAATTATATCTTGTAATTTATAAATTAAAAATTTTTCTTTCATTACGTCGACCTCGGTGGTCTTGCGGTAAACTGATCGTCTCAGGACCGATGTTTGTGGGTTCAAGCCCAGTTGGAGTCGACGGATTTTTCCTGACCTATAAAAATCTGTAGCACAGTGTCCTTCGGTGGGGAAGTAAAGCCTGGTCCAAGTAGATTGTGACTTTAAAAGAACTCTGGAAGGTATGGGAGATATTTTTCCTGCAAAATTAGTTGGGCCTTTTGCTCTCGCTTATAGAAATCAATTGGTTCAGAAAGAGCACGTTAAATACCCGAAATAAATGAAATGAAATGATAAATAAATCAACAACAATTTTTATTTTCAATTGAAAAACCACATTTTCAGTCAGTTTATAAGAAATATGGACATAAAACATGTACCAAGACCAAAGATTATGTTTTGAAACACTTCTTATAAGAGGATGTTTTATTGACAGGCAGAACATTTTAACATAGAAAAGGTGTCGCATGCAGAAAATACCACTCTAAAAGAATCGCTAATAATATTAAGGAAAATACTAAATCAAAATAATCTCTAACCAGAAAACTAATAATAACATGTTTTAAATATAATTATATTAACAGAACTTAATTGTTGTTTTGACCACAATACGAAATTCTTTGTTATCTAATGGTTATTTTAGCATTTTTGAAGCATTCATTACATTCCCATAAGAACTATTGATGCTAGAATTATTCCCTGCAAATAGGTGGCGCCCTTTAACCAGTTTTTGTTCAAGGTGGACATCCTTGTTGAGCTTGTAATGAACGATTCCAAGTTGCTAACTCATCACTCCCAGAACTCTCTTTCCCATGGAGAGCACTTCCTGTTGACATTCAAGACGGCCATTTTGAGCCACTGGCTTACGTATCCTGAGCATTGTGTTGGTTTGTTACTGGACAGAGTTGATTCACAGTGCGGGAGAATGGTGCTGGGAATTGTGACAGAGTTGCTTCAGTTCGCAGCTCACAACAAGAGGCACAAGTACAGGTAAATAATGAGTTGTGTTACTCTTATAGGCGGAGCTGAATTGTACCTCCTCGGAAGAGACTCTCTTCCAACACTTTACACACAAACAGCCAAAATGAAAATACTGAATTGTATCTCTAAGTAGACGACTTTAAGTTTTAATTCTTATGCTCATAAAGAATAAGTAAAGCTGAAATGTTTTAGATGACTTTAGTTTGTCATAAGACTGCTAGATGGCATTACACGTGACAAACTTTGATTTATGATTAGTACAGCACATGAATAACAGAGGGCAGCATAGGGTAAAATCAATCAAATCATTGTAAGCAAAACCATTTATAGAGGATTTATATTTTCCTCTATGTTTGAAAAAGTAAAAAATCATATTGTAAAACATGAAAATACTTAAGGGTGTTGAAGTGTCTGAACGTTTACCAGAAAGTGAACTGTTGGCTCCAAATAACGGATTCCAGCTGTGTTATAGTTTCAAAAATATATAAACTTATATATTTTTAATTTGATCAAATTGATGTTTTAACTAAACGAATTAGATTAGTAAGTATTTCAAAAATATTAATTTTAAGTAGCAGATATTTTATAATTGTCATAATGACTTACTATAGATGATCTTGTAATTGTAATATGACTTACTATAGATGATCTTTTAAAGGTTACACTTTATGTACTTTATACTTTATACTTTATAAAATATATAATACAATTAAAAATTATATATCCATTTGTAATTATTGGGTTTTTTTTTTATCTTTAAGATTTTAAATGTATTTCAAACATGTGGTGAATCAGGTTAGAACCTTTAGGTAATTGATTTTTGACTCTATAAGAAGGATTTTTTTTTTTCCATACCTAATTTCAATCTCATACTGTCAACAGATTTGACATATCATTACCTCGTTTTACAAAGCCGGGGCAGTATACAACCTGCATTACACCCATTAAACTAAAGGTTAATCTTCTACCATGAATGATAATAAAATATTTCTTATGTCAAATTGAAGGTAACATTATGCTGAAATTGCTGTAGTCATCCAAATTTAAATAAAACTCCTAGTGATTTGATAAAAATTATATATAAATTAATAAACATGTTTGAGCTTCAAACAGGGAAATTAGAAGGAAATTTAAAATTTCACGACTAGATGCTCGGCGCAAATAGTTTACGCTTCCAACGGTATAGTCACATCTGGTTTTTTATTAATTAACTGAATAAATGCTTTTAAACCATTTTAAAATAAATAAATTTTATTCATTAGTATGCTAAGCATAAGTTTGTATATTAATATCAGGGAGTAAATATGTCGGGAGATGCAAAGAGAAAATGGTTTGGTTAGAGAGAGAAACATAAATTGATCAAGCTCATTCACATCGGTAATCACAAGGACCAAAAGTGTGATTATCATGTTTTCCGATGATTAGGGGATGGGGTTTGGACCCCAGCGGCTGTATATAGGTGGCTTATCCAAAATTGTTTCCCACCCTCCCTTCACACAAATGCTGTATACATTTTCTATAGATTATACTTTTTACATCCTTGTTCCATTAGTGTAACATGCAGAGAAAATAGAAAGAAAACCACAGTATATTTCAAGGAAAAGCAGGGAATTTAGTTAAAATGAGCAAAAAAATGGAATTTAAATACTTGACTTAAAAAACCTTTTTAAAGCTTTTAACGCTTATTTTTAAAAGTGGTAATCAATGTAATAAACGTTAAAATAATCATTTACCAAGAAAGACCAGAAAAAAGTAGTGGCAGAAAAAGTCTTGTTTGAAAAACCTGGAAAAGTCATGGAATTTTATAAGGAGGCTAATGATTTGTAGATACATTGTGTAAATATGCGACCACTTTGAATGAGTTGCAAGATGTGAAGTTTGTAAATAACTTATACTTACTGCATTACCAAGGTAGATCCTGACCTCGTGGGTCACATTTGGGAGTGTAAGTAAACCCACTCAAAAACCCTGCTGGTAATTACAAGATATAAAATACAGGCTTAGTTAGTTCTAATTACGTCCTTTGAAATTATTATGTTTAAAAATGAGGTGGCCCAATGGCTAAATAATTTTAAACTAAAGGAAAATGATAAAACTAAAGAAAAAGGAAAAATAAACTACCAAGAGTAAATTAAATGATGAAAGCCCATCTAGGGAAAGAGGAAGAATGTGGGAAGAATCCAATGCACAAAGGTGACATCTTCTTCCTTTCTTCTGTCTTCTACAGTAGAACTCAGAACTCCCCTGCGGGACGAGGCTTAAAATATTCCCGCAGTAACCCCTGCTTGTCGTAAGAGGCGACTTAAAGAGAAGGCTTCTGTGCCGGACGTACCTCGTGCAGGACAGATCTATCCTATATCCTTTCTTTCACCTCCTGTTTTCTTCCTTCATTTCTCTCACCTTCATTCTTTTCCCTTCTCTTTCTATTCTTCCTTCTTCATTCTCTTTCTTACCTTCCCCCTGCAGATCAGTCCTTCACGGAAGCATTTGGTTTTTCCGTTGACGACCTTGGCATCTAACACGGCTCTCCTCAAATTATTATTGGACACCACTGCTTTGAGCTCCTGAGTGAAAGTGCGCCGGTTGTAATATCTTAGTAGAAGGGCCTAGGGATGACAATAACCGGGTACTCTACTTTGAGAAAAGACCGGTTGCGTTCACGAGGGTCCGGACGTAAAATTGGCACTTTCCTACACCCACTTGCTGCGATGACCTCTCTCTCGGCGATGCCCTATGCGAAGGTTGTCATGTCTAGCGTCGTGTGGGGCCTCTCGTCGGGACAGTTAACAGGGCCATATGTGGTAGAACCAACTTGGAGCACCCTGGGTCTACGATCCGAGTATTGTGTAGGTTGTCCCCATTTTAAGGCATGGCCGAAACCTTTGTCACAGCTGACACCTTACTGCCCGCTGGCACTGTTCTGGCAAACCTTGCTGACATCTCACTGCACGGCCCCTCACAGGGCTGTATTTGTGAAAAGAGGCAGAAACGGGTAAGGCCGTCCAGCCCTAATATAGGAAAAATCCAAATCCAGCCCCGCTTACTGGTAATGTCTCGAGTAGAGGAAAATTAGAACCTCAAAAGAGCGATAAACGGTGCAGCAAAATCGGATGTCTCAATAAGGAAATTGGGGATGGCAGAATATTGATTCAGACTGCGACCGACGTCCAATCCTCTAACATTATGGCAATATCTGAACTACCGTCGAGTAATATGTCTTATACACCGGTGAAGGGGGAACCTCACAGGTTCCTCAATGTTTGCAAGGGAGTGGTCAATTGCTTTTACCTCGACTGCGTGAGCATTGAGGATATCTGTGAGAAGCTTTTCCTCCAGCATGTCACCATAGTGTACCATATTGTCACCAAAAAGAATGGACAAGAAAAAAAGACGGATACGTATATCCTCACATTTGCGACTCTTACCCTTCCGAAGGAGGTCCGAGCAGGTTTCCACGTGCTCAGGGTCCGGCCGTATGTCCCTAACCCTCGGCGCTGTTTTCAGTGCCAGGAATTTGGGCATACGAAGCTGCGATGCCGTGGTAAGCCAACCTGTGCAGATTGCGGACAAGAGGCTCACGAAATACCATGTGAGTCTCCTAAGTACTGCGTAAATTGCAAGGGTCCACACTCTGCCTGGTCTCGGGCCTGTCCGAAATGGAAGGTAGAGGAAAAAGTCCTGGAGATTCAATCAGAAAAGAAGATCTCTATGCCCAGGCACGCAAGGAATACGTATCTAGTCAAGCTCTGATATTTCAAACTTCATATAGCCAGATTATCAGTCAGATAATCAACTGTCCCAACTGCCATTGCGCAGTTAATCTTGCTAAGACGTCCAGGCAACTTGTGCCATTAGTATCTACTCGAGACATCCATAGTATTACTGCGCCAACAACTGTGTCACCTAAATTTTTACAACTGGCGAAACGCCACAAAGGTTGTCTCCCCCACCTGTACCACCAAGGAACCCCAGCCCCCCTCGAGTCCGCCTCGAGGAACCCCCTTCCCCACCCTCACCCCCCCCTTCCGGGCCCGCCTCGAGGAACCCCTTTCCCCCCCTCCGCCCCTCAACCCCCATCCCCCTTCCAAGCCCGCCTCAGGGTACTAAATTACTTGCAGTCGTTGTTGAGCCGTCATTCTCGCTTCTGGGCCTCCGGAGGTTGGGATGATTGGCGGAACAGGTTAGGCCACAAAGGCAAGTCCCACTGGTGTCTTGGAAGAAGACCAACGAGGGACCGCCGAAAAAATTAATATAAAAAAAGTTCGAGGGCCTTAACAAAGCCTTCGCGCAAGGATCCGACAACCTAGTCTTTCCAGGAAAAAATCAAAACCTCTCCTGAAGCGGGAGGTCAGGAGAGACTGGGAAAGGCAAGAGAGCCTAAAAAGGGCCTCAATCAATTTTTATTTTTAAAAGATTAGTTATGGATTACGAGGATACTAAACTTTATATTAATAAAGTAATGTCACTACTACAATGGAATTGTAGGGGTTTCTATGCTCGTGTAGAGGAAATTAAACAAATATTTCTTCCCTGGATCCTTCATCTTGTGTTTGCAGGAGACCCACTTCCGCTCAACTGACAACCTAATGCTTCGTGGGTACGATGTATATTTACCACAAGCCATACTTTGATCGGGCTAGCGGAGGTGTGGCTATATTCGCACGAGCAACATATACATTAAAATATTAATATCATGTCTGAACTCCAAGTGATTGCTGTCAGAGTCTCCCTTCTATTGAAGTAACAGTATGCTGCATCTACCTCCCACCAGGTGACGTGTTTCAAAGAGGACCTAGAGCCCTCTTTATACAACTTCCCGCCCCCTATATCATTCTGGGGGATTTTAACGCGCTAACCTGGTGTGGGGGTCTAATTTTAACGACGCCGTGGGAGGATGGTAGAGGATATTCTTGTCTCGGGAACCTGGTGTTAATAACACGGGACCCAGACACACTTCTCCACCTTCAATGGTGTATCCTCTGCCATCGACCTAACTTTATGTAGCCCAGGGATCGCTGCTCACTTCTTTGGGAGGTTCACTCGGACCTATGTGCAGCGATCATTTCCCAATTCTGTTTCACCACTTCACGATCCTTCCGGATATAGCACGGCACCCACAATGGGTTCTAAACGTGCTGACTGGGATAAATTCCGTGAGCTCGCCCTATTTAATGAATCCCATTCTCCTGACTTCATGTTAAGCTGGGCATTTTACTTCGACGGTTCATCATGGCGGCGAGGGCTTCATCCCTAAATCCTCGCCAAATCTGCGCCATCGTCCTGTTCCCTGGTGGAATGAGAGTGTAGTTGGCATTTCTGACAGTCGAAGGCCTTACTTCTCTTTCATCGACGTCCTACTTTGCATAATTTGGAATCATTCCAGGTTCTATGTGCTCAAGATCACCGTGTCATTTGAGAAAGCAGAAGAAAGTCTTGGAGACAGTTTATTTCTACCCTTACAATTTCCACTCCCACAACTAAGGTTTGGGACATGTTCGTAAATTAGTAGTAGCAAAAATACCATTAATAATATCTCTGCCTCATGTCAAACAGTTCGCTTGTCTCCTCGCTCTTGGAGGTCGTCAATGTATTGGGCTCGATGTTTCCGCTATTTCTAGCACTGCAAGCTAATTAACGAGTTTGTGGGCATAAGAGGAATATCGAGCGCCATACTATTGATTTTGGTCAAGTCGGGGGGAGGATATAACTCCCCTTCACCATAGATGAACTGACCTATGCTCTGTCCCAGGCAGTAAACACAGCTTCCGGCTCTGATGATATTCATTATAAATGTTGCGTAAACTGCCTCCTGCGGACGGACATTCCTCTTAGACCTCTACAATTGTGTTTGGGAATCTCATCAGTTCCGTCACTGTGGAGGCAACAACCGTTATCCCAAAATATAAAAGTGGCAAAGGAAAAATTAGAGCCAACTACTATAGACCTATAGCCTTAACTAGTTGTGTATGAATATATTAGAGAAAATGATTAATAAAAGATTTGATATGGTATTTAGAATCCGCAATCTACTATCTGAATTGATGTGGTTTCCGTCTTATTCCGATCCACGGTGGATCATCTTGTCCGCCTTGAGACAGCAGTTCAGACGCCTTCCTCCATAAACAGCACCTCTTGGCTGTCTTCTTTGATTTGGAAAGGCGTACAAACCACTGGTGGTGCGGCATTTTAAAGACCCTTTTTAATTGGGGGCTCCGAGGGAACTTTATATCTTGTACACAGACTATTTTCTATACCTTGTATAATATTCAAACATGTCATAGATCAAAGACATATAAGATATTCATCAATGTCTTAAGTCAAAGTGAAGCATGTGGAAAAGAGCTAAAATTTAATCAAACCACACTAATTATTTAAGAAGACCTCTCCATAATCAATGAATATCTAAACTTAACCAAAACAAAATTTACAATGAATGCTGACAAATAAAATCATTACACTATTTTTTATTTGCCCCAAATTAATATGAAAATAAATAATATGTCTTTCTTATTACTTAATTCTCCCAAGCTTGATTAACTTTTTTTTAAATCATAATGCTCAAGGTTGAAAAATACTAGTGTGCGACCTAAAAACCAATTATTCTTTTTAAGTTCTTATTGTAAAAGTACCCTAAATTTTTACTTTTGGCATATCATTTATACATTTATAAAAAACATAATTGGTAAATTTTACATGTTCCATAGAATGTATAAATAAATATTACAAACATAATAATTAAAATACACAAACTGTAAAGTTTTCCATTAAAATGCTAAAATACACATTACAATATGATCTTTATTTTTCCAAACCTAGAGGAAAATAAAAATCTTTATAATTTTTTTAATTCATTGATTTGATTATCTTACTCTATGCTGCCCTCTGTTATTAATTTGCTGTCACTAAGCATAGATCAAAGTTTGTTGCTTGTAATGCCATCTAGCAGTCTTATCACAAACTAAAGTCATCTAAAACATTTCGCATTAATTATTCTTTATGAAATAGAATTAAAACTTAAAGTCCTCCACTTAGAAATACAGTTCAGGATTTTCATTTGGGCTGGTTGTGTCTAAAGTATCGAAGAGGGTCTCTTCCGGGGAGTACAATTCAGTTGCCTCCTTTAAAGCTATATTAACTTAAACTAAGATAATACTTGGTGATTTCAACTACCCGCCTTGGACGTAGTTGGCTAACGCACTTGTTCCGTGTAGAGCTAGACTGCCGAGGACGAGGAGATCGAGGTTATTATCTCGGTCAGGTGAACTGGGTGGGGTTTTTCCAAAATGGTTTTCCACTTTCCCTCCATGCAAATGTGAGTTCACTTCCTCTAAATGTGACCTTTCTAATTCCTAGCCCATTAGTGTGATTAGTACTTAAAACGTTTAACCCGAATGAGTAGTAAGACAGTCTTAAATAAATAAAATAAATACATAAGATTTCATTTTAATTGTATGTGCAAAAGCTAGTGTAATATATTAAACATATAATGTAAACATCTTTTACTCTCCTTGTAATTTGTTATGATGTAAAAGGTCTAATTACGCAAACTGGAGGTAGGTGGAAAGTTTCCTGATAGTGTACTACCATAGGAACTGTCCACAAACTATGTACGCTTATCAGTGTGGGAGGAAGGGAGGGTGAGGGATTGCTCGCCGTGACGAGAGGGAAAAGGGAGTCAGATAACTTGGGATGCAACTTTACAATTAAGCGCATTCATTTTGAAATCAAGCCGACTGAACAAAAGTATATATATATAAAAATTGACTTTGATCATTGAGCTTAGCGATCATGTACAAGAACGTTTCATTAAAAGGGTTATAAACAATTTAAAATACTATTTAAATATGGAGGGGAGGTTTGAGTGATATTGTGACATAATATTAGAACAGGGGGTTTCATAAAATTCTGACAATGTGTGATGGGGTGAAGGAGGGGAGTGGCGGGGTGGAATAACTTCCTGCTGTCCAAGCATTGTTTTCGTTTTCAAGACAAAGCTCTATCCTTGTGAAGGTCTAACAAAATATTTGGATTGTCTGATTGGAAATTTTCCATAACATGACACACTTGGTATGACATTTTTATTCCTCCTGGGGTTTGAAACACTCCTAACATATTTTCACTTTTTAAATATATTTTTTCTCTCATTAATATGGACTGAAACCTCCTTCGTATAAAAGTCATAACAACCAGACAAAAAGTTTAATGATTATATTAACTGTATTTGTTGTAAATAAAACTTTTTGAAACATATTTGTTGAGTCAATTCTGAAGTTGTATTCTTGGAAGACAAGGTAGACAAAGCCATCAAACCAACCTGTTTTGTCATTCACAATTTTTGTTTGTATGTCTGTCCCTTTGAATATGTGTTCGTGCCTAACGCAGGAAACAAGAAAATCCATACTAAGTATCAACAATATTTGTGATATGAATCAAAATAAACACCTGTCATGCCTGGAGGGGATGATATGAATACTTGTGTGTGATTGTGATTGACGTTGGACTTGGCTTTTAAAATGTTTATTAATACCTCTATTCTAACAAAAATGTGATGTTAAAAGTGAAGTTATAACTAAGTACTTATTGAATATAGAGACGCTAGTGACCGAACGAGGTGTTATGAGGTTTACCTAATGGCTTGTCTGACTGCTAGGTGGTCCCTGCACGGTCGTTGAACCTGGTTCCCTAGGCTCGAGCCACAGCCCCGACTGGTACTTGATGAACCCGATGACTTAGCCCCGTAACCTGTGCCAGGCAGCATGACCGCTCAGTTTACGATCTATTGCAGTCAGTCACGAGGGGCTCCAAACCCTCTCATTTTAACCGGTCCACCTGGTTTCTAGCTATGGAATGCTGACACCTCCATCTTTAGCAGTGCTTCTAGTTTATTTGTATATTGATTCATCATTACAATCCTTGTAACATTCGTTATGTCACTTGCCACTCACAACATAAAACATTTACCCAAACATGTGTTCCAATTGAGGCTGTTGGTGACACATCTTTATTTATGAAAACTAAAATTTGTATCAGGGTGTCTTTGGCTGCGGAGAAAGTGGTTATCAACCGTTGGGACAAATTACAAGAGTGGGGCAGTGCCAACCCAGACAATGCCTATAGACTGCTGGGAGTTTTGTGTGACATGGCTGCTACACAACAGAACCCATTGGCTGTTTGATGAAACACAAATCAGTGTGTGATTGGGTGATGATCCAAATCTCCTCACAAAATAGTCTTATGAATCACAAGAATCATGCTTTGGATCTCCTGCCGTTCCTCACAAGTCCTGCAGAGGACATCAACCATGAACTAACGTGAGTAGCAAATCTTGTATCTCCAGCCTTGTCTCACAAGTCCTGCAGAAGGACATCAACCATGAACTAACGTGAGTAGCAAATCTTGTATCTCCAGCCTTGTCTCACAAGTCCTGCAGAGGACATCAACCATGAACTAACGTGAGTAGCAAATCTTGTATCTCCAGCCTTGTCTCACAAGTCCTGCAGAGGACATAACCATGAACTAAGTGAGTAGCAAATCTTGTATCTCCAGCCCTTGTCTCACAGTCTTCAGAGGACATAAATCATGAACTAAACTTAATTTAGTGTTTTTAGATTTACTCTCTTTAATGTATCCTTTTAGTGAACTTTTGAAGAAAATAAAATCATATAAATAATTTAATATACTGAGCCCTAACTTATTGTGTCTTGAAATTGTAAAATTCTTAAACACAATACCAATAGAATCTGACCATCTTCTGTTCTTTTAGTAGTCACAAACCAAGTTGAAGTTTTTTGTGTATGTGAGTGTGATAAATTGTAATTATGGTTCTTACTTGGCTACAAAATATAAGTTCATACTTTTTGTATTTTGTTCTTGTTGCTCCACCATTTTATCCACATCTAATTGTAAATGTAATGTTTGTGTCTTCAGGACTGCTCTGAAGGCCCTAAAACATCAACACTTCCCACACAGATCTTCAGAACTTGTTAAAGACAGCTTGGAGTACATCGGGTTTATGCTTGCCTTCCATAAGCTTCTTACAGGTCTGGAAGTAACTGGCAGTCGAGTGTTATTACACGCTGTAGTGGCCTCGTCTGCTTCAGACCCTCATCATATCTGTGAGGACAGCATACAGAGAGCACTCAAATCATTTATCTGCAGGTCAGGATACATTCCTTCGTCCGATCATGTTCTACCGGTCATTCACAGTTTACTAAATGAAAATATCTTAAAAACAAACCTTAAGGTGTGGTTGTAGAGGATTTGAAAAAAATGTTAGTGTATTCACAGTTTTTATAACAAAACATTTTTTTAGCCAAAATAAATAAAATATCGCTCCAATAGCAACATTTAGTTTAATTTTCTTCACACGGTGATCTCAACAGTTGTCGAATATTGGTCGTGAGCATAGCGGCATTAGATAACAAACTTTTTAAATTTATAGAAAAAGTTGTCATTAAATTCCAGGACATCCTTGTCAGATATTCACCCACTGTTGATATCACTGTGTGAAGAAAATTAAACTAAGTGTTGCTACTGGAGCAATATTTTGTTTATTATGGCCAAAAAAATGTTAAGCTATAAAAACTGCAAATACACAGACATTTTCTTCCGTCCCTTTCCCCTCACCTTAATTATTATCAATGGGAAGGAACAGCTGCCAAAATTCAGAATATAATACTTTATTTATTTTTTGTCTCAAGAATATTTAGTCTGAAATTGTACTTAAGTTAACAATATGTGTGAATGTGTACAACCCAAATGGCTAGTAAAACGTGGTGACTAAAGATGTATATTAAATAAAGTATATTAAGTATATCACCACAGAAACTCTCTGTAAACATATGAATGACACCAGGATCAATAATTCAGGAAAACTAGTCTTATCACATGCCTCTACTCACATTCTCAACTTTGGTGACTGCTACACTCTCAAAGTGTTAAAATCCCTCAACAGAACACATTGCAATATGTCTCAGTTAGTAAAAGAGAAACTGGGACATCAATGGAGCACAACTTCTTAAAAACCACCCTGAGTAAATATTCTGTAACTATTCCATATCTAAACCCTGTCGCAACACTAACACCATCTACTTTCTACATATGACGTTAGCAAAGTATCAAGGGAATTCTCAATCCACCAAAGAAGCTTTCATCCTTCAACAACTAAGTTGGCACCACTGAAACACACATCCTTTTACTTCCAAGGAAGATTTAATGTAGCATAAAAATATTGAAGTTTTTTAAATGTGTATAGTTGTTATTTACAATTCTATCATGATAATTTAATAATATATAATTCACTATCAATAAACTCGCAAACAATGCTCGTGGTACTTAAGAATAGCTTTCTGGATCTCACTTTCTTTTGCTGTTGAAAGCTCTAGGTTCTTGATATTCTGGTGAATTGTCATTGAGAGCACTTCTGTATCTGATTTGACTATGTAGATATCGTGTTGTGACCACATCCTCTCTATTACAACTGCCAGTGGTTTATACTGTGGATCTTTTCATGATTCTAGATTTTGTTGCTTTGGGAATAGAGATGTCATTTAATATTGTCTTCTTTTCTTATTTGATTATTAATCTATCTGGCTAGTTATTCAGTATTTTTATGTGTGTAATTATGCCCTTCGGGCCATTATATCTTCCATTTGTAGTTTTTAAAAAGAGTTTAGAGTGTGTATTGGTAATATGGCCTTGAATCTGTTAATAGGCTATAAATAACAGCCAGTTTCTAGTTTAACTATCCTGATTATATTCTGTAAATTGAAAAATGACTCTTAGTTACGGGAATCAAACCTGATAACCTTTGCTTAGTACGCCAATGCTCTAACCATATAGCTATCCAGGAGTCGTCCAATGCACAGGGTCATTCTTTCCTCATATTTTAAGGCAGAGTCTGTGATGGACATGCATAAATCATTGGCTGCAAATGAGTGATCATTTAAAATCACAAGCTATCAGATAACCCAGCCACCTTCAACTCGAGAGGGCTTTATGCTGCCAATAGTACACTGACGACAGTACAAATGCACATATCATGGTGGATTAAATAGCAATGCTATTATATTTGATGATTACGGCTAGAGCCGCATCTAATTATCATATTTTGTAAATTGACGACTCCTAGATATCTCATTGCTTAGAACATTGGCGTAACTAGCCTCTCTGGGTTTGATTGCCTGGTCCAGATGTAATTTTGTACTTTACAGAATATGTTAGATGAGGCTAAAACCATAATTAACAAATTTAATACCTTGGCTATTTAATCTAGCCTGAATATGCCTCTGATAAACTAGAATATACATTTATTACATGTTCTGTATTTTCATTTGGAGCTTTACTTTTCTAAATATGTAATTGATTTGTGTGTCCTTAAGGCTATACCACTTATAAATCTTTGTATTAAAGACCTGGTCTTGAATTGCTATTATGTGTCTATTTGTTTCTGGAAAGAGTATTTTGTTAACCACATATTTGATGCTGTCATAACCACATATTTAGTATGTAGTATCCGGCCCTGTGATATAGTGGTCAGTGCACCTGGTTACGAACCCAGTGGTCCCAGGTTTGATTCCCGACCGGTACCTTGGGTATTTATCTCTTGAAGGGAATTATCCCAATGGTCACCAGGCGTTGGATAATTAGGCTTAAGACTCCTAAAACTCCCATTGGACCACACCTCCATATTCACTATCATCACATAGTCTTATTGAGGGTACGACGTGTAGACAACCTCCTGTGGTGTACCCTGGGCAATGCTCTGTGCCACCAGAGCAGTAAATAGTCTACATACAGGCGACTGAACTGGATCTCATGTCTATCCCAGTCAGTAATGCCATACGCTAAAAAATAGTATGTATTGATATCTTTCATACATTTCCTTATGGCCCTATTTCCAATACAGTAGAACTCTATCCATCCAAACTCTAGTCATCCGAATTGTTATCAGGAAGTTAAAAAAAAAAATACTGTATTGTACAGTACTGAAATTTGTCACGCTGCGTCGTCATAAATGGCGCTGGTATTCGCCGGCCGGCCGCTCTGCCATTCCAAGACCGCATGCCATCCCCACCCCCTGAATCACATTCATTGCCATCCCCACCCCTGAATCACATTCATTGCATTGTATTCTTGTTTACAGTAACAATAAGTTTAAACTTACTGTATTTTTTTTACTACAGTACTATATTGTGATTCCACGTCACTGTATTATTACAAAAACAATAAAAAAGTGAATTTTGAGTAAATTTTGAGTTTTCTTTTGAAACATTGCCTTAATTAAATGGTCAATCAAACTATCTCTGCATATTCGAATCACGTTTGGCACTCATTAATCTGGGTGATGTTTTTATCTGTATCATTTATTCTACAACATCCCAGCAAACTCTGCTCATTTGTTGACCAACCTGCTCATAAAATTAATTAACTCTTTTAATAAAAAAAAGATCTATATGAAATTTTAAAGACCTATTACTTGAGTTATTCTTTAAGTAAAACCTCTTATCATATTTTGAGGTATTTTGTTATATTTAGAAAAAGGTATAGAAAAGGTGTACTCTTTCCTATACCATCTTCCAAATATTACTTGAATTACAAAATAAAAACACACATTATATTAAAAGAATAAAATATAAATTATTCTTTTAGTTTTATTTATGGGCCCCAAATTGCTCTGGGCCCTAGTGCGGTTGTACCAACTTCACTATAGGATGGTACACCATTGTGTCAAACTATGAGGTGTATAACCTGAACAGGTAGTAAGATGCGGTGCTAAAAAACCTATTTTAAATATTAATGTTGCAAATGTAGTATTGTATTTTACAATAAAACCTTTACAAATATTTGGGGATTATTATAATATATACACATTTAGAAAATCTTCCAAAATGTTTTCACTAATTATTTGTTCAGTGGAAACAATTAAGCAACACAGAATCTATGAGTTCATTTAATCAATGCTCATTTCTCACAGATAGTAAAAATCTAATACATATCTGAATATTCTTTGGTTTCCCAAAGATAGGAGCAATATTAGGTGGCATTGTTGAGCAGAGAAGTACATTAGGCTCTTTATTGGTTGAAAATCTATGTTTGTTAAATTAGAATGTACGTAAAATAATCAAACTATTTACAATGTATTTTCCTATTGATATTGTTTATTTTACTAACAGGTTGCAAAGAGAGGATCAACTAAAAGCTGTAGAGGTGCCCTATCAAGTTTTCTTCAGCACCGATTATGACCCGATAATACGCTTGGGTGCTGTTGAAAGATTCTGCCGGTCTATGCTTTTATGTGAGAATGTTATAGTTTTTAAATATTAGTTTATTGGGTTTTGTTTGATGAATTTGTTACAAAACACAGCAAAGAGTTGATATGAAAATACAAATCATGTATACATCTTCTTGCATTTAAGATTGTTCAAATTAAAGACAATTTAATTTGTCAAAACATAGCAATACTCCATGTTGTTCTGTGAGCAAAAAGTAACCTTTCTGATATCACGCTTGTAGGTTGCAATGAGGCCTCGGTTCGGCAGTTTCTCTGTAGTCACGTTCAAGCGCTGCGGGAGTTGCTTGATGTGAAACTGAGTGGGTCCAGTGGAATGAAGTACGAGCACCAGTTGGTTGGTAAAATTGGAGCCTGGATGCTGATAGGGGTTATGTTCTCACGATTGGAGCCACAGGAGCTCGAGAGTGTGGACTGCCCCATCACGAGAGCAGCCATGACAGGGCCAGTGACCACAGGCAAAGAACTCATTGTGCACATCACTAAAGGGTACAGATAATATTAGAAATTATATTATTACTACCGTTGAACTAAGCTTTAAAACAACATTAGCCCCGTACTAGAGTACAACAACTTAGCTTAGTCGGTTAGCGTGTCTCTCTACTGAACTAAAGGTCCCAGGTTAAATGCCTGGCATGGCCGAACAATTTATAATTGGTGAAATGTGGGCTTACCACTTCACAGTAATGTCTGGGACTGGATGTTGTGTCTGCCCTAGTCTTAAGTTAGATTGTAAGTCATTTGAAGCTGAGACAGGCCTTGCAAGCTGGCACTGGAAAAACACGACTTTAATAAAAAACTGACCACAGGCTGGACACAGTAAAGCTTAATACTAGATCATTAGCATTATTAAACAAAGGTCTTGGGTTTAATTCTATTATTATTATTATTATTATTATGATTATTATTATTATTATTATTATTATTATTATTATTATTATTATCATTATTATTATTATTATCATTATTATTATCATTATCATTATCATCATCATTATAATCATTATCATCATCATTATTGTTATTATCATTATCATTATCATTATTATTATCATTATTATCATTATTATTTGTTGGAGTCACTGACTAAGCTACACAATCTAACCACTGCACCAATCACGAAAGGCGCTGCAGTAGCGCGAGTATCATGAGTTAACCAATCACGCACTTTCACTTTCACAGTTGTTTTTCTCTTTCAAAACCGACCGCGTCGTTCTGTGCTCACGCTAACCTTTGTTTGTGTTAACTAGCCCACTAAGTGTATTTGTAGCTAGTGTTTCCGTCTTGGACGTTGACTCTTGTGTACCCGACCTTAACCTTTGCTAACATTATTATTATTATCATTATCATTGTTATTATTATTATTGCTGTTGTTGCTTCTGTCCTGTCTCATCACCCGTTCAGGCTATACACATCAAGGTCGAATTTAGAAAGAATGTATCCATATTTGCATCGAGCAAGAGTAGGAAAACCACCCTCGATATGCTTGACTTAGACTCTAACCTTGATCTCCCCATTACTGGCAGTCCAGTTTATTGCGAAAGTGATGCCTCAAACCATTCAACTGCTGAAGTGGCTAGTTCTATATTAATTTCAGGGCTGCCACGCACCTGGAAAACCGGGAAACACACCCATATTTTCATGTATGGAAAAGTCTGGGAAAACACAGGACATTTTACAAGTGGGTTTTTGAAACCTTGCTTGACCACTGCATGGTTATATTTCCCCACAAAGGTCAAATAATCGTGTTCTTAACACCATTCACTTCACAATAGTCAATTTGATGGAAAGTGAAATTTCATCTCCGAAAATTCAACAATGTGTGAAGTGTAATATAGTGCAATATTTTAAGAAGAGAAGACACGAAGAGAGAAGAGTGTTTGTTTCTATCTAGGACTAACCTAACTATCCTTTCAGGTTGGCTTCCTTCACCATCACTTACTATACATTGCTGTACAGTGTTTCTACACTGTCTTACTATACATTTTATGGTCAGGGTTATAGATTAAAAAAAAATATTATTTTTTTTGCTCAATTGACATTTAGAAGGAAATATACACCATTGTCTAAATTTTTTATAACTAGCTTTATTTACTATAAGATGACACACTATCAAAATAATTATTTTAAATTGAAATGATAAATGTTGACATTTTAGAAGAAAAAAAAAACAGTTTTTTATGTGAGAGGTACATAGAATAAAATAAAAGTTTTTTAATAGTATATTTTAATATAAGATTGTTTGACTGAAGACAACTGCATACATAGTAAACATTGTGAACATGTCAACAAAAATGGAAGTAGGGCAACCAACAGTGTCGCCACTAGTCTTCCCGAAAGAAAGTAAATCAAATATGATTATTCTGAAAATTGAAAAATGACACCTGGACACGGGAATTGAACCCGGGACCTTTGACTTAGTACGCCAATGCTCTACCACTTTTCAGAATATGATATCTAGATGGTGAATTCCTCTCTAAAATAATAACAGCTTCGGCTATTTGATTCTTAATATATCCATACAATTATGATAATAATTGTACGAGTGGCAGTAATAAGCCAACTACCGGATCGAAGATGGCTGCGTTATCTGATGGCTCGTGAATAAAGCTGACGATTTCCGCACGTCCATCATAGACTCTGCCTTAAAATATGAGTGAAGAATGACCTTGGGCACGGGATGACTCCTGGATAGCTCAGTGGTAGAGCACTGGCGTACTAAGCCAAAAGTCCCGGGTTCGATTCCCATGTCCAGGTGTCATTTTTCAATTTTCAGAATATGACATCTAGATGGTGAATTCCTCTCTAAAATTAATAACAGCTTCGGCTCTTTGATTCTAAATATGACTATGTTGCCATTTACACAAAAGTGTATATATTTGGGGGAAATATCACTGATTCCAACCAGTCGGCTTACACACACTCCTCCCTTAGCATATTCAGGGCTGGAGCCGAGTCACTTTTCTCGCTATTCGTCACTTATTTAACCTAAACTACTTGTGAAATATGCTCTAAAACTTCACAGCAACAAACCTAATATTGATTACAAAAAAATCAATGAACCTTGCAAAGGATGCTTGTCAAAGTTACTAGAATTATTTAGATTAGATAACGAAAGAAAAGCTAAAGAAGAAAGTGAAGCAGCAAAGGAGGAGTATTACATCTTGAGAAAGCAAAATGAAAGAAGGAAATGTAAACTTGAAGAAGAATCTAAATCCACCTAAATATTATCTTCTTTTTGAATTGAAAAATGATACTTGAACACGAGAATCAAACTCAGGACCTTTGACTTAGCATGCCAATGGTCCAACCACTTTGCTATTCAGGAACTGTCTCATGCCCAGGGTCATTCTCCACTCATGAAAATAAAATGTAATCATGTTTTTTATGCTTAGGGATTCATTGTGCTGTTGTAATTGTTTGATGATGATTAAATTTAAAATGTCGGTACTGGCCGTGTTGATTTACTATTTAGAGGTTGTATTTATATTGCAATTTTTATTTTCAAGTGTATTCTAACTTCTAGTATTTATAAAGTATCTGCTTTGGTGGTCAAATGGCTTAATTAAGGATGAATTGCTGATACGGAGAGTTCTGGGTTTTAATCTTGTTTGGTTGTATTAGAGGTATTTTTTTCATAAATAATTTTCCACTCTTCGTTCACACAAATGTGGATACACCACCTATAAATTTAACCTTCCTCATGTTCCTAATATATTAGCGTTTTTAGTTCATATGTGTACAACCCAAACAGATAGTGAGATGTGAGGATTAAAATAAATCTGAGTAAATGTAATAGAGGAACTTAATATGTGGTTAGTAAATACAAGTATATTAAAACAATATTTCCCATATTTCCAAATTATAAATAAATTATTTTGAAACACCTATCAGTTTATAAAACTACTATTACCATAATCAAGAATAAAAATATTATATACTCTTTTTAACACAATACAATATAATGGACCCGCTTTGATGTCCACATGGTGTAAGGTGCTACTCTTGCAGTAGACTAGACTGCCGATAACAGGGATATCGAGGTTTAGATCTTGGTCGGGTGGACTGAGAGTGGTTTTTTCCAAAATGCTTTTCCGTCCTCTCAAATGTGGATACACTTCCTATAAATATAATCTTCCTCGCTCCTAAAATCATTAGCGTGATTAATATATAAGTGTATAACCCAAATGGCTAGTAAGACGCGGTGTATATATAATTGAAATTGTTTCATAATTCACACTAATACTAGATCAAAAAAATTGTAAATTGAAAAATATTTTTATTTCACTGGAGTGGTTAGTATATTTGTAAATTGTAATAATTTGTTTTCAGGGCTTTCAATGCTCGCTGTGAGAACATCCCTCCAGCACTAGGCAGTGACTCTCGAGTTCCGGACCTCTTTCGACGATATCAGTGTACAGCCTACAACACGCTTGTTACCATCGTCAGCAACACAAAGCGCAGTGCAGCTGAGCTCAAGTTCTATCAAGGGTTTTTATTTACTGAGAACAGAGACAAGAATCAGGTCTTGAAACTTTGATATTTGATTAATTATCGTTTCCTTAAAATTATCCTGCATGTAAATTCATTAAAATTATTAAGTTATTATTAAGTTTAACCTCGATTCTTCGATTCTCGATTTCGATTCTTGAACATTTACTATTTAATTATTTTTCCAAGCATCCAACCTCATTTAAAATATATATTTATTCAACTTTATAGAATAGTAAACAAAAAAAAAAGTAAATGCTACAAAAGTTTGTTTTTTAACAAAGAAAAGGATATGTTTACCAAGTATTAAAACATATATTACAAAATTAATAAAAAAATTAGTAATTACATTAGAAAGCCTGTATTTTTACCTTCAAGTAAAGCCTTACTGATTCAAATAATTAAATAAGGTATAACGAACAATTGTCGAAAGCACAATTCTTTTAAATTCACCAAATAGGGTTGCTAACTGAACCAAAATATTATAGAAAATTATGGAAAATAATACTTGTTCTGAATTTTGCCATTTTCTTAGTTACCAGTAGATGAGATCTAAGAATCGAATAGAGAATCATAATATTAAGATTGATTCTCAATTCTTTCGATACCAGTAAGAATTGAGGAAATCAAGGTATCGAAGAATCGAGTTTGACATGCCTAATTAAAATATGTTGCTACATAGGAATGATGAGTCGGTGAAAGTAGTTACATTTCACATTTAATTTTAATGTTCAGTTAATGTGTGGTACTAGTATAAAATTACAAAGTTCACATGATGATGCACTTACCTGCTGCAGTGGTTGGATGGTCTGAATAGTCACTCTCGCAATAGACTAGACAACCAATGACGCGGAGATGAAGCTTGAATCTTGGTCAGGTGTACTAAGAGTGCCTTTTCCTAAATGGTTCGCCACTGTCCCTTCACACAAATGTGACTACACTCCCTCTTAATTCCACCTTCCTCATCAACAACACATTAGCTTAATTAGTGTGTATGTGTATAACCTGAATGGGTGGTAAGACAAAAAATAAATATTCACATATATTTGACATTGTTACTTTGAGATATGCAATTAGAAGTAAAATTAATTGTTTTGAAAGGAAGAATGTATTGTATAGAGTAAGAACATGGTCGAAAGATTATCTTACAAAATATTAACACGCTGAAAATTATAGTAAGAACATGGCAGTAAGGGCCTTTTACAAAATATTGACTTTTTTTTTCTTTTATACTAAACATCATTACTATTAATTAATAAAGAAGATAAAATTAATTAACTTTTTTCAGTATTGATAATATCTTGGGGAAAAAAAATTATTTGCTATAAGTCCAGTGCCTGGACATATGAATTTAGGAAAGTAATTGTATTAGTTTCTTAACTTTGAGATACTGTCATTTCTACCATGTTCTTACTATACTGTTGGATTATAAAGAAAATATACTAGTTTACAGCAATAAAATACTTGAAACTGCACATTTCAATCAAAAACTCTTTGTTATAAATACTCCTAGGGCTCGTACGCAAGCTTCAGCTCATTAACCATTATATTGTTAGAATATTTCTACTGCTGTGTTATAATTTGCTGCCATTTCTCTTCCTCCAGTTACTTTGGGAGAAACTTGTGGATTGTTCTCGGACCTACACGTTCCCTATGGACTGGGAAGAAATCCCAAAACGTCGTAAGATAATGGTTGGTATTAGGCGCATGGCCTCTCGGAGTGGTAGCACTGAGGTAAGCTACCTCCCAACACACACACAGTACTTGTTTGACAGTACACTCCGAGAAGATGTCACCCAGTTTGATTTCACAGCGTCACTGGTTCTTAGCGACGGTGTCACTCTGCCACACTACGGTGAGATAGTAGACCTGCTGTTCATATTTATTATCTGGGGTTTTCATTAACCAAATTAATTAATTTTATTGAGAACTAACCATTTAGTGTTGTAAATTAGTAATATTTCATATGTTAAGTTGGTAGTCTTAATAAATGTTATGAGTGATGTATAAATATACTCAGTGTAATATTGTAAATTCTTAAATAAGTAGCACAATAAAAGCTACCCTAATATTAGCAGAAATAACAGTTTAGTTGTTGAGTAACAGACCAAACATGGTGTCAGAAGTTAACAAACGTTATCTTACTATTTACTGTGTTGACTAATCTTGTAAAAATAATGCTGTGTCATCTTGAATTGGAACATCTTGAATTACATTTTATGTAATAATGGAACATTATTTGAAACCACCGGGTTTAATCGAATTTCCGGGCAATGTGCCTGAAAATTGAAAGAAATTCTTAAAAAAATGTCAAATATTTTCGGGCGCGACGGGTAAAGCTAAGAAGGGTGATAAAGTTAAGATACCCATATTGTTATATTTGGTTGGAGATGAAAGGTTGGAAGTGCGAAACACCCTCAAGTAGACAGCTAATGAAGATCAAAATGAACTGACAGACACAATTGCGAAATTTGAAAGCTAGTGTGCCCTGAGAAAGAGCCTGCTGTTTGAACAGAATACTTTTTTCATGCTATAAAAAAAGGACAGTCGTTTGACAACTTTTTAACGGAACTTAAGAAGTTAGCGTCATCATGTGAATTTAAGGATGAGGAAATCCTTATTTTAGGACATCTAGTCTTCAGACGTCTTAATAAGTCTCTTATGGAGTGGCTGCTATGGGATCCAGATATGACATTGGGGAAAGCTTTTGAATACTGCCGAGCTTCTGATATTAGTCACCACCAACCCCGAGCTATACAAGTGGAAAGTTTAACGAAAATACCAAATAAATTGGTGGATGTGTGTGCAAGCAAAGCTAAACAAAATAAATGTATGTGTAAAAAGTGCTGTTATAGTCATACATATGGTTCTTGCCTGGCTTATGGACAAAAATGCACTTACTGCCATCAAAAGAATCACTTAGCATAAGGGTGCCCAAAGAAGTATAAAAGTGTAAATTAGGTGTAAATTAGGTGTTAAAACAGGTTGAACTAGAGTCTGATGTAGAAAGTGACAATGATCCAAATAATGAATCCGAGCCAGAGAGCCTTTATGTTGATAATGTTAAATTCGTACACACCAAGCTCAAAGTTGTAAACATAGATATGGTTATTTGGAATGGAGCACTAGACTAAATCATGGTTTAAATTAGGAGGTATAGCCAGCACACTTACCTTGGTGATACTGGAGTAGAAATTGTTTAGATAGAACACTATAAAACACACAAACACATTTTTAAGGACAAGCTTTCACTGTCACAGACAGCTTCATCAGGTCAAGAGAGTAGACTGAGGCCCTTGGTTGAACTGCAAGGTTGACTGTCCACAGCTGTTTTTCAGTTATGATATCACTGTATAGATGGCAGCACTTTGGATAAATATATAGATAGATAGATAGATAGCAAGTTGGGACCCACCACCACTAACGACATTTTTTTCTGTTTTTCCTTAACACACTTTGATATTTAAAATATTTACCTTGACTACATTTATTATAGTATGAGCCAAATTGGTCACACTAACAAATATGACAATACACAAATAATTGACAAACTAGTTTTTAACGAAATGGAAGATAAAACATATTAAAACAACAAATTAAAACATAACTATTCAATAGTTGGTGATTGCTTGAATTGTACAAGTTGCAGTATCTAAATTACTTTCTAAAATATTTTAACCCTATTTTTAAACCTATTTCACAATCCAACACATGTATCCAATTATACCTTCCCCTAATTTAAACCAAAACATAGATATGGTAAATTTTAAGTCGTGAAATGAGGAAATAACAATTGAAAACAAATTTAGGGTTAAATTTAAGTTGGACACTGGAGCAGAGACAAGTAATCTTCCTCTAAACATATTGAATTAGTTAAACCCAACACCAAGATTAGATAAATCTAAGGTGGTTTTGTTATCATTTGGTCAGAATAACAAAATAAAGCCGGTGGGTAGTTTAAAACTGTTATGTACAACTAGTAAAGGTGAACAGGTATCATTTTCTCTTGTCAACCTGCAAAACTGAATGCCTGGGCTAAATTAAAAGGGTTGTTATAGCTATCCTTGTGTTACCCCATGGAAATACTGATGTTGAGTGAGTGTTCTCACAAACATCAAACTATCTAACTGACAACATGACCTGTCTCTCAGAGGCATGCAGTCTACCAAAGATGGTCTTAAACATTACAACTATCAGTGCAACACAGTATCAGTCATGAAGAATTTCATAAAGAAAGGACGTCGAGCCCATAAGTTATATGTGGCTGGACTCGAAGAAGAGAAGAGAATTGGTGCTAAACAGAAGAAACAAGAGCAAGAAGATAAAGAGAAAATAAAATACCAAAGTGAAGAGTATCAAGCATATATGAAAGTTTTGGAAAATAAATCTCAGGAAGCTAAAGAGGCAATGTAAAAAGAGAACCTGTTAAAAAAGCAAGAATCAGAAACTAAAGAAGAAGTTCAATCTTACAAGTCATGAGTGGCAGAAGCGAATGAAAGGATTAATAATGCAATGAAAATCAATGATCAGAAAGTTTTGCAAATATCTCAAACTACGCTAGAAGCTTCGGGAAAAGAATTGGAAGAAAGTGACTGCTTTTGAGAAAATAAGAAACAAACAATATCAAATCCAAAAAAAGGAAGACAACAATGTTGGACTACTTTTGTGCAAGTCATTATGAATCAAAGAAACACAAAAACAACTGAAAGAGTGATTAATTTATTCTTTTTAACATATAACCCTAACGGGTAGCAAGACGCGGGGGTAAAAAAATACATATATTTTTACTATGATGTTTCACAGATTATTTTTTTAAATTTTTGTTTGGGTGGAAGACAGTTTATTTTAACCTATGTCATCTTTTGATGATAATGAACATCATTATTGTAATAATTATCATTTTTATTACTATTTTGTTTCACTATCATTATTTCCAAATTTGGATTTGTAATGAAATGACAAAGTAAAATAAAAACTGTACCAAAGAGAAAATAAATTAAAGAAGGGAGGAGGGAGATAAAAGGAGGATTGCAAGGGGAAGATGATGGTTGAGCATTCCTTCTTTCTTCTTTAATAAAATACTTTTTCTTATTTTTGTTACAGGCCCAATAACATAAAAACATTTGTTTTTGATTATTAATTCATTTTGGCACTATGAGGTGACTATAGTGTTTTTAACATGTCCTACTCTTATCAAATTGGCAGTCCTACTTTTCCTACTTTTTGACACCCAAAATATGCTATGAGGTCAGCAATTTCGATAAGATTCAATTCAGAGTCCCAGAGGTACAATATGTTGGACGAGTCATATCAAAACAAGGGGTTCGTCCTGATAGAAATCACATCAAGGCAATTGTGGAAATGCCGACTCCATCAAGTAAAGCAGAGTTACTTAGGTTCTTAGGTAACCAATATCTTTGACAATTTATACCCAATCTGTTTTATATTTCAGCGCCATTGCTTTGCCTAACAAAGAATGATACAGACTGGTCTTGGCATCCAGAACATATCCAAGCATTCAGCAAACTTAAGTCCCTAGTGACTAAATCTCCTATACTTGCTATATTTGATAGCAAAATACCCGTTACTGTTCAAGTTGACGCCTCTAAAAATGGTTTAGGTGCATGTGTTATTCAAAACGGCAGCCACCCAGTAGGATTTTCATCACGAGCCCTTTGAAACTGAGCAGCAGTATGCACAAATTTAAAAGCAACTACTTAGTATTGTATTTGGCGTATCAAAGTTCCACCACTACACATATGGCAGACTCGTCCAAATTCAAACAGACCACAAACCCCTTGATTCTATCTTTAAAAAGGATCTCAACAAAGTATCAGCATGCCTTAAACGAATGCTCCTTAAACTTCTTAAACACACACTTAATGTCAAATACTTGCCTGGTAAGCAGATGTTTTTGGCTGATACTCTGTCTAGAGCTTATCTTCGAGATCCGGTTGAAGATGATGTGGAACTTCATAATGTTGTTCACACCATGTCAAAACATTTCCCTATTTCACAAGAAAAAAAGAGAGAAGTTCGTTGACTCTACTAATAGTGATCAATCTCCTCAGTCATTAATAGTGTTTGATCAAGATGGGTGATCCAGGGTGGAAAACAATATCCCTCACCAAGTTAAGCCTTTTTGGAGCATGCGCCATGACATTCATGTCGAAGATGGCTTAGTATTTCTTGCTGACAAGTTGGTGGTACTCGAAGCTCTTCAGAATTAGACATTTGACCTGAATCACGAGTCACATCTGGGAATCTCTAAATGCAAGGCCCGTGCTCGAGAGATTATGTACTGGCCAGGTATGTCCACAGACATAGAGGAATGTGTATCTAAATGTACCTACCATATGCTAGAAATACAGAAACTCAAATCCTAAGGAGTCACTCCTTCTTCATTTTATACCTGACAGGCCATGGCAGAAAATACCAACTGATATTCTCAGTTTTGTTGCTAACGACTACTTATTTGTAATTGACTATTTTTCTAAATGGATTGAATTATCACAACTCAAGACCAAAATAGCACAGGCGGTTATTGAAAAACTAAAATCCCTGTTCACAAAATATGTCATTCCAGAAACCGTCATGTCTAATAATATGCCTTTCTCAAGTTTCAAGTTTAAACTATTTTCAAAAGATTGGGGTTTTGAAGCAATTACTTCTAGTCCACGCTGCCCACAATCAAATGGGATGGCAGAAAAAGCCGTAGCAATAGTGAAATCAATGCTCAGAAAGGCATTGGAGGGGGGGTGACATATGCATCTCATTGAGGGAGTATAGAAACACACCCATACAAGATCTGAATCTATCGCCAACCCAAATGATGATGAACAAATGAATCCGCACCAAGTTACCAATAAAAGGGTCATTACTAAGACCAGTGAGGACCAATAATGACCTAAAGAAGAAACTTGTGCTAAAACAAGAGAAATAATAACATATATATGACAGGGGTGTGATTGAACGTCCCCCTTTTGATAAGGGTGATATATGGTTACAGCAAGGTAAGATTAGGAAGCCAGCGGTGGTGGTAGAAAAACATCCACCTGATATCTTTTAGGGATGGGACCCTCGAACACCTAAAGATAGTCTAGATTCGAGGATTTGAGAAAATCTCATATTTGAAACTCAAATCATTAAAAATATATTTATTTATTTTTCAATTTTCCAACGAAAAATTGGTTTTATAGCTCCAATATTGCTTATTGGTGGATTATAACCATTTATAATAATTAGTATGAACTACTTAATCAGGCCCCAGGCCAGTAATTCAACACTTAACTAAATGTATGAATGTTATGGTGAATTTATTATAAGAAAGAATGTTAACATTTAATTACTATTTGTATTCTTTATTTTTCAATCATATTTCAGGACAGCTGATAGTAGTGATCTTGGTCAAAATATCATCTTTTTAGTTTATTGCAGCAAACGCTACCAATACTCTCTTAAAAATACTAAAAATATGTTTTAGTCTATATTTTGCATCCTAGATAGCAGAGAAATCATTTTGGTACTTGTATTTAAATAATCAAAAACTTTAACCCTTGTTTTCTCAAAATGCAATTTTTTCAACTTTCAGGTTCAAATGGCCAAAGCTTTCTCAATTCTTGGAATATGTTTACATTATTTTACATCCCATTATTCAGAAATTTGTACTCTTTCCATTGATACCAATAACTCAATATTGACCTGGGTGAAGACCAGGTCCCTTTTCCCATGCCGCGTCACATATTATATTCATAATATTTCCAATATTCGGAGCTTTGAGATTTGAGATTCGAAGGTAAGTTATAAATTCGAATTCAAGGTTCAGATTCATAAAATAGTGTATTTGACACAACTCTAATTATTTTTAAATAATAAAAAACTGCTTCGGTGGTTACATGATCTATGGTGTCACTCTCACAATAGACTGGACTGAAGATTGGAGTTTGAATCGGTTGGGTGTACTATAAGTGATTTTTCTTAAATGGTTTCCCACTCTTCCTCCACATAATTACAGGTATATTTCATCTAAATTATACCTTCATCATCTCTACACCACAAGGGTAATATATATATTTGTATATAACCTGATTATGTAAGGAGACACAATTGCAATTTTAAAAATATTATAAATTTCTATATGGTAATGAGGTAATTATATTATTTTTGAAAGAAGGTACAGGAAAGGTGGATATAATATATAAAAGAGGACAAACACAATATGGCTTTTACAATGAAAAGAAGAACACAGATCACAATTTGTCACAATCTCCATTTCATGTGTTTGTCCTTTATATTATTCCTTTTACTTGTGCTTATATAAGTGTCCTACAATTCTTAACAAATTTTGTTTCTCTCCATTTTGTGTTTTTTGGTTTTCTCTTTTAGGAAGTTGCGTTGTGCGTTTCACACTCCCCTTGATGAGTTACGATAGAATGAAATAACTGTGTTCTCCTTTTCATTGTAAAAGCCAATTTATGCTTGTTTCTTTAATATGTTTCTATCCATGTTTCCTCTAACCTCTTCCAAATATAATTTCTTTTAATATATTCTTTTGGTATTTTATAGAATTCACTATGCATTGTTAAACAGATTGTGATTAAATATGTTTCACTTTGATCTTATTAATCTGTATAATCTCATTGCTGATTTCATTTTTTTTAAATTGCTCAAAGCTTATTTTAGTTATTTAATGTAGTTATCGCTACTGAGAAGATTCCAGTAAAGACACTTTATTGCTAAAGTTGTCATTTGTTTGTTATGTTCTTAGATGTGACTGACAGCTTGGAGGTGACATTAGAATCAGATTCCCTTAACGAGCATGAATGCATGTCGACGCTGTGTGGTCTGATACAACATATGGTACAGTGTGGGATATCTCCTTTGCCTCAAGGTAAAGTTCACTCACTCTAGGAAGATAAGTTCTCCATTTGACTAGCAGGATCAAAATAATAACTTTTCATTTATATGAAGATTATTAATTAGCAGCACTCCTGCTTTGTATCTGTGCAATTATCTTTAGATTAACGTGGTTACTTCCTATTCTTCTTTTCCTTTCCCCCACCCCACTTAATTGTTTTTAAACTCATGCATTTGAGTCGTCTGTGTGTTTCTTATAACTTTTTGAACAAAGTGTGAACTAATCAGGCAACTTTCTTCAAACCTAAGAACACACAAGCCCTTATCAAGACATCTTTAGTTTTTGTATTTTTTTTTATCCTCTTTTGAGCCTTGCGCTCATAAAGTTGACAAATCAATTCCAACGACATTAAAAAAAGCCAATACTTCATCCAACTCTAGTTAACTTTGATATAAGCATAGGACATCATTGTTAGGTATGTTATTTATTTAGTATTTAGGTCTACATTCTATGGATCTGTGAGTATTCATATTTTCCAAGCCGAGCCTGAAATAGAGTTCAGGATTAGGATCGACATATTTAAGGACTCACACTTGTGAGATTCATGAAGAATGATATTTCTTTGCTCGTCATTGTCTGTCTGATGATGAATGCCTCACTGTTTACTGTTCTCTCTACTTGTTGGGGATGTGGCTTATGAAATAATGCACATTTAGAGGAAGCAGAGGGAGGAGGATTAGGGTAGAGTGTTTGAAGAGGGTACTGTGTATATGGCTATTTGAATGTGAAGGTCAGCAACTAAGTAAACTGGTTGTTGAGTGGAGGAAGAAGAAATAGGAGAAACATCTCTCTGTAGGGCTGATAGAACACAAATAAGCTCGGTGTAAGACAGTATCAAGTATAGCTTGATTCATTATTATCATCATCATCATCATCATCATCATCACCGTGTCTTACTACCCGTTCGGGTTATACGCACTTACGCTAATGTGAAATGGTAGGGTGATTGTGAGATGAAATGGAGGACCTACATTTTAACGTGGGATCCGAACCTTGGTAGAGGCCTGGCATTCCTCACATTCACAAGTTGTGATTAATACACGTCTTGTCAGAGGTGAAGGAAGGGTTTGGCTATCAGATAAATATGTGCCGGGAGCTTGATACAAAAATGTACTATGTACATCTTAAAAATAGGCCAAATATCAATTTCCTGTGGGAACAGAATGAAAAACGAGTGAAAATTTAAAATAATTGTTCACTTTAGGCTTATATCAATTTCTTGGATTTATAATTTTAGTCTAAACTTAGCCTTCCCATTCTTTCCATTAAAAAAAAATATTTGAAGATAAAATTAGAAGCTTAGGTAGGGTAAGTTGATTTAAAATAGGGTTAGGAAAATAAAAAAAAACTGATTAGGTTGCAATTTAGTTGTCTGAACAATAAATTTTAATTCTTTGATCATATGGAATTTTCCTAAAGGAAAAAAATATACAATAAATTTGTATATTAACTTTACAACTAAAAACTAAATAACATTTTGTCTTTACAAGTGTTGAGTAATGTTATTATGTAGGTAAAATAAAAAGTCGAGGCTTAAATCAATTGTTATAATTGTGTATTTTTAATCAAGTATTTTGGTATAAATATAGATCAATCCTGATTATAAATTTTAAGATTGACTAGAAAAGTTATTGAATAAAAATTAATGGGATTGCCGAAAAATGTATTGTTAGTGAAATGATAAATTAACGTCCAGGAACTGGATGTTGTGCTTGTCCTAGTCTTAGTCTTAAGTTATATTATAAAGCATATAAAACTATGGCAGCCCAAGCAATTCGACAGTGGAAAATATATGGCTTAAATAAAAAAACTGACCCAGGCCACAAGCTGGAAACAGTAATGAATGTAAGAAAATAATAAAACTGCATTCTTGATTGATAGCAGGAAGTACAAATTTAAGTCACTTAAACTAAAGAAACTTTCTTTATTTTATTTTTACAGAAAATGAACAACCAACTTCTCTGCCTGGATGGATGGATATGCTGAAAAAAAGCCTAGAAGATGATTACAAACATAAAAATGCAAAAGTGTTTATTTTAAAATTAATAGTTAATTGTGAGACAGTTTTCAAGCCATACGCTAAGTTTTGGCTCTCTCCAATTATGAAAGCACTCTTGGATCGATGTGCTGGTACAGACATGAACTATTTCCTAATTGATATAATTGCCATGTTGCTGTCTTGGTGTGATGTTGCCATTCCCCAATCAGGTGACGTGTTTGCTAGTGAAATCCTTCACTTCTTAATTGCCAATGTACATCACAACCGTCGGGATATATTCAAACATAACCTAGAAGTGATCAAAACACTTGTCGAAGTTTGGAAGCCATGCCTGAGTATCCCAAAACAACAGCTTCTGGACGGTATAGTACCCAAGGGAGGTCCAGATTCTCGTGACACAGAGACTGGTATACAACTGGTAGGGGTGATGTTAGCGAACAATATACATCCATGGAGTGAGACTGGGAAGAAACTCTTTCTTGACAAACTCCTCTCTAACATGGACTCCACTCAGAGAGAAGTTTATCTCCCATGCGCGGAAGTCATTGGGATGTCTCTCAAGCTACTCGGGACTAACCTAAATATTGCTCAACTTCCTGAAAGTGATTCCAGTTTTCTAGAAAACGTCAACAGTAAATTAAATAAAATAAAGATTCATAATAAACTTGATAAATTTATCTTTTGTTTACATGGTATTTACAAGCATTTTGGTACAATTGTAGACGACTTCATGGCTGTAATCTTGTTCCACATTAAGAAAGTAGCTGGCACGTTTCGTGTGCTGTGTCTTGAAATGATACTTGGCAGACTAGTGACAATCCAGCAGTCAGTATATCTAACACTGGTGGATGTCGGACTTATGGAGTACTTGAGAAACAGAGAGTCAGATGTACAAGAACTAGCTCTGAAGATTGTGAGGCAGGTTGCTCCTAGGATTGAACCGACTCAACTGGCGCTCATTTTCCCCGAGGTAAGTTGCAGGAAATACAAGCATTAATGAAAATATCAATGTGTACAAATTTCATAAATCAGTCAAAGCAAATTAAAATCATAATACAATACTCGATATTTCAACCATGTGTTTAATTTATTCATGTAACTAATTTTAGTTTTGGCCTGTCATAAAATACTAGTTTTGTTCATTGACAATTGACATATGACATATGACAATTCAGTAAAAACAATTACTGCTGCTAAGAATCTGTGAGTATTCAGATTTCCGAGCCAAGCCTGAAAGAGCTACTCACTTAAACTCAGGATCAGACCAAGATCAACAGATTTATAGGCTCACAATTTCTACCATCTTGAAGGGGTTATTTATTTGCCTTGTATTGTTTGTCTGGTGATAAATGATTGCAGTAGCGTCTCGTGACGAAAACTCTTAGGCAAGCTGGGAAGGGGGTTTGGAAGGGGTCTAGGGTCCCCCTACGATTTTTTTAAAGTATTATATGCTTCAAGGAGCTATTTGGAGTTTTTTTTATAATTGTGGGTGTGGGCGTCCTTTTGTACCGTGGTTCACACAAGACACACTAGAAGCTATAGTGCATATCCAGAGGATGTGGGTTAGGGAGAGGGGGATTAACAAATCTTGCTTCCCTTTATTTCAACAAGTGAGGCGAAATTCCCCCTGTGTCCCCCAGCCCGGTTCCCCCTCGCCTAAAGCTGACAATTTTTACATTAAAGTATACATAAAAACATATTTATAATTAAATGTAAACCAACTATATTGTGTGTTAATTAACTACGTTAAATATACATATAAGTAATAAAAAATATGTATTTAAAAAAATCACCTTTATTGCAACCTGCGGCTTATTTAGTGTATTTGATTATTTTTATATAAGTATATCTTTTTACTTACCGTATTTTTTTCTAGTGTTTGTAAATAAAGTCCATCCTCCTCTCCTTTTTTACAAACTCTGCTATTACTCTTTCATGGAAGTCTACTCCTTGCTTCAATTTAAAAAGCAGACCCTTTTCAATCGAAAGTAGTGCCAAACCAGAAAGTCTATTTTGTCCCATAGTGTTTCTGGAATATGTTTTTATTCTTTTCAATGTTGAAAATGATCTCTCAACTGATGATGTTGTAGCCGGGATTGTTGCCACAAGTTCACACAGTTTTTTAAACTCCTGTAATGCTTCATCTAGACTATTTTCACTGATATACTTAACCATATCAACTACAGTTTTATTTTTTATTGCTTCCCTAGAGTAAACTACGTTGAGTTTGGAACGCAATCTGCTTGTGTCAAAATATTTTCCATAGTTTCCAATCAAAGAATTTATTTGTTCATTAGGAAATGATGGTTTGTATTCATTAAATTTTGATGAATTTAATAGTTAGAAAAATTTTAGATTGTTAATTTTCTCAAAGTGTGTTTGTATTTGCATGGCAATGTTATCAATTACTTCACAATGAACTTGTCTTAATTTCAATTTAGGATCTTGATTTAAATTACGTTTACGTCCACTTCTGTCTGGATCTAGTTCCATTTGTAGTGTTTTGGAATAAATGTCATCAGATATTAGCCTAAGATTTGACAAACTCTTTTTAGTCTCTTCAACCTCAGTTTTACAGAAAACGATGTCCATTTGTTTTGTTTGCAAAATTTTGAAAAGATGCTCAGTGTGGTCAAAAATCTGTGTGAATAAAATTAGCAAATACATGCTCTGAACATCTTCTAGAAAGTGGACGAACCCTTTAGCAACAGAAATAGTTTCACTATCCCATTCTTGTGGGTACTCTATTATTGTTTCAAACATTTCTATCAGGCTTTCCCGATGGTTCATCACAGTATGTACAAGTCTTTCACTATAGTTCCATCGAGTTGGTGAAACACTGGGTAGTCTTTTTCTAACAATTTTATCTAAGAATGAAGTTCGCTTACTAGAATGGGAAAAAAATGATGCAAGTCCACTTAATGTACTAAAAAACACCTTACACTCACTAATATTATTTACTGATTGAGTTAAAACAAGGTTAAGGACATGAGCTAAACAATGAACAAACAATGCACTTGGAAATGTATTGCGAACAAGTTTCTGAGTACCATTTATTTCCCCAGACATTACTGCAGCCCCATCATAGGATTGTGCAACAAGCTTGTACCCACACCCTACATCTCTCACTACCTGTTTAACATGATTAGCCAAAGCAGTGGCAGATCTGTTAGCAGAAACGTCTGTGAAACCAAAAAATCGTTCCATAATTTCACCATCAGAGGACACATATCGAAACATAGTCGATAGTTGTGAAAGTTTTGAGATGTCTGAGGTTTCATCTAATAAAATAGACACACATTTTGCATTTTGAATTTCTTTTATGATTTCATTTATTAAAACAGTTTTAATTGATTCAATGAGGTCATTTTGTATTCCAGCTGATAGCCCAGTGAATACAGTAGACGATTCTAAATGCTGAGCTAAAATTGAATCGTAATCAGAAATTAATTTTAGAAGCTCAACATAGTTTCCCTTATTCTTAGAATTAAATGACTCATCATGACCACGAAATGCCAGTTCTTGAGTGCTTAAATAACATACAGCGTCTATTAGGCGCTTCAAAACTTCACGATTTTTTTTACCCTAACATTGTGTTGTTCAATGCTAATTTTTTTATGTATGTCCAGAGAAAGATCTACCCTATTTTTTCCAAATTCTTCTAAGGTAATAAATGCATTTATATGTGATTCTGATCTTTCGTGCCTTTGCAAAGATTGTTTAGATCATTGTAGCCACTCTTTGTCCACGTAGTTTTGTCCGTTTTGGCAAACAGCAAACAAGGCCAACAGTACAATTTATTTTCTGAACCACACCCAGTTAGCCAAGAATGCTTTGAATAAATGTTTTTATTAAAATGCCTAATAAAGCTATCCTTTTTTCTTAATGTGGTTATATTTAACTTAGGAATGGATCTTCCAATACTCATTATTTCGACACGTTCTTCAAAACTTCTTACGGCTAAAGATGTATGTTTTATACTACAAATAACGCACTTGCACTTATTACTAGAGCTGCTCACTCCACTAATTTTTAAGTTGGCTTATATCTTTCAGAAACCATATTATGTTGAAATTTCAATAACTATAATTGAAATTTCAACATAATATGGTTTTTGAAAGATATGAGCCAACTTAAAAAAACAGGTATTATAATAATACTTTCCACAAGCCTATAACCTAAGTGATAGTTTGAATGTATGGCAACTATTCAAAGTCTGTCATTCAAACAAATGTAATCAAGTTTTAAGATACCTTGTTCATTATATTTATAGAACTTTCAATATAATATGGTTTCTGAAACCAATATACAAGCTAATAACCAACTTTAAATATAAGTGTAGTCGTGGCAGACTGTAAACAACATTGATGACAACTACATAAAAATTGAAATATCTAAGGTTTTATTCATATCTGTACAGTATTACCTCTAAAACGGGATTGTATATCCTTTAATGTAAATGTTTCTTCAGGAAAGTGTGGTATAATACTTCACTATTTTCAAACAATAACACTTTTATTCATCAGAGAGATGTTTTCGCATAAGAACATTTAAAGAAACCGTTAAATCTGTCCCCCCCTCAGTGTAGCAGACGATACATTTGAGCGTCATACTTTTGTCCTTGGAATGTGCATGTGTATGTCCATCCAGTTATATTATAGAGATCAATGGTGTTGACTGACATCAACAGAGAGAAAATGTCATTTGTGTATGTGTGTCAGGTGTGCAGGTTTGGGAGCCATGGTGTGCCGGCGTGCAGGCGAGTCATGTATGAAATTGCCATGTGGGTCTACACTGAATTCCGACAGCGCATTGACGAAAGCGATGTCGAGATGAGTCTGTTTGAAGAAAGCAAAGTAATTCTGCTTAGAGGGTTGGTTGATAGTGACTCTGCGCTTCAGGAAACTGCCTTCAAGTATGTTACTAACTCTCACTAACAATAATTTGGTTGATGACTTCATTTTTTGTTACTGTAATTTTATATATATATATATTTTTAATAAGAAAATGTGTTTAGTACTTGATATTGTGTAATGAAAACTACAATTGAACAAGTGAATTAACCTCTGAACTATAACTTTGTGAACTAATATATTCGGCACTGTATTTAGACTGTTGGCAAGTAAATTAACCTCTGAACTATAACTTTGTGCACTAATATTCTCGGCACTGTATTTAGACTGTTGGCAAGTAAATTAACCTCTGAACTATAACTTTGTGCACTAATATTCTCGGCACTGTATTTAGGCTATTGGCAAGTAAATTAACCTCTGAACTATAACTTTGTGAACTAATATATTCGGCACTGTATTTAGACTGTTGGCAAGTAAATTAACCTCTGAACTATAACTTTGTGCACTAATATTCTCGGCACTGTATTTAGGCTATTGGCAAGTAAATTAACCTCTGAACTATAACTTTGTGAACTAATATATTCGGCACTGTATTTAGACTGTTGGCAAGTAAATTAACCTCTGAACTATAACTTTGTGCACTAATATTCTCGGCACTGTATTTAGGCTATTGGCAAGTAAATTAACCTCTGAACTATAACTTTGTGAACTAATATATTCGGCACTGTATTTAGACTGTTGGCAAGTAAATTAACCTCTGAACTATAACTTTGTGCACTAATATTCTCGGCACTGTATTTAGGCTATTGGCAAGTAAATTAACCTCTGAACTATAACTTTGTGAACTAATATATTCGGCACTGTATTTAGACTGTTGGCAAGTAAATTAACCTCTGAACTATAACTTTGTGCACTAATATTCTCGGCACTGTATTTAGGCTATTGGCAAGTAAATTAACCTCTGAACTATAACTTTGTGAACTAATATATTCGGCACTGTATTTAGACTGTTGGCAAGTAAATTAACCTCTGAACTATAACTTTGTGCACTAATATTCTCGGCACTGTATTTAGGCTATTGGCAAGTAAATTAACCTCTGAACTATAACTTTGTGCACTAATATTCTCGGCACTGTATTTAGACTGTTGGCAAGTGAATTAACCTCTGAACTATAACTTTGTGCACTAATATTCTCGGCACTGTATTTAGACTGTTGGCAAGTAAATTAACCTCTGAACTATAACTTTGTGCACTAATATTCTCGGCACTGTATTTAGACTGTTGGCAAGTAAATTAACCTCTGAACTATAACTTTGTGCACTAATATTCTCGGCACTGTATTTAAACTGTTGGCACCTCCAAGAAAGGTAAAGTATATTTCTGCTTTAAAGTGTTTACTGTTGTAAAGAAACTAGTTAATCTCAAATAAAGCCCCTAAAAGATTCTAGGTTCAATTATTAAATTTATAACTAAAATTCTATTTTTAGTGAAACTAGGCTGTACAAGTTGTATTAAATTAACGTGAAAGACATGAATATATAATAAGACAATATAAAATATATGCACAGTATTTGAATGATAACTGAAAGAGATTGATAATATTAATTACAAGCTATATTATATTATAATTAGGAATGTCTTGAAGTTATAACCAACATCTAAAAAATTCAGTAACATATTAAAATTGTAGACGTTTGAGTAAAAATAAACTTAAAACTATGTTTTTAAAAATAAAGGATGATGTGATCATGCAATTTCGTTTATCTGTATTAATTTGAACATTTGATAGAACAAGATATCAAATTTTGAAAAAATATAAAAATGGAATTCCTTTCTTATCTGTATTTCCCTGTTCCTTGGTTACTGCTGCAAGTGCTGCAACTTTACTGGAAATACTTAGCTTAAGGTTTAGTCGTGCTCCACCATGACATCCTATTGATAAAACTGTGTTTCCATTATCATACTTTGTTCTCAGAAAGAAAAAACAAATTTAGACTTTTATCCTCACTTACCCTGCTGGTGACTATATTCCTTTTTTTTATCTTTAGTTGATAAGTTATTACTACCATAGATTTATAAGATTTTCATGTTCGTACCAAGAATTTATGCTACTCTTTTTTTCTTTAAATCCTTTCATTGCCTGTTTGCATGATATCCCCTCCCAACCTACCTTCCAACCTACCCCAACACTGCATCAATATGATTGCTCCACGCAAGGGGAAGAGTAGATTCTGTATATTTCAAAAATACGATGGTACTAGAGTACATTTTCAAAAATTGTAGATTCTGGGAAATTTGTGTAATCTCATTGACAGAGTCTATCCTTCAGAGAATTATTTTTTCTAAATCTGCTGAACTATCTCCAAAGACCTGTGTTCTACCAACTGGCTCCTTGTGTCTCTTTACAGCTAACCAGAAGGTCAAGCTGGCAATCGCTAGGTATAATGATTTCACAAGGTGACGACACTCCATTTGAAAGCACACAAATATTTCTTAGATGAAATCATATATAATTCTCCATAAAAGAAATGTTATGATTTCACTGAGATTTTATAATAAATTTTAGAAGAATAAAGTTAGAAAACCTCACATACAAACAGTGTATTTTTATAGATCGCTTCCTAATGAAACTATATTTCTATAGTAGTGCTGTACTTCATTAAAAAAAATTGTCACTTTTTTATTACCATGTTCTCAGATTTGGAGTGCTTTTATGGCTATTTGAATGACATGATTATCAAGCATATTTTAAATGTTGATCAAAAATACCGAACTTGCCTTTATCTTGAATTCTGTTATCCTGACCTCTTGTGCTATAGATTTACAAACCATTCATTTAATAAAGCTGTCCTTCTCTCCCTGGAGACAGGTTTGGGTCCTCACCTGGCACCCTTCACCCTTCACCTTACACGAACAGTGGGCTGTGATTCCAGCCTTAACAAGCTCTATGACCTTCCTGATATCTCCATATTGTGCGCCATATTTTAGTGAAGTGTTGTAGCTATGCTAATATTTGCTCTGCTACTGGATTTACCTGTTACTTTTAAGTATGTATTGTGCAATAGTGTGACTCCATCTTTAGGTCAGGCAAACCTTTTAATACAAATTAATACAATCTCTTCAAGAGTGGATCACTTGATGCTTGTCTTATCTTGAGAGCTGTTTAAATCAGCGATCTTTAACCGGGGGGGCCACAAAAGGTTTTATGGGGGCCCTCGGAAAAATAATTTAATGTTATTTGCTTATTACTTATGTCAATGATTATAAATTTTGTGTTTTGGAAGAAATAATTCGATGATCGTAAGCATGTAAGCACATAAGCACAGTAGTAGACTATTTTCCGTGGTAATGAGGGGTGGGTGGGGGCATGGATAATAGAAATCACAGATAGTTTGCTATCCTTTCTTTCTACTTATTTATGTGAAAAGGGATTATCCACAATGGTAAATATTAAAACAAAGCGGAATTGACTCCAAATTGACTCCTGCATGTGAATAGCATTAAGTACTATAAATGAAACAAGAATATACAAATTAAAGGAAAGTTATATTTTAGTATGCTTTAACTGTATTCAGATAGTTATGTTCTGATCTCATATGGACATTTTTTCGACCTGATAGCATCTATTTATGGCAACCACCTCAACATGTCAGTGGCTTTAAATGTTAATAATCATAATAAATGTAAGAGACATGTTCAATAGAGGTTGCAACAACTTCACACATGGTGAGTCACGTTACCAGTCAACAGTTTCATGGATTGTTCTTCACACTGCCAAGGTGAAACACTCATTTCCTCCGTGTCATGATTTGCAGGGAGGTAGCTATCTACACTTCACTGAGATTCTTCAGTCACTTGCTCGGTTCTGTTTGTTTTATTTCATGTCCTCCAGGACAAAGGCAGGCAAACAAGGGGAGAAAATACAGAGTGACCAGACAGGACATTAAAAACTAATATATTATTAAATAATATATTCGCTCATGTTTCCAAGCAACCCATTCTATATTATTACGCTAAACCAACAAGGATAAAAAAAAAAGGATGAACCAGAAAATAATTCAACAACATTACCAGGAAGGTGTATACCACTTGTTAAATAGAAACAAAGGCTATATATATATACATATATATATATATATATATATTAACATGGTATCTGCATAACTTATTTGTTGGCATTATTTAACAAATCACACAATCGTAAAAGCCAAATGAAATGTAATTTAATGTGTCACTTTGCTTCAAGACCGAGGTTCATTGGTTCTTGTTAAGCTCAGTATCATTAATCAGGAATATGTGACACAGACACAAATAACTTTCAGTTCTATTTTGTAACTATTATTTGACTTTAGTGTGTCACTTATATTATAATAGCTACATTTAATCTTAGGAAGGGTATCACTCACTCATTTTCTATATATGTGTAATAAATATTAATATTATGTCAAAGTTACACGTTGTTTACCCTGAAATGTTGCAAACTTAGCAAGCCTCGAGTGAGGCTCGATATTAATTAATAAAAGATGACACCACATGGAATGAGCCAGTTTTGCTAATGATACTGGTCCATTCCATCCTGGTTAAGATTTCATCTGGTATTCACTATCTAGTATCGAGCTGCACTCGAGGCGCGCTAAGTCTGAATATGAAACTGCCCCTATGTCTTAGTTTAGAAGTTAGAACCATAGTGTAGTCCTCCAAGGTAAGCCTTCTACATGCTAAACAGTGTGTACATTTTAAACTTTACTTTATGTTTTGAAATAATGTTCATGTACACATTACAGGTTCTGGAACACAGACGCTCACTTTCCTGCGGGAACTGCTCATCGGTTGGTAACCCTGCTAACAGAGCTATACTCCCCTCGAACTGAACCAAACTTTCTTGCTTACTCGACTCAGCTTCTCTTAGAGGCGACAGCACTTGGCCCTGACTTCAGTCGCAAGGTAACGACTCGCCAGATTAGTTGTGTTTTACTTTTGAAGAGTACCTGTATTGAAGGTCACACAATCAGAGGCCTCACTCTCGCTATGGACTGGGAGGTTGGGGTTCACATCCCTGCTGGGTAGTTTACCTATATGGTTTCCCACTTTTCTTTTGCATAAATGTGAGTGAATTTCCCTTTAATTTTGCCTTACTCATTACCTCATTATTATAAATATGCAGATAGCCCATTTATTTGCTTTAACCGGTTTGAATAATAAAAATGGGTCTTTTTAGAATTGTTACCCATTTGAATTTATATTATTTGATGTTTCCATGTTAATTGTAATATATATTTGGAAGAAGGTAATGGTGAAATAAGAATAGTGGGTAGAAACATATAAAAGGAACACACACACAATATGACTTTTACAAAGAAAAGAAAATAGATTGTTTCCACTCAATCCCCCGACCTGAGTTTCATTCTATCTAAACACATCAGTAGGATGTGTGAAATGTGCCGGGAAACTTCCTATAAGAGGAAACCAGAAAAACACAAAAGATAAAAATAGGAAATTTGTAAAGAATGATGGAACACTTAGATAAGTAGGCCTACATGTAAAATGATTAATATAAAGGATAAACACAGGACATGGACATTGCATGTTAATATATATCCACTGTCTATTTTCATTTTATATATATAAGGAAAACCTCTTTTTGTCAAAAGCAAAAAATTTAGGAATTTGATTTTTAAAAAAGGTAAATTTATCTCTCAAACCACTAAAGAACTCAAACTGTTTGTAAAAATGTAAGAATTTAAATTTGAAGACAGAGTTTGAAAAAAGTAAATTTGTCTACTGGACTAGAGTTTTGAAATTCCAGTCTTTTTCCAGTATTTACAGTATATTTTCTTTAAGAAATCCAGTGAGTTCCAATAGAATGAAATCTAGGTCAGGAGATTGGGCGGTAATGATAGATTTTCTTCAACCATTACCTCTTTGTCCAGTGGCAGCAGTGTAAAGTGTGAACTGTGTTCTTTTCACTGTAAAAGCCATATTGTGTTTGTTCCTTTTATATGCTTTTATCAAACATTCCTCTACTTTCTTCCAAATATAATACAATAATAACCTAATAGAAAAAATTTACTTCTGTTTAAATTTATGTTTTATGAAAATATATTTACATTTGGTATTTTACTGTTTGTCCACCTGCTTCATCTATCAATTTGCCTGTGCAGATCTTTGATCATCCTTTGTCAGCATGCAAGTTTGAGGATCTTAAAGTGCTGGTGTCTTGGCGCGCCCAACACACCAGTATTGCGCCAATGTTTGCCGAAACATTTGTTAGTCAGAACAACACACAGGCCCCTGGGAGTTTAGATATGGTGGTCAGAGCCACTCAAACCAGCCTGGAGTTCCAGCCAACACTGGATCAAGGTAATTACATGTTTATTATAAAGAGATGTGGCACGCCTTGCACTTAATATTGCTAAAAAAAAAAAAGCTTTGCTGAATACATTGGCCTCACAACAAGAACACTCCAACAATGAATGGCCACTGTTTTGATAGCAACCACAACAACCCTGACAAACCTGTAGCACTTCATGAACTAACACATAATTCAGATTTTTACTCATGTTATAGTACTAGAGTAATACGAGCCCTCCCCAATAGTTGCGTTGCTTCCTAGGTGGGAACTTTCTTGCCAATATATTACCAAATCCAGGCACCCTCCTGGTCTCAACCTTAGATAGCCTTATTTCCTTTCCTTGCTAAGTTGCTCTAATCACACCAGTCAGTAATTTATATATAAACAATAACATAATTTAGTCAATCATATAATTAAAAATAATATAAATACAACATTATATCCATATACCAAGAATAAAGACACAAGTTTGAACAGACAACTTCATAATCCAAGCCTAAACCTTTTTTTTAAGTCAAGAAACAGTTAACAACAGGATCTAAGTGACCATGCTGCTATAGTTCATTCTTTGTTTACTCTCTTCTGATATAGGGATAGAACAAAGTAACCGAATCAGTTTCTTTGCAACAGTTGCGCTGTCGAAACTGATGCGAAGCGAAGGCTGTTGCAACAGCGCGCACGCAACTGATAGCAACGTGAATTAAGCATTTAACTGGGTTCAAATTTATTTCATGTTTCAACCTGTCACATTAGTCACCACTGATGCTGATTATTGTTAGAATATGTTGTGTCTTCAACGTGATTAGGTAGAGTGTTTGGTTGATATATTTATTAGTGTTTAGTTAGATACAATGTTCAGTTTTAATTCCAATGAGTTCTGTGCATCAAAAAAAAACCAGTCCTATATGGTCATATTTTAATGTGATTGATAAATTTCTAAAACTGGATTACTAATGATCGAAGAACAAGACTAAAGCTCAATAAAGTGAAAGATTTAAATTTTTTGAATGCTAACTCAAGGTTCATGAACTATTAAATCAAAATTAGAACAATATTTAATTACAAAAAAAAGTATTTTTACCATGGAACTTTAATTCTATATGTAAAACATAATATATTTTAATTCTCATTGAATTATTTTTGACAATTTACACTGTGTTGCAGAATGAATTTGTAATCTCATTTTAATCTTAAACTTTTTTAATTACTTTCAAAAAAAAAGTTACAATGTCACAAGGTTAAATAAATTAGTATATAATGAAGCATAAAAAGTAACGTTGATTAGTTCATTTTGAATGTAACTGATGTATTACATTGGTTTTGTCTCATTATTTTCCTGGGTAAGATTTTTAAAATCACATCTGTTTTACAACATCAGTTACACAATGCATTCTGGTGCAGCGGGGCACATTTGTTAAAACTTAAAACAGGTGATAACACATTCGAGTGCTAGCGCCATCCTTCTACTAACTGTTACAATGCATCAGTTTAGTTAGACTCATGCATGGCTGCAACTGTTGCAGACACAACTGATTCAGGAAAACATCAACTTATTCCAGCCCTATTATACTGAACAAGAGGACTGATGTAGCTCCGAAAATTACATACTCATGTGTTTTGTTGTGTTTTAACTGTGAACTTTGAGGCCTACAGTTTTCTGGTGTGTAGACCTTGCCCTTCCATCCTCCTTTCAATGTTTAGGTTAATGTAGCCGTTTGGCGCCATTTTTTCCTTTGATAGCGTATAATTTATAATAATTGCATTAATAGCTTCAAGGCTTCAAAGGCACATTCAGCAGAAAGCCACACCAGGTCAAAGTAGGTACAAATAACCCAATATAAAATGACCTTGCTCTAATCTGAATTACATGATTACAAGATGCACCTAGTTTCATTGTAAACAATTTAAAAAAAGACTTTGATAACATTAAATAAAATAATTATGATTACTCCTTGAGTTTCCATGCTTGCTGTCACATCATCACATGACATACTTTCATAATAACTCCCTTAGATACTGTACTTGATGTCACATCATCATAAAACACCATTGCCCAACATAATGGAAAATAAACAATAGTCGATATTTTATATCACCTTATTTTTCTTTATTTTCATGTATTAAAAATAAGTTTGACCTTAGAGATTTTGTACTTATTTCACTCTATTTCATCGAAGTTTATAAAACTATTAATTTGAGTTTTGTTTTTCTTAACTTTACAAAGTCAGAATTTCTAGCAAGTAAGCTGGTAAATAGTGATTTATTTTATTAATTTTTATTAGTTTTGTCCAACCTGACTGTCTTTGTGGTATAGTAGTGAGAGATCCTGGCTACGGATCTAGAGGTTCCGGGTTCGATCCCCACTGCTTAGGAGGACAAATGAGAAGTTACTCTATAGGCCTTTCCATAAACTTACCCCCCACTACCCTTCCTTGTCACACTTCTGTGAACTCCTCTTCTAATATTATATCACAATATTACCACTACACCACTTATATAGTAATTTTAATTGTAGCGCCTATATAACCCTTTTATTGAAAGGTGTTAGTACGCCTTTGCTAAACTCTACGATGATGAGTCGATTGTTGTTTGTTTATACATGTGTACAGTCAGGTTTAATAACACTAACCACTGCCCCATATGCTTCATTGTAATGTGACGTCACACATCTGACTTGCCTTCCCCACCCCCCCTCGTCATGCCGAACACTCCCCCACCCCCGTCATGCTGAACACTTCCCCCCCACCCTTCCCCTATTATATGTCCGTAGTTTATGGACATCTCATATCTAATATAAACAAAAAATATTTTTTTAAAAATAGGAGGAAGATGGAGTGGTTAAAAAGGTTTAAATTTTTTTTTAAATATAAAATTGATTAAGAGGGTAAAAAGGCAAAGAGAGGGGAAGGGTCAAAATTGCAAAAAGTGTAAAAGTAAACATATTAAAAAAAAAGGTTTAGACGGTAAAAGGGTTTAAATAAATAAAAAGGGTGAAAAAGGGTTAAAAGTAAATCTAATCAAAATTTAAAATTCCAGCTTCAGGGTGCACATGTTCATGCACGGGGGCTACTAGTTTTTAAGTTTCTGACCTCTGCGAGACTAACTCTTCATTGTATTAATATAAATAGGAACAAACTCTTCATTTTATTGATATTGATATAATTGTATTCCTCTGTAACTAAATCTAAGTTGTCTGGAAAACAAAGGCAAGTTTGTATTAAGGAAATAACTGGCAACATTGGATTAGTTTCTCTAAAAAATTTTTTATTACTGACTATGAATTTTTGTTTTGATGGCAGTTAAAGTTAAGACACCTTAGTATTTTTTCCAAAACATGAATCTTTGAAAGATTATTTATATTTATCATTATCATCAGTTTCATCACTATTATTACTTCGATGGTGATGTCAGTTGATATGTTGATGGTGTATTTGTTGGTTTTATTAAAGATGCAGTCACACAAAAGTGGTATTTAGCATTGTAATAACCAAAACTCTTAATACAAATGAAAGAAAAGAAAGTTTAATATAATTATTAAGGAGAGCTAGAGTTTGTGAGAATGAGGGAGAACCGCTGAATGGAAAATGTAAAGGAGAGTGAATTAAAGATAAAAGTTAAAAAAAAAGAAACTCTCATGCAAATGGTGAACATCCTAGTTGTGTCTTTTCAACAGAGTAACACTTAAGTTAGCACCAATAAAGATATTGACATCCAAAATACTCAATAAATGGTCATTTGTTACCAAAGTTGGGATAGTAACTGGATTTCTCAGGATAAAACAAAATATTACACAAAATTGTGCAATAAAACATTTTCCGTGTAATTTTAGCCATAAAGATATATAATTAACAACAATATATAAAAAAATTAAATATTAAAACAATTAACCAAAAATAATCAAACTTTTATTCTGATTGAATTCGTTTCCAATTAAAATAGGGGATACCCCTCACCCCTAGATGATATAAATCTACATTTAAAAAAGTACTGAAAACTTAATTTATCTTTGTTTGGTTAATGTTTGGCTTAGGGAATTATTGGTGATTCTATAACTTTGATAAATCCATATGGCCACTAAACTTTGTATTCTAGTCTTCAAAAAATAAAATGTCACAACATTTTGGAATTATTGTATGGCTACAACACAAATTAAAATGGTAGAAAATGTATTTTTATTAATCACTTCTTTTATATTGTTAGAGGTTTTGTCACTTATAAATAATCAATTCAGTTAATATTTTCCCTTTTTGTGTAACTATCACTAAGAGGTTTTAATGGCTAGCAGTTTCGCAGTTTTCATTTCTATTCTAATTGTATGGTAAATTTAATGCAATATTTCTAAAAGTAATGAAACTGAGTTGGTCAAATCAATATTATAATTCCATAGTCTAAATCGAGCACACTACACTAATTGTTTTAAACTCGAAACAATTTGTGGTCTTATCGGGTAAAATATAAGGTTCAATAATTTCTAAACCTATTTACAAAACACTTAACTACTGTTCATATTTCCAGGGGAGGATGTGGTCGACGCATCAAATACGAGCTTTTCTTCCTTTGCCAACTCCAGCTTTCTTTTTTCTGTGGGCTCCCTTGGGGACAAATCTCGTCACGCAAGACAGAGGATCAGAGCAAGGCGAGGGGACCAGCAGTTGGATAACAGCGCAGGTATGAATATAACTCCAAGTTATGTTACTTCTCTTAGTTTATATCAAAATATTATATGTTGTAATGTTGTTATTTTGTGTGGTTTTTATAAGTGTCCTAAAGACTGTGCTTATTATTTTCAACTTAATCATCCCTAGGACACAAATATAGGATGAGGAGTGTGAATTTAAAGAGAACACACTAGCGCTCAACTTGACAGGATAACAAACCAGTGTAGCGCTTACACCAGTGAAAGAATTCCTCACTCACACAAAATTGCACTTAATTTAATTGTCCCTACTTGAACTTTGATAATCATTATACACTGCATTCTACAGTCTGATTTTCATATAAAGAGCCCTTTAGAAAATACAAACATGTTCTTTGTGGTCAATATTGATAACATTGATAGTATTTTAGTATATTATACTTTTATCTGTCACCAAGAGAAACAGGACTAGGAATAGAGTTATCTAGGAAAAAGTGGAGGAACAGGGAGTACATCAGATAGTAGAGGAAGCAACCATGTAATGAGGATGGAAAAGGAGACACTACCAAAGAGAATAATGGAGATGATTGAAGTATGTAGAAAAATCACTGTAAGGAACACCAAGAAAGAGATTGGATGAGGAGATAACAGAACGTCTGCGATTGAGAGGATAGAAATGGAAGCAATTAAAGGAGGAAGAATGGTGAACGTAAAGAGGAAGATGATGTCATTTTACAACACTGACCCAGCCACGAGCAGGTAAATGTTTATGATGATGAAGATGATATTAGGAGAGGAAAAAACTTCATTTTTCTTGCACAGAGAATTATTTGTTTTTGTAGTTTTATGTTTTATCATTAGTCTTTGTGCTCCTTATATCTGTAAAAGATATAAATTGAAATATTACAGACAAAGGTCACATGAGTCACGAGTGTTTTTATTTACAAAACAAACACGGCCTTTGTTTCCACAGTTTCACTTTTGTAATTATATTCATAAACACACAAAAAGTGTTTTTATTCCAAAAGTTGTATTGTATAGTTTTTATTGTATATTCCCCGTGGATCTGCTAGTCAAATACCAATGCTATTGTACTGAGATAATCTAATTTCACCTCTCTTGTAAACTAAAATCATTTTAAGTTTATTATCTAGGAGTAATTTATAAACAAAATTGTTACTTTTGGTATAATCTGGCAAGCATCAAAACATTGCACATGGGCGATTATTTTGCCGTTTAACCTTCTAATTCAAAATACAAGATAAAGAAATGTATTTTATTATATAAAAAACCAAACACCTTTAAGTTCAACTAAACCTTCTTTTCTTAACCTGGTCAAGTTTTTAAAGGAAATACACCCCAAATAAGAACTTGGATAAAATAATTTCTCATGGAACATTTAAAATTATCTTGATTATTTAAGTTAACTGCCCAAACTGGTAATTTTTTGATACATTGGATTTTTAACCCATAGTAATTAAAAGTATTTAAAGTAGAGGGGTGGGGCAGAAATTGTTGACATATTTAATAAATCCCCTAGCTTTACTATTTTGACTACAAAATGCTTCAAATTAAATTTCAAATAACAATAAAAGATTGACAATCTGCACATGTCCTTGAATCATTAATTTTTTTTCAAACAAAGTCTTCAAGATGTCAACCATTATATGCAATACATATTTGTATGTGCTCCTCAAAACTTGATATGACTTTGCACAATGTATCTTGTTGAAATGCTTCAACTTCCACTGTATAGTTTTATCGAGCATAAAAAATTAACAAAAAATATTTGAACTTCCATTCAAGAATATTTTATACTTTTGATTCAATTTTGCTTTGAATTTAAAAAATGGGCTTCGTGCACCCCTACCACCTAACCTAAGTGTCTTTTTTTTTTTTGAATGAATGAATGAATGAGGGAGTGTGAAACGCACAACACAACTTCCTAAAAGAGGAAACCAAAAGTAAAGACGGACACTAACACATAAAAGGGAATAAATTTCAATATGTGAAAAGAGATTTTCCTTAAAGAGGAAAGGAATGATAGTGAAGAGAAGATGGATGTGTAAAGATGGAATGAATAAATGAATAGAGAAATTTGTTTCCCTCAACACTTTCAGGTGATATTGCTTTCTTGTCACTTGAATTACACTATTGTATAGTGTTTCTACCCAGTTCTCATTTATTTCCAAGCAATATTTTTACATCCATTACTTTTTTCTAGCCTATGTTCTGGATCAATTTTTTATTCAAGCTATACATTTTCTGCTACCGGCTTGCTAGGCCTGTCAAAGCCCCATGTTCCAAAGCTTTATGTTCTGACTTAAATATTATAATAGTTAAGTGATATCTACATACATTAATTATTATAGAAAATCCGTTTAAAATTTTATCAAAACTTATTCAATTATTGATTAGACATTTGTATTTTTTTACAGCTTCAGAATTTTTTGGTACAGCTATTTGAGTAAGCTAACTTGGAAAAATTGTATAAATTATACAAAAGTTGTATATCATTATCCTGTTTCACTTTATAGATTAAATTTTGTATGTTATTTTCATGGTTTCCATAGAAGTTGTCAACTCCAATCCTTCAAGTTCTTACCTAAGGCGAAGATTTCTCAGAGACAAAGAAAAGATAAGGATTGGGTTTGCTAGTTATGAAGTATTAAGAAAACGCCGTAGAGAAGAGCATCTCAAAGAAAGAGCCAAGAAACGGGAGGCAACTGTCAATATGTATCGCAGTTACAGGATTGGAGACCTCCCAGACATAGAAATTCTTCACTCTGCCTTGATTCGACCGCTACAAGTACTGGCCAAGGTAACCTTTCAAAAAATATGTTTGTTTTTTTCTTTGGCATATTTGATATGTTTCTTGTATTATCTCTTGTTTGTACAAAATACATAATTCACAATATTTGTGTGGTTATATATTCCCGGAAGAGGGTTTAAAAGGAAAGAGAGTTACGCAAAAATAAAAGGGGAAAATACAATATGGCTTTTTCCTAAAAATATAAACACAAATCCTTCCTTACACTACTGTCTTAGGACATAGAGGTAATGACTGTATCCAAAGAAATATGTGTCATTACCACCCAACTGTTTGACCTAGGTTTGTTTAAAGATGGGTTGAATCCACTTTTTCTCGAATATGAATCTTCATTTTACCTAGGAATAACAAATCCAAGTACAGACCTTAGAAAACATGGTAAGCATTAGAGTGCTAACTTTCACACATTAGTGGCTTATTCTCGCATATGGACCGACTGCCGACGTCGAGATCGGGGCTTAGAATCCTGGTCAGGTATACTGAGGGTGGTTTTCCACTCTTCCTTCACACAAATATGGATACACTTCCTCTAAGATCAACCTTACTCATCTATAACTCAAACAGATAGTAAGACACGGTGCTAAGAAAAAAAATTGTAACTTTTTTCTTCTTCAGTCCAAATTTTTTCACATTAATTATTAAGTTTAAACAGGTAATAAAAATTGTAGCTAAATGATAACTGAACATAAATTCACATAACAAAGAGGTTAAGTGATAATTACAATCTAGATCAGTGGTCGGCATTATTCTTTGACTCCAATTGACTTACAAATCTCTCAAAATCCATCATTCACCCAGCGTTTTTCTATATTTTTTTAACATCATACGCGTATTTCCTTATTCCAATAAGGACAAACAAAATAAATGCAACCGAAAGGATGTGAATTTATTCTAAAGCTGTCTCTAACAAAACTTTTCACTTGCTTACTTGTTTTTATCGCCATTTCTTGTACCTTTGTTCATATATTACTAAAGAAAAGACATTTGAATTCTTTAAAAGAACTTTTAAAAATATTACCAAAAAAAATTTATTTCATTAAGATTTTTGTAGAGCTATTTTGTGGCTTATTGGTTCAGACCAATATAATTAGAAAACAACCAAACTCCAGACCATTAGTTTGCCATTTAACTGGAGGTAAATTTGCATTATAGCAAAAATGTTAAAATTTAGCTACCATTTTTATTTTCTCTTAAAACTAATTAATTATTAGAGTCCTGCAAGTACTCAGTTTTCGAGCTTCGAGCCGAGTTTGTAATTAATAATAATAATAATAATCATCATCATCATCATCGCGTCTTACTACCCGTTCGGGATGAACACATGTTTGTCATTAAAGCTTGGGATCGAAATCAAAAGTTTTGTAGTTTTGTAATTTTCGAGTTTCATCTTGATGTACATACAAATAAATTTTTAAACTGCAATGATGCTAAATTTAGGCTATTTAAATCAGATACCAGAAGTTTAACTTATAAATTATTTGAATACTTAACAAATTGTTGGAATTAGTATTAAAATTCACATTAATAATGCAATAGAACTCTAAAACCACTTTTGACTGGTAAACTAATTAAATATTTTCGTCTATTTTGAATTATCCTCAAATGAAGTTACATTGCATTGACAAGGCAATGAAAATAAAAATAGCTAAATAGATCACACAATAATTGAATAATCCTTATTTTTACTGGTAATACATGGTTCCTTTCTAAATTTCAGTTAAATTAAAAAATTTACATTGAAAATGCATATTGATTGTTTTCGAGCTTAAGATATTTAAAACTTACATTATTACATTACCTTCAACTACAAACCTAACATTAATTATTATTTACTAGGGTTGTGCGAAGTCCACTTTTTTTTTCCACTCCACATTGAATATATGAAACATTCTCGAAGCTGAATTGAGGTTTGAATATTTTTTGATAGTTGTTTTACACTTGAAAAAATATTATATTGTGGTTATTTAAATTACTTTATACAATAAAATTACCTGTAAAATGTTTTATTGCACAGTTGTTTGTGATATTTTGTTTCAATATGATAAATCAAGCTATTATCTATCGCAGCATGAAATTCATTTACTTCATTTTTATCCATATGAATATTAATTTGTAAATTATAAAACATCTCAGAATGGATATAATTAACCAAAAATTTAGTATTTTAGCTGTCAATATTAATTTTATTAGGGAAGCTTTGAAGACAGAATTTTTTTCAGAGTGAAGTCAAAGTTGATGTTTGTTTCGAAGCCAAGTTGAAGTTTTGAAGCTTCGCGCACCCCTACAATATTTAGTTAGAGAATCATGTTGGTTAACCTGTCTAAAACAGTGTTGATCAACATCGCAACATATATATTTAACCAGACTTACTATACAGTATTTAAATAGAAAATAATTTATTATTTCATATTTTCTACTAGAAATAATATTTTAACCATTTTATTTTTCATTTCAAAGTATGAACATCAACTTTTATAAGCATTAAAAATTGAATCGAAATAAAATTCACAAGGAAATAATTTTCATTGAGAGCCCATATAATGCGCATAGAGGAATGGAATTGGAATAGAAGTGATCATGAGCGATTATTACATTAAGGACTAATAAACAGAATATAAAACATTTCAAATTTCTAACCAATTTCTATTCTCTTTTAAGGTAGTTAAAGTTATGGAGGCTTATTTATGAGAAATATTAGCTGCTTAAAAAGTCAATTTTATTAATTTTTCCATAATTGTGAGTATTTTTAATGTCTTTAATCTGATTTTATTTGCCCCCATACTTTTCTTTTCCATTTGTTTTTCTAATGTGAAAAAAGTATTTTACAATTTATTATTTTTAATTAATTAAATCATGCTATGTTGTCATGCTTGTTGTATACACTTTATTTTAATTCACAATAATACGGAGGGAAAATCGTCTAGCACTGTTTGAAAATAATAATAATAACAAATTTTTAAATATGGAGAAATACCTTTTTACTAAACATATTTATCTTTTTAATTAAGCTTTTTTATTTATTTATTTGTTAATTTTCGTGTTCGGCCACGCTACTCAAGGCACAATCAGCCGGGGGGCAAAAAAGGGGCTGGTCTCACTCAGTATAAAAATAAAATAAGTGAAATAATCATTTGGACAGCGCTAAACCCACACATAGAGAGGAAGCCTGTGTAAGGGCTATTACTCCTAAGAGACAACAATGATTGAGTTTGATAGTATTGCACGGGAAATTTTCAACCTTATTTTAAATTTCTAGTATTTATTATTTTTGACCTTTTCATAACATTTTAATCCTGTCAAAGTTATTTTGAGTTTGGGTCAAACTTTGTTGACCATTGTTATCAAACAGTTCTCTATAGATTAATTAGTGGAACATAGTTTTGAATTTTGTTTTGCAATAGATTTCTAAATAAAAATAGTAGAGTTTCCAATCAGGAGGGAAAAAGATACACATGGCTGCAAATTATTACAAGTTGGAATTATAAAAGTTACCCAAGGGTCTCGATTTTAACTTGGAGGGGTTGTGAGAAGGACATTCATATCTTTCATTAAATATAAAGATATGTTTTTGCGTGATTAAATGTTCAACTACAGAATGTCTATGGGTGAGAAGTTTCCATTTTGTTTATATTACTACAATTTTAATCAGCCACATGGTGACGATATCTTGGGATAGCTTAAAAAAGAAAGAAATATGTAACTATGAGCAGCGGGGCTATTTTGTTTTATACATCATTGAAATCTAATTTGATTAATGGTAAATGTTAAACTTTCAGTGCCATAATTTTAGATATGGTTGAACTTAAATATATATTTATTTTCTTAATTTTTTTTCTTGAAATAACTCAAAGGTTTTGTTTTTTATCTAATGATTTAATGTTAATTAAAATTGTAATATAGTAATTATTACTTTTTTAGTAAAACAAATTTTATATATATTAATATAAAGTTTACAAACACACAAATTTAACTTTGTTTCAAGTTTTAAGTAAATTATGTTAACCTAGATATGTAAATTAACGGAGTTCCACAGGCAGGTTATGGTAAGGTTAAGATTCAGAGTACATAAATAACCAAACACATAACATAAAATAGTTTTTATTTTTATTTCATGATAACCTTTAAACTTGTTCCATTACAATATAATACAAAATTTAGGTATAAGTGCATTTCTTGTGTTTTACCCCAAGCATTATCAACCAGATTCTTATTATTGTATCATGAAAAATTACTACGTCAACCAGACAAGCAAAGAGAAGGGGTTCCATAATAATGTATAACTAGCCAGTAGTCTTTATATAAGAGTTCTCGTGCAGCTAAGCTAATTTATTTTTATTTTTTTTAAACCTTAACTACTTTTTTATATAATCAAGAGCGATATTTTATTACAAAAGTGAGCTAAAAGCCTATTACTCAACCATTGTGTGTTCTTATTGAGTGAAATTCAATATTTCATCTGTAAAGAAGAAACAAATCGTCAACCAATATCCTAGAAAGAATCATCAGGGACATTATTCTTTTTCTTGATGAGATCTGACTAATTTTTATTTTTATATAAAATAATCTTCACAGTCCAACATCAGAAACTATTACAAATTCTTAGAAGTAACATCTACTAAATTGATTATGTATTTTAATATTCTCCAAACAATTGATATTTTACTAAAAGGTCATAACTCATCTAATATACATTGTAAATTATTTTATGCTGTTCAAACAATATTTATATTTTGAACAAAAGGGCACAAAAAATATTATAAATTGTAAATTTTAGTGTAACTCTCCCGAATTATCTATATGAACTCTAGATCAAAGACATATATATATAATGATTATTTTTTAATTTTCTTTCTCAGTTGTAATCTTAGTAATGTATTTACCCAGACATCCATTAGTAGGCTTGAGATGTAGAAACATCGACATAATAATAATAGCCCACAAAAATTAGCAATAACTGTGGGTTTTTATTGTAGTTTCACCTAGTACCATTCATTCAATGATTTATTATATTTATATGGTTCATTGTTGTAATCCATGTATTTTCTCCAGCTCTTGTAGAGATTTATATTGTACCATTGTTGTAGATATTATTGTTATAAAATAATTAATATAGCATTGTCCATAAAGTGTTCCCAAGCACACCTAATAGTCTTCAGTTTTAAGGGTACTACCACAGATAGCCAAGGAAAAGTTAAATTTTTATTATTTATTTTTTCCTCAGAGTAATCCTTAGGAGTGGCTCACACTAAATCTCATTTGAACCCCACACACACCAATGTTACTATACATTATATTATACGAGTATCATTCTTATTTTAAGAATGTGTTGTTCTCATATATTTTTAAAATCTCACATTTTAAAGACGTGGTATTTACATATTACTATGCTTGTTTTGACTTGACATTTTAAATATACTGTTTTACTTATAAAACAAACATATATATATATATATATATATATATATATATATATATATATATATATATATATATATATATATACTCTCTTAACATTTAAAATTATGAATATACTCGATCTCGGGAGCTTTTTGAAATACTCTACTCGAGTTTGACTCGACTGAAAAAGGCAAGCTCGCAGATCCATACTAATTATTAATAACCCAATTCATTGACAAATATAAGGAAAGAAACTTAAGTTGTGTTAAAAAATTATATGATGCTATGCACAAAAAAACTTTTCATCAAAAGATTAGATGGCATTAGCTAGATAAATTAAAATATTATAACAATTAATATATGTATTGTAAATAAATTAGTTTTAAAAAGATATAATTTGATAATAAAACCTATAAGGTTATGATAACAATTTGAAACAAATTATAAAATAAAAAATTAAACTACTGTTGAAATTTGAAAAAAGGCTGGGCTTAGTGTAGATAACAATTATATTGATGTGATAATTATAACAATTTAAGGATAATAAGAGTTGTTAAATATGGTTTTAATAAGTATTGAAGCTAAACACTTAAGAAGGACAGTAAATTGGTTAAAAATAACAGTTAAATAAAGTTGATAGGTACTTAAAATGAAAACAGGTTAAAATGCTGCATTAGGGAAAACAAGAAATAAGGAAGTTTGACAGAGCTTTCAACAGAAGTTAAGTTTAAATACAATTGACTATGTAAATATAGAAAATTATCGAAAAAACATTATTCAAAAGATTGGAAGGCTAAGTTAGATTAACTACTTGGAAGTTACAAAGTTGTCAAATATAACTATAAACAAAGTTGTGATATTTTTAATAAAAAGTTTGCATTCCTTATCTGATATAATATTGATCCCTCTCCTTATTGAATGCGATGAAAATGCATCGATGGTCTTGGACGACTACATGTTACAGCGTTTCGTCATCATTAGGTCTAAGGAAAACCAATGTTTGTTAGCAATAAGAGGTTAACTAGGCTAGATCAATGAGAAGTAATTATTATTGCGTTGAATGGTATTGTTTTATAGGTTAAATATTAAATATGTAAAACATTATAAACTATCAAACTTTCCTTAAGACTGGAAATAGGTAGGGAGGTTCTAATCTTCTCGACACTGGCCTGAACAGGTCGTTACTATAAGACAGGAGGCCAGGTTGCTTACGGTGAGGATTATTTTATACTTTTACATGTTGGGTGAATTTATTAATAATATTAATTAAGGATTGATTTTCAAATTTGGTTTGTTCATTTATAACGGAATTGTTAGAAAGAATGGCATTATGAATATAGAGATTTTCAGCTATGTAAATTTTGAGACCTTTGGGAGATGAATGAATAAGTTTTATATATTTGTTGATAGGTGTAGGTTGCGGGGCTGTGTGGTCTAACACGCTACTCTCGCAGTAAACTAGACTACCAATGACCGGGAGACCGGGGTTTTAATCTCTGTCAGGTTTACGGAGATTGGTTTTTCCAATATGGTTTTTCATGTAAATTTGGGTACCCTTATATATATATATATATATATTGAACAAAATTTGGATTTGGGAGGGGGAAAAAAATCACACCAGTGTTAGAATGCTAACCTTTTATGCATACCATGTTTTCTATGATTCAAAACTAGGTTCAAGATTTTAAGTTAAAATGAAGATTCAGATCCGAAAAAAATAAATGAATTTGGCCTATCTCTCACAAGCATGAACCTCAATGAGTGAAAATAAGTTTTTCATGAAGATCTATATACATTATTTATAAATATATTTTCTACTAACTAACATTGTTTTCGTCGACAATGCTGGTCACACAGATAATTTTCCTTTCTCGTATTTTGGAGAGTGCCAAAATAAGTTAGTGTGTTATTCCCATCATGTACCCAGACAACTGGTTATAGTTCACACTTTTCCCTTGGAAAATATATAATACAAGAAATCAGCATGTGTGTACACTCTGACAAATATTTAAAATATATTAAATCCTCTCAGAACATAACTTTTTTTTTAATTAATCTCAACAAACAATCGTAATAAAGACATCATCATCCTTAACTGTTTTCAGCTTGTGGCTAGCTAACTTTAGTTAAATTCTTTCGTTCTCCTTCCACCATTATTCCTACTTTAATTGCTTGTATTCTTCTTCTCTCACTCGCACACTTTTTTTTATCTGCTCTCTATTGATCTCTTTCTTTGTCTCCCATGCAGTATTTTCCTACATACCATTATCTTTGTTATTTCCTCCTTTTCCACCTTGATTACATGCCTATTCCATCTCAGTCTTGCTTCCTCTACTCTCTCATGTACTCCCTGTACTCCTACTCTTTCCAGGATAACTTCATTCCTAAGCTTGTTTCTCCATGTGACAGATAACATGCTTCTCACACACTTCATTCCACTTTCCTAGTATCTCTTACATTCAATGTCCATGTTTCTGGTGTATATGTGACAGAGTACAGATTATGACCTGTACAACACTTCCATACACTTCAAGAGCACTTCTCTTATCCAAAGCAGACCTCTTGCACACCTATAGAACTCCCCTACTGTCTTCTTGTTAGATCTGTTATAAAGTAAATGGCGTTAAACTATTTTGAGAGAAATGCATAAAAATCTAACTGAAGCTATATTGTAGAGGAATGATGAGATTTGGCATTTGATCTCCCGAATCAAGAGTCGGGAACGGTAACCGCTACACTAACTAGTCGTGATGTTGAATTAATTCTTGCCCATGCTCAAGCATGTTGAAGGCGCTGTTCTTAAAGACAATATCCCACCACCTCTGATAGACCGCATTTAGAATACAATGGGGTGAAAAATTCAGTCAAACTGAGACGAAATCAAACGACTACAAGTTATTTCGAGTCTCTATAGTTGTGATCTCATGCACTGAAAGCCTCACATTTAGTGTACAGTATGTTTACCATAGCTTATTACCTGAATGACAGTTGGAAAATCAGAAGTTTAGGTTTTGGGTTTCCGACACTTGTAACTCATTGAAGATCACTGGTTTTTTTTTAATAAATGATAAGTTTGTTTAATTACATGTTATATTTTTAATTTAAAATAATGTAAACTTAAATTTTCTCACACTCCCATGACTTTTAATAAAAGAAAAAATATTCAATCTGAAATAATATTCTAAACATAGTCAAAAGTAGTTATTCTTCATTTTGGAATGTTATCAATAATCATTAAATATAAAATACTCGGTTAAGAGTAATGGAGAAAACTAGTGTCGTGGATAACCCAAAACTGTGGATGATCTTCATATTTAGTAAAACAAGAGATTGTAGCACATTCCACTCAAACCAGTTATCACCTGTCTTGACTGAGTTTGTGAATACATAATTATATTTCACGCACTAAGATAATAATAAAACACACTTTAAATCAATTTAGAGTATACCCAAAATGGACACATCACTTAAAAAGTTTGTACTAGTCTTCTCCTTCATTGCAGCTGCTTCCTTTTTCCTTATTCCGCTATGTAATTTCTGTATCATCAGATTGTCAGATAGAAGCCTGTCATTTTCCTGTACCAGATAATCAAGCAGGTATCAGTCCTTTCCAGTGCAGTCCCCCTTGCATAAACTTTTTGCCTCTCTGGCCATTATTCCTTCCTTAGGAATTTATTGAGTACAACAATCAGTACCACTGTGTTTTCCATCAACCGCGCAATACCGCAGTTAAGCCGCGAAGTGGATAATCTGCACGCGGATAGTCGGGACTTTACTTTATATGCAAATTTTACTTAAGTCCCATGTATTATTTGATAACCATGAAATATATTTAACGTTTCTAAGTGAAATACAAAGTTTGAACATATGCATTATTTGTATTTTTGCCCATGTTAACCTTCTCAGCGAGACAGCAGCATCGGCAGGCAATTGCTAGTGTCACTGTTTTCTGGCATTTTGGTGGAAATGGGAGATGGAGCAGACTGGTTCACGACTCGTTCTGCAGGGGCTCTTGGTGACATTTTGAGTTCTAGTACTCTGTCTTGCCCTCCAGTGATTGGCACTGTACTAGAGATAGCACTGGCCAACAGCCAACACATCAATCTGGACATAGAGTCTATCACTGCAGGTACAGCCTATCATAGAGTAGCATTTGTAAGGTTGTGCGGGAGTCTCGAAATTCAAGATTAAAGTTGGGGGGAAATGTAACTCGTGCACAACCTAAGAGTTTAAACAGATCCCCTTAAATTGCATACATTTTGGGGAAAGTCAGTAAATGCTCATATTTATTTCACCTTCTTAGTTAAATTTGTAAGCAAAATATTGTGCTTTCTGCAAACAACAGAAAAGTATCAGCCTTTATATTTGATTATTAGTGTAAAATATTAGTAAAACATCACAATACTAAGATAATAATGGAAGAAACAAATCTATTTTAAAGTACACTTTTATTATTTATGACTAATAATTTGCACGTATTCAACTATAAACACAACTATCCATCAGTTTAGTTTTATGATAAATCCAGCTTCTGTTCTTCAATGTATTTCCCTTTTATAAAATGGTATTTAAAACACTAAATAAATGTGAATTAAAGTTTCTGAAATTAAGCATTTGAAATTTCCTCTTGTCTTTCTCACCCAAAATAATTTATTATATCCATTTTCCAATTTAAATCAAAGATGTCAGTCCCACATGGCCTTATTAGTTTCAAATAGTTCTAAATGAAGATGCTTTGATTATTAATTTAAATTGGAAAACAATAACCCTCAATATTAATATTGTTTAGTACATATCACTTGTACACATTATTCAAATACAAAGTAAATTAATTTTTTTTTACTGAAACTTTTACTGACATTAAAACTAAAAAAATATATTTCACTAATATTTGTAATTTATATAATATATGTAGTTAAACATAATTATAAATGTTATAATATTTATATTTAATTAAAATACTTATAACGAAACACACAAACACATTTTCAAGGACAATCTTTCACTGTCACAGACAGCTTCATCAGGCCAAGAGAGTAGACTGATGCTTGGTTGAACTGCAAGGTTGACTGTCCACAGCTAATTGTTTTTCAGTTAGGATTTCACTGTATAGATGGCAACACTTTGATTAAATAGATAGATAGAAAAACTTAGTGACACAGGAGTAGAAATGGTTGATTATTTAATCCAAGGGTGGTAATCTCTATCCAGTTAAATCCTAACTGAAAAACAACTAGTTGTGGACTGTAAACATTGCAGTTCAACCAAGAATATCAGTATACTCTCTTTACCTGACTTAGCCGTCTGTGGTACTGAAAGCTTGTCTTTAAAAATTGTTAGTGTTTTTTTTATGGTTCTATTTAAATAGTTTTTACTCCGGTATCACTAAGATAAGTATGGTGGATATCCCTCTTAATCTTAACCATGATTTAGCATAGTACTCTTCCAATTAACCTTATTAGTAATAACTAATAAGTATATGTATTTGAAAGAAGGCACAGGGAAGTTGGATAGAAAACATATATAAGAGAATGTACACGATATGGCGCTTACGAGAACAACACAGTTCGCACTTTACATTGCTGTCACTGGACAAAAAGGTAATGGCTGCCTCTTGAGGAAAATCAATCAAAATTCTTAGTGACAAATACTCATAGACGTGATACAATCTCTTATTTGATTATATGGCAAATGTTGGATCACATGGAGAGGATTTGTGAAACAAATTTAAAACTCACGACACAAGTCTTTTACTCAAAGTTAATGTAGGTGAGAAAGTATTGTGTATGTTTTGCATGGGCATACACACATACATACACACAAATACATGTATCCAACAGTCTGGGTATTTCTTCTTAGCATGTCTACTCTAAGATTATAGTTTTATTTGATGTTTGCTAATATCTAACTAACACCTTGTCTTTTAAGACTGAAGTTAGTTTTCATTATTTTACAGCCTCCCGGTCCAGTGGACTTTTGGCACTTGGGAGCCTCTTGCTTGAACAGATGTTGATGAAGGGAGATGACGAAGGTCAAAGGCCCCCCAAACGGGCCCGAGCAAGAACGGACACAGGCCAACAGCTGTGGCTCAAACTTGCAGAGTATGATCACACTCACCATTCCAACATATGTACAGAGATTCAGTTTGCTTGATAGTTATCTTATGACTCAAAACAAGAGACATCTTGCAAAGTTCTGAATACAAAATGTGACTCTTCAAATATCAATATGACTTAAAGAAGACTACATTTTCTGGATCAATAATAATATTCTTAATATACTTCTGAGGATAAACTCTGAACAAATATGTACTAAATTAATTCCTTGTAATCTTGTTATTTTCTTGTCTGAAGACAAAATAATACAAGAAACATCGGAATTAAATTATAAATGAATGAATTATTCATATTATGTAATAAGTTATAGCTCTTTAAGGAAAACCACTTTTCTCTTTTTAAAATTATATTAAATATTGTTATATGTTAAAGACTGTACAAGAAATAGGTACATAAACAAACAAAAGGAACAAAAACAATATTGCTCTTACAATGAAAAGAAGAACACAACTAACCCGCCTCGGTGGCGTAGTTGGCTAACGCGCCAGTTGTGTTAAGCCAGACCGCCGAGGACGGGGAGATCGAGGTTCGAATCTCGGTCGGGTGAATTGGGGGGGGGGGGGTTTCCTAAATGGTTTTCCACTCTCCCTCCACGCAAATGCGGGTTCACTTCCTTTAAATTCAACCTTCCCAATTCCTAATCCATTAGTGTAATTAGTACTTAAGCGTATAACCCGAACGGGTAGTAAGACGCGGTGCTAAATAAGAACACAACTCACATTTTACATTGCTGCCACTGGACAATATATCGTAACTCAACCCCAGTGTTTGTCCTTTTATTAATTTTTTTAATGTATATCCATATGTCCGTTATTACCAAATTCCTTCCTATCCCTTTGGCTTATTGGTTTCCTTTTAAAGGAAGTTGTGTTGGCTTTCATAATCCCTCCTGAAGAATTGGGATCCTCAAATCCTCATGGCTATTCAAGGTTCGAGAAAATTTGGGGACGCGCCATTTGGCCTAAAAATTACTTTGTCAAAAGTCATTTGGCCTGAAAATTAACTTCACAAAAGTCATTTGGTCTAAAGCCATTTGGCTTACACTTCAGGCCAAATGATGGGTACTGGAAAATTCCAGATATGAAAGTAAAATCCTGCTTATTGGTAGTTTAGAAGCAATAATAATTATAGGATGAACTTAACAACCATTAATTATTATTAGTTTTTTTCTCTTAGTCTATTATATTTACTCCTGTTCATAATTATTTCTGCAATTCTGATTTGCTATTCAGGATTCAAAGGTAAATTGTAGATTTAGTTTTGAGATTCAGATTTGTTAAATAGTAGATTGAACCCAACTATAGTTCCGATAAGATGAGATCTAGTTCAAAGGACTGAGTGGTAACAATTTATTCTCTCCAAGCCCATAGGCAGCAATGTAAAGTGTGAAATATCTCCTTTTCACTGTAAAACCCAAATTGTGTTTGTTCCTATTCGCAGTTCTTATACCCTCTTCCATATATAACATACTAGCATGAAGTAGCCAGCTTTGCCCAGAAGAGTTTAGGGTAAAAACAATTAAAAAAAGGGCAAAAAGTGAAACTAATCTAAATTTATTTTTAAAAAAAGACTTAGTGTTAAAAAGAGGGTTAAAAGGCTAAAAAGGTAGAAATAAATAAATGAAAGGGTAAAAAGTCAATATAATTCGTTTTTTATCACTTTTTTATCATTCAAGTTATCCCCTTTTTGCACTCTTAGCCCTTTTTAACCTGTCAACCCTTTTTGCACTTTTGATAATTTTTGCCCTTTTTTTCCATCTTTACCCCTTTTACCTCTGTTTCTCTTTTTCCCTTTTTGCACTTTTTGCACTTTTTGTCCTTTTAAGACTTTTTAACCTGCTCCCCATACAGCCCTTATAGATCCTTTTACTCTTTAAATCCATATGACACTTTTTACCTTTTTACTTACTCCTTCAATCATCTTTTTAAAATTCGATTAGGTTTACTTTTTAAACCTTTTTACATGAAGTAGCCTACTTGGCTTTGACCGGGTGAATTATTTTACGGTAAAAAGGTCAAAAAGAATTAAAAAAATTAATCAAATAAAAAACCAATTTTAAAAAGGTATGTAAGAAGGAAAAAGGGCAAACAGTAAATATAATAAAAATAAAATAGTATAAACGTTAAAAGGGGTAAAAACCTTACAGGAAAAGTAGTTTCATATAATAGCTTTATTGATTTCAAGCTCTTCCACTTCATGAGCTTAAATTTTAAAATTCGATATATTCAGATGTCATTTAGGAATGTCTATTGACCTACATGTTGAACTTCTATTTTATTTATTTCTATTAGTTCTAGGAATTATGAGGTATCTCCTTTCCCCATTTACTGTTTCTTCATTTTGAAATTTAAAGATAAGACCTTAATGGTCGCTTGGTTGGTTCCTACACCCGCCTGACAGATCTCAACCTTCTACCACACTGAAAAGTAATTTATGATTTTAGTTTTGGAAGTTTTGAAACCCCTATTCTACAAGTCCCTTTTTTAAATAGTAAATATTGAACATCTCAATAGTTATTGGAGTAATCCCTCTACATTCCTGGCAAATTTGAATCTTCTGCCTCAACTAAAAGCTTTTTTTTACCTAATTTTCCTTCCCCCTCACCCTTATTTTCTCCCTTTAAAAGCGTAAGTAATTTATGGTTATTAGGGGTGTTCTTTATACTTTCTTGCCAATTGTAAGTTCTAATTCAATACCACACGGAAAAGTAGCTGTTGTTATTATTATTTTTGAAATTGTAATTTAAATAACTGATACTTAGAAATTTCTACTTTTAAGACAAGTTTGGTTATCTGCTTGCTAAATTTAAATTTTCTACCACACCAAAAAAGTTTTTTTTTTCTGTTAAGGGTCCTTCCCCCTCCTGTTTCCCAAAGTCTTGATTAAAAATCATTTTCAGCCCTTAATATTAATTTTATTTAGAGTTGTATTTTTACCTGCTCGTCAAATCTCACTTTTTACCCCATTGGAAAGTGGTTGTTTACTATTATTTTTTGAAATTTTGAAACCCCATCCCCAAACACCTTTTATCTAATTTACTCTTAGAAATTTAAAATTTTAAGGTCTAATTGGTTATCTGGAGTTGTTTCTTTGTCTGGTAAATTTTAATTTTATATCTCATCTAAAAAAAATCAAAATAGATATCCCCCCCCATTTCCAGGATCCCCATTTTGAAATTTCCCTGTTTAAATTTTTCTGGTTATATGGGTCAATATCGCTACCTTCCTACCAAGCAAAATTAAAGTTTCCTGGCCCGGGGAGGGGGGGGGGGGAATACAGTGATGAGTAGGTAACACACCTATCTGCCTCCCCCCACGCTCTTAAGTAATTAAATTTGGAAAATTCTTTGAAACGTCTAATCCAATTCTAGAAAGGAACCTTTATTTTGAATTTCAAGGCTTTATGTAGACTGGTTCTAATGATAAATCTATGAATTTTGAAAACTTTCAACCCACCTGTTTCACTCCTTAGAATCTTAGAGGTCAAATTTCGCAAAACCTCGTGTTATCTCTTGTCTAGGGCCTAAAAGGAACCTTCACACCAAATTTCAAGTTTCTTGGCCCAGGGGTTGGGTTTCATATTTTATTATATAGATTATGCACTTTACATATTTGTATAATCAATAATATGTGTATATTTTCTTACAAAGGTTTTCATGACTATTAGCGGTATCTGTCAAGATTGTCACGCATCAGGAAAACACAGGGAACCTTTTTTGTCCGGGAAAGAATAGGGGAAACATTGGACTCCGGAACAACTGGCCCCTTAAAGATCAAATCAACCTGTTTTAAACACAGATTACATGACTTCATACATGACTTCACATCAGTCAATTTATGAAATTTTTTAATTTAATTTTTTATATTTCACTCAAAGTTATCTGAAAAAAATAAAAATTCCTTCTGGAAAATCTGAAAAATACAGGGAATTTTATATTCATAAAATTAAATGGTGGTCAGATAACTGTGAAAAACTTTTCCACTCATAAAAAGTTTAAAAAATAGTCCTCAGTCCACATGAATCACTCAAAATTATGTCAAAATGTGCTCAAAACCTCAATTGTAGTGGTAATGGTTTAATAATGTTTCAGCCCGAGAAGAGGATAAATGTCCAGAGAGGGTTTACTTTTCAATACATACTTCATGTTGTGGTATTAAACAAAGGTTAAACGTTAAGACTTTAAACTTAAAATAAACCTGCTTCAGTGACCGCATGACTTAAGTCGTTACTCTCACAATAGTCTAGTCTCCTGATGACACAGAGATCAAGGTTTGAATCCCTGTTGAGTGCACTGAGGTTTTGTTTATAAATGGTTTTCCACTCTCCCTCTACACAAATGGGGGTATGTTGCCTCTAAATTCAACCTTCCTCTTTCCTAGCACATTGGTGTAGTTAGTACATATGCGAACTACCTGGAAGGTTAGTAAGACGCGGTGCTAAAAAAGAAGGAACACTATCATATTTTCTTATTCAGTAGATACCTACCGCCTCTGTGGCCTAGTGGGTAGAGGTCCTGCGCTCAATCCCTGGCACTTCCAAAATTTATCTGGAACAGGGTCAAACTCGTATCATGGGGACAAATGAGGAATTACTTCAATAAAAAGGTTGCAGCTCTGGTTTAGAAAACTAAGATTAACGGTTGGAGAGCTCACTATGCTGATCACATGACACTATATTCGCAAATGCTGGCACTATCGATTGCTATACAGCGGTGGCCGCCGTTAATTCACTTGCGGGCTAACACCATGGAGCTACTTTTATGAAGAAGAGTGCTTGCTTAATCATCTGATGGCCGAGTAATCGCTGCTTGAAACCATAAAAGGTTTACTATTTATATTCCAAATTTAATATTTGTCTGCCCCGGTAATTTCATGAACTGGCTAAACAATAAATTTGAGAGGGACAATGGGGTAAATAGCTATTTCTAGTTATTGTTTTATTATAATGTTATTGTTAAGTTTACTGGTAATGTTGGCAGACTTTATGGACATCTAGATGAGTGGACGTGGTGCGTGGGATATTTCGAGACAAAGTGCAGTGCGGAGATTCTGTTCAAGAAGCACTTTTAGCTGAAGCGACAGGAACTTGGCGGGAAGCCAGAGATTGTATCAAGAAACTTTACAAGAGACTGATTGTTTGTCCATGATTACTGCCATCAAGCTTTATATAAGGTAAAATGTTTTGCACAAATTCAACTTCAACCTTTTAATATTCTTCTTCAATAAGTATATATTGACATTCATTTAAAAATATTCTGTTTTGAATTGCAAATTGTATCATCGTTTAATCAGGTCTTTACGTTTTCATGAATTAGTTGATCATTGTGTGTAGGCACATGGAGTTTTGGTTATTCGTAGGAGATGATCAACTAAACAATTAATAATATAAATAGTACTCAATCCAAAGTAAGTAGACACTTTAGGAGTCATAAGTTGTCAGATCAAATTAAATAAATATTTGAACATTAATTCTTGTTTTATATGTGGAATGATTTTTTTTTTCTACTTGACTTGACCAAAATAGCATTCAAATTTAATTTTGATGATTTGAGTCCTGAAAATAATTCAATTGCCCAATATATTGAACTTATTACATACAACTAAGCCTGTGCAAACCTTTGAAATTTTGAATCTTAATATTGGATGATTCTAATTATATTCTAAATATCAAACGCAAATGAATCTTAGATTCAGATTTGATGGGTTTAAATTTAAATTCGAATCTATAACTAATTCATACTTAATAAATTAATATTACTAGACACAAAGCCAATCACATGGTAGAGTGAGTAGCAGGTCGTAAAGGAATCACGTTTAGAACAGTTGTTTGTTACAGTAAATATGTTGTATTCTTTAAAAATGCTGTGAACTTTATTTGATTTTTCACCTTTAGAGATTAAATTATTAATTATTACTTTCTTTTCTTTTTTTTCATGTCTAAAATGTTTATCAACTTTTTTTTTAAGTATTCTATTGTTGGATTGGATTGGATTGGATTGGATTCAGTAACATAACTTAGAAAATATTCGACACAGATTCCATTTGAAACATTAACATAGCAAGCCTAAAGTAAATGGTATCGATTCAGATCTAGACCCATCTTAAAAATAAAATATTCAATCTCATTTTCTTAAAGAATGGGATTTGTTTAAGATAGATAAAATAAACTTAGCATGAGATTCAATTTGGATTAGACTCAAAAAAAACTTTAGGCATGAGATTTGATTCAAACTTGACTTGAAATTTATTTCAGGCATGAAATTCGACCCAGATTCGATTCGATTAAGTTGGCAAATATTTGGATTCTATTCAAAACTGATAATTATGGATACATACAGGTTTACATACAACCAAATCAATATCACTTTATAAATAAATCTTAAACTAAAATGCTGACAAATCCTCAAGTCAAATGAACCACTGAAGATACTTTAAGTAATTAATCATGTTTCCATTAGATATACATAACTAAACTGTATCACCAAATTTATTGTTAGTGAAAATATAAAATATTTGCCAACATTGAGGAATTATTTTGTTGTTAGTCTGACACCATAGCTTAGTCGTTAGGATGTCTGTCTACAAAGCTAAGTATTCCAGGTTCGATTCTCAGTATGGCCGAAAAATGTATTGGTGAAATGTGGGTATACCCTTTCACAGGGGTGAATTAATGGTTGGGGGCTGGATGTTGTGTGCATTCTAGATTTAATTTAATCTATAAGTCATGTTCTGGTGTAATTAGTCAGTTTAGAAAGGAGTACATGTTAAACACCTCAAATAAACGAACAGAAAAGTTTTTAACTTTTATAAATACGTATTGACATAAAATAGTTTAACAAAACAGATGCAATGCCTCCATTTCTATTTTTTAGTAAAAGAAGTTGTTTGTAATGGTTCATCTTTGCTGTGATAACTGTTTTAGTGTTTGGCCCATTTGTCAGATTGGGACAAGTTGAATACCAATGTAAGGAGCCAAGCAGCAGACGGAGACTTAGATCAACTCTGGAAAGATTCCTGGTGAGTTTATAACAAGGCTGGCTAGATAGTGTTGGATATTCAAACTCAACCCCAAGATTGTGGAATTAAATTTTAGGCTGGTTCCCCAAATGATTTGAATTCCCCACCAGAAAATTAAAAACGCTTATTTTGCTTTTTAAATGTTTTTCTAATATTTCCTGTTAGAAAGGTTATGAAAAATATCGTAGACGTGAATGTCCGTATGAACACAGTAACACTTTACTAAACAAGACTATATAAATTAATATAGCACACGACACTACATGGCGATCTTCAGGGTAACAAGCATCCAGCAAGACAAGGACACAAAGAGGTAGGAGGTTGTGAGCTGAGACTTGTGAACATATGTTCTCAGGGTAGCCTGTGGTGTTGTCCTTGCTCAGAGCAAAGGACTCCTGACATTACCATGAGCTAAATTTTCTATTTCTGGCAAACATATTACTAAGTATTCACCAAGAAGTAGAGAAATAGGTGAAATATACTAAATAAAAATGTGAGAAAATTTACACAAATATTGTTTAGGAGTGCACTGACATACCATACTATATTTTATATCTGTACAATATAAGTATTGCATACTACATAATGAAAGCTTATCTATTTACTACCCACAGTTTAATGATATTCAGTAATATAATCTTCAATGTCAAACTGAAACTCCAATACCGAATATTGTGCAATTTCAGCATCACTCTTGAATGATTTTTTTTTCTCTTGCTCATTATTGCTTTGGGTAGTAAAATAATCATAATAAAAAGAAATGTCGGCAAGACATTGTTATATTTTTATGGGACTTTAAACGGTATGATCTCATTTAGAATCTCTTTATGGCTACAATCAGATCATCTAACATTTTCTTCTTGGACCTAGTTAGGTCAGTGACTGGTTGCAGTCACGATTGCACACTTTTTGTGTAGCTATTTACGGTCGCAACCTGTGGGAGCACTACTAGGTTGAAGTAGTGGCCCGCGGGGATAATGCTTTGTTCCAGCCCCTTCAGGCTCCATATGTATCTGAGTGTTCAAAGATAGTTTGTGCTAGCTATTGTATGCCCTATAAATGGGTAAATGTATAAATTTACTATTGATTGTTCTGGCAGTACTCGTTAGGAAATGACCGGCCATAGTAAAATACTCTGTAGATGCCTGATTGTTAGTCATATATTATTTTATAAATTGAAGTTCCTCTTAGAGGATACTATTACTTGGTTTTTCGTAACTCTCCATGAGGGTTAATACAAGCTAGATAGCTTAAATAATATTCTTCTTAGTAACTCTAAAAAATAAGGATTTGATGGTATGTTTCTCTTTTCAATATTTTCACAATATTCTTCATGATTAGACCTCTCAGGTATTAGTCTGGTATTAGCCTGGCTAGATTGTCTTTTTTTATATTGCCCAAAACTTAATTCCCCCTTTTTTTTACTAATATCCTTATTTCTAGAGTTATTAAACTAAACAAATGTTCTATCAATCTACTGTTTGTTCCTTGTGTACAAAGTAACTATACCTATTCGTCCAACCTAATCTTTTCTACATTGATAACGGAATACAGTCATCGTTAATTAATTGAAATTAAAATCTTGTCACTCACATGTAATTCTATATATTTTTGTTTACTTTTTAATAAACTTATATATTTCTGTGATGCATTTGCCTTCCCTATCCTTCATCAGGTATAACTTATTTAATTATGTAAAAGCAATTATTTCTTTTTCTACATGATAGGAGAAGCAACGCTGCATTTGTGAGCGGAAGTGCTGTGTGAAGGGGCTCTTAGCGCCCATTTTAAAGGCTGGGTCTAGACAATGACTTTGAGTCCAAGGGTTCTTGTTTCACTCTCACGCCTTTAAAAGCGTTTATTACTTGATTATAGATTTTTATATTTCCAAATAAACTTATTTTACTGCAAAGTTTTTAGATTGAGCTATCTTAGTGTGATAAGTACTCTGAAAAATAAAACTATTTATTAGTGCACATTAAAATTCAATATTTTATGTAACATACTTTTAAAAAAAGACAAAATCATGTGTTTTTTTTTACTAATTTTTTATATACATAATTTTGGCACAAGATGTGATATATAGAGTTTAGTTGCAGTGAAATTGCGTTTATTTTTTCAGGTGCCAAGAGCAGGTCCTTCCCTGGTTGTTCTCATCAGAGATGCAGCTCAAGTTGTCTCAAGTGGACCCAACAGGGGAAACTGTAGCCAGTTGGCCATTTCTAGCGACCATTCAGAAGTGGCTTGATGATGAGGATAAAGCGCATCATCTTAGAGTAAGTCTGATTACGTTCCATTTCTAGGTGGTGTGTTCGCAAGTTGGTAGTTGTGAATCAGTTTATTCTGACATTTAAATAATTGTAAATACAGTCAGATTTTCATAGTAAGTCCATTATTTTAAAAATGGAAACTTATGTTGCCACAATTGTGTGAATAAAAGTAATTTCAATCGTATTTACATTCTTAGTCTGTTTGATTAGTAATGTAAAGCGAAAGTGTGCAATAATCCATGACATTCTATTATTGGAAGCTTTTGATAAATTTTTGAATTGGTAACTATTTGTATTTTTGTTCACATCCATTACTGTTTCTAGCCTGTGGCCTGGGCCATATATTCTCCACTACCGGCTTGCTAGGCCTGTCGTAGCTTCATGTGCCTCATAATCTAACTTAAGACTAGGACAAGCACAACATCCAGTCCCCGGCTGTTAGTTCATCACTGTTAAAGAGTAAATAAACCCACATTTCACCAATGATACATTTTCGGCCATGCCAGGAATCGAACCCGGGACCTTTAGCTCAGTAGACAGACACACTACTGACTGAGCTAAGTGGTCGGATAACCCCAACTGTAACCATAACCTCTAACATTGGTTGCCTATATACGAGTTATGTCAGTTTTCAAATGTCTCCAGAGGTCCTCTTGTCTGGGACTGGATGTGCTTGGCACATGTTCTGTACCCGCAGATCCTATTGGCTGATATACAGGATAGACGTGAGGGAGAAACTGGTAGGCTCAGGGTGGAATATCTACGGGTTGTAGGTTAAGGTTTGGAAGCTCAACTTTTTTTTTAATTCAAGTTGATCTCAAGCGAGCTTTTCATAAACCTCCCTTGTAACAAGTTTATCTCAAGTTTGGGGTGAGAAAATATATGATTTTAAAACTTAATTATGTTAATAAAAACACAAAAAGTATCAATATTTTAATTTTTCTTGGTGAAATAAGAGACATTTAAAAATAAAATGTGTCTTAAACATGTTTTTAAAGAATTTAAAAAATCAAGCTATGGTAAATTATAGAATAATCTGTTAAATATTCTGTAACAGTAACAGAAACATTAATTTTGATACAATTCAACATCATCCAAGGAACAGCAGTTCACTCGGCGCTGACCTCCCACCAGAGAGAGAAGTTAGATTATGATAAGATGTATACTTTTGCATTTAGCTGTACTTGACACTGTCTTGCTCTAAACTTATTTGTGTTCTATCAGTCCTACAGAGAGATGTTTCTCCTATTTCTTCTTCCTCCACTCAACAACCAGTTTACTCAGTTGCTGACCTTCACATTCCAATGTCCATCCACACAATAATTTGCACATTACAAACTTCTCGAACTCTACCCTCCATCTCTTAACCCAGTTCATCTCTAACTGGGCATTATTTCACAAAACAAATCCCGACAAGTAGAGAGAAGAGTAAACAGTGAGTCATTCATCACCAGACACACACACAAGTCTTATACAACCAACATCCAGACAAGTAGAGAGAAGAGTAAACAATGAGTCATTCATCACAAGACACAACACAGTCTTATACAACCAACATCCAGACAAGTAGACAGAAGAGTAAACAATGAGTCATTCATCACCAGACACAACACAGTCTTATACAACCAACATCCAGACAAGTAGAGAGAAGAGTAAACAATGAGTCATTCATCACCAGACACAACACAGTCTTATACAACCAACATCCAGACAAGTAGACAGAAGAGTAAACAATGAGTCATTCATCACCAGACACAACACAGTCTTATACAACCAACATCCAGACAAGTAGACAGAAGAGTAAACAATGAGTCATTCATCACAAGACACAACACAGTCTTATACAACCAACATCCAGACAAGTAGACAGAAGAGTAAACAATGAGTCATTCATCACAAGACACACAATGGAAAGCAACAAAATAACCTTGTTCAAGGAGCTTGAAATTGTGAGCCCATAAATCTGTCGATCCTGAGCATAAGTAGCAATTTAAGGCTCAGCTTGAAAATTGAATATTCACAGATCACTAGCTGTAGGCGATAGGTGCGCCTGATCAGATCTATGAGTGGTGGTGATCAGAATCGAGGTAGTTTCGGGTAGCTGGGGAGATGAGGTGTCCATGTTTCTTGACAGGTGTCCATGTTTCTTGACAGGCCAGTGGGAAGGTGGAGGTAGGGCTCCTAAGTAGTAGCGAGGGGAGGGAAGTTGGAGGGCGTGGTTGTTCTGGAGCTTGCTTAGGTCCCTGAGTGGGGATATAGCCCAGATGTTGTAAAGGTGTTTTATTTTGGAGGCCCTCAGCTTCCCTCTTGCTCAACCATCAGGTGTAGCCCATTTAACTCGGTGTGGTAGAGAGAGAGAAAGAGAGAAGATGGTGAGGGAGTATCAGGGGAAAGGGGGCAAGGAGATGAATGTGGTCCAGTAAGTGATTGCATTGAACCGGATAAGAAAGGTGGTCCAGTGAGTGATTGCATTGAACCGGATAAGAAAGGTGGTCCAGTGAGTGATTGCATTGAACCGGATAAGAAAGGTGGTCCAGTGAGTGATTGCAGTGAACCAGATAAGAAAGGTGGTCCAGTGAGTGATTGCATTGAACCGGATAAGAAAGGTGGTCCAGTAAGTGATTGCAGTGAACCAGATAAGAAAGGTGGTCCAGTGAGTGATTGCAGTGAACCAGATAAGAAAGGTGGTCCAGTGAATGATTGCGATAGGAAGAGTGGTCTGGGAGAGTGATTGTGGGGGACCAGCTAGGAAAGGTGGTCCTGAAAGTGATCGCGGTGGACTGATGGTTTGACTAAGTAAAACACATTTTAATGGTAGTGTTTTGGACCCCTCTCATTTATTCAAAAGTCATGGATGAAGTGTATTTTCTTTAAACCACTGTATGTAAATTTTCCTTTTAATACTTGATCCATGCATTGTCAGAGGTTTACAGAAGTAATTTCAATAGATTCCGCCTTTACCCAACAGGAAGCTAGCCTTCACAACATCAGGTTGCCAGGAGTTCTCCTATTAGTTTGTTTTAACACTGGTGACAAGGGGTCCAAGAAACAAGGGGTAGGTCATGTATAAGCAGCTTGTGCATATAGTAATCCAGAGAAAATCTCAGTCTGTAACAATCTGGCTTTCCGCGTCATTTCTTAAATGAACAAAAAACTATTATTTTAATATTAAATTTACAATAATTAAAGTGCAATTAATAAAATAAATCGTTTACAATATTAATTTTCTACTAATTTCAACAATAAACCAATAAATGATCCTACAGTAAGAAATGTATACAATCAGATCGTCATAGCCGTGTGATACCAAGTGCGTAGTAAGGCATACACGGGTCCATGTCCGCATCATCATTATATAAACCATTATCACTATAATTGCTCCCCAACCGTGGGGCATACATGGGTCCATGTTCGCACCGTCTTTGTTAAAAACCGGTATCGTTATAACATGAACACTTGACTCCAATTTATTCCCCAAGTGGATAGTTGTCCAACTTATTACTGTGCAGTGTGATTGTCCGCTCTTTATATACACTTTTGGTCAGAGCTCCAAGAAGGGTCGGCCTGCGGTTTAGCTGACATGAAAGGGGTAGTTTTGTTGTTTGCTGTTGGCCCACCTCAGAGCTTGCACAAAGAAAAGGTTGCTTGGTTATTAACCTTAGAGGCTTAGACCCTGAGGGGGCTAGCAGTGAAATATTTGTTTATTATGATCAATAATACTCTATGGAATGTTTGTTTTTGTTTGGTTTTTTGTAATAAACCCTTTTTATTAAAGTGAGGGAAAGTGTTCTAAACACCTTGCTTTCATTGAATACAGTCAACTTCTTCTGATAAATATGTCAAACTCTAATTATCAGAGTAAGTTGGTTGTGACCAGTGATAGATACTATTTTAACATGTTGATGTTTTGTGTTCTTGGACCAGCACACAAAATGAGGTACTTATGATTTGTATCTAGTTATTGTTTTGTGATTAGCATGCCTGACCTCAACAGTAATTTCTTGAACATGATTAGTTAATGTTGTTTTGCTCATTGTCACTTTCCAATATTTCTCCTTGTGCATCGTAGTGGTATCCCTTAAAATTCACCCTCTTCATTTAGTTAGATCATTCACTGATATTCAGTAGTGACATTAGACTAAGGGCATACATGAGAGCCATTTTTAAATCAGTCACAATATAGCCTTTAGTAGGATTTTGGTAGGAAGGAAATTTTAGAAATATTACAAACTATTTATTATGTGTTCAACGTTGATAACATTTTAATTTATAATTAGTATTATTTTATAGCTTATTTATTTAAAAGAGACCATTGTTGACAACATGACGATATTAGATATTATGATAATTGTTTTAATAACGTTTATAATTATTAAAAAAGTTATGTTCTATTGTAATTGGTCTGAAAATGTACAATGTCACCAACCTATCCAAGCACAGTCTTGTAGTGTGTGTTTGTTTTATCTGTTGCAGTACAATTACAGTTACATGCTAGCACTAATGTATACACTGAAGAGAGACTTTGAGTTAGCCAATCACCATGCAGCACAAGATCTAACCCTGTTCTTGGAGAACTGGTCCCACTTGAGCCCTCTGGAAGACAAGTTGAGGACCGCTTCAATGCTCGACCTGCAGAGAGCAGCAGACATGCACGTAAGAGCTTTGCACTGACAATCAGTTAGACATCCGAGAGAGATCCAACTTACAGCTGGTCATCTGTGATATTTAATAGATCATATGAGCTCCTGAGAATACAAGTGGTGTAAGTCATTTTTTATCATTTTGAGATAATTAGAAGTAAAGTTAGATCCATATAGAAAACTCACTGATTTTTCTGATCTTTTCAAAATAATTAGGTGCATACTTAGCCTACGCATTGGTTAAAATTAGAAAATATTAAAAACTAAAATGGTTAAGAATTTAATTTTACAATTATTTATATTATTTGATGACTTAAACCATTTGTGCTGTGAAAAATTTATGGAATTGGCTAACTAAATATCTCAAAAGCTGTTTATGTATGTAAGGTAATTTTTTTAGTTGTGAATTACAGATCAAAATACTTATTAAATTAAATTTAACATTATTTAAGTTAAATTTAACATTATTTAAATTAAATTTAAATTTCTCTAACTTGACACACATCACATGGCCGTTGTCAATCCCATCACTTTGAAAGACTAAACAAAGTTACCTTTCATAGTAATATTATAGCGTCAATACAGATTTATGATTACTAACACTAAACAAGAAGTGTGGTCATTATAGCTTCAAAATCTGAGCCAGACCATCTAAATGCCAGAGCACATCATGACTTACACCACTTGTTCTGTCAACAAACGCATTGGTGTGTTAACAAGTTCAAGCATGTGGTGTAATCTAGCTGCAAATATATAAACTATTACCTACAACACTTTGCCAGTTGACAGAATGACTAATTCTTCACATGATTGGTTTGCTAACTCATTCATGAAAAAAAAAAGTTACTTACACCACTTTTATTCTCAGGGGCTCATATCTAAGTGCAGTTTTATATATTTTTTACTTTACCTAAGTGGAATTGAATTATTAAATAATTTTTTCTATCTTTAAATAATATATTTATGTTACTGAATTATTTTAAATATTGTAAATAGAGTAATATTTTGGCATTGCTCTCTTTACTAAACAAAAATCCAGGAAAGAGGAAATCTATGTTAAAATGATTCAACTGGTCTCGAGTCGCTGTCTTCTAATGAAGACTACAGAAAACCACACTACGATGCAATGCCTGGCTCCATCTGTATTACCTACTTAATTTACTCGCTATCCATACAGTGATGTATCACTACTTAATATTATAAATTAATAGTGGTATAAGAAAGAGGGATAGTAACTATTTAGATTACTATCTTAGAAAGATAGGACTTTTAAATACCAAATATTTTTTAAAAATTGTCATCGTTTATGCATTAGAGAAAAATTAGTTTTATAAATTAAAAAAATATGTTGATGACATCTTATAGTTGAGTAAATTTGACAAATGCACCATTACATCATACTGTAATCTCTATTTATGTGTTAGTTTTATAAAAAGAATCTTGGTCATTTTTGAAATATTATAAACACTTTTATAAATTCCTATTAAAAAATCAAAGAAACAAGATTTAATTTTTAATCAATATAAAATAAATTAACACCTTTATTTTATTTTGGGGACAGTTTATCAAAGACTTAATTACTTTAGATCGCTTTTTTTTCCCTCCCTTTTGTGTTTTTTTTTTGTTTATTTTTTTAGAAGTCGAATTGCCTGTTTAACACCCCCTCTTGATGTGTTACAATAGAATGAAACCTAGGTCAGGAGATTGGGTGTTAGTGATCGATTTTCTTCAAGAAGCAGCCATTACCTCTCTGTCCAATGGCCGCAATGTAAAGTGTGAACTTTGTTCTTCTTTTCACTGTAAAAGCCATATTGTGTTCGTCCCTTTAATTTGTTTTTTTATTCACCTTTCATATACCTTGTTCCAAATTTAAATCAATTATTCTTCTACTGATTGCCAAACCCTTCCTTCACCTCTGACAAGACGTGTATTAATCACAACTTGCGAATGTGTGGAATGCCAGGCCTCCACCGTGGTTCGGATCCCACGTTAAACTGTAGGTCCTCCATTTCATATCACAATCACCCTACCATTACACATTAGCTTAAGTGCGTACAACCTGAATGGGTAGTAAGACACGGTGCTAATAATAATAATAATTATTATTATTATTATTATTCTAAATGGTTTTGCAAGTCACTGGTAATAGCAAATTGAATACATCTGATTATTTATTTTACAAAGGACTATTTTTATTAGGATCATAAAAATAACACGTTTATATTATAATTATACTTCGTGTATTTTAGAAAAGAAAGATTAAAAGTTTTTTTTAACAAACTTACTATGCAGGCAAACAATTTTTTATTAAATGAAACTTTCTAATTATTTTCTTTTCATTCAGTTAATTCACCTAAATCAATACTACTTTAAATGTACCTTTTATATATATATATATATATATAAATGAAAAAATTGCTTTCCTTAAAGAGATAATATATTAAAGGTACTCCTGCACTCTCAACCACTATGAATCTCCCAGATAAATATATCTATTGAAAATTAATAATCCTTTTTGGTTGTAGGAATTAGAGATTACACTGAACAACATATCATTTGATAGTGTTAAAGAGTTTAAATATTTAGGAACTATTTTGACTAGTATTAACGATATTATAATGAAATTTAGGAAAATAATAGTCAGTAAATGCATACTATTATTCTCTCAGTAAGTTGTTAACATCTCAACTACTGTCAAGAAATTTAAATTTCGTAATATATAAATCCCCCTAAAAACATTAGAAATGTAAAAAGGTTTGATAAGTACATCCACAATATATATCACCCCAATCACTAACTAAAAATCAGTATGTTATAGGAATCTCTGCAAAAATATACAACAAAAAACTTACATCTATAAAATAAAATAAAAATGACGGAAATTATGTTGTTACCATACTATCAAATTTATGCAAAATATTTTATAGATATAAAAGAGGTGATAGCAAAAAGTAATCACAAGCACTGAGTTATTCAAATTTCAGAGAGAATTTTATCAAGTAACCCAGCAAAACAACAAAAAAACAAAAAATTATGTACTTCTTAACACACACACACATATATATCAAATAAAACTACGGCTGCAGTTTTAACTTATGATTAAACATTACATACTTTTCAAATACAAACTAATTGATAACAACAAATCATGATGAGTAAAATATCTTATGTCAAGGAAAATTAAATAACTACAATATTTCTACATTTAATGTAAATATCATTTTGATATTAATTCAAAACTTGTATACACAATACTTTTATGATACAAAAAAAGTATATATAATAAACAGGTTACAAGTAAAAGAACATAGTTTACATGTAAGTATGTAACACAACAAAATCTTAAAATTATTTGGGCAGGTATGCTTTCTAAATATTTGGCGGCCCATTCCGTGATACTGACGACGAGAAGAAAAATAACATTTATTTGTCAAGGCCTCCTAAACTCGCTCCAGCACCAAGGATGGCAAATTAAATTTTTTGGCAAGGATCGACCATAATGCACTAAATAAGTTTTTTCACTTTGATATTAGTTGAAAATAACACACAACTCAGAAGTCAAAATTACTATTAGTAATTAGAAAATATTACTGAAAGTTGTTATTATTTAAGAACACTCTTAAAAAAAGCATTTTAACACTTGCAACTACTCAAATAAACACAAGTCAGACTCACATAAACTAACCTAGTCCGCCATCTTACTACTATCTTATCACTGGAACTAAATAGTAGCCAGACTATGTGTTAGACTGTGGTCTTCCTTCCTTATTAATCTCTAAAAGTCTAACAACTTTATGGTTGGACACAACCGTGGAAATACAATGATGGTAAGAGACAAAATGACATTACGAACATTTTATATAAAGGACAACATAGGTCTTATTATTTTATGATAGTTATTTGGCCTTTATAGATATAAATGATGATTATTAAAAAAGTTTAAACTAATGCTTGGAGTGAAAACTGTATAAATAATATAAAATGTTTGGCCTTTAGAGGTTACACCCATTTGCTTTAGCGTAAATAAACAAGTGAAAGTCCTCGTCACTGAGTTGAAATACTTTTCGCTGACGAACTTCCATCCATCTGGAACATTGGTCTATCTGTTGTTCTTTATGGTTGTTAAACATGATATATTACCTTACATGACAAGAAGAAATTTAGGATATTCTAAAACAAAATAATAAGGAAAAGATTTGGTTCTCAAAGGGATGAAATAATGAAGAGTGGAGGAAATAGCATAATGATGAGTTACATACCCTGTACTTAACACTGGAGATTGTTAGGAAATCTTGCAGTTTAAGGTGGGCAGGGTATGCAGCGTGAGGAAGCAACTAGAACTGTGTTAAATGTCTTGACTGGCAAACCCAGTAGGACGAGACCAAGACTCAAATGGGAGGATAAAATTTGAATGTACCTGAACAAAATAAGATGAAACTAGGTATATAACTAGCTAAAGATAGGAACAGGTTGTAACAACATGATTTTATCAGTTCTTAAATTTAATAATGCTAATTAATATTCTTTTAGCTGTGTAGTTGCAATAGACTTCAAGGTACATATTTAATCACTCTTTCTTCTTTGGAAGTAATTTTATAATAATGGAAATTGATAAAACTAAAGAAAAAGGAAAAATAACTAAGTAAATTTGATGAAGAAAGCCCACCTAGGGAAAGAGGAAAAATGTGGGAAGAATCCAATACACTAAGGTGACATCTTCCTTTCTTCTGTCTTCTATGGTAGAAGTAGTCACACACACATTTTAACAGAAATAGAATAATATTTCAGCATTGTTGCTTTTATCTAACACAAAGAATGAAAGAAAGAGGAGAGAGTACACAAGACAAAAACACTGGATTACTCCATTTTGAATTTAAAGAAAAACTGTTAGAAACACGCTGTACCAACTGTTTTTGGGAGTAAAGATAAATTTCTCGGCTATGGCTAGTATTTATATAGGCCTATATATCATATTAAAAAAGGGAACTAATAATGATACTAATAAAATAATAATACTAATAAAAAATAATAATAATAATAATATGAAAAATGTTAATATTATAGAAAGAAAACTATCTTCTGTTGAGGCCTGGTGATAATCTTGATTTGGTAATCCATTGGTGGGCCAGTTCCCACTGTCTAAGTTGAGAGCTGTTGCACTGTTTGGAAAATGCTCTTAATATTTTGGTGGTGTAGCAGGTTTGAAAGTCCTGGTTTGGAAGTAAACAAGTGTGGAAGGATTAAATGGTGCAATGCAATGTAATACATATGTAGAACATTCGAGAAGGTAAGGATTCTCTGATGTACATCTTAATGAGTGGAAGCACTACCCCGACTCTCGGCTAACATCAATTGAACTCTCGACTGATTTAAGTCATATTGGACATAACAATAAACGGTTTTAACTAAATAACCACATTTGATATCAGATTACATAATCACCTTGTTCACAGGAGTGATAACATTAGATAAATAATTATTTTATATTACATGATTGATTTTATTTTTAATCTACTAATCTATCACACCCACATAATCCTGAAAATGTTGTCACCCAAACATGATGGCAAGTTTCAATAAGAAATACACACACACACACCACACACACACACACACACACACACACACACACACACACACACACACACACACACACACACCTCAAACGAACTGTTAGAAAATTGGCGCCCAACATGGGGCAATTTCAATAACAAATTACTCCCTGTAAAACATTGTTATAAAGTGGTGTATTTTTGTATGTGCAGCAATGAGATTTCGACCTAATTCCATTAAGTAAATAAGTATATATATATATATATTTTATATATATATATTTTTATATATATATATTTTATATATATATTTATATATATATATATTAGAGCTGGGCCGATCAGCTATTTTGCCGATTAGTCCGATGCCGATCATTTGTTGCCGATTAGGCCGATCACCGATGCCGATTATTTTTGTTTTCAATTTTAATAAGTGTATAAAGTAAAATTACCCTTAAAGCAAAAAAAAAAAAGTTACTTTTACTAGTTTTATAATGTCCTGTATAGTTTTGTTTTAATAACATTTAAATAAAAACTTTTAAAATGTAAAGGTTGTTTAATTATTATTTTATATTGTTAGGACAAGTGAACCTGTCATTAAACAAAAACAAATCACTTTAATAAATAGCAAATATACCGGTATATGTTAGATAATTAAAATATGATTTCACATTTATGATTAAATAGGCCTACTGACTCTTTCATTAGACAGAGACAAATCATAATCAGCAAATTTAAATTTAATTTTAATGATAAAAAATAATCAAGGCACAAATATTTTTGCACACAAGGAGATTAGGCCTACATCTATTTTGTTTTTAATTGAAATAGGAATTCTTACATCCAATGTCTACTAAAATATGGCTTCAATATTAAACACATTTTAACAATCGTAATATTTTTGTGAATTGTGATTTACATATATCATAACATAGGTTTTTGTGATTCTACAAAGCATTCCATCATAATTTAACTACTAAATATTAATATTGTATAGAAATAAGTGGTTTCTTAAAAAAAAGTATAATAAAAAGGCATCACCATTTTTAAACAGTAATCCGATCTTTTTATTAACAATTTAAATAATCTTAATGAAAAATAACATTGTTTTAACTACATTTAAATAAAAACTACCTTTAGAAAATTGAATCAACGGTGAACGGGTCAAAATGAACGGATCATTGAACTGAACCAGATACAATCAATCGTTCATTTAAAAGAATGATTTTGCCCATCTCTACTTCAATATGATAAAATAATTAATAAATAACATAATGTGCATCGAAAGTTATTTTTCGTGTTTTTTTTTTAAAGAAATACTTTAAAACTTATTTTAATTTACTTTTAACTATTAAAGAAAATGTAAAATTTAAATATTAATATATATTAATTCAATTCATATTGAAATGAGCGAAACAAATTCCCTGCCAGTGGAAAGTTTTGTACTTGTATTAAAAGAAAAACAGTTTCCATTTAAAACAAAATGTGCGCATGTGCGAGATTATTACGTCCGATGTTTCAATTTTTGGGCATCTTTAACAAATCGAAATAAAAAACACCAATTTGCTAATATTTTATTTTATGATTATTAGATTTGTTACTTGTGAGTATCTTTATTTTTAATAACGTGCATAAATTGGAAAAAGACCTATGGTAAATATATCTATTTTGATATATTTTGTTTGGAATGTTGGATGTGCTTTTTATTTCAAACCTAAGTCGCTAAGAACAAGCTAAATATTCAAATATCACATTCGAGAGAGCAGAAATAAAATATTATTTTTTTAGGACTTAAAATATACCCACACAGTTTGAATAATTGGCATAAATAATCGGAGATTCAAACACCGAGTATCGGAATCGCCGGTTATGCAATGATCAGATTAATAATCGGCATCGGCCCAGCCCTAATATTATATATATATATATATATATAATATATATATATATATATATATATATATATATATATATATATAATTTTGTATTTGAAAATAATAACAATAGTAATAATAAATTTAAGGGGTGTCTGGAGAGTAAATATTAATTTCAAAATATGTAAATGGCATAAATTTTATCCATTTTATTTCATTTAAAAACTTAGTTGTGAATTTGAAAAATTTGTGATCTTAAGTGTAGTTTTTCATGCTGAAACAGAACTCCATCAAAACATAAAACAATTAGTATAGAATTTTGACTACTTTTTGGTGTTAATTTAACTTATTTAACAATAAACCATATTTAAAAGACACCATTCTTAGTAAGATTATTTAAATATATGTTAGGTCTACCTGGAGTTTGCTGGTGCAACAAACAATGCAAGATATCAACAGAATGTAACAACGCTAGTCGACAGGTGGAGCCACACGCTGCCGTGTACAACCGATTCTCTGCTACACTGGACAAACGTATGATGGCCAGGTTGGTGTGTCTAATATACTAGGACAAACGTATGATGGCCAGGTTGGTGTGTCTAATATACTAGGACAAACGTATGATGGCCAGGTTGGTGTGTCTAATATACTAGGACAAACGTATGATGGCCAGGTTGGTGTGTTTAATATACTATGACAAACGTATGATGGCCAGGTTGGTGTGTCTAATATACTAGGACAAACGTATGATGGCCGTTGGTGTGTCTAATATACTAGGACAAACGTATAATGGCCAGGTTGGTGTGTCTTAAATACTAGGACAAACATATGATGGCCAGGTTGGTGTGTCTAATATACTAGGACAAACGTATGATGGCCATGTTGGTGTGTCTAATATACTAGGACAAACGTATGATGGCCAGGTTGGTGTGTCTAATATACTAGGACAAACATATGATGGCCAGGTTGGTGTGTGTAATATACTAGGACAAACGTATGATGGCCAGGTTGGTGTGTCTAATATATTAGGACAAACGTATGATGGCCAGGTTGGTGTGTTTAATATACTAAGACAAATGTATGATGGCCAGGTTGGTGTGTTTAATATACTATGACAAACGTATGATGGCCAGGTTGGTGTGTCTAATATACTAGGACAAACGTATGATGGCCAGGTTGGTGTGTGTAATATACTAGGACAAACGTATGATGGCCAGGTTGGTGTGTCTAATATACTAGGACAAACGTATGATGGCCAGGTTGGTGTGTCTAATATACTAGGACAAACGTATGATGGCCAGGTTGGTGTGTCTAATATACTAGGACAAACATATGATGGCCAGGTTGGTGTGTTTAATATACTAGGACAAACATATGATGGCCAGGTTGGTGTGTCTAATATACTAGGACAAACGTATGATGGCCAGGTTGGTGTGTCTAATATACTAGGACAAACGTATGATGGCCAGGTTGGTGTGTCTAATATACTAGGACAAACGTATGATGGCCAGGTTGGTGTGTCTAATATACTAGGACAAACATATGATGGCCAGGTTGGTGTGTTTAATATACTAGGACAAACGTATGATGGCCAGGTTGGTGTGTCTAATATACTAGGACAAACGTATGATGGCCAGGTTGGTGTGTGTAATATACTAGGACAAACATATGATGGCCAGGTTGGTGTGTCTAATATACTAGGACAAACGTATGATGGCCAGGTTGGTGTGTGTAATATACTAGGACAAACGTATGATGGCCAGGTTGGTGTGTCTAATATACTAGGACAAACGTATGATGGCCAGGTTGGTGTGTCTAATATACTAGGACAAACGTATGATGGCCAGTTTGGTGTGTCTAATATACTAGGACAAACGTATGATGGCCAGGTTGGTGTGTCTAATATACTAGGACAAACGTATGATGGCCAGGTTGGTGTGTCTAATATACTAGGACAAACGTATGATGGCCAGGTTGGTGTGTCTAATATACTAGGACAAACGTATGATGGTCAGGTTGGTGTGTCTAATATACTAGGACAAACGTATGATGGCCAGGTTGGTGTGTCTAATATACTAGGACAAACGTATGATGGCCAGGTTGGTGTGTCTAATATACTAGGACAAACGTATGATGGCCAGGTTGGTGTGTCTAATATACTAGGACAAACGTATGATGGCCATGTTGGTGTGTCTAATATACTAGGACAAACATATGATGGCCAGGTTGGTGTGTGTAATATACTAGGACAAACGTATGATGGCCAGGTTGGTGTGTCTAATATACTAGGACAAACGTATGATGGCCAGGTTGGTGTGTGTAATATACTAGGACAAACGTATGATGGCCAGGTTGGTGTGTCTAATATACTAGGACAAACGTATGATGGCCAGGTTGGTGTGTCTAATATACTAGGACAAACGTATGATGGCCAGGTTGGTTTGTCTAATATACTAGGACAAACGTATGATGGTCAGGTTGGTGTGTCTAATATACTAGGACAAACGTATGATGGCCAGGTTGGTGTGTCTAATATACTAGGACAAACGTATGATGGCCAGGTTGGTGTGTCTAATATACTAGGACAAACGTATGATGGCCAGGTTGGTGTGTCTAATATACTAGGACAAACGTATGATGGCCAGGTTGGTGTGTCTAATATACTAGGACAAACATATGATGGCCAGGTTGGTGTGTGTAATATACTAGGACAAACGTATGATGGCCAGGTTGGTGTGTCTAATATACTAGGACAAACGTATGATGGCCAGGTTGGTGTGTGTAATATACTAGGACAAACATATGATGGCCAGGTTGGTGTGTCTAATATACTAGGACAAACGTATGATGGCCAGATTGGTGTGTCTAATATACTAGGACAAACGTATGATGGCCAGGTTGGTGTGTCTAATATACTAGGACAAACATATGATGGCCAGGTTGGTGTGTGTAATATACTAGGACAAACGTATGATGGCCAGGTTGGTATGTCTAATATACTAGGACAAACGTAAGAGTCAACTAAAAGTGCAATTTAATTTCACATATTTTATTTCATTTCATTTCTTCAAATACTACTTAATAATTCCAATAACTACACTAAAAATAATTTATTTTTTATTAGTAATGTGTGTATGTGTTATATATATATGAGGATGGTACAAAAAAAGTCAATAAAGTAGAAACACATAAAGGTAACAAATATAATATAATTTTTACAGTGAAAAGAGAGAGACAGCTCACACTTATCACTGCCAGTGGATAAACAATTAATGGCTGCCTCTTTTAGGAAGTTGTTGTTCATGTCACACTCCCTCTTGATGTGTTCCATTAGAATGAAATCTAGGCCTAGGGATTGGGTGGTAATAATCAATTTTCTTCAAGAGTTAGTTTATCTCCTTATTCAGTAGCAGCTATGTGTGTATTAATATATTTATATACATATTGTGTTTATTGAATTCTAACATATCTTAATTATTTAACAATCTTTATGTTTGAATTAAAATGTTGTAAAAGTATTATAATTAGTTAACCTGGAGAACTGGAAAAATACTGAGATTGTTTTATAAATTTTGAATAAATAAGCTGTAGATTTTAAATAGTATATACTGTATTAGTTCGTAAAAAGACCTTAGCCCCTTTGTCCTCAAAATGGCCTCCATACCACGGGGGTAAAACCCTCCTAATCCATTGCATTTCTTAGAAACGTTTGGAATTCCTTATCAAGGTCAGCCCATCCTGTTCTATAACCAATAATTAGGAACATGCAAAATTCGCATTTGTGATAACACAAATTTTTACACAAAGTCTGTTTTCATACAAATAACACGAATTTAAGGGTTTTTTCCTAAATAAACACAATGTGGCAAATACCATGTTGTTATTAGAATTACACTGGCGATAGCGCTATGCCAGGGCTTCTGTTTATATGGATAGTATCCGATTTTGCTTATTTCAAAGGTATAAAACAGATGGCAGGATATATGAGTATTTTAACTTATATTTGTATGTGTATTTTTTTTTATGAGGTTGACATTAAAAATCACGATTTCTACTTTTGTTCATGATATTCAAATAAATTTCAATTTTGATGGATCGATTCTTTGTTTTTAGCCTTTAAAAGATTTCATACTAGGTCCAAGCAAGAACATTAATAAATATGGACCTTGCTACAGGTGGTCATGTTTGGCAATATTATATAATCTTTATTTTTATTCCCTTCTGCTCATTTGGTGGTAGTTTAGTCTTACATGACAACATGTATTAGTGTTGTTATTCTTTGGTCTAAACATAAACTGATTGTCTATTATTTCGATATTGCTATTAGTAAAACTTGGAGGTAATGATATTGAGATATTGAGTTTGACATTACTAAGCGTGAATGTTTTGTGCGTATTTATATTTTGTTTTTCTCTATATATGTTGATAAATAGTTAAATACACAATATGAACGAAGGGTGACTTGGGGGTCTAGGGGTGAGGTGTCGGACTTCTGTGCTGAGGGTCCGGGGTTCAATCCTCGGTCCCGGCACAGATTTATCTGATTGCTAAACCCTTCCTTCACCTCTGACAAGATGTGTATTAATCACAACCTGTGAATGTGAGGAATGCCAGGCCTCCACCGTGGTTCGGATTTCACGTTAAACTGTAGGTCCTCCATCTCACAATCACCCTACCACTACACATTAGTGTAAGTGTGTATAACCCGAACGGGTAGTAAGACGTGGTGTTAGTAATAATAATCATAAGCATAACAATGACAACAACCAGGAACAAGAAGAACAAGAACAAGAATGTTATGAACGGAAAATGTAGATACTTTTTTCCTTGGTTTTTTTTAATGAATACAAATTCGACTTGAATTTACATAAATAATATTGTTTTCAACATATGATATCATTTTTTTTAGAAAAATAACCCTACTTTCCTCCTGAATATAACCTCACCTTTTGCATGTCTCTACCAATAACATAACTTTATGCCAAGAAACAAAATCTCATTCCTTTATAATCTATATATATATAAAATTATTATTTTTTATTACAGTATCCTACTATCCTTTCAGGCTATGAATATATACTAATTACACTAATATTTTAGAGATGAGTAAAGTTTAATTTAGAGGAAGTGTACACAGATATTTGTGAAGAGAAAGTGGAAAATCATTAGGAAAAATAACCCTCAATACACTCGACTGGGATTGACCCTGATATCTTTGTAATTTCCCTTGAAAAATCTGAAAATTACAGTTAAAGGCCCTGACACAGACTCCATATCCATAGGTCTGTGGTCCGTAGTCCGTGGTCCATAAGATGCCACAGTATCACATTGCTCTGGCCACAGTCCTAATCCGTAAGTCTATACTCCGTAGAAGTTGATCAACTTTAACTTTCTAAGGACTAACTTACACGGACTACCAATCACAGTTGAGTAAATATGTGCATGCGCGTTGGGATCAATCTTAAACACCAAAATAAAGTGTTTATAATTAGATAATATTTTGTGATTGGGCTTGTTAAAGATAAAAACCCATGTATACATAAAGGAAGCACGAAAATAATATTAAAAGTGTTTGCTTCGTTTATATCCAGAATACTAGTACCTACTTTTGTTTTGAATTTTCAGGTTAATTTTTTCTTAAGTTTGATAGTTAAAATAGTGCTATAAATATATTTATTGTGATTGTACTACATTTTAAGCATACCCGTGAATTTTTCTCAACAAAGTAATTATTTTTTGTTTTGTTTTTTATTGATCAGCTGACTTATTGGCACTCACTCCTTGCTGTTGATGATTTTCTTTTGAAGTTTTCGATTGGACAAAGTCTCTGACTATCACATTGGTTGGAACGGTCATGTGATTACGGATATGGACTGCGTAATTTTAAATAGAATTTCTTGAGGGCCACGTAGTTTTTTTTTGTTTTTTTTAATTCAGTGTTTACAGGCCCGGTATCTTACAAACTTTAAATCCGGGATGTTTTTCCACAGAAGTTTGACTTTTCTTTTACAATTTCAATATGAATTTCCTTTCTAACATTACAACACAGATTTTGGCTCTAACTTAAATGAAATTCAACCACCCCTAGCTCCATTTGGTCCGCCCCGGGTATATTACACCCCCGGTACCCTCCCCCGCTGGGCCCTTCACAATGCCCGGGATTTCACTCCCGAGTCCGCCAAGCGCCCAGCAGAGGTGGGCATCCCCATATCCACCACCTTGGGAGGCGCCCTATCAGAGTTGGTGCCCCGCCTACTTTCTACCCACCACACTTCCGTTTTCACCCTTCCTTCCACCCTTGGCACGTACTTTTTTTTTTTTTTTTTACCAATCTAATTTGGCCTGGCATCTTACAATTTTAAATCCAGGCCTTATTTACACAGTATCAGAACATTTCCTACTATTATACATTATCCAATTTTATTTGATCCAAACAGGTTTTGGCTCCTATAATACCTATCTCCGAGATAAAATTTCATTCACCAGTTGGTCCGCCCTGGGTATATTACTTCCTCGGTACTTTCCTCCGCTGGTTACCCCATCAGACCTGAATTCTCATCCCAGTCCGACGGTGCGCCCAGCAGAGGCGAGCATCCACCTTTCCGCCACCTGGGGAGGTGTCCTTACCGCCACCTACACCTAAGTGCGAACCACTTCCTTACTTATCTTCCCTATTTCTACATTCCCTGAAATTGTTTCTCCTAACCTACCCATTCCTATTACCCTCCCTTCCCTATCCTATCCTATTCTAATCTTATCCTAGTCTTACAACTAACTAACCTAAATATCTTCTAATCCTCCGGGAATGTCCATTGCCCCGATGGTACAAGGGGCCTGCAGAACAGCCGCCTATCTCCATCTTGTCGTATAGGGCCCTTACAAGACCTAATCATACTCTTCTTGTTTTCAAGAAGAGGGATCTGCAGTCACAAGGTTCCCCCCATACGTCCCGTTTCTTTCCCCTCATCTGTCCCATTATTCGGCTGGAATGATGATCCTTCGGAATTACCAGGGCTACCCCAGTAAGCCTCCGGATCCATCAGCCGAACTAGTATGCCAGTCCCACAAGGCTTCGTGTTTGCCACTTCCCGGCATCTCTCTTTGTTCCTCATAGAAGGTTGTATAGCAGTAGTTCCACAAAACAACCTTCTCCTTTCCCTATATTCCCCCCGCTGAGACCTCACCTGCGTCCGTCTCAGTCCCGCTTCCCGTGTTTCTGTCCTCATATCTTTCATTGTCCTCATCAATGTCTCTGTCTTCGTCACTATCCCTGTCACTGTCCTCGTCACTGTCACTGGTCTCTCCCCCCTCCCTTCTCTGGCCCTCCGTCTGTTTAACATCTGTCTCAGTCCTCGTCTCTCTCCCAGTGCCCTTATATATTCTTCCTTGGCTCTTTCTGAAGCTTCCGCTGCCAGCTTATCTAGAAACCTCCAATGGACGGGATCTCTCAGGATATCACCCACCATTCTTCCCTGCACATCCTGCTGGTTAGGTCTTCTTAGCTCAAGTGTACGGGCACATTCCAACACAACGTGTTCCGGGGTACCCACCTCACCACATTCACACAGATCAGTTTCAACCAATCCCATCTTCCTTAAGGATTCTGGGTACGGCCCCTTCCCCGTGATGAATTGGACCAGACCCGGGGATGGTTCCAGATGTGCGTTATCAATCCTTTCGACCACATTGGGAAAGAGTTGATAAGCCCTCCTACCAGTTTCACTGCCCTCCCAGCGTCTCTGCCATTCCCTCAACAGAGCAAATAGTGCATCTTCGGATGTTTCCACTTCAGGTGTTCTTTCTCTTCCAGTACCCAATTGCCCTCTTCTTAACTAGAAGGTCCAACGGCCACACACCTAGGGCGACGCTCAGTGCGTCTGTCGCCACTGTCCGGTAGGCGCCCATAAGTCTCAGAAGGACATTCCTCTGTATACTCCGGACAGCCCTAGCCTTTGGCACGTAGTGTGAAATATGGAGCTATGGAGATGTAGTCTGTGTGAGGGCCTTTATTATGATTCTTCCTATAAAATTAACTGTTTATAGCCTGTGGCCAGGTCAGTTTAGTAAATGGGAAAAATAATTATTTAAATTAGGAGGGATAACCAACATACATACCAAAGTTTTCTAAAACTCTCTTGGTGTTTTTTCTTTCTTTCAATCTGAAATGTTTATATTTGCTATATTCATTACCACCAGACCAATTAATACAAACCGCTTCAGTGGCCACATGGTCTAAAACGCTACTCTCGCAGTAGTCTGGACTGCCGCTAATGGGATACCAAGGTTCAAATCTTGGTCGGGTGTACTGAGGTTTGTTTGTCCACTTTCCCTCCACGCAAATGTCGGTACCCTTCTTATAATTATAACATTCCTGATTCATTAAACCCTAACGAGTAGTAAGACACGGTGCTAAGAAATTATAAAACATAATATTGAGAAGTTTGTTAATTTATTTAAACTATAAATAAAATTAATTATTTTGTTGTTTAAAGGTGTGGCTTCATAACTCAGATGAAGGGGCGGCTAATACCAATGGGACAACAGAGTGAGTTATTGGTGCAGAGGATAAAAAACCTTCAGACAGAGATGGAACTTGCCCTAACAGACTCCGCCCTTTCTCAAAGCAACTTTTATGTGGCAAGAAAGTTTCTGGAAAGAACCAAGAGCAAGGTGAGACTATTTGTAGTGTCAATTAACAGAAACACTATTAAAACTATTTTTATCACAATACAACATCCAGAGAACAATAGAAAATCCACCCTTTATTTTTTTTAAATTAATTAAGATGGTGCAAGTACATCGAAACATTTCACCATAAACAATATTCCATGTAGCAGCCCCTCAATCTTCTACAAACAAAGACAAAAGGGATTAAATCATCAAATAAATATATAACTATTCATTTTTGTCAAAATATTTATTATATTACAATTTTTTTATCTTACATTATCATTATAATGTGCTAACAACAAAACATATACAATAATATCTTTTTTTAATAGTTAACTACGCTCCTAACTAAAATATTTGAAATAAGGCACAGGAAAGATGGATAGAAACATATAAAAGAGGATGCACACAATTTGCCTTTTACAATGAAAAGAAGAACACAGTTCACAATTTACATTGCTGCCACTGGACAAAGAGGTAATGGTTGTCTCATGAAGAAAATCAACAGTTACCCTACATCTCCCTGACCTATGTTCCATTTTATCGGAACTCTTCAGGATTGAGTGTGAAACAGGCAACGCATCTTCATAAAAGAGGAAACCAAAAATACAAATGGTGTAGAAAGGAAATTGGGAAAGAATTCCAATTGAATAGCAAAATACCAAAATATCACAGTTTCTTAGCATGTTTTATGGGGTGTTTTTCAACCCAATCTTTTGTACACTCCATTTACCCAGAAAGGTATCAATCTTACTGTGACTGATTACATACACTATGGCCCTATTTTGTAAGTTACACCCTAGTGGAACCAATCAAAGTAAATTCACCACCTTTTAGAGAAAAAGAAAAATGGTGTGTTTGTTCCTTTAGTATCTATCTTTCCTGTATCTTCTTCCAAACATAATACAATCACCCCAAAAAGTGAAAAGGAGGTTTTCCTTGAAGAGATATATTATATTACAATTATATCTTTGTTTTTTAGTAAGGAAATAAATTAAACTAGCAATGTATTGCTTTGAATACATCCATTTAAACATTTAACATAAATATGTGACTATTTATGTTGTATTTTACCCCTAGAAAGAAAAGAAGCTTTACTTATAACGTTATACAATTATATCAACAAACAAACAAAAAAGAGCACCAACCTGTTGAATGTAATAAAAATGAAAGGAGGACAAGATCTGCCCACTTAACATAAAACTGCAATTCTTTACCTAACACATTAAAAAACCAAATAAATGACTATCCACATATTTCCTCCTCCGTACAAAACAGTAGGTGTCGGTGTTTAAATCACCTGCATTAAGGATAAAGGAATGCTCCTTTTACCCTGAAAGATAGAACCATTTCCTTGACATATAGTAAGTACTATAGCTCTATCCTAGTCTTATGATTTGCTTGCTAACCAAGATTACTATGTGGGCCTGCAATTTTTCCAGCATGGAGGCAGGTCATATCATACTTTTATGTTTGTATTATTATTTTGAAACTGGGAATGTTTTAAACCTTCCTACTTCCGTTTTTATCTAGGTGGCTGGTGGTGATACAGAGCAATCGCTGAGTTGGGGTTTGTATTTCAGCCGAGCCAAGTGGCTTAGAGCAGAACTAGACGATGAACCAGCTAATAAACTCAAATGGACACTGGCAGCATGGATGCAACTCGGTATGGTTCCAGACTTTTAGTTAGCAAACCAATTTAGTTCTAGCTTTTACTATTTGTATTGCTAAGAGGAAGATATTTTTAAGTATATTAGAAAAGTATGAAAATATACAGTTTCATTTAAATTATTCCTCTTTCAAAACTATTTATTTATATATTTATTTAAATATATATATATATTTATACCTTTATATACATAAATATATATATTATATTACATTTAAATTATATTTAGATATATATTATAGTTCTGGTTTTCATACACAATAAATGTCACAGATTATAATTGTTCAACACCACTTCCAAGGTGAGTTGATTGTTTAGTTTAGTTCACTTTCAAACAAACAATGTCCCAGAGAAAGGTGTACACATATTGTTCTGTAAGGACTGATACATATCTCACATTAATAACATGAATGTCACCATGTCTTACTGCTTGTTCAGGTTATACACAAACGTGATAATTACTCTCATGAGGTAAGCTTGAGGTAAGGAATTATTTTAGAGGTAATCTACACACATATGCGTGGTAGTAAAATACAAAACAATTTAGGAAAAACCATCCCCAATAAACCTGACCAGGGTTTAAACCCCGATCTCCCCGTCATTAACAGGCCAGTCTAACACAAGAGTGATGCTTTAGACAAGGGGTCGCCAAACTCGATGAGTATGGGAACTACTTTTAAAAGGTAAAATGTTTTTGTGAGCAGCCCAATGTACATATTTGCCATATCATATATTAGCTATTATTGTAGACTATACAGATGATTTGGTACCACCCCATTATTCAATTGGGGGAGGGGAGGGCTCTGTAGTTTGGATTTATTGAAAATAGTGTTTAAAATGTTAGTAAATAAACCAAGGATTATTCATTTTTTAAACACGATGGACAAATATATATAAAAAAATTTAAACTGTTGTGTAGCTTACTGAGAAGAACAGCATTCACTTTTGTCCATCATTTTTGGATCTAGATGTTTGGTCAGTAACTTGCCACTCTCATTCAAATGCAGTTATCAAGAGGTTTATCTGTGAGCCTACTTTTAGGTTTGTTTTTCATCGTATTTAGTTAGAAATGATGACTTGGAAAGGAGGAGCAGAGTAACACCTTCAGTCAAGAGTGCAACATGAACCAGAACTGTATCCTTATCAATCGAGACAAGATACCCACACACATCCTCAACTTAAGCCAATCCTCTTAAACGATAAGTCACTTTAAGAAGTGCAAAATATATTTCTCACATTAGCTTGCGATCAACCGTTTGGCGACCCCTGCCTTAGACCATTTGTCACTGAAGCAGGTCCCACGATGGTAAATTTAATAAACCTTGTTTTTTTGTTTTGTTTGGTTTCCTGAGCAGACGACTTGCTAGAGAGTAAAGTGGTCCAGAATGATTGCACTCTTCATATCGCTATTCAGCAACATCAAAGTGTGTTAGCTCAAGGGGCAAGACATCATATATCAGCAGCACCTCACATTCTAGCAGACATAGATTCTGTTTCATTGGAGGGACTAGCTCGAAGAGTGTCAGCAGATAGTCACAGGTAGGGAAATTAAATATATTAACATTTGTACCAGTAACTAACTTTATATTATATATTTGGAAGAAGTCCAAAGGTTCCAACCCTTGCGACGAACCGAGATGCAGTACCTGCTAAATACCGCAACCTTCCACCTCATTCAAAAGCAGACTCACACAAATGGAATATCCCGTGAAAGGCCACTATGACTGCTCCACAGAAAATCTTGTATACCAGTTATAATACAACTACTGTGTTGTTGAATACATTGGACTCACCACAAGAACACTCAAACAATGAATGATGGATCGCCGTTTGATACCAACCACAACAACCCTGACAAACCTGTAGCACTTCATGAACTAACACATAATTCAGATTTTTACTCAAGTTATAGTACTAGAGTAATACGAGCCCTCCCTAATAGTCGCGTTGCTTCCTAGGTGGGAACTTGCTCACCAATATGTTACCAAACCCAGGGACCCTCTTGGTCTCAACCTCAAATAGCCTTCTCTTCGTTCTGTCTAAGCAGGCCTACTCACACCAGTCAGTAATTTCAATATAAACAATAAAATAATATAATTTCATAGTTATATAATAAAATAAAATATAAATACAACATTCTCTCCGTCTACCAAGAATAAAAACACAAGTTTAAAGAGACAACCGCCGAATCCAAGCCCAAACCTTTGTTTTAAATAAAGAAACAGGCAACAACGGAATCTAAGTGACCATGATCAACCTCTAGCCATGCTGCCATAGTCCCATCTGTGTTCTACTCTCTTCTGCTGAAGAAGGGGACGATGTACCCCAAAAATTACATAATTATGTGTTTTGTTGTGTTTAATTGTGAACTTTGAGGTCTACAATTTTCTGGTAAATGTGTGGATAAAGTCTTAAAAAACTTGCACATGATGAATTAATAATTAGTGACCCAAAAGTTTAAATGTATAATTATGTTTAGCGCTATATATATCTTACATACTTTGTTTACACTGCTAGAAGTTTCCTTACAGGGTAAACTTATTGTATAATCCAGTAATCCACTGTTATTTTCCTCCATATTTAGTCCAGAGGCACTAATTGAAGGTCTGAAGGAGTTTGGATTATCTTGTCTACTGAAAGCTACTCAACTTGTCAAAACAGACTCGCTCCCACGGCATCAAAACACATTGGTAGCTGAAACTTACCTCTTACTCGCACAATACTGCCGTTCATTGGTCGAATGTGATGGTATGTACCAATCCATTATTATCTCTTAGGGTTGTGTGAAGTCTACTTCTTCAATTTGAAGCAAACTCTAATTGAGTATATGAAATATTTTCAAAACCGAATTAAAGCTTTAATATTTTTTGTGTGTGGTTTTACGCTTGTGAAAATATTACATTACTGCTATTTATATAACTTTATTTACAAAAATGAATTAAATGTGTTATTACACATTTGTTTATAATGTTTAAGATTAATTCTGATACATCGAGCTATTATCGCAACATTCATTTAAATTACTTCAGATTTTTTCCAAATGAATAATAATTTGTAATTTATATAACAGCTCAGAATGGCAATAATTGAAAATAAATGAGTTTTTAGCTGTTAATATTTTTACTGACAAAGCTTCATAATTATCGAAGCAGGATTTTTATCTGATTTAAGTGGAATCTGATATCGGTTTCGAAGTCAAGTTGAAGTTTTTAAGCGTTGTCCATGTGTGATTTCAGATGGAAACCAATCATTCGTCTATGATACTCACATTGTTACATCTATCTTACGAGCAATGAAGCATGGCTCAAGGCAGGCTCGACAGCTGTTCCCGTGCTTGTTGCAGATATCCAGTATTGCCAACATTACCAAAGAAACTTTTCAAAAAGAAGTAAGTGGGAGCTTATTTTTCAACCATATTTGGGATTAGAGACAGGTTGAATCTAAATCGACATTTTACCTACAAATCCGAATTTGAAACTTAGGAAACATCAATTGTTGATTTTGTAGGTTTTTGTTCAAATTACAATCCAAATCATCTACATGATAAATTAATGGTCTAGAGCAGTGGTCTTCAACCTTTTTTGAATCAAGGGCCACTTTTTCCCCAGCTTAAGTGTTGCGGGCCACACCTTACATAAAATATGTCACACATAATCTAATATTCCAATTTCATGTTTGTACAGTTGTATTCAATGTAATTTGGCCATACTGTTAAAATAACCGAAAATTTAAAACAAATCATAGTAAAAATGTGAAAATTTAAGTTCAAAACTAAGTTTAATTAATAGAAAATAAATTTTTACCCATATAAAAAGGTGTTGTTAAAATGTTTTTAGGTTTAATTTTAATGAGACACTTGGCACTGCTTTTTATTAACTAATTTTTCAATATTGGCTTTAATGCTAGATGTACTAATTCGAAGGGAGTGGGTGTCAGTCAGTCGGTTCCTCAATTTAGACTTCACAATGTTCATCCTTGAGAAAAGTTGTTCACAGCTGTAGGTACTGCCAAAAAGTGATGCTGTGAGCAGAGCATGAGTTCGGAGATTTGGAAATTGTTTTTCTTCAACATATGTTGAGTAAAATGTCAAAAGATCTATATTCATATATTTCTATTTTAAACCTGTATTACACTGCAACTCAATAAGCCCCATTTGCACATTTCTCGGCACATCCTCAACATCAACACTAAATGCACTGGAAAATATGCTGAACAATTTTTCATTGGATTTGAAATCTTGGAAACACATATCAAAATCGGACCTTAGATCTCTGAGTGCGGTAATGTATTTTTCGTTGTTATGAAATTCACATTGGGATAATATTGAAAAGTGTGTTAATTCACCTTTTTGTAGTTGAACTTCCCACAGACGAAGTTTGTTTTCAAATGCCTTCACTTGGTCAAAGAGGTTATGTATCAAACTGTTCTTACCTTGTAGTCGTATGTTCAGGTCGTTTAGGTGCATAGAGATATCAGTAAGATATGCAAAATCAGCTATCCATTCAGGGTCGTTGAACTGATGGACAGGCTTGCCCTTACTTGCCATGAATTCACAAATTTCTTCTTTCAGGTCGGAAACTTTCTTAAGTACCTTACCTCTACTGAGCCAGCGAGCCTCTGTGTAATAGAGTACATCACCGTACTCTGAGTCCATATTCTTAAGGAATGTATTAAATGTCCTGTGTTTCAATCCTTGGGATCTGATGACGTTTACTATTTTTGTTATATCTTTCATAACATCTTTGAAGCACACACTTTTAGCGCACAAGTTTTTTTGGTGTATAATGCAATGATATTGTATGAATTTGCCATTTTGACATGTAGCAGTACTAGCTTTTTTTCGTATTAGTGCCACAACACCTTCATTTTCCCTACCATTGCAGGAGCTCCGTCAGTAACTACTTCGGAGAGATTGCTCAACTGTAGATCGTATCGCTCCAAAGTTGAAGAGACAGACACCATTCAAAATATCACTGCCTTTAGTAGTGCCACTCATTGGGAAAAGAGCGGCCATTTCTTCTGTTATGGTAGAGTCATTGTGAATTCCCCAACTGGGCAGTGTCTGTAATGTCAGTACTCTCATCGAGGGCCATTGAAAAAAAACTGAGAAGCACGTTCTTTAAGTGTGTTCTCAATATCGCTCGCTAATTCTTCAACCCTTCTGGCCACAGTTACTCCTGACAAACTAACTTCTGAAAACAAATGTTTTTGTGATGGACACAGAACTTCAGCTGCTGAATCCATACACTCCTTTACAAATTCGCCATCTGTAAATGGTGTTGATTTCAAAGCTATTTTCTCAGATATAATATAACTTGCCCTAACACTTAATTCACTTTCAAAATTTTGCTTCTTAAATGACGTTTGTTGACAATTAAGTTTTTTCTTCGAATCGGCCACTTTATCTGATCTCACTTGCCCTTTAACTGAATCCATTTTAAATGAGTGCTTTGAGTCGTAGTGCCGCTTTAAATTGTATTCCTTCAACACAGCTACCGTGTCATTACAAAGCAAACAAACTGGTTTCTCTTTAATATTTACAAATAAATACAAGTCCGTCCACTTTTCATTGAACACCCTTCTCTCTTCCCTAATTTTTCACTTTTTGCTTGTGCTTGCAGCCATTGTTAAAAAACTGAATACAAAAAGTAATGTACCAAGCAAAGTACAAACAACACCACACCACACCACAAAAGACTGACGCGTACTGAGAGGGGAGGGAGTGAGGGTAGCTGGAAGTCAGCCAGATGTTTGACCTTGAGTTTCAGTGTTGTCACGTGTTGCATAAGTATCGCGAAAATTCCCAGATTAGAGTTTAGTCCTAAAAAAAATCTTACAGAATTTTAAAACAGAAAAATTGTTGTATGTAAAATTGGTCCGTGGGCCGCATAAAATTACTTGGCGGGCCGCGGGTTGAAGACCACTGGTCTAGAGTCTAGTTAGGAATATATTAACAGCATGTTGGGATAAACCACTAATAAAAAGTTGGGATAAACCACTAATAAAAAGAACTATAGTTCTATCAAAAAAGTATTCAAAATTTGAAAAAAAATATATATATATTACTCTACATGTCTTGAAAACAATAATTGCTTGAGTAACTAGCATTACCCATGGTAAATCGATGCATGTAAAAAAAACTCTACCATATGCTAAGATTTGTCATAATATATTTTTGGCTAGTGGTGGATCAGTTCTAATAATATACGGTTGAAGCTATATTATTTCTATTGTCAGTTCTTACTTTCTCTTGATCAGATACACAAATTTTGCCAATATTTGGTATTGTCTTTCATATTTGCTGGCCTTGTTTTTTATATTAATGTATGTGGTCATTTGGCTAACTGAGCTCAATAATGGTACTGCTAGGGGCTTGAACTAGGTACCGGCTAAACAGTTTTTAGTAGAGCCAGAGTAACACGAGCAATCGGCCTGATCAAGTGAGCAAAGTAGCCCAAAGTATCGTGGGCCATAAGTGCACGAGTTGACGAGTAAATCTTTTGCCTTAACCGCAAATGGATGGTTGCTACAGTCTAACCAGATAATCATCAGATGATAAATTGTTATAATGGAGCTCTTTTTTGGTGTTTCTTGTGTTTGTGTTTGCTTGCTGACCTAATCAAAGGTAAAATGGTACCAAATTGCTATATTAAATTAAACATTGAAAGGAGGATACAATTGATTGCAAAGAATGAATAGATCTGGGTTTGGTTCTCAGCCGGATGACCTTGGAGTGGTTGTTGGTAGTAACTTATAGCTATGCTGCCGTAGTCCAGTCTTTGTGTTACTCTCGTCCGCTGAAGAAGGGGATTGATGTACCCCACAAATTATATAATTATGTGTTGTAGTATGTTTTAATTGTGAACTTTGAGGGCTACAATTTTCTGGTAAGTGTGTAAGCCTTGCCCTTATATCGTGCTTTCAAGATTTAACTTGGTGATTTAATGTAATAAATTATAGTCTTTCTAACATTTGTGCTACTCTCATACCTTCAATCGTGGATTTACACCTGCAAGAATCCTGCGTCCCTCACAACTCACAGAGTCCTATCCCAATAACCTCTCTAATTTGTTCAATCAAAGTATCTTCGATTCCAATAATGACAGGGATCAGTGAAGTTTAATTGTGTGAATCGATATATAAGTATGTCAAAAGATGGCATTTAAGTTACATATGTGGGGAATTACTTGCGAAAAGGCTTTTTTACTTGTGTATTTAATCAAGATTAACAAACTCTTAGCTAAAACCATAAATTTCAAAATCTAAGACATTCAAAATAGATTAATATTTTTAATAAAAACTAATAACAACATTGCAATTACTTTAATCACTCAAATGTATTTCATTTCATGTTCTGAATTACTCTTTGTTGTGCTTATAGAGTTCCGATGTTCCTGAGTGGATGTTTTTAGGGTGGGTTAGTCAACTGATAGCCAGTTTAGACACACCTGTGGGTCTAGCACTTGGAGATTTGATTCTACGACTAGCAACTTCATATCCAAAAGCAGTTATCTATCCTTTTTATATCAGTAGCGACAAATATAAATGTAAAGATGGGGAGTTAGCTCATCACACAAGATGCCTCATAGACAGGTAATGATCCTAATCAATAGTTCTCACAGAATTCCAGAGTTTGTGTATCTTTGAAATAAACGTTTTTATTTTAGATATAAGATTAAATTAACTCACTAAATCTGCTTAGTTAAACTCTATGATAGAAGTTGTTTTCAAAATATGATTTGTGTTAAAAAGTATAAGTACGACATAACTAATACCAAAATTTACTAAATTTGTAAGGTGCTATATTTTTCGCAATAAATAACATATTTATAATCTTAAAACATGAAAACAAGTTGACAAAATAGAATTTGATTCCAATCAGGCTGGTCCTGTTTAATTTTTGTCCTTTAGGCTAAAAGGAGTGCTACAGACAAGTTCTCTTCAAGACACATTGCTGAAGGCGTTTTCTTGTGTTGCTCAGCCACCACTAATCTTAAAATACCATTTGGAAATTCTAATTAAGTTCCTAGAAGATGAACTTCTGTCCCTCAATAAGCTACGGTCTTCGTTTCGTGATATGATGGCTGAAGTGTTCTCAAGCGATACAACCAGTGAAACCAAACTTCATGGAAGTGTGTTCAAGACTGTAATGAGTTTCAAAGATACGTTGTTGAAGATTCTTGGAGAAAACTGTGATAAAGTAAATGGCAGAAATGTAAGGTGAGTGTGTAGAACATTGCTAGAGCCGCTACTACACTGAATAGTTGGTATTTTAAAAAGTCCTGTACCTAATAACTAGAGCCCCATAAGAATTGTTTTATTTTTAGTTAAATTTCGTTTTTTAAATCTCACTTTTCATGTTATTTCATGTTTATTCAAAAATTATATGTTATCGGAGGTGTTTAAGTATTATTTACTTATGGAGACAATGTATATAAAATTAAAATTTATTATTGAAACCTTTTATATGTGCTTTAAAATTCTTTGTAAGTTTGTCTGCATATTTCACAATTTTGTAGCTGAAGTTAGCTTAAACTACAACAAAATACTAATCATATTACAACATGGTCAAAATTTCTGCTTGAATTTCTTCTTAACTTTGTGTTTAATTTAAAGATTTTTTTGTATTTTCGTTTTATAGGAAGATTTCATGTAACAAGACAATTTTGTTTTATTTCGCTTTTCAAAAACATTTAAAACATATATAAAAACTATCAAAGGAAAAAGTACTTGATTCCATCTTTGTATGGCACTTTTGCTTTATTGCGTCTCACCATTTTTACGGGGTTCTACTAGTAACTTGTCATTTTTACAAGAAAATACAGACTAAGAGTGGCAATAAAGAATGACTACATACGTGGTTGGATATGTTGTCATTATGATGGTAAGTATTACATTGGAGGAATATGTTCTTGTGTGTAAGATATGTTGGTCTTCAGAAGTTTGAGAGTGTCCTGGAGTCAAGGAAGGTCTCTTTGTAATTATCCTGTATATGGTCCTTTAGTCATGAACATCCATCCCAAGACTGTCCATTTGTTAGGTCCATGACATCTTTAACTTCACTCTCCCTACACTTGATCAACCAATCACGGTACGGTCACATGATACGCATGAAACAGGATATCTAATACTTAGCTACCATTACTTGTGCACCTCAAGCTTCCGATTACATCACCACAGCAAAGATATAACACAAGTTTATATTATTCAACATTATGTCGATGGCATTACAATTAGTATAAATAAATGGGATAAGAATAAAAAATAATATAACATTCACATGGAAAAGTAGGCTCTAAGAATCCAGCTTAGTGTGATTGCATTCCTTTCTTCTATATATTTCCAGATTGCCACTATGGCTCATTAGAAAAATAGTTCCTCTTTTTATTTATTATGAAAAAATAGAATAAATTATTAAAGCCCAGAATAAAGAGAGCTAGAAATAACTCTAAAACATTTTGTAATAGATTAGCAATAGTAAGCTTTTCGGTGATTTTATGCTAAGCTACCAACTATAATTTATAAAGGAATGCCTACACTGAATTATGGCAGTGAGCGAATTCCAGGTCACTTAGACTGGCTTGTCAGAGGGGGTTACAGTTGCCATAACATAACTTCTGTCTGATGTTTCTCTTGGTGTGAAGGGAGAGAATGTGCTGCCAGATAGGGGCCTCAGGAACATGTCTCTCCCGCAGCGTGTCTATTTGTAAACACAAGTCGATGGGTTGTAAAAACAACCATTTCTTGATCTGATTTACTCATTTTCCCGTTGTCCTTTGGTCGGGAGAAGACGCTGCAAGGCAAAGAACAAATGATAAAAATAGAAGCCAGAATCAATCGAGGAAATGTAATTTGATGTCAATCACAATAATACGGCGCATATAACAGTATTTTTGAAAAGCAAACAAGACCAACCATGTTTATATGTGTAAGTGTAATTTTACTACTGGCTAGTGTGTTAACCTTGGGCTGAAAAATATAATTCCAGAAAACTGACTTTTAAAAATCTGGAGTGGTTTGAAAGTTTATTGTTTTCAAAGAGACAGCAACAGCGGAGTTTTCATTGAACAAAATCAATCAAATACTACCATTTATATGAAGTAATTTTTTTACTGAGAATTTAAGTGGTGTATATTTATAGAAAAGAGTTTTCCATTACTTCCTTTAGAAATTTTTGACCATAAAATTAAATTTTATTTCGATAATATACATATATGTATTATTAACGTGGGAAAAGAAGGTTAATTGAATGTTATATATTTAAGTACATACTGTTATTTTAACTGATCTTGTTACATATTTATGTAGATATTTTGTTGGTCAATACTACATAAAAATCTGGGCTTTATGCATGACCATTTACATGAACACTACAAGTAGTAATGGTAAGAAACCACTCGTCTGCTTTACCTCATTTTTTATTTGGCACCACTTTGTCCCCCTTCTTTGTCTTAAAACAACTCATATTATCCTCATACATACTTTTCACTCTCGTTAAAACGCCTCTTTACACTTAAGCCTCCTCCATCGCTTTCTATACTTTATTTCTATCCAAACTACTATCCACATCAATAAATACCAAATTCATACCTTCTTTCCATAGCTGTCATATAGTGTTGATCAAGTTTACTGTCTCTTTCCTAAATCAGTGCTCTTCCTTTCATTTTCTTACTCTCTTTTCTGGAACATTCTCTTATATTTCTGTACAGTGGCACATCAGTGTTATTCCCCTATAATGCATTAACTTCTTCCGGTACCTTCTATATCACTTTCAGCGCCCTGTATAACCATTCTATTCCTGCTTCTCCTGCAGTTCTTATCATTTCCACTGTTAGTTACCCCCACACCTGTTGCTTTTCCCAGTTTCATCCTCTTTAATGCATCCTCCACCTCTTTCCATGTGGAACCCACTCCCTCTACTAATTCTTCATGCTTCACTCTAATACCATTCCTCTTCCAGATTGAACATCTCAAACTATCCCCTCTATAGTTCCTTCTCTTCATCATTTTAACTTATTGTCTTTTCTCTTTCTCCTTTTTCTTACCTGACTATAAAACCTCCTTCCTACCTTCCACATCCCTTTCTATCACCATCTCTGTCCATTTTTGCATACAATTCTTCCTGGTTATCTATACTACACACTTCACTCTTCTCTTCTTTTCCCTATACTCTTCCTCTGTTTGCTCATTCCTATACTTAAAACTCCTTTTGAATGCTTTGTTTTTCTTCCCCACTGCTTCCTTCACCATGATGCCTTCTTCCACTTCTTATCACTTGTCCTCCCACATACCTCCTCTGCAGCTCCCACTAAACTTTTATTAAACCGTTCCTATTCAACCTCTACACATTGCATCTCGTCCCTGACTTTCTTAAATACAGATCTCGTCATTTCTAATCCTTCACCCCCTTCTTGTTTCTCCTACATTCCCGTCCCACTCTGTTTGTACCAGCAACCTGTGGGAACTATCTGGAGACACACTTGGTGTCACATTAATGTTTAGTCTGCCTTTTCATTTCCTTGTCCATAATTTATTACAGACCTTTGCTCCCCATCCCAACTGTATCTGGTAATCTAGCAAGCTTACTTTTTCTTACTTCCCCACCTAGGCTTTCCCATCTTATCTCAACCCATCAGTTAATTATGACGTTATTGCTAAGTTCATTATTAATCATTTTCAATGTTGAATAGATCTGTGATACAAGCACTGAAGGAGGAGAAGGCGAAGGTAACCGCTGTTATGGACTCCTACTCCAGAAAGATTCCTAAGCTACTGAAAGATTTCTGTCCCTGGCTAGAGGAATTCCAAGGAGCAAAGTTGAACGAGGAATTGGAGATCCCAGGACAGTACACCGGAGAGCAAAGGCCACTCCCACAGTTTCATGTCAAGATTTTAGGTTTTGACAGCAAGGTCAGTTCTAGTCGGGCATGTCAACAGACCTTCCAGGTGCTCAAATGGCCCCCCCTCCCATTGTTTTACTCGACCTCATTGGCGGTGAATCTTTATTTGTCTATGGGAATAAATTATCTTAGCGACTAAAAAAAGGGTTTATGAGGGTTTTCACCCCATAACAATAGGGGGGGGGGGGGGATCTGTGTACCCTCCTATGGCAAATGTTGGAAAATTGGACACCCTTATAAGATATTTGAGTGGCCCTCATCCGATTTTGTTTTTTTCTTTTTTAAAATTATACCTCTCTCTAAGATATGGAGTAATCCCCCCTAATCCTTTTGAAATTTCGATACCTCAGTTAGCTATTTTGAGTGGTCCTCTCCCAAAAATGTTTGAAAAATATATTTTTCTATAAGCTATACGAAGTGGTCTTTCTAAAAAAATTAAAAAATCGAATGTTCCTTTAAGTTATAAGTTTTGGACCAAATATTTTCCTAAGCACCGTGTTTTTGAACAGCCTAAATTTATATTTGTTATGTAAGGTAAGAGTTAATGTTTTACAATGATAGATAGCAACAGGTAAAATTATTGTTTTGTTTATTCTGAGTTTCACATTCCTTGAAATCAGGCAAGATGTTAGCAGTTTACTGACCGAGTGATAGCATGCATTTCTCAACAGTATTTTCCTAATTTACACTCTAATATCGTTATTGCGAGTTAAAAGCCTTTGGCTTTGCTCTACCATCTAGCCATTATAACTTGTCTCCTAGCCAGGTTTACTATTTAATGTTTGTAAGTATGGTTCTAAGGGAATGTATTGGCCAACAGGGCTATCCACATTTAGTCATGCTGCCAAGTAGGTATTCATTCATATGTACCTCACATTGATATGTGACCAGGATCACTTAGGCTCAATCAATCAAATTACAGGTTTTCATTTTTAATTTAAATTAATTTAGCCCAAGTGTCATAACTGACCTTCATGTATCAGTCTATGTGATACATAATATGAATTAAATAAACTTTATCTAATTTTTCCTCATTTTCTTTATCTTCATACAGTCATTAGACATAATAAACAAATACCTTTAATTTTTACAGAAATATTTATTTATCACAAATAGAAGGTACACAAAACATTTGGATCATTTTCATTTTATTTGGGTTTTTTTAATCAATCTTAAAATCTAGTATCTATTTGTCTTTATTTTTTCACATCATATAGCCTCAACCTCGGACAGTTTATCATAATGGATTAAATAGCCAGGCTCTAGGGCTCTTGAGTCGAAGGTGGCTGCGTTATTCGCTAGCTCGTGATCTTAATAATGATCACTCATATGCAGCTAAAGATTTCCGCATGTTCATCACGGACTCTACCTTAAAATATGAGTGAAGAATGAGCCTGAGTACAGAATGGCTGCTGGGTAGCTTAGTGGTTAGAGGATTGGTATACTAAGCAGAAGTTATCAGGTTCGATTCCTGTGTCCAGGTGTAATTTTTCAATTTAAAGAATTTTACATCACTTGCTAATTTGGCATTACATATTTACTTGTCATGAATATGGAACTATTTTTAATAAGTTTTCAACTGATAGAACAATTATTCAAAGTAACCGTGAACATAATATGTATGTTAATAAATTTGTAAAAACAAGCTTGTTAAGACGATATTAGTAGAGTTTTTAAATTTAACAATAGTGAGGGGTGACCTGGTGGTCTAGGGGTAAGGTGTCAAACTTCTGTGCTGAGGGTCCGGGGTTCAATCCTTGGTCCCGGCACAGATTTATCTGATTACCAAACCCTTCCTTCACCTCTGACAAGACGTGTATTAATCACATCTTGTGAATGTGAGGAATGCCAGGCCTCCACCGTGGTTCGGATTCCACGTTAAACTGTAGGTCCTCCATTTCATCTCACAATCACCCTACCATTACACATTAGCGTAAGTGCGTATAACCCGAACGGGTAGTAAGACGCGGTGCTAATAATAATAATAATAATAATAACAATAGTGAGAAAGTTATATTCATTAAAATGAGTATTTAATGGAGAGAACCTGTGTTCTTATATTGAGAGGAGACTTATTATTGTCAGACGATAAATCAAATTCACAGTCAACAGGATCAGCATACAGCAACCTGCGCCACTTTGCCGTCAAATGACGTCACGACCACAGGTAGATATTGGTCACATTTGGACCAGAGCTGGAGGGAATGAGGGTGTTATGCATGCTCGGTTTAGTAGGAGAAAATCTTTTCATTTCCGGTGACTCAAATTACATCATGGCCACAAATAAATGTGAACCACGGATGGCATAGGGGCAGTGTCACAGCATGTGTAATCTAGGAGTAAAAGGTTTATTGTGATCATGGTGGCTACATATAGGAAAAATAGGGAAAACCTGGAAAAATTACAGAAGTGTTTGATGTCAGGGAAAACAGGGCATTTAATCAAAAATAAGAAAAAGTCATGGAATTTAAATACCTGACTAATTTTGCATCTAAACATATAAACAAAAGTAAGAATTTTGTTTCTCGATGTTAACTTAACGTATCGGCTAGATTTGGCAGTCTTGAAATAATAATGTTTATGTTTAGTAGATGTTAGTATTGTTTTGAAAACATGTTATCAGTCTAGCAAACATAAAAATGGTCATTCACAAAGAAAAACTGCAAAAAGGTTGAGTCAGGAATTTTATACTAAAAGTTTTGTAGCTACCCTGGTGATGAATATTTCTTTGTTTGCTTAAACGTCTATATAATTTAAAAAAAATTAAGCTCCACTTATGAGAATTTAACAAAATAATTCCTTACATAGTCACTAAAATAATGTATGGCCCTAGTTAATGGTGGATGTAATTATTACACTCCTGACGAGAAAGATAAAATATATTTATTATCTGGATACAGTAGTTTGATAGTTTTTAAAATAAACTTCAAAACTTGTTCTTTAGTTGCTAACATTTAGCTTTACTAACTTTTATTTATACCTCCAAGCATTATATCCACCTAGAAACACTACTAGAGTCAACAAAAATAATTAACTGCAGTCGACTCACCGTGGCTCGTTTCGTGCTTGCGTCATTCGCCTAGATCTCCTGATGACCACACACTATTGACTCTCTTTGACTGGGGCTTTTCAAACAATGATAAATGGTCTCAATCTACTTCCCTGAACTTTGACTCATCGCGCATGTGTAGTGAACCCCCCATTCCAACTTTACTCCTTGTGCGATAGTTCTCAGATTGGGTTGGTCGCCCCCCACCCCCACCCTTCTCGCTTTCCTAGTCATGTGCTAAGTTTGAGGCATATAAACTAGGTACCTGGTCGATAGAATTACTGCATAATTACATCATACTTGAACATTATTGATTTATTGTGCTATGGACTTGCATGTTAGTGGCGCCAAGCACCCCTGGACATCGTGACCCAGGGCAGTTTCTAGGTTGGTACCTAAAAAGCTCCAACCCCCGCACCCCAGAGGGTGGGATGATCCGATCAAGCCGGATACCCAGGGAGGCGAGAATTAACTCCTCCCCTTCCAGTCACTCACTGGTTGGACCAACACAGGGGGACTACGTGACGTCCACCTATCCGGGTTGTAACCGAAGCTATTTACTTCCACTCACAGAAGCAACCTTAGAATCTCCACTCTTTCCCATGTGTACAGGAATAGGATTATGCCCATTGTGCGTGGGGAAGTAATTCCCCACTACCCGTGCATACAAATGGAGGCGCCCTTGTTCTAGCCCATGCACTACTAACTGTCCGGGCTAGCACCGGAGCTCTAAAACAGCTCACTGCACGAATGGTTGCAGGCCCAGAACTCCAGGAGTCTAGACCCACAGGCCTGGACCCCACCGCTCTGCCAACGCCATCACTCATCGGCAATTAAATTCAATGTCCCACAGAGTCGAACCCTTATGGCGTGCCATGAACAGCAACGCCTGGGCGTTGCCCACCTGTGTATACTTAGCGAAAGTAGTCAAACTGAGGCATACCCGTCCGTAGGGCCACCCCGAGCACCTGTAGGTAAGCAATGCAAGCATCAGTCTCTCTTGCACGGGACGGATGTTACTTGAACACTGACATAATCTTTGTTTACCGCCGGAGGACCGTTTATCAAGTCTTGGACTATGGCGAACTTTATATTCGCCATGGGCAGAAGAGGACTACTCTGAGGATGATATATCGACCAGTATTGTAATTATGTCTACAGGCCTAGGTGTTCCTTTAATAAGTTTTAACTACTTGGTAACAGTATGTTCATAATGTTGAAGAGAGTTTAGTATTGCTTTAATTTTAAGAGTTGTACGCTCACCAGGAGACTCACCAGGAACAGAATATGCCAAAGGTGAAGTGGACTTTGGTCCCTGTGGAGGGCGGCAATAAAGAATAAGAGCTAAAAAACAGCCAAGCCCAAGGCATATTTGGGAATCAAACCCAAGCAGAGTTGGAAACTTTGGAGAAAGTATTTAGGATATGGAAAGAAAAAGGAAGAGAATGTTGTAATGAATAAGATGACCAGCAAAGGAAGCCAAACAAATGGAAATAATGTCCCAGGGATCAAAATGGAGGAAGGAATAAGAGATATCCCACAAGACATCTGACGTTCGACAATCCTCCTTAGGCTGTAAAGAAACACACACGCATTGACATATCGTTAGGCTCCACATGAAAGGGGAGATGATCACTTCAACTTCAGAGTCCCATAGTTGGCCAATTGAGAGGAATATCTGAAAAAGTCTTCAAAAGAAGAGATAAAGTATTTGATTTGGAAGACATATAAAAGCAATTCGTGCTATCACACTGTTGGAAAACCTTCACTTCCAGTGTACCGTGGCCCGCATGCTATGCGCACACTTATAATCCATAATGCATAGGAATAACATCAAAATTGGTCAGATAAATGGAATGATGAGTGTGACCGTGATGCACGAAGTACGTAGACTGGCTGAGGAAATGAGGCTTGATGTATGTATACAAGAACCCTATACCCTACGTGGAAAATTCCGCACATGCCATTTGGTTACAAGAATCATTGTAATCGGTGAATCACCGATGAGTGCAATTATCATATTTAACCAAGGAATTACAGTGACAAAAATAGAACAGTTTTGTAACCAGTGAGTAACATGTGTGGAGTTGGGAACTGACTTTGGCAGGTGTATAGTGGTGAACTTGTATTTTCATTTCAGGCATCCCATTGAACCATATCTGGAGCAAATGGAGCACATATGTGAGGAATATGCAGGAGTGCCACTTGTATTCACTGCGGACACCAATGCTAAATCCCTCGTGTGGCACAGCCATAGGGCGATCAGAGGGGATAGAAGGAATGCCGTTGGTAGATCGTGCAGGAGGGGCCGCGCTTTGGAGGAGCTGATCTATGCACATCGACTTAGGTTGCAAACTAGCCAGGGAATCCCCCCACCTATGTAGGGAGAGCTGGGGCGTTGACTAACATAGACGTCACCTTGTGCAGCCAGGAGTCAATGGGCATGGTAAACGGCTAGAGAGTGGTCAAAAATGTCACTATAAGTGACCATAGTTTGATTGTCTTTGACATAACCACTGGGGGAATGGTGGATGGAAATGAGGACAGGGAAATAGATTAATACAACACCAATAGGGCAGACTGGGACAAGTTGAGAGGGGAATTGATGATGCCAAGTTTGGTGTCAGAGGGTGACAATGTCAATAGTAAGGCCAAAGAGGTACCAAAGGCATAGAGAGCCAGTAGGTCGAGTAGCCCTATTAGAAATTTATAGATATAGAGAGAAAGGGCATTTGAGGATGGACTAACTGAAGAAAAGAGGAAAGACTGGGAGAAATATGTTAAAGAAGAACTACAGCAGGGACCGTGGGGCATCCTCTTCAGGATAGCGATAGCCTCGGGGACTGCGGAGTTTCTAATGGAGACATAGTTGCCTGATGACGAGAAGGAGGGAGAAACAGAAGAACAGGAAGAATTAAGAAGGAAAATTGTAGGGGATGAATATAGAAATGACGAGCCATTAGAACCAAAAAATCCCGAGGAGGTGATCAGCACCTTGCCAAAATGGGGAAAAAGAAAGCACCCGGGCCGGACGGGATAAAGGTTGAAGTGCTTAAAAAGACGGTGCACCTCATAGCTCCCTATCTTGCTGGGCTACTAAACGAAGGCCTCGCTCAAGCCAGAATTCCGAACATCTGGAAGCAGAGCGAGGTGATTGGTGATTGTGCTTAGTAAAGGTGAAGACAAAGACCCGCAGTTTCCGAAGTTACACAGACCAATCTGCCTGCTAAATACACTTGGGAAAGTTCAAGAAAAAGTACTATGTGAACGCCTGCTTAGGCATAGGAAGATTATAGGTATGCACCAACAGCAGTATGGCTTCAGAAGGGTCAAGTCTACAGAGGATGCTATCTGTAGGTTAATGGAGCTGATTGACTCCACCATGGAGAAGTATGTGATAGGTATCTTTGTGGACATTTCAGGGGCCTTTGACAACCTGTGGTGGCCACATTGTTTAAAAGTCTGAGGGGTTTGAAGTGTCCAGGAAGCCTATATAAGAGCTTCAAGGATTACTGTAGGAACAGATATGCTACCCTGATATGCCCAAGAGCAAAGGTTCAGAATGTACTAATTAAAGGTTGTCCTCAGGGATCAATCTGTGGACTGGTCTTCTGGGACATCAGCTTGGAACCCGGATTAACAACGTTGAAGACATTCCTCGAGACACATAGAGTAGTTATTTGCAGACGACCTTCTGATAATGTGGAAGGTGGCAACCAGGTGCTAGAGGGTCTAGTCACCTGGTGTAAAAGTGTCAAACTGAAGATGGCACCGGCGAAAACGACGTTCATGTTGTTTAGGGGAAAGCTAATTCGGAATCCTAGCATTAAGATCAATGGCAAGGCAATCAGGAGAAGCCATATAGTCAGATACCTGGGAGTCACACTGGACGAGAACAGGAACTTCACGGCTCATATGGAGGAGGTGGGGGGCAAAAGCCCAAAACGTTATGAACAAGATCAGCGGAGATACACTTACCTATGCAGATAATCAAGATGTCGAACCAAACAATAGTACTCTCCATTGTCTGCTATAAAGCTTGTACATGGGCCCACAGACTGAACAACGTAGTACCAGCTAGAGCCATCCAGGGGATTCAGAGGAACATCCTTGTGAGGCTGTTGGGGGCCTACCGGACTGTGGCGGCAGATGCCCTGATTCATCACCCTAGGTGTGTGACCACTGGATCTCCTGATAAGAAAAAAAGGAGTATGATACTGATTGAAGAAAATAAACTGGAAAAAGGGAAGTCAACAATGCTGGGGAGGCAGAAGTGGCACTGTTAGCTGAGTGGCAGGACGATGGGAGAAAGTGAAAATGGAAGGCGAACATTTCAACTGTTTCCGAATGTTGTGGAAAGACTTAAGAATGGGAACCTAGAATCTCCCCGGGGTGTGTGGTCCACTTTATAACTGGGAAAGGACCATATCCGGCATCCTTAAGAAAGCATGGATCGATTGACTCGAGTGAGTGTGTCTGTAGACAGTAGGGAACGATTGACTTCGAGTGAGTGTGTCTGTAGACAGAAGGGAACGATTGACTCGAGTGAGTGTGTCTGTAGACAGGAGGGAACGATTTGACTCGAGTGAGTGTGTCTGTAGACAGAGGTAACGATGTCTCGAGTGAATGTGCTGTAGAAGGAGGGAACAATTGTCTCGAGTGAGTGTGTCTGTAGACAGGAGGGAACAATTGTCTCGAGTGAGTGTGCCTGTAGACAGGAGGGAACAATTGACTCGAGTGAGTGTGTCTGTAGACAGGAGGGAACAATTGACTCGAGTGAGTGTGTCTGTAGACAGGAAGGGAACGATTGACTCGAGTGAGTGTGTCTGTAGACAGGAGGGAACGATTGACTCGAGTGAGTGTGTCTGTAGACAGAGGTAACGATTGTCTCGAGTGAATGTGCCTGTAGACAGGAGGGAACAATTGACTCGAGTGAGTGTGTCTGTAGACAGGAGGGAACGATTGACTCGAGTGAGTGTGTCTGTAGACAGAGGACGATTGACTCGAGTGAGTGTGTCTGTAGACAGGAGGGACGATTGTCTCAGTGGTGTGTCTGTAGACAGTAGGAACGATTGACTCGAGTGAGTGTGTCCTGTAGACAGGAGGGAACAATTGACTCGAGTGAGTGTGTCTGTAGACAGGAGGGAACGATTGACTCGAGTGAGTGTGTCTGTAGACAGAAGGGATCGATTTGACTCGAGTGAGTGTGTCTGTAGACAGGAGGTAACGATTGTCTCGAGTGAGTGTGTCTGTAGACAGTAGGGAACGATTGACTCGAGTGATGTGTCTGTAGACAGTAGGAACGATTGACTCGAGTGAGTGTCTCTGTGGACAGGAGGGAACGCCAGAATATGTAGTATTGGAATGTGTTCAAAGCCAAAGGTCAGAAGACCCTTCCAACTGGGAATACAAGGAATACTTGTAGGACACATTCTGACAGACCCAGTTATGTGGAAACTCCTGGACGCTATTGCATCGGAAGTATCAGACAAAGTTAAGAATGATTACCTGACAGCACTGAACGAAGCTAGAGATAGAAGACCAAGGCTAGACAGACAATAACTACAAAACAGAACTGACAACAGTGACAACGATGTTGGTGACACAATGAGTGACACTGAGACCGACACCATTGGTGCTCAATAGCGGATATTTTGGAATAAGTAGAGGGGTTGGAATTTAGGTGATAACGTAAGCAACCCCTCAGAGAGGAGAGGCAATAAATAGCCGGAATGTGACGGACACGAGCTGGGACCTGGAATACCAGTTCGGTTGATTGGTCCATAGGGAGGTTGGGTATGCCTTAACAACCTGAAGGACTAACTTTCCAGCCAAAAAAATAATAATCTTGAGATGTGACAACACTCGGACACAGGAGAGAACCCTAAGCCGGCTGATCTTATCTTGGCAACAAGAGAAAGGGCTTGAGGCAGTTGGGCCTCTTGGGTCTGTTTGTCAGCCCCCTGGTCACCATCAGGCTTAAAGTAGAGATCCCGGCGATGAACATCTACTTAGTAATAAGATTTAGTTAATTTAGTATAGGGAAGGGGGTTAACATAAGGAATTAAGATAAGGTAGTATTTAGGTTCTTAGCCTGTTTGTAATTATAGTTTAAATAAGAAAATGATGCATTGTTTAAAAAAAGTAGCATAGAACAGCTCGGATTTAAAGTGTAGCGTTTAATGCTATTAAGCTACAAGAAGAAACTAAGTCCACAAATAAACAAGAACGAAACAAAACAAGTGTAGGCTTACCACCGCCCGATTATACTGTGTTGTGGCATCACGTCTCCAACCACACCTCCGCGCACTATAAACTGTGTTCTAAGACTAGCTGAATCGAGCCTGTGACACCAGGCGTCGCTGGGAATGCCGGGAAATGTGTGACGTATGGGCTAGAAAGAAACTCATGTTCTGTGGAAAGTTTTTGTTCGAGGTGCTTCTCCATCATTCCCTTGCCTTCGAGTCGTTCTCTCTCTCTGTCATGTGATGTCTTTTCCTTTGTTTTTGCTTCCCCTTTCATCCCCTCTCTGAGCGAGTAAACGAGCGTATATATTGACGTGAGAGCTCAAGAACGTCAGTCTTGTCTTGATTTACTCCGAGAACACATCTAGGTGTTCAGTATTAGAAAAGGTAGAAATTCCCTTTCGGACTATGTATATCAAAATTCTATTTCGGCCTAAACTTTATTTTTAAAATATACAAATCAGTTAAAATGGAACTTAGAATTTTTTATGGTTGTTTGGCAAGCGTAAAGACCGTCTTTTGGGTCGCGTTCAGTAAATTGCTGTTATGAAATGGAACGAAATGATAACCCTTTTTAAATGCAAAATTTATGGTCTGTTCGACTTGAGAACATTTATTGTCAAACTCTAATACTTTAATGTTTTTCTTTGTTGTTGAGATAGATAGAAAACTTAGACTTGAGAACATTTATTGTCAAACTCTAATACTTTAAATTTTTTCTTTGTTGTTGAGATAGAGAAAACTTAAACTTGAGAACATTTATTGTCAAAAATCTAATACTTTAATGTTTTTCTTTGTTGTTGAGATAGATAGAAAACTTAGACTTGGGAACATTTATTGCGAAACACTAATACTTTAAAGTCTTTTCGTTGTTGTTGTACGAGACGTCTATTCTTTTGAGACAGATTGAAAACTTAAAGGATTATCAAAAGTTTTAAATATATTTATCCCCTTTGGATAATTTATGTAATTATCAAACTTTGACTTTTTTAATATTGTATTTTTGTGGCTATACAAGTTGAGGAGTCTAATGTATATTTATCCCCTTTTGGGTAATTTATGTAATTACCGAACTTTAACTTTCTAATATTATATCTTTGTGGCTATACAAGTTGAGAAGCCTAATTTATATTTTTTGAAAACTTAAATCATTGTTGAATCTTTATTATATATATTTTTATTCACTTTTGGCAACACATTGTGATATCAAATTTTTAATGACTTTTGCAGGCTTTACCTATTGTTGTCAAATTTGAGGCATCGGCGTTATAATAGATAGCAAATTTTTGGATTGTTAACTAATTCTAATAATTTTTCATGTATATTCTTTTTCCCTTTTGGGACCATATCCTAATATCTTATTCATATATAAATAAAATAATCAAAGATATTGAAGCCTTTTTCTTGTGTCGTAATGTTGACCTCTGGGAATTTCATCTAACTCTTTATTTTCATGAGAAAATCTGTTGAGTGGCTTCGGGATAACAGAACACAATGAACCATTATGGCCCATTTGTTTTGTATAGTCCTTCGGCTCCTCTGCAAATTTATGTTCCTTTCTTTTTACTTGTACATTGTTGCACACCGACCTTAGTTTCTGGGGAAATTAAGGAGGTGCGCTACAAAAGAATGTTAAGATACCATGACAAACAAACCGGGGAGGGGGGGGGGGGGATGTAGCGCTCAGCCTTAACTCTATTTTTACATGTCACTTTACGTAGGTTTATTCATAGTAAAATTACGTTTTTTTATGGTGAGGACAGCATATTAAAGCTTTGTATTTAATTATATCTCACAGCCTCCTAGATATCTCGCACAATGCCCAGACCTAGTAGCTTGGGATTAGTTGTTTATTGTTTGTGACCTAATTGGGTCATTTGTTTGGTTGTCTCTATCGAGGCCTTAGACTTTCTTGGTAACCAACCTATGGCTCTATGTTGAGGCCAGGCATGGCTTGAGTGTCTAGTTTATTTAACTAAAAGTAGACAGCGTCCTTAAGATGCGGGCAGGGCTTGAGTATACCTTTCTACAAAGTTTTTATGGTTGCCATTATGTAACTTGTTCTAGTACTAACTCCTGCTCGGGGTATTTTTATTAGGATATGCCCAAATTTGTTTGTTGAAACAAGCTAATTGCCCGCAGCCTAGGTCTCGACGTTTGCTGTTAGACTCGCAACATTGTTGAGTTAGTGTACGCAATTGAAAAATAACTTACTAAGATCTAGGTAGACTTCAACTATAAACCTTTTTTTATTGGTAACTTTTTGGATAGGGCTTAGACCTGCTTGGTTTTACAATAACTCCTAAGAACCATTTTTAGTAGCTAGATCATTGAGTTTCCTTACGAAACAAAGTGTATGCATTTTGCTGCACTAATTAACCTCATCTTATCTAATCTTTTCCCATCTATAAATAGTTACTTTGTATTCCCATAGTAGGGCAAATGTAACTTTATGTAGAATGACATCTCGAGTAGGCTTGCTCTCGAGGAGTTACTATCTTAAGCGCTGAAGTGCTGTTATAGTTTGGTGGATCAGTCCACCTAACAACTATTAACTTTGTTTTGTACCTTGTTCAATATCTGTTACTTGTAGTTACCAAGTTAATACTCTGGGACATGAGATCGGATTGTTCATTTTCATTTATTAGCTTAATTATATTTACAGAGACCACAGTGACACATACCTTGTGTATAACTTAATGTAATTATTTAATTTGTCACCAATAAAATAATGTAAAATTACCTTAATTCTTGTTGTTCGTGCTGTATTTACCTGCCCTGTCTATTCCATGCTCCTTTGACTAGCTTGTCATTAGCCTAGTCAACGGTTCATATCTTTAGTGAGATTAGTCTGTAAACGTATTAAGGAACATGTCAGTCACACAGAGAAGAAAACTATTTTATCCTAAGATATATAGTAATAATATGTTAAAAAAATAACATAACTTCTGTAAAAAAAAAAACTTCCGCAAATAAATAATTTTTATTAAATCTTAAGAAAATAAAGGTGATTTCAATAACTAAAACTTTTAGTGAAATACAGTTTGGTTTCCAGTTTTATGAGAAAAATAAATGTTTATCGAGTTATTTCATAGTGATTACTTTCTATACAACCTCTTTTGATTGGTCTATCTCTCTTACAAAACTAAGACGAGAATCGTTTAGTTCTTATTTTGGATTATTATTTTTCCATCCTCATTAATTTAAGTTGTAAATGTCTCCAATATTTTTATAAATGTCACCTTGTTTAGTTATTTATGAGAAAGATTCCCTTACTCAATAAATACGATTCAGGTTAATTAACAAATTGTGTTCTTTGACCATCATGAACCCATAATTAGTATGAAAAATCACAATCTACCAAAACACCCTGATGATTGGTTTGATCACCAGGTGCTAGTGATGACATCGCTCCGTTATCCTGTTCGGCTAACAATCCTCGGAAACGATGCCAAGGAACACCATTACCTTGTCAAGTTTGGTGAGGACTTGCGTCAAGACCAGAGGATACAGCAATTGTTGCGCCTCATGAATGAGATCTTGCATAACGATGCAGCCTGCCATCATCACAGTCTCAACATCTGTACCTATCAAGTGGTGCCTCTTACCTCCAAAGTTGGCATTATCGAGTGGGTGAATGGAACCAAACCTCTTAGACAATTTTTTACCGACCATTTGAACCAAGAAGAGGAGATGATGTAGTGAGTAAAGACTATTTTTTTAAAGTTTTGAATATTGTACCTAAGATGATAACTATGATTGGACAGAGGTTGTACATTATGAAAACACAAACACAAGTATCATACCTGAAATTTTTAATTAATTTTATCACATGTTTTTCCACAACGTGATGTCCACAGCCATTGGACTTAAAAATAAGTAAAAATAATACATATTAATTATGATTACCTCTAACGCACTAATTGAAATGTTTTTCAAACATTTGACTCTTTGGACATGTTCTGTAAATTATTTTGAGAATTCAAGACTCTGCATTCCCTTCACACCCTCCCGGTCTCTTGGCAACACTCCACTGTCCACAAGCATCAAAAACATTTTTTACCCTAACTTAAACAAAATATTGAAGCATTTTTGTGATTTGGAAGCATTGTAGATCTTTGATTCTGAAATAAATATTCATTTACAATTTTTTTAAACTTTTGTCAATATGTTTACACTTATTGGCTATACAAGTTTATGTAATAATAAAAATCGGAAAACTTAATAGTCATCCCAAAATCATCAACAAAGAAAACATAATGATTTGTTTTAAATAATCAATAGATGTTCTTGAATGCTTTTATTAGACCTTTCAAAAGATGAGCTGTTTTTACCGGCTGTTATCACATATATTAGACTGCCATTAGTGGAGCGTTCCTAGTCGATACTAGAGTTAACATTGTTCTGTTTTAGAGCAGTGTAATTACATTACTTTCATTGTATTAATAGTTTGTCATTATATTAAAAATAGTGTTTAATAACAAATAAAACTATAATCATAGTGGCAGTGTGATGTCTACAATGGTGGTCATTTGTTTGTTCTCAGATATGATGCAGTAAACAGTTTGAAATAATCTATCTAGTAATATTCTTGTTTTTAGACATACCATTATAGTGGCCGAGTGGTTTGATCCCAGGTGGGAATATATATTAACTAGTTCTATCCTCGCGCCTTAGCGCCTGCTAAAGTTACATGAATATATGATCATTACTTTAATGGGGTAGGGATGAGGGAGGAAGAATTTTAGAGGTAATCTACTCACATTTGCCTGGAAGGAGAGTGGAAAACCATTTAGAGGGGGAAAACCTCAGCACCTAACACGAAAGTGACACCTTAGACCATTCTGCCACCGAAGGAGGTATGAATGAATATTAAAAAATACCTAATGCCAATAAAGTATGATTTTTTTATGTTTATTTTTAATTAGTTTATTTAATACACGGGCTATTTATAAGGAATGTAAATTAGAACCTTCCTCCCTCACTGAGCCATTAGCCACCACTGGATAAGAGGTGCATCATTTGAAGATAATCTAGAGCAGCAGTTCTTAACCTCTTTGGGATTACAGACCCCCTTAAATAATGGCGATAGTTTATTCTAATTTAACAGTGTGGTCATAAATAAAATTAGTTGATTCACTGATCCAAAAATCCAAATTTCCCTGAATAAAACATACATCGGAACAATGGCGCAGGTACGGGGGTAAATTTTATCCCCCCTAAAAATTGAGGGGGGTAAAAAGTATCGATTTTACCCCCCAAAAATATTTTAGCTAAACTTTTAGATAATGTAGAGATCTTGTTGAGGCAAAATAAAAAGTTCACACTAAGTCAACATAACAAAAATAAAATGTGCTTGGAGCACACACTGTTTGAAAACTCTGATAGTGATACCAGCTACTGCAGAAAGAAGTTTTTCAATGCTTATACGAAAAAAATAAACTATCTTCACTGCACGATGAGGCAACCTAGACTAAATCACCTGTGTCGGCTGAATGCATACCCTGAGAGGCTCAACAAACTTGAAAATTGCAAAATTAGTTAGTGGTCTTATAGTTAGTAACGAATATAGGGCAAAGGTTTATGGAAACCTACTTTAATTTTCTGTGTTTCATAATTTTTAGCTAAGCCCCATTAGTTATAATTTTTCTTAATTTGTGTTGTGTATATTAATTATAATGTTTGGCATGACTAAAATAAATGAGAAAAATGCACAGTGGGACCGTTAAATACAAGTATCCCTCGTCATACGCGATCTCACCTTCCGTGTTTTCGCCATAACGCGATTAAGAAATAGTAAAAATAATGCATGGTCGGCTGTAATTCAACAGTCACCCTGTGCGGTGGTGGCGTGACCTTGTGCACGCACATTCCAGTGAGGACAATGATCTTTACTGTATAGTTTGGTGTTAGGGGGGGGATATTGACAACATTAGAGATGCAGAAGATAAACAGTCCTGTATGCCGAGAGTTTAGAAAAATATTTGGCCTGAAGTTTCTGATGCTAATGGTGTTGATCCTGAACACGAGCTTTCCAATTCAAGACATGACATCGTTGACATTGCAAGAGCTTGGATTTAAGGACGCAGACCAGGCAAATGTGGATGAATTGCTCCAATCCCACTCAATAAAACTCACCAATGAAGATCTTCTAGAAATGGAGAACGGCATATAGGATGAAGAGGAAGAGCACTATCTTGTTGAGCTTATCAAAAAACTTCAACAAAACAAATTGCTGAAATTTTAAAGCACAATGACAATGCAATTAGAATCAATGAAGAGAATGATCCTAACATGGATAGAAGTGCCAAAGTTGTCAGAGAGATTGAGTTATTTGTCTTGCTACAAAGAACTCTATAGAGAGAGGAATAATGCTGTCCGTCAGCTGAGTCTTGACCATTTCATCAAGAAAGTTAAAAATCGTCAGTCTAACGATCCAGGACCTTCAAGAGAGCAAGAGCTTACAGTCCAAGGGCCTTCAAGAGAGCAAGATCCTACCATCCCAGGGCCTTCTAGAGAGCAAGAGCTTACAGTCCAAGGGCCTTCAAGAGAGCAAGAGCTTACAGTCCAAGGGCCTTCAAGAGAGCAAGAGCTTACAGTCCAAGGGCCTTCAAGAGAGCAAGATCCTACCATCCCAGGGCCTTCTAGAGAGCAAGAGCTTACAGTCCAAGGGCCTTCAAGAGAGCAAGAGCTTACAGTTCAAGGGCCTTCAAGAGAACAAGATCCTACCATCCCAGGGCCTTCTAGAGAGCAAGAGCTTACAGTCCAAGGGCCTTCAAGAGAGCAAGAGCTTACAGTCCAAGGGCCTTCAAGAGAGCAAGATCCTACCATCCCAGGGCCTTCCAGAGAGCAAGAGCTTACAGTCCAAGGGCCTTCAAGAGAGCAAGAGCTTACAGTCCAAGGGCCTTCAAGAGAGCAAGATCCTACCATCCCAGGGCCTTCCAGAGAGCAAGAGCTTACAGTCCAAGGGCCTTCAAGAGAGCAAGAGCTTACAGTCCAAGGGCCTTCAAGAGAGCAAGATCCTACCATCCCAGGGCCTTCCAGAGAGCAAGAGCTTAGCGTCCCAGAGCCCTCAATAGAGCAAGAGCTTACCGTCCTAGGGCCGTCAAGAGAGCAAGAAACTACCGTCAAGAACAAGATAGTTATAATCCAAGTTTGCCAAATCCAGTTAATTTATCATGCGATTGAAGATGAACAGTAAGTGTACCTGTAGCATTGTATGAATCAAATGAATTAATTAAAATTGTGTTTGTTTACAAATTTCAGGGGATTGAAAATTGACAAGGCTACCTATGGCATTGTGCAAGTTAGATAAATTAATAAAAATGGCATTCATTTAAGAGTTTTAGGTTTTTATTTACTTTTTTCCTTTGGAGTAATCTCTATCTCACCCATGTTAAAATCAATTCCCTTGCGTTGCGTTTTCGTATTACGCGATTATTTATCAGAACCAATCACTCGCGTATTGCGAGGGACAGCTGTATTACATTTCCCTGGTCTTTTTTTAAATCTCAAAAATGTTATTCCCTATAAAAGCACATTATTATTTATACCCCCCTAAATAAAAACGTTCCTGCGCCACTGTATCACAACTTATATAGATGGTAAAACAATTTAAAATACATCATTTTGTTGTAAATAACTATTTTTAAAATACACTCAAAAATAAATATAGTTTGACTTTGATAAAAACAGTGTTCTCTTCCTTAGATAGCAAAAGATATAATTTTCCAATTGGTCCATCCATCTTGTCCGTGGTCTTCCAAGAGGTCTTCTACCCTTCTCTTTGTTCTGTAAGGCTTTCTTAGACATCCTTTCCTCCTCCATTCTCATCACATGACCTAACCACAGTAACCTTTTCCTCTTCACTGTCTCTTCTAATGGTATATGCATACATTAATTATGCTAATGGAATAGAGATGAGGAACGTGGATTTAAGATTAAAATGTACCCACATTTGTATAGAGAAAGGAAGTGGGAAACGATTTAGGGAAAAAAAACATGAATCCAATTCAGATTTTCACATCACCACTAAACAAATTTTAATAATTATTAATTTTTAACTCCTTAATCAAATCATAACTAAGTTAAGTTTGCAACATATTTAAAAGAGAAATGTTTATATTAATTAAATAACTTGATTGATACCTCTTCATTCACTGTAATCAAGGCCGTAGTCAGGGGGGGGGGGGTTTCGGGGTTCAAACCCCCCTCTGCCCCCCCACCCCCAAAATTTTATCAACAAAATATATATGGCTTTATTTATGTTCCAAACAATATCAAAATTAAGATACAAGTACAAATTAGGGGGCTGTGTTACCATAAAAAGCACTTCAGAGAGCTTCCAAAGGTGTTTATTATTTATAACTTTTTCTAGCCTTCGGCAGTTATGGTGTTATGTTGTCATAAAAAAAAAAATTCAGATAGCTTCTAGAGGTGTTTAATATTTAGAATTGTTCCTATTTTTCGGCGGTTAGGGGGTTATGTTGCCATAAAGAAACACTTTAGAGAACTTCTATAGCTGTTTAATATCTGGAATTTGTCCTCGCCTTCGGCAGTTAATGGGTTATGTTACCATAAAAAACACTTTAGAGAGCTTCTAGAGCCGTTTAATAATTATAATTTGTCCTAACCTCCGATAGTTAGGGGGCTGTGTTACCATAAAAAGCACTTCAGATGGCTTCTAGAACAGTTTTTTATTTAGAATTTTTTCTAGCCTCCGTCAATTGGGGGATGGGCCCACCAAACCCCCCCTGAAATTATTGGCTGGCTACGGCCTTGACTATAATTTCCACACATCACACTTTTGTTTTTAAGAAATTTAGCAGGGATATCAATGTTTTAAACATACTTCAATGTATTTAATGTTTTAACCTTAGATTAACAATATTTTATTTTCACATAGTAATATTGTATTCTTCATCTTATTATTTTACTCCAGAATTTTTTTTATAAAACTAGTAACAGCTTAAAATGATAGAATATTTAACACTAATTTTGTCATTTGAAGTGTTCCCTCTACATTCCTGGAAAACTTAGTTTTCTACCTCCATTAAAGTTTTTTTTTTCCTAATTCGATGCCTCCCCATCCCTCCCCTATCTTCCATTTGGGTACCAATTGATTCGAATTCTAAAAAACCACAGGCACCACTGACGGGATCTTGTTTACTAACCTTGAAAACCTCCAACTATCAAATTTCTTGAAAACTAAACGAGAAATAACAATTTTCAAAAAAATTGTTTACCATTTTAGAATTGATTTTGAACTAGCTGGCTGTAATTTTGAAAAAAAAAAAATTATAACATGGTTGTGTTAAGCAGTGTCATAAACTCCCAGAAATCGAGTTTTAGTACAATCAAAAAAAACTTGATTTTTTTGGCCTATAAGCATGAGGAATTCTTAGGGCCACAGATTTGGCCCCCTTTTGAATTTTTCAGGTTAGGATTTTTCACATCATGCTCGGATTTCCAGTAAACACCATGTTGAATGTCAACCTTCCAGCTTGCCAGGAAGTATAAAAAAAAACTCTGGAGGGAAAAACAGACATGACATGGATTTTATATTAGTGACCTGGTGGTCTAGGGGTGAGGTGTTGGACCTCTGTGTTGAGGGTCCAGGGTTCAATCCTCGGTCTCGGCACAGATTTATCTGATTGCCAAACCCTTCCTTCACCTCTGACAAGACGTGTATTAATCACAACTTGTGACTGTGTGGAATGCCAGGCCTCCACCGTGGTTCGGATCCCACGTTAAACTGTAGGTCCTCCATTTCATCTCACAATCACCCTACCATTGCACATTAGCGTAAGTGCGTATAACCCGAATGGATAGTAAGACGCGGTGCTAGTAATAATAATAATAGATTTTATATTTATATATATTATTCAGATAGCAAATTATGATAGAGTGTCATGATTTATTTGAAAAAAAATTGTCCTAGGTAGGATGTCAATCTTTTTTCACAGTATATTTTTTAAATATATTTGGATTTTAACTTAATTCACTTTTATTTTTATTTTAAATTAAATTATGTCATTAAGTTCACACAAAAAAGTTACTAAACTAAATTATTTTCAATTTTTAGCCATCAAATAAGACCATTATTTGTTAATTGGATGTGTTCAGCGAGCGGAAATAAGACCAAGAACATACAACCTATTGAGAGATATGCAACTGCATACTTGAAATTTAACAGAGACAAGACTGTGGCCAAGTTCCAGGAGTTGACTAATCAGCTGCCATGGGACATTTTTCGGTAAGTGAAAAAATGTTTTTATTCTAGAGGTATTGTTTTGGTCCACATAAAATCAACAAAGGTTTTTATTGAATGGTTGATTTGAAAATTGTTGTTAATTTATTTTAAATATGTATAACCACTTTTCCAGTACCTTCTTCGAAATATATATTACAAACTACCCCCAAAAGTGAAAAGAGGTTTTCCTCGAAGAGAAATATAAGTATTCTGGTTCTACTATATTGCTTGTGTTTTTCCATTGTTTCTTAAAATTTAAATTTTCTACTGCCAAAACTATATAATATTAAAAACAAAACAAATGAAAATTACTAATTTTTAGGAAATGCATCAGCATGAAGGGAAGATGGAAAAATTGCAATTTGGAAAATAGAAACCTCAACCATTAAGTTCAGGATCAAACCTAATATTATCTGTAGAATATTTATAAGTTGAACAATGACACTTGAACACGAGAATTGAACCTGGGATCCTTGGCTTAGCACCCCAATGCTTTACCACCGGACCATCCAGGATTCATCCCTTTCTCAGGGACATTTTTCACACATATTTGATGGACATTTGGAAATCATCGGCTAACAATGAGCTATTGGCAACTCGGGCGTCATCTTATGCAGCCTGTTACAAAACAAATTGTACATGAAAGCGAATAACATGGACGAAATCAAACGTTTGTACAATTAATTGTACAGAACTAGTCTAGTCTACTAAACAAACCCTGCATGGTTTCATTTTATATATACCTAGGGGTGTACGGGATCCCGAACCCTCGGGAAAATGTTGGGAATTTATCTGTTCCTGTTGGTCAGGCGGGATTGACCCTTTCCTGCAAACTTCCGGGCGGGAAACAAAACCTCCAAGAAACAAAACAAAGGGCTGTGCTCATGTTCTAGCAGTTACTGCTGACTCATCATTGTTAATCTCTTTTGTAGACGCCCCCCACAGACTGACAGGCCAGAACTGTTGCTTCGTTTGTCCACAGACCTAAAGACTGCAAATGCAGGTCTGACTATGGATGAAGCTACAGTTACCTATAAGCACTCATGGCGAGAGGTTCATAATGACTCGAAAGAGAAAAATGGCAGCTATTATTGTAGCATTGAGTGTCATTGAGGACGAGAACAGAAGAAGGAAACATGTTAGGAGGAGGTTTTGATGTATGCAGAGGTATCTAAAAAGGGATCATTTGTCTGACAGTAATTTTGAAGGAAAAACAACCATGAAGATTACAGAAGCTATCTTCTTTACATGAATTATGATTGTTTTGATGTCTTGCTTACTAGTGAAACCCCGCATTGAAAAGAAAATACAAATAAAATTATATAATAACAACGCCCCCACGCCGCACTTAAGGAACTAAAGTAGCAACAAAACTCAAGTAATGAGGAGAGCAAAAGGCATTGAGCATGCGCAGTGGGTCTCGCCTGCCGCAGATCTCGCCTTTTGCCCCCACTGACTGAGAGGTTTGGTGTTTGACTTGATAAACCACAGGTCTGGAATTCCAACCCAACAGATAGGCCTATAGGCCTGCGTGCGTGTTGCCTGTCCTTCCAACATGCTGGCCCCACACATTGACAGTTTTATCACAGTTCTGGCACGTGACAGGTCCCGCACTGGACCTGCCAGTCTGTGGGGGGGGGGGCTTTAGCAAACTTGGTGGCTGGGAGGGGGAGGGGGTTATTTTACCAAGTCTTGTAGAGAGACAAGTTTGGAGGAGCGTGACTTATTGTGCTCTGTCCATCAACAGTGATTTGTTGGGTTCAGCAAGTGAAAGAGCTTGTAAGATTTAGAGAAGGACAAATATATTCTTCTATCTTTTGGGGTGCGAAATGGGGGTAAAGGGGGAAAGGAAGTAGCTTGCCAAGGTCAACCATTTATGAGGATTCAGCTGTCTGTTGTTGATGAGCCAGACAGGGAGTAGAGTATAAGGGGTTTCAAATCTATAGATGACATTTAAGAAAAGTATATTCTAAACCTATACAATATTTTGCAGCAGCAAATTGGAGAGGTGCCAAACATTATGTTTTGTAGTTTTTTTATTTCCTATGCAAATAATTAAATATAAAACACCATTTTCAAAAGAAATTAAACTAATAGAAATAATTTCCATTAAAAATGTAATAAAATTAACTATTTTAAGCTAAGATAGACTTTATTGAGATATTAACCCTCTGAATTTAAGGGACTCTTATTTGTATCTTGATGTGAACTGATTTAGTTTAATTTCATGCAAAATCATTACCAGTATATACTACTATAAATACTTTAAGATTAGGTCTAAGCTTTTAATGTCCCTACTTGCATTAAAGTGCCTTTAAAATTAAAATTAAAATTAAAATTAAAATAAATATGGTGATTTAATAATAAATATAACTGGACAAGTCAGCTCAGCTTACTTGACAGCATACAAAGAGACCAAACTTTTCTATCCCCTCTAAACAAATGCAGATGCATTTCTCCATAAACACCCTCCCTTAGTTAAATTTTGAATAACCCTTGTTTTATATGTATTTATTATGTTTGTGTGTCTGCAAGGTCTAATTAATTATTGTTTTGTTTAGTCGGGGCCTATCGGCTCTTAGCTCTTCCCCCGAAGTTTTCTTCTCTCTACGGCACAACTTTGTGCTGAGCTACGCAACTCTGTGCATCTCCCATTGGTTTGTGGGTATTGGGGACCGTCACCTCAACAATTGTCTGGTGTCTCAGAAGGATGCCCGCTGTGTAGCAATCGACTTTGGCCACTCATTTGGTACAGCCACGCAGTTTCTGCCAGTGCCGGAGCTTTTCCCCTTCAGACTCACCCCTCACCTTGTCAGCATGATGCAACCACTTGAACAAACAGGTGACTCACCTAATACACTCAACACAAACAAGTCAGATAGAAGGGCTGTGCTGAATTGACTTAATTGTCACCACAATAACTTTATAAAACACCCTATGTAGAGACACCGAGAATATGTTTCACTTAACTACATTAAACTTACTATCAAAACATATTTAAAGTTCAATTGTAACATTTCTTGAATTAATACTTGAAATAAAACTGAATTGAATTTTTTACAAAATGAGCTACTTAGCTTTTTAAATGCAAATTTGGGTCAATTTTGTTTATTTAAATATGAGTTGCTGATATCAAAATTCGAAATTCTACTATGTTTTTCTAAGCCTTTGTGGTTTGCATTGCTATTAATTAAGATTTCATTATATTTGGAAGAGGGTATAGGAAAGGTGGATATAAAATAATTAAGATGTATAATAATAGTTGCTAGCAATTAAATAAATCTATTTTATAATTTGGTCCTTTAAAAATTTTCTTAAGCATATATTGTCGGCTTAGAGGTAAAACTCATTAAGTGCATTTTGCTTAAAATGAGTTTATATGTTAAAATTTCAAGATCTATAAGAAGAACAAGTCATTAAGTGTGTAAACTTACATCTATCTTGATTCTTTAAAAAATAAATCATCAACATCATTACAACATTGTAAGAGTCTTTGCTAGGAAAAAGTCATCATTCACTTAGTGAGGTTTAATGTTTTTACTAATTTTTTCATCTGGATTTTGAGTCACTATTTAATTTGTTACTAATATTCTTCTTTTCATTTATGTGTTTTGTCAATAAAATCATTGTCTTTTCTTCAGTTTTATTTATTTGATGGTGACTGTTCTAGGGTAAGGTGTCAGACTTCTGTGCTGAGGTCCGGTTCAATCCTCGTTCCGGCACAGATTATCTTCTTGCCAAAACCTCCTTCACCTCTGACAAATGTGTATTAATCACACTTGTGAATGTGAGAATGCTAGCCTCTACCGTGGTTTGGATTCCACGTTAAACTGAGTCTTCATTTCATATCACAACACCTACCATTACACATTAGCGTAAGTGTATAACCCGAACAGGTAGTAAGACGCGGTGCAAATAATAAAAATAATAATAATAATTTATTTGATTAATATTTTAAAAATATTATATCACCGTAATAGTCACTAAGTGAATGATTCACTCTACATTCATTACAAGAAAAACTTATTAAATATGGTATTAATCACTTTTAACATAATTTTTATGAAATATTTATAAAAACATAATGCAAATAAAAGGAATTATAATATAAAAATGAAACTTGCAAAGGAAAACAAAATACTATAAAAAAGTACAAATTTAACTATATTACTATAAATAATCCATCTCACACCTTATCTCAGTCGGTAGCTTGTCTCTCTACTGAACTAAAGTCCAGGGTTCAATTCCCAACATTGCCAAAAAAATTATCATTGGTGAAATGTGTGTCTACCCTTTCACAGTGATGAATTAACGGCTGGGGACTGGATGTTGTGTCTTTTCTAAGTTAAATAATAAGCCATATGGCGCTATCACAGGCCTAGCAAGCCGGTAGTGGAAAATATATGGCTTAAATAGACAAACTGACCCAGAGCACAGGCTGAAAGAATAATTAATGGATGTAAAAAGTAAAACCATAACTAGTCCATCATAGCTCTTTAGCTAACTGGGTGCAATAGGCTCATTTAAGGGACAAGTACAGGGCAAGGGTGGTATAGTTTTAGATAAGTTGTAAGGATAAATTAACTAACCAAGCTTTTTGGTACTCGCTATTTTGTTACGGAGACCTCTACTTTGAACAGTTTAAAAGGATGTGTCATGACTCACATAGATCCTTTCTTATAACCTAGGTCTCACTGCATGGACAACTATTTTAAATAATGTTGTTGGTTTTCCCTGTGTCTTACTACCCATTCGGGCTATATACTTAAGTACTAACTAGGCTAATGCTTTTTAGGGGGGACTAGGTAGGTTATATTTAAAAGAAGTATACCCACATTTGTGTGAAGGAAGAGTGGAAAACCATTTTGTAAACACCATCCTCAGTACACCTGATCGAGATTCGAACCTGGTTCTCCTCATCATTGGTATCTACTGCGAGAGTAGCGCGTTAGACCATGCAGCCACTGAATCAGGTAATAATTTGTTAATTTAATGGGGTAGACAAGGTAAGTCAGCTTAATTATTAGTAATAAGGCTAGGGGTAAAATTACTTATTGATTATTCAAGAGATAAAAAATACCAAAACAATTTGTCAAGATACTAGTAGATTTAATTAAAAACTCATTACGAAGGGGGTACATTTCACTTACCAGAGTGTAATCTAAAAAATGTATCAGACCGACATGTTTATATGGTAAAATTGCTGTCAGATAATTGAGTTCTAATTAACCCAATGTTTCAAAAGAAACTAAGGGGGAAAAAATACTTTGCATTTAAAATTACCATCACACTGGTAAATTCACCTAGCTAACAAATTGTTAGTTGTATGGCTATTAAAAAAAACTTAACTGCCAGAATTGACATGTAGGGTCTTGTTCCAAGAAATCTATCATTGCTTATAGTAAAAATATAAAATGTAAACAAAACAATTCAGTCACAGATAAGAACATGAACTAATCTCAAACAGTGTCGCTATAGCCTGACTTGATGGCAGTGTAAATATCGATTGTTGCTATCGAAATAACGAATTCCTGTGCGATCTAGTGACAATTTAAACAATGCTAGAGACGTATCAAAACATGTGAATACATTTAAAACACATGACAAAATGGAAGATGTTTTAATACGTCTCCCGCATTTTTTGTGGGTTCCACAAAGACGTTTAAATACGGCTTTAGAACGGATGTATTAGTACTGATACATTGTAACAAACACAACTATAGACATTGTAAAAATATTAATCAAATGGAGCTTAAAGAGGAAATAAAACGATCTAAATAGATTATGAGATGAAGTAAAAATGTGAATGAACAATTTAAAACTGTACATTAATATTAAAATCAATTAACAAATCTCTTCCTGAATAGTTTGTTACACAATGTTGTGAGGTTATAAATAATCCTAGCTTTGAAATATTAATAAATATATAAATAAATGCTTGTGAAATTTGTCTGAGGGATAGATTTGTTTCTCTTTGGTTTACCTTCCAGCCGACTCTATCTGACAGTTTCAGTGTACTACATCATTATCATAGAACTACATATAAGGAAGATTTTTAGAAAAATCACTCATTGGGGTTAAAGTAAGATTAAATTTTGAGGGTGGAAAAAAGTGTATAATTAAGATGCCTACTTGAATTTATACTAAAATCTTGCACCTTATCAAGGCGGCTATTCCTGCCAATTGTTATAGATAATACACAACCAGTTAATTACAGAGGGTTGAGCAATAATTTATCACCGACAAAGTTGATTCAGCAGTTTGTACAGTATGACCCATGAGGCCCTAACTTATTGACCTAGTGATGGTTGGTTTTGTAATTTCGTGGTTTCCCATCCTGTTTCTATGTAAATACTGGTGCATTTCCTTAAAATTGATTGTTTTACTCTATATTGTGTCCTTGGCTTAGTTGATGTAAGCTATGGATAGTCCAAACCACTGTAGTAGGTCTACTAAAAAGTATGTAGGAAAAATCACTAAGAGATTAAAATGTTTAAGTATCTTTACTACTGTTGTATTCTGTCCATCCTCAAGGTTTCTTGCGGGAGAGTATGATCCACGTGGTGCGAGCCCTTCGTAAGAATCACAGCATCCTTTTGGCCACCATGGAGGTGTTTGTTTTGGAACCATCCATAGACTGGCTGGAACTCGCTCGCAAACAGAACAAGAATTCATGCATTACAAGTCTAGAATAAAATACAGCTATTTATATTATACTCCTGTACCTTCCATGCATAACAATGTTGTCTATTAGTAATCGGTAAGGTTCAGACTTCTGTGCTGGGTCTGGTTCAATCCTCAGTCCGCACAGATTATCTGATTGCCAACCCTTCTCACCGTGTATTAATCACACATGTGAAGTGAGAATGCCAGCTCACGTGTTCGGATTCCACGTTAAACGTAGTCCTCCATTTCGTCTCACAATAAACCTACCATTACACATACGTAATGCGTATAACCGAACGGTAGTAAGACGCGTGCTATAATATAATAATAATAGTAACTGGGTAAGAGGTGATTGGGGTCTAAGGTAAGGTGCAGGACTTCCGGTTGGGGCCCGGTTCAATCCTCGGTCCAGCACAAGTTTATTTGATTGCCAACCTTCTTCAGCTCTGACAGACTTGTATTAATCACAACTTGTGATGTAAGAATGCAGGCTCCACTTTGGTTTGATCCCTAGGTCCATTTCATCTCCAATCACCCTACCTACATTAGCGTGTTTATAATCTTAATGGGTAGTAAGATCCAGTGCTAATAATAGTAATAACTCGGTAAAGAGTAGCTCGACCTTAACAAATATCACTTCCCACTACAACTTCTTAAAACTAGAGCTAAAATATATCTCTTTGAGGAGAACCTCTTTTCACTTTTTGAGGTAGTTTGTAATATATATTTGGAAGAAGGTACAGGAAAGGTGGATATAAACATATAAAAGGAACGAACACAATACGGCTTTTACAATGAAAAGAAGAACACAGTTCACACTTTACACTGCTGCCAATGGACAAAGAGGTAATGGCCGCCTCTTGAAGAAAATCAATCATTACCGCCCAATCTCCCAACCAGTTTCATTCTATTGGATGCAATGTAAAGTGTGAACTGTGTTCTTCTTTTCATTATAAAAGCCATTTTGTGTTTGTTCCTTTTTTATATATTTCTATGCACCTTTCCTGTACCTTATTACAAATATATATATATATTACAAACTGAATTTGTTTGACAAGATGAAAGAAGCTAGGACTTGGCTTTATGAATTATATAAAATGTCAGTTCATTTTTTTTTTATTAGTAAGCTACATTAAATTAAAACCAAGGTATATAATGATTTAATTCAAGGGCCAAGGATGAGGAGTAAAGGGCTAGAAAAGATTTGCTCATATTAGAAGGGATAAAAAAAGGGGATCACATGTATATCCCACTGCTCAGCTATGAAAACACAAATTAAGCTATGAAGATCCTTAAATACCCTAAAAATGTTTTAAATCAAAACTTCTTTTTTTTTTTAATCTTCTTAAACTCATTCATTAGGCCAATTATGTGCAATATCATTGCAGATGATAGTAATATTAATTATTGTTTCATTTTAGTTAAAAATAGTGCTGCCCAACATTAACAAAGTTCTAAAACAGGAGAAAACTGAAAAATTAAATAAGTATACAGCCATAGTTAAACTGAACAATAAATTAAAATTAAAAAAGGAGATCAAATTAGGGATGGACAGGAATGAAACTTTTATTTAAGGATGGGAACGAGATAGGAAATCATTCAAAATATCGAGATCAGGACAGGAACGGGAAATTATAAAAATTACTCTTTATAATATTTTTAGATTAAAAATATGTATTAAACTAATATTTATTACTTTTATAAGCTATAACATTATTAGAATTTGTAGATATAGGCATGTGAATAATATTTTTTATTGAAGTGAATAGCAAAATTTTGAACAAATAACGTATAATACAAATCGATTAGTTAATTTTATTACATTTTTGATGGAAATTATTTTTACTAGTTAATTTATTTTGAAAATGAATTATATTTAATTATTTGCAAAGTGTAAAAATGCTACAAAACATAATTTTTTGACACCTCTTAAATATTATTTACGTTTATTAACACCTCTCCAATATTACTTAGTTTATTAAAATCCTTTAAATGTTATCTAGTAGTGGTGTGCGAATTTCATTTTTATCAAATTGAATAGAAAAATTTCAAACAAACATCGATTAATACAACTCAAATAGTTAGCCAACGAAGTGTAGAGGAGTGATCTACGAGACTAGTTAGTTGTGTAATTCCGTGGGAAATTTTGTTATACAATATTGAGTAATACCTTAAAATTTTCCTAAAAATCAGTATAATAAGAATATCGATGATATACTTTTATGAAATGCACTTGGGGGGGGGGGCTATGGCCCCCTCAATGGGAAAACATTGTTTACTTATTTGATTTTTTTAAATTGGTTATATAATATAGTGTGACCCCTCAAAGTTTTCGTAAGAGTTAGTAGAATCTGAATATATATGTTGCACATGTAACAAATTATCATGGGGTGCAACAACCCCCTCCAAAGTAAAAATAAGTATATTTTAGAACTTTGTGTCATAAAGCTGTGTGATATCTTAAAATGTTAATAGAACAGAGTATAATTCGACTGACTATGTCACACATGTGAAAAATTATCATGGATAAGCTATGGCCCCCTTAACTTAAATTGGGGGGGCCTGGTAACAAAACTGTAATAACTGTGGACCTTGGCCTGTACACACCGATGCAGCGTTTACAAATAACCCTCGGCAAAAATGATATTGTGTTGTTGCCTGGAGATCTTCATATAATAATGGCTCAACTTAGGACCTCTTAGGACAATTGAACTAACTAGAGTTCCAGAGTTGTGGGTGGAAAGTGGCATCTACAGCGATAAAATTGTGAAGCGAACAGGATATTCTGTTTTGACCATTTCCATCTCAGATAAATGTAATGCACTCAATGCTGCATAATTTCTCAGGTTCAATCCAAAAAAAAATTCTTTTGTGAAGTTATGTAGAGCAGCTAATCATAGATCCCAATCACGGCATCCACATGATGCCTGGCTCTAATTCCACATAAACATGTTCACACACCCATTCCTGAGATTGTGGACACAGAAATTGTACGTCCAAAGCTGTCGAACATAATAAGCTCCTGAGCAACTTAATACTGGAGTCAGTAGCATTTTTTGGAGATCAAAATACACTGCAACATGAGTTGCATCATCTTTAACTAACTCTCTCAAGTTATTTTCATCATTTTTTACTGCTCCTGAACATCAACTTGGCCATGTTCAATAATTATTTGCTGTCTGTCACATGTTACATGCGTGTCAGTGAGAGGTTTATGAAAACTCAAATTAAAGCAAGTGTTGAACACATTACGATAATAATGTAGTTTTACAGGCTGAACTGCCTTCTCGGTACAAAATTCAGTGTATAAGTCGTACTTTTTTATATATATATCTAAATAATTGCTCGGGTATTGCCAATCAGGAGCTTGATGCCTTGAGTAGTGGTTAGTGTGCCAAGGAAAGGAATGAATATGTTCCTTCACTAGCTCAAAGGATTCTTCAGGAATCTTATTTCCTGGTCTTTTGTGACCCTGTTTATCTTTAATAACCATTCCAGTTCCTGAGTCTTTCTTCTTTATAATAATATTTTGTATTCACTTAGGGGTTTCATCTAGCGTTTTAACAAAAAATTATTTACACACCCTATAGCCAGCGATTTCATAAATACAACTAACAGATTTTTTTTAACTGGCTTTTTTTTAGCCCTTATTGGATCATTATAAAAACAATTTAAAATATTGTTTAAAATTAAGTCATATTAGGCCTAAGAACTACTGTTTACTGTAGAATTTGAAAAACTCATCCAAAGCCCTTTATTGCCTAACCTACCCGTACTATTTCAAAAAATTAATTTTGCTTTTACAATGCCTATAAATAAGACAACCTAGCACACACAGAAAATTTCTGTGTCAATAAAATTCATGAATAAGGACAAATTATGAAAATTTGTTTATATATAATTTGAAAACTAATTAAATAACTTGTTAGGCCCATATCCTTACATTTTTGGAAGAAAAAAGATTAGGTTAGATTGAATTAGAAAATTTGTAGGCCTATTTTGTTTAAAACTATTATACTACACTAGTTTACAAATATAACTTTTATATTTTTTTAATAATTGTATTTATTTTTCTAATTCTTTTTGTAAAAAGCTGTTTAGGAATTAAGGTTTTTTGAGAAAAAAAAAGAAAATATCAATGCTACTTACCAGTAGTGGTTAAACTGCAGTCATCATTAAAACATAATTATTCTGTCTCTGAATTGTTTCGTTTGACAAAAAAACTGAACCGGATGTTAGTAATAATACAATAAGAATAAAACTTTTTAAGAAAATAAGCTGTACAGTATTAACTATTGTTTTGTGTGTGACACCAGTCAATAACAGCCATGTTGAAACATTTAGCAACCATTTGGAACACAAGGGGTATAAGTGCACATTTACCCTCTGTGCTTTAAATAAAACATCTTATTTATTTTGTGGTTATTTTTCTTTTCACTAGATCTCAGCACTTGTCAGATATACAGACACATCCCTTGTTCACTAAATTTATATGGGTATTAGGTACATATTCATGCACTTAACTCATTTTTTTTTAAAAGTGCACTTGTAAAGTTGCCAAAGGCGTCAATCGTGTATGAATCAGTCTTGAAATGATTGGGTATTGGAACTTCATTATGAGACTGCTTAACAGCATACTGTGTAAGGCTATGGCGGTGACGAACGATTTCGTAGTAGCTTACACTCAAACCTAAATGATTAAAGCTTGTTATTAGGGTTTTGCTTTTACATTTGTCATATATTGATTCCCCTGTCATCATATGCAATGGTGGTGTTTTGTTAACTTCACTATGCATGTTGTAGTACATTATATGTAATAAAGCTTGTACCTTAAGATGCCACTTTTGTGAATGCTTTCTTCTGTCCAAGATTTCTTGTCTTCTACTTCGATGATATCAACTTCTTTAATAGATAAATAATGTACTGAAAAAGTTTATGAAGACCTCATGTATTTTACTTTCAGTTCCAAGAGCTTTAAAGGTCTTGAGCATCACCAAATTTATCATTGAGCCTAAAGTTTAGCTTCTGCAATGATTCTTTCAATAAAATGGCACATTCTGTAACATGATTGCAACTTCTTATGACATCTGCTACTTCTTCTGTTTGAAGGGCTGCAGAAAAAAAAAAAAACATGAGTGGTTTGTTAGCCTCTATAGGTCTTGAGAACGTTATTTCATTTCCAAAGTAATTACCCAACATCAGTTTTAGTGCCTTGTTACTAACTTTGATGTGTTAATCTTGTATATTAAACTTGTCTCGAATGTAACTGATAGTGTATGCATAATCTTTATTTAGTCCAGTTTTACCCGCCTCGGTGGCGTAGTTGGCTAACGCGCTAGTCGTGTTGAGCCCGACTGCCGAGGACGGGGAGATCGAGGTTCGAATCTCGGTCGGGTGAACTGGGGGTGGTTTTTCCTAAATGGTTTTCCACTCTCCCTCCACGCAAATGCGGGTTCACTTCCTCTAATCAACCTTTCCAATTCCTAATCCATTAGCGTAATTAGTACTTAAGCGTATAACCCGAACGGGTAGTAAGACGCGGTGCTAAATAATAAATAAATAATAGTCCAGTTTTAATATCATGAGCTATGAAAGAAAAGGATGCAACCTTTTCTGAAACTTGAGGTGTAATCTTGCTATCTGATTGAAGTTTCCCTTTTGTATCTCAGTAAATACCCAGAAACACAACTGTCATGACAGCGTAGAACGCTTGACACATCCTGCAGACCACAAGTACAAGTTAAGACATCATCTTGTAGGTACAAAGTGGCTTTTAAAAAATCCTCAGCTCTTGGGTGCTCACTTATTCTATACTTATCGTAAATGTGATTTTGTAATTTCTGGTTACAGATAATACATAAACTGTCTCGATAAGTAGCTCCTGCTTGAGGACTGTGGCGATGTGCTCGTCTCCTTCCAGAGTTCCTAAGACTTTCCTCTTCAGTCAATTGAGAAGTGCTATCTTTATCTTAATTTTCTAAACTTTCTTTCTCATTTAGAAACTTTAAAAAGACTTCTTAGGACAGTATTGTTTATAGCCTGCATTATTAATATGGTAGTAAAACTCTGCTTCTTCAATTAATGAATTCAAACAGTTAGTAACACTGTCATTTCACACTTTTGCAGCTGCCATGATTGTTTCTCTACCATTTTCAGTACTTAACACACTATCGTCACTTTTATTACAAATGATGCATGGTTTCTCCTCTTGTTTAAAGTCTGTTACACTGTCTTTTGACACCCTAGACAATTTTACATCAACATTTTCATTTCATTTCAACAACCTGTAATGAAAATAAAATAAAAATTAATACCAGAAAGTTAGACAATTTAGGTATTAGTATCCATTAATTCAACTGAGACTTTTTCGATTAGCTTCATAAAGGTCAAATTAGTAAAAAAAAAAAAAAAAAGTACAAGTTTCATAAAAATCGGTCAAGTATTAACAGAAATATGAGCAGTTTTATAACTGAGCGGCCGCCATCTTTGATGACATCATATCCGAAAAATGTACCAGGTGGCGGATGTCCACCCGAGTCAAAAATACTTACTAAGACACCTACTAAGCATCCCTGAAAAAAAAAACCTCCCTACTCAAATTTTCCTACAGAACCAGAGACAGGACTATATGGGCTGGATATTGAAGTAGAGGCCAAAAGGAAAACCAAGGAACAGCTGGTTGAAGGGAAGGCAGAGGAGTGTGAAGGAGAGAGGATAGGACGTGGGAAGAGGCTTATATTCCAAAACAACCTGGTCAGTGGCTGGAAACTGTTGATGATTACATTTTTGATGGAAATTAGTTTATTTAGAAAATTGAAACCCTTTTATTCCTTACTCCCTTTCTTGATCGCTCATAAATGGTTGATCTTGGCAAGCTTCTTCCTTCCTGCCCCCACCCCACCTCATTTCTTTGTCTATAAATATGGTAGAGTAGATCTCTGTCCTTCTCTAAATCTTTCAAGCTCTCTCGCTTGCTGAACATAACAAATAATTGTTGATAAACAAATCACAAAGAATCGCACGCCTCACAACGTGCATCTCTACAGCACTACAGAACAAAGAAGACTGCTTTCTACAAAAGAGATTATCAGAGATAAGTCAGTAACTGCTAGAACACACAGCGTGATTTGTCTCTCACCTAAAACTTCTTGCTTAAAGCTTGACTTGAGGGAATGAATGAATTCTTGACATTTTCCTGAACGTTTGGGATCCCTTTCACCCCTAGAGACTACAATATAATATAATATAATGTGTAGAAGAGTGATTAAACCTTATAATAAAACAAATAAAAAGCATATATAAACAATTTAAGTTTATATTTAGTATTAAAGTCATTATGAAGAATAATAATTATAGGAGGTGGTTTATTGAGATGATAACAATGTCAAACCCTAGAATAATTTGTTTACCAATGATCTTCAAATTATTAACAATTACAGTTTGTAAACCTCATCATCATTGTTGTATATATTAACATAATAATTATCCGGTACAGGTTTCAGGAAGGTGGATGAAGATAGTTGGTTTCCACGCCAAAAGGTTTCCTTGGCTCGTAAGAAATTGGAAGGAGCTAATCCGGCCGCTATAACAGAGGAAGAACTCCAAACAGGGATTATCAGCAGCTCTGTGGCTTTGAAGGAAATCTTGAAGGTCGCAAGAGGAGATGCAGAACACAATACACGAGCAAGGCTTCCTGATACAAACTTAACACCAGAAAAACAGGTACATATATATACAACAAAATATATTAGTCAAGAACCCTGATCACAGAGCAGGAGGTACATAAGTATAACACAATATACTAGCAATTTCACACCTGAGTGTTTGAAGTAGCAGGCTTACCTTGCTTTGCTCCACTATGGTATAGCTTGAATAATCAGTCAAGACAATAATTAAACCTTTCAGAGTGAACAGGGTTTATACATAAAATACAATATACTATACTGCTTAAAATTACTGCTTGTTCCTGCTTCTGAAGCAGGAACTAAGAGTGATAAGACCCGCTTCAGTGGCCAAATGGTCTCCCACAATAGACTAGACTGCTGAAGACAAGGAGGTCATGGTTCGATCCCAGTCAGGTGTACTGAGTGTGATTTTTTCCTAAATGGTTTTCCACACTCCCACCACGCAAACTTGAGCACACCTTTTCTATATTAATTCAACCTTCCTAAAGTCTAACATATTAGTGTAATTAGTACATAGGCATACAACCCAAACGGGTTGTAAGATGCGGTGCTTAAAAAAGCAATAAGAAGGAAATGACTGGGATGTTTTGGATCATTTGTCAAATAGTATAGATTATAGAACTTTCACCTGGTGATTTTCACTTGTTTCTTCACCTGAAGAAATATCTGGGTGTGAAAAATTTGACGACGATGATGAGATGAAAGAAGTAATAATTTGATCCAAAGGACAAGTGGTGGACTTTTATGACTCGAGGATACAGAAGTTGGTTTCCAGACTTAATAAGTACTTGGACAATGCGGTGAAAATGTGGAAAAATAAAGTTAGGTATATGTAAGTAATTTTCCGTAAAAGTTTAGTAAAAACTTTTGTAAATGCTTACAGACTTTGTATGTTAACCAAGTAAAAAACTATAACTGTAACTTAAAAGTAATTAACAGGTGTAAGTGTTATTATAGTTTAGAGCAAGTGTTTGTAATATCAAACCGGAATCATAGTATCCAGGCTATAGCAGGTACAAACAGTATTTCTAATAAATAATTAACAAGAACTAGGAACTTGTCAAGTTTAAAACAGAAAAATATGTGATAAATTTTATTTTACTCCAATAGCAGTTGTTTTGGGGTGGGTGTGTTTTTTTTATCCCAAAATGAAATAGGTAAATTCTATTGCTTTAAGCGGGGTTTCCACATGCAATGATTATTGGCGCCAGTTTAGTGGCATATGGAAACACGTCAATTCAACTGGCGCACTAATCATAGCGCCAGTAAAATAAGGAGCAGTTGATCATTTTGGCTCAAGTGTCTTGTTTGTTTGTAAACGGTGTTTAAATTGTTAAGTGTAGTGTTTTTATGAACGATGGCGAAACTAGCAAAGAAATGGTCAACAGAACATATTATAATGTTCCTCGAGGCATATGAACAGTATCCATGCTTGTGTAACCACAAAATTTCTTCATATAAAGACAGAAATAAAAGAGACGAGGCATTGAGAAAAATAGTCGAGGTTATGTCCGATGCAGTCACAGAATTTAGTCTAAGCGCTGCAAAGGCCAAAATACGTAGTATTCGAAATCCATTTACGAACCCATAATCTATGCTTTCGCTTCTTTCTTTTTAATCTTTTCTGGAGTTCTAAAGACATGATTTGCACTACGACATCAATACTTGCATTAACTACGGCAGTTAACGCCATGTTGAATACTGCGCCAGTAGAAAACTGATTGATGAATGTGCAAACACAAACTGGCGCCATTAATATTGGTGCCATTAAACTGGAATGCTACTGGCGCCAATAATCATTGCATGTGGAAATCCTGCTTTACAAGATGTCTACCGGTCACGAAAGTCATGAAAATTATCTTTTAGGTCATGAATTTTTGTAAGCCAAGTTAAATGTGCAGGTAAGAATAATATTTTTTTATGCTTTGCTCAATATTAGCTTAAATGTACAACTACTTTAAGGAAAAGAAATAGATGTTCTCACTTTTAGGAAAGATTGCAGACTTTTTAGTCACAATGTACAATAAACTAACATAAGATCACCTTTGGACAAACAAATTGTCAGAGGAGCATCATCTTTGTCATCTGAAGTTGAATTGAGTTCAATAGCAGAATCTCTTTTTACATGTGCTCTTGAAGAGTTGATATCAACAGCCAAACTAGCTCCACTGGAAGCAAACTTGGTGAAAAAGAGCTAATAAGTTACAGAAAAAATCCAGCTGTTAAAGAAAAATTGAAAACCCACAGTTTGAGCAAAGATAGATTTGATATTTGTTGGCAAGAGGTTGTAGTTCTTCATAGCGAAGCTCATATTGAATTTATGAAATTTTGCCGTATGATATTGACACTCTTTCATGGCAATGCTGCAGTGGAAAAAGAGTTTTCTATAAATAAAGAATATCTAGTGAAGAATCTTTATCCAAACTCTTTAAATGCCCTTCAATCTGTCTACTGTGCTGTTTCGTCATAAGGAAATATAAAAAAAATACAGATCACAAAATTGATGATTACTGAAGTGACACGCATCTTTAAATATAAAAAAGGGGATTCACTAAACCAATTGAAAACTAAAGAACATGAAGAAGTTAATGGTGCAAACAAAAAACGAAGTAAATTATCTTGCTGAAAAAATCTCAAAGCTTCATAGAAAATTGAATGAATAATAATGATATAATATTTTGTTAATTTTGTTTAATTAGTGTTATGAAAAATATTGTTTCGATTTCAAAGTGTGAGGCAATGTATTTCCTATATTTTACATGTTATTTTGTTCTATTTTGTTAAGTTTAATATATATTCTCCATTATTTATTTTAAATTAACAATGTGTCATTTCAATGTGTAATGTCATTTATGTATAATTAAAAATGTATGTTCTTTAATTTAGATTAAAACATGTAATACACTTTTCACTTTATATTTTTATCCATAGTTTAAAAATGTAACATAATAATATTTTCTTTAAATAAAAAGTTGTAAATCACTGTATAGACTACATTTTTTTGTCATGAATATTTATGTGTAAGTCATGAATAAGTCATGAAATTGGTTTACACCCCAGTATTTCAGTAGACACCCTGTCTTACATAATACTTTTCTCCTCTTTATTCCCCTCTTGTCTGATAAAGGCAAAATGTCAAATTAATTATACTATATACCAGTGGTTCACAACCTGGGGGGCGTGGAACACCTAGGAAATAACATTAAAAATCATCTTAGAGTTGAAGACATAAAATCATCTTAGAGTGGAAGACTTTTTTTTATTTCAATTCCTTTTCCAAAGTAAGATAATTATTTCTTGTGGTATTGGCACCACTGACTACCAATTCTAATTTATCTTATTATGTAACCCACCAAAAGTAAGATACTTGTGTGCATGCACATATATATTTATTTTCAAGCCGCAAGCCTTAGATTCACCCCTCAGTTACTATTGTTGCAACACACCAAATGTTGAGCTCTGACTCATAAAAACTAAACAACGTTGTCAACTTAATTGGAAAGCTGTTTTCTGAGTGCTCTGTCAAACATCAAACCCAATATTTAATAATTGATGAAAACAAATATGTGTATGCTGTCATTGTTACATTGATTTTTGTATAAAATAAAGAAGTGACTAGCAAACAAAACTTTTATAAGATTGGTTAGTAACCATCCCAGAAATTAGGGGTGGGGGAATTGTATGGTGGGCGTCAACTGAAAAGGGTTGGGAACCACCGGTATAAACTCTGGTACCGTTAGTGACTTTCCATTCAGTTGTTTTCAAATGTGTGGTTATTTCTGATTTGTTTGTTTATTTGTGCAGGTGGATTGTCTTTTGGACCAAGCAACAGATTATCACCTTCTAGGGATGTCTTGGGACGGTTGGGAACCGTGGGTTTAACCAATTGAATTGTGTTGACTAGGTCTAATGCTATTATTTGTAAAAAATATATTTTGTATTATGTTTTGATTATAATCTAAACCTGAATTAATAACCAGTAGTTTTATTGTAATGATTAATTAAAATAAGAAAATCACAAAAAGTACTATTTTAAAAGTAAATTCATACAAATACTAAAGGGAAAAAAGTAATTTATATTTAAAATATACATATTTTTTTTAATAGTTCTAATTTATTATTTAGCGCCGCCCATTTGGGTTATAAGCTTAAGTAGTAATTACTCTAATGGATTATGAAATGGGAAGGTTGAACTTAGAGTAAATGAACCCGAATTTGTGTGGAGGGAGAGTGGAAAACCATTTCTGAAAAACCACCCCCAGTTCACCTGACCAAGATTCAAACCTCGATCTTCCCGTCCTCGGCAGTTTGGCTCAACACGAAACAAGTGCATTAGCCAACTACGCCACCTAGGCTTATTTTAAGACTTTTATATAAAACTGAAACATTCCAACTAACAAACTAACTAACGACGTTGCAAAGAAAAATGATGGTTTTCTTAGTGATATTTTGGATAATTGATAGAACCAATAGAAAACATCTTCAGATTAAAAAAAAACCTACATTGAAATGTTTGAATCTGTACCTACTTATTTATATTTTTTTCAAATAACATTTTTAAATGGCCTCCACTGATACATTAATGTTCTTTAAAACTTAAAGTGGTCCATAATTATTCACAATAAAGCTGCTTCAATTACTAGACTTTCTTCAGTGAAGCATTGTTTCTAATTCATGGTAGTGGGAGATTTGCAGACACACACTTTAAACTTGAAGGGGGATAAATAAGCCATTTCAAACCACAAACAATCTTAGTAAAAACTGAAATCATATAAAATAGAACTAAATTGTAGAGCTCTCTCTGAAATTAGTCAAATTTATAGGCTGTATTAGAAGTACCCATGAAATTATCAATTAGAAAGGCACAAAAATCATAGTTTTGAGATAGTAATTTATGAAGAACAAATGCCAATTAAATAGTTCTTAAGTTCCAAATAAAATTCCCTTTTTAAACATATTAAAAATTTTCTTCAGCCTTTTTTAATGCACTGAAGAATTTAGAACGTTTAATTTATTTTTTTATTAATGCTACCAACAAAACTGAAAAACAAAGTAATTTACAGAACTTACATTACATAAATAGCTGCCCTGACTTACCATGAAAAAAACTCCAAATAGATTCTAGAGGCATTAAGTATTCATAAAATTTTCTTGAACTCTGACAATTAAAGGGCAGTACCCCCTAAAACTGCCTTTCCTACAAAACTTGACTTTGGCCTTGATTGTTTGCCCCCATCACAAAGTAAATTTCTGGGTGTGCCACTAATATGAACTGACCTGGGCCAATGTCGCCAAATAAAGGTGTGATGTGGCTAGGAAACAGTAGATTAGTTTCAGAGCTCTAGTGTGATTTTGGTAGGAAGAACCGTAGAAGTTAGTTACTGAAACAATTTTAATACATTCATACATGAAGTCATGTTATTGGCAGCTGCACCTTTGGTAGATATCACCAATACCTATAAAACAACACAAATAAAGTAAAATGTTATCAATGTTGGCAATAAATAAATATGTTTTTGAATTTTCTCTACTGTTCTTCCAACCAAAATCATGGTATGTGTACGCTCTGACACCAAACTGTCAACTATCAACTAGAGCCCACCAATCATGGTATGTGTACGCTCTGACACCAAACTGTCAACTATCAACTAGAGCCCACCAATCATGGTATGTGTACGCTCTGACACCAAACTGTCAACTATCAACTATAGCCCACCAACCATGGTATGTGTACGCTCTGACACCAAACTGTCAACTATCAACTAGAGCCCACCAATCATGGTATGTGTACGCTCTGACACCAAACTGTCAACTATCAACTATAGCCCACCAACCATGTCCTTGTTGCCAGAAGTTGACAATACTCTTCTGAGGTTACATTCAAAGTTCAGATACTTTCTTCATAGAAGAATGCTCAGATAATCCCAAAAGCGCACACACCACACTAAAGTGCTATGTTCACACTCTGCACTGGTTTTTTGAACACCTACATGTGATGTAGTGATGGGTCGAACCAGCTCGTTGACGCGAGCTAGCTCACATAAGCTCGCTCACTCAAAAGAGTTGTTCATGAAGCGTCGTTCATATGAGTCATCTCGTTCACCGCATGGCTCGCTCGCTCCCAATCCCTTCACTCCTTCCCCTTCCTAACTTGACGAGCGACCGCTAAATAGTTCTCACAATTCCTGTTCTGAGCGTGCAATTCTGTCCCCTTACAACTTATGAACGAACTAGGATTTATGTGTAATTTATCCGAAGCCTATTGCATTTGATTCTTTAATTTCATTACTTACGCATATTGCTTATAATAATTAACCTTAGCATATAGCCTTTAGTGTCTAATTCACAGAATTATGTCTATTGATGTTAAGAAAAATAGTTTTAATATTGTAGGCAGTGCTGCTATCTAGTAACGGTAGTAAGCATCTATAGTTGATTTTTTTCATAGTAACAAACGAAGAATAACAGAAGAGTCTTGAATGACAAACACTCCTGAATCTTTCCAGAACGAATGAACGAGAGTGAAAAGAGTCGTGAATGACGACAACTCTCTAAGCTCAGCGAAGAAGGGCAGTTGGAAATGGTGCAGAAGCGATGCGTTGATAGCCAAGACTAGCTAAATCAAACCTAGCATTGAACGAAAACACAAAGCGAGTAGGTAATGATAATGATAGCGTACAAGTGAAAAGAAGAGATGTAAAGAAACATCAAACTAATGCACGATGTTTCCCTTAAAGTGTCATATGGACACAAAGTAATGATCAGGGGGGGAAAGGGGATTGGTGCCTGATGCATCCTTGCGGTAGGGCCTAATAGTTAGGGTAATAGGCCTATTTAATTTCATTGATATAAGTTCTTGATTTAAATGTACAACTGACGTGCATACGTTTATTTTGTACAAATAATAATAGAAATGTGTAGTAAAAACTGTTGGCCTCTTGGTCAATGTATCAGACGCAGGATGTAGTGTGTAATGGCGGCGCAAACGACTCGCTCGTGAAGCAAGAGTCTTTCATTCACAGCTCTTGTTCAAGAGTCGTTCAATTTGAATGACTCGTTCACGAGCGACCCATCACTAATGTGATGTCTGTTTTAAGCCCTGAGCCTTAAATTTGGCTGCTTAGGTTTCCTGATCTAACAGCGCTTACAAGGATACTAGAAGTCTAAAGTGTGTCGGCAAACTTTTCACGGTGACCTGGTGGTCTAGGGGTAAGGTGTCAGACTTCTGTGCTAGGGTCCGGGGTTCAGTCCTCGGTCCCGGCACAGATGTATCTGATTGCCAAACCCTTCCTTCACCTCTGACAAGATGTGTATTAATCATAACTTGTGAATGTGAGGAATTCCAGGCCTCCACCGTGGTTCGGATTCCACGTTAAACTGTAGGTCCTCCATTTTCATCTCACAATCACCCTACCATTACACATTAGCGTAAGTGCGTATAACCCGAACGGGTAGTAAGACGCGGTGCTAATAATAATAATAATAATAAAACTTTTCACTGTCATGAATATGAAACAATGCATCACTGAAGAAAAGCAAGTAATTGCAGCTTTATTGCGACGAGCTATGGACATTTTCAAGTCTTAGAGTACAATAATGTATCATTTTTTCAATTAAAGGGATTTTCATTTTATTAAACTAGAGTTCTCCATATAGATAATCTTCACATTACATTGCCTCATCCTACATATGATTTATCATTCCCTCCATGCTATGTATGAATCTTTTTTATTCCACATGAAATTTCATGCGTTCAAAATTTTGCCTATAAATAAATGTCTTCATCAATTTGAACGTGTGACTTCAAGACTTTTATATGCAAAAGTGACACTGCATTCTCATGGTTGTCATATTATTTTATGTTGTTCATTGGCATTGGCAACATTTTATTACTATCCTATACTAAAAACCAAACTAATCTTATAATATTAAGGATAATACTTTATTTTTACCATTGAATGTTTTAATGAAATAAATATAAAACTTTTGTTCCGTATGTAAAAGAAGTTGTGTATGAGTGTAAAGAGGTTTTAAATTTTAAAAAATTCAATACTGTTTTGATAGTAAAACTTTTTTACATTTTGAGATTAATTATTTGTACTAATAAATTATAATAATGGAACCTGGTTATAATATAAAACCAAAAGCCTTTCAGGAAATATATAATAAGCTATCTGTCCAAGTTTTAATTTAGGTTATATTACCATTTTCAATGTTAATCTAAATAATCTCCAAAAATACTATAAAGCCACGTGTCTTCTTTTGTATGAATTAAAGGCATCTTATAATAATTTCAATAAATAATTGACAAGATTTGTAGAAAATTAAGCACAAATAAAAGTAAGCTCACGACACACATTTACAAACACTTAAATATGTTGATGTGACATGTTATCTTCCACTGATTAACTAGACTGAACTTTGAAGTTGGCTTCAGTGATACCCAACTTAGTTTTTGAAAATAAAAATTTATCTACTGGACCAAAAATTATCTTGAATTTCTATAATATGTGTAAATGTTCTTTTTTAATTGCGTTATTAAACAGTTCAGTTAAAAGACATGCGGTAGTTAATGAATATTTAGGTTGATTAGTTTTACTAGACCTGGTGATCCATTGACGTTCCAGTTCCTATCTTTTTACCCTAATATAGTTGCATTGGGCTCTGTTAGGGATTAACTTTGACTTTAACTTTGTAGCAGTCAGATACATTAATTACATTACTGTACAGTATTTATACACAGTTTTTATATATTTCTAGGCCATTAGGAATTATTCATTTCATATATGTTTGTGCTATCTTATACCGGTAATCAGGAGCATGTGTCATGTTAGATATTTTATATTAAAATTCTGCAAAGTAATTTATATTTTGAATAGTTGTAGAACATTTTATATAATTATATCTTGTATATCCATCCTCAACAATCTCCTAAATCCATCCAAATTAGATGCAACTTGATTGATCTATTTTAACACACATTTAAAATAGACAGTTATGTTCATGAAATACATGTAGCAACAAATTCTTGAGCTCCGTATGACGGATTGTTTTTAGGAGAGCTATCTAGTAAACTTGTCTAGCCTTATGATAAGTACATCAAATTTACAGTACCGTATTTGTATAGTGGGGGATATTAGCCTAAAATCATAGATCTGAATCAATCTCCATTAGGGAAAGTTTTCAAATATAAAATTATAATTCAAATTTGTTTTGTTAAGACAAATTCTTTAAAGATAAATAAATACTAAGCCAATGGTTCAATTATGATTAATCATTAATTAAGAAAAGGGTTTGAATTTTTTTAAACTTCTCAAACAGACCAAAAGTACATAATAGCTCTTTAATTTTGGAAAATAAAAGAAAATAGTTACCAGAAGGGCAAAGATTATTATTTTATTATTATTATTATTATTATTATTATTGATTATTATTATATTATTATATTATTATTATTAATTATTAATTATTATTATTATTATTATTATTATTATTATTATTTATTATTATTATTATTATTATTATTATTATTATTGGTGTTTTTAGTTGGCCTGTCAACAGACAAAGATCATTAACACCTAGCAAAAACTAAACTAATTGCCCCTGTGATTCATTTGTTTACCGAGGAGAGCAGCTCTTCCTTCAGTTGTCCCAACTTATTTTTCATCACTGTGTGACTTAATACTTCCATTCGGTCGATGAAATCTGATAATTCCCTTAATCTCTTTTCTGCTTAAATTTTCCTCTCCCTCCAAAAATTGTCATAAGTTGATTCTAATTCCTTTAACTCGGCCATTATCAAGATTTAAAACTGTTTTGAGAGGTTGTCTCTCTGGTCGGACCATCTCCTAGGGCATGGAAGGAATATTGCTAAGGAGTTCCCCGCCAGCCTCTGCTTAGAGCTAAGTGGTTTCTAGGTCGCTACTCTGGGGCATTGCCACCCTAGAGGTCCTCCTCAACCTTCCGTTCACGCTAGGTTTTATCATCCCTTCTATCATTTGCTGCCCCCAACAAACCAATAAGGAGGATGACCCTTTCATCCTTCACCGCCTACTACCTTGAGTTGGCAGTCAAGACAAAGGACAGACACTCCCACTAAGGTGAGTGTTTGGGAAGTCTGGACCACGCTATCCTCACAACTCCATAGCTACCCCAGAAAAGCTGTGTGGACATCGTATTCCAGTTGGAATACTCCCCACAAGTCCCATAGGTAAGGTCACAGCATCGGATGTGTGAGACATTCCCCATTGCAACCAGATTGGTTGTCTTGTTGTTCAGGTTAGTCTGTGTGGGACGCACGGTTAAAGCCAAAGAGTTACTCAGTTAACTCCCCCAACTGTCCCAGGCGGAGTTAAGCGACATTGGGTGAATTGGTTGCAAACGTGAGAGACTTTTTATCTCATATATATTAAAATATATATCTTGACATTCTGGCATTCAGGTGACAAGTATGGCCATGACCTCATGATAAGAATCAGGAAATAATGTCTGCTTAGCTTAGGTAGGTGCATTATGGATGTTTCCAATTCATTATGTGTAGAAACCCGTCTCAGTGGCGTAGTTGGCTAACGCGCTAGTTGTGTTGAGCTCAACCGCCGAGAACGGGAAGATCGAGGTTCGAATCTCGTTCGGGTGAACTGGGGTTTTTCCTAAATGGTTTTCCACTCTCCCTTCACGCAAATGCGGGTTCACTTCCTCTAAATTCAACCTTCCCAATTCCCAATTCATTAGCGTAATTAGTACTTAAGCGTATAACCTGAACGGGTAATAAGAGGCGGTGCTAAATATTATTATTATTATTAATTATTATTATTAGTATTATTATTTATTATTATTTATTTTTTATTATTATTTTTATTTTATTTTTTATTATTTTTATTATTATTTTTTATTATTATTATTATTATTATCATTATCATCATAATCATCATCTATTATTTTTATTTTTTTATTATTTATTATTATTATTATTTATTATTATTATCAATATCATTATGATCATCAATAACCATCATCATTATTGTCATTATCATCATCACTATTATTATCATTATCATCATTATAATTATTATCATTATTATTATCATTAATATTATTAACATTGTTATCGTTATTATTATTATCGTTATCATCATTATCATCATCATTACCATTATTATTGTTATCATTATCATCATTATTATTATCATTATTATTGTTATCATCATTATTATTATTATTATTATCATTATTATCGTTAATATTATTATCATTATCATTATTGCTGGTGACGCCGGAGAGGACGGACGTGTGTTGCACTTAGCTCCGCAGTCTTTTGATTCCCCTGTGCGCATCATGACTTCTAACTGTGAACATTGTAATAAAATAATTAAAGACGGGCACTCGGTAAAATGTTTCGGTTGTGCAAGTGATTTTCACTTCGGTGACTGTTCTGGGATTAGCTTTAGTACCTATAAAGCCAAGTCGAAAAACCTCAAAAAAGCGTGGCGTTGTAAAGAATGTCGCTCAGTGAATGCGTGTGCCTCCGCTGAAGAAGACAATGTGGATCTGGTGAGTGTAAGTGACTTATCCTCTAGTGATCAGGTAATTTCCCTACTCAAGCAGCTTAACACCAAATCAGCAAAACTGCAAGAATCAGTCAACTTTGTCTCCGCTAAAAATGATGACGTTTTAAAACAAATAAGTAGTTGCTTAGCTGAAATTGCATCACTTAAATCGGAAATAAGCAATCTCAAAACTATAAATCAATCTCTCTCTGAGCAAAATGCACTTCTTGAAAATAAAATAAACTCTCTGGAACAATACAATAGAAGAAATAATATGGAAATACACGGTATGATCCAAACACCAAATGAAAATTTAGAAGAAAATCTGGCAACGCTGGCCCAAGCACTAGAAATAGAACTGAAGGTTAATGACATTGAGACTGCCCACCGTCTACCTACCCCTCGCGCAAACAGAGAGAGAGGTCTCCCACCCCCAGTCATTGTTCGTTTTGCCTCCAGGCGAAAAAGAGAGGAATTGATGTCAGCTGTACGTTCAAAAAATAGACAGTCAGGTAGGAAGTTAGTGGCCGATGTATTTAATAATGGTGACAAAAGTCCTTTGTTCTTCAACAATAACTTGTCGCAGTACTTCAAGACCTTGTTGTGGAAGGCAAAATCAAAAGGTAGGGAAAGGGATTACCGGTATGTGTGGGAAAAAAACGAAAAAATTCTTGCTAGGAAAACTACCACTTCTGAAATAATTGTGATTCAACAAGATAATGACATTGACAAAATTGTGTAATTGTTTGTATATTATCTAGATCAAATTTGTTACAAAATACTGATGGACGACACCATTAACGAACTGCTAACTGATATAAATTTTAATATAAACACAGGGAAATATAAAAGCCTAGAGAATTTTAAAAACTATTTTAAAAACTCGAATAATAATTGCTTGAATGTGATCGCGTGGAATATCAGATCTCTAAAAAAGAATTGGAGTGAAATTTATTTTTTGTTAAATACAGTAGCTAATTTTTTTGATATTATCATACTTACTGAAACGTGGATAACAAATGAACAAGTAAATCTTTATAACATAGAAGGATATAACACTTATAATTATTGTAGGGAGAAAACCCGTGGTGGTGGAGTAATTTTATTTGTAAAGAACACACACAGCTTCCATTTAAACCCACAAAACACAAAACACTTTGAAAGCATTCAAGGGACACTGATCACAAGTCAAAATAGAAAATACAATTTAATAGCTTTATATAAACCACCAGTTAGTAATAAGTGTGACTTTATACAAGAACTTGATGAAAACTTAGACCGCTATCCTACAAAAGAAAACCTCATTGTAGCAGGTGACACAAACATTAACATAAAAGACAAAAATAACCCAGTCCATACTAGATATGAAACTTTGATGTCAGAAAAGGGCCTAAAAAATGTAATTAATAAGTGTACTCGGGAAGAAGTTTCAAAAAACAATTTAGCTAGATCAGTTATTGACCACCTATTTATACGTGTATCGAAAGATCACTATGCTGTAATACCTGGAATAATTAGTATAAAAATGTCAGATCACTACCCCACAGCGATGAAAATAATGTATAAAAATACACCAAATAAATTCTCACTGTCTCCCGCAATCAAAATACTAAAAATAAATAGAAAATCTGCATTAAGCAAACTAAAAGAAGTTGATTGGGGAAACCTGACTACGGACATACAAGACTTGAACACAAAATATGACAAAATAATTTTGACTTTTAAGGAAGTATATAATACAACAAATTGGCCAATCTCAAAAAAAAATACAACCAACGCAATTTGGATTAATACCTACCTTTCAGGGAAAATTAAAATCAGAGATAAACTTTATCGTCAATGGAAGTCAAATCCAACCAATATAATTTATGAGCAGGAATATAAAAAGGAGAGGAAAAGGGTAAAAAGAGCTATAAACAAAGCCAAAATTGAACACCATAGGAAATTATTTAGGGACTTAAAAGGTAACATGAAAGACACATGGCGCGAAGTAAACAAAGTTATAGGTAAACGTAGCAAAAATAACTTAGATGAAGAGCTTACGCACACATTTAAAAATACAGAAAACTTGAAAACTGTGTGTAACAATTTTGCTTTTTCTTTTGACAATGGAATAATTGAAATATTGCATAAATGTGATATAAAACTACTCACACAAATGGAAGACACAATAGCCAACACTTCATTGTTCATACCTAAAACTACCTGTACAGAAATTAATAAAATTATCTCTTCACTAAAACAAAACAAATCACCAGGCTATGATAACATTACAATGATGGAAATACGAAAGATAGGACCAAATTTAATTCCGGCACTAGTAGACATAATAAACACCTCAATAACAACTGGCACATTTCCCAACCAAATGAAATGCTCTCTTATTAGACCCATTTACAAAGGTGGGAGCCATTTAGACTACGGTAATTACAGACCAATAGCAATATTACCAACTTTTGAAAAGATATTAGAAAGATACATGGCTAACAAATTGACAGACTATTTAAATAAATTCAATATAATAAACCCAAGACAATATGGATTTCAAAAACACAAAAGCGCTAAAAACCTTCTGGAACATTTTTCTAATAAAATTAACAAAGCCCTTAACAACAATAAGCATGTTCTGGCCCTATTTATTGACTTCAAAAAAGCATTTGACACGCTTGACATTGATACATTATTGAGATCATTAAAAATGATTGGAATCGGTGGACCGTACTTAAGATGGTTTAGGGACTATCTCACTAACAGACTATTCTATGTACAAATTAGCACTCAAAAAAGTGAAACCAAAGTGACAAATATGGGTGTACCACAAGGCTCAATACTAGGACCTATTCTATATCTAATTTACGTCAATACTATCACAAGACAAGTAAAGCATGGACACATCTACCTATACGCAGACGACACCGCAATACTGACTATTCACGAAAACCTCCAAATAGCAGAACACAACCTGCAACAAGACTACAACGAGATACAAATATGGACTCACGATCATCGTCTAGTCATAAATGCAAAGAAAACTAAAGTTATACATATCTGTTCTCCTAAAATGCACCATACAAGAGTCAATATAACGCATCACAGCTATAATTGTTTACATAACCGGACACAAACATGTTGTGACTGCATAGAAAAACTAGAAGCAACAGACAGTCATACTTACCTTGGACTAATAATTGACAAACATCATAAATGGGACAGGCACATACAAAAACTTGAGAACAAACTAAAAGGATTGACATATGTTTTTTACCATCTTAGAATGTACTTGGATATCAAAACGATAGTAATAATATATAAATCATTAGTTCAGTCAATAATAACTTATGGCATATCCATCTGGGGAGGAACGACAGAATGTTACACAGTCAAAATTTCACATTTACAAGAAAAGATTCTGAAAATTATATTTGGTACCAAAAATGCTAACAAACAGACATACATTCAACATAAAATTCTACTTCTTTACCAATTATATGAGTACAGCCTCTTCATAGGATATTACCATTCCGATAAATACAAGCAAATAAAAACCCATTCCCTTAACACCCGCTCAATTTCTAATAAAGAAGTGTATACAATTGGCAAATACTCTAATTATTATGGTAAACAGGAACTGAGATGTACCATCCCCAAATTGTTTAATTTGCTACCACCAACACTCCGAGAAATCCCTAATGTAAACATAGCGAAAAGTAAAATTAAAGACTGGATACTTCAAGGCATGCTTCAAACAGCTATGTAAATATTTTTTAGAGGAAATGTTATGATATATGTAAAACTTTTTGTTTTGTTTTTAAATATTTTTATTATTATTTTTATGTTTTTTGTATTATCTAACTACAAGACCTGAAGATGTACCTTTAGGTACTTCGGGATTGTATCAAAAAATCAATTATGTAATTTTCCTTTAAATACTAAATAAAGATTGATTGATTGATTGATTGAAGATTGATCATTATTATTATCATCATTATTATTATTTTTATTATTATTATTATCGTTATTATTATTATCGTTATTATCGTTATCATTATTATCATTATTATTATTATTATTTATTTATTATTATTTGTAGAAACTAAGACCTTTCCTTCATATAAAAACTTGAGTCATACAACACTTTATGGTGGCCCTGCTATATTTGAGTTGTGTTGCTAGCCATCCATACCTCAAGCCATATAACTTATTATTAACATATTAATAATTTGTAATAAATAAAATGATAGAATAGTATGAAAATAATAGAGCACAAATAATAGTAAAAATATTAACCCATGTTTACACACACTATTCTACCATTTTATTTATTACAAATTGTTAATTGTTTTTGCTTAATGCATACATATGATTGTATTGTGAATAAAGTAGGTAGACCTATCATAATTATGTGATCCACTTAAGAGAATGTCTTTGTTTACAAACTTGAACTGAGACCCTAAAAGTTAAACACGCTGGTCACTCTTAACATACTATGGCTTGCTATCGTTTAAATATTATGGAATGTAGTTATTTCACTAATACAATAGAGTAGTACATTTATTTTGACATCCATTAGGGCTATTTTCTCGTGGACCGCTTGCTGGAGTCTGTAGTTTGATTCTAAGTTGTACGTTGTGCATATTTGTGTGATCACAGACAAAAACTACACAATCATAGAATCGGTGCTGGTGAAAAGAGAACAATGACCTTAACAATCCACAAAACAATCATTTTAAAATGTTTTAGAGTGCATTGTAAAATTGTTATCTTCACAAGGTAATCCAAACATTAAACAAGACCTTCCAAAACAAAAGGTCATCACACAGAGGCACCCAACTTTGAGTCATCCAGGTAGATGCAACTCAATTGTTGAAAGCCAGTGTAAAACAGCTTGTTAATAGTCCTTTCATATATAAATATGCAGCTTTGTAGCCTTAGTAAATTTGGCATGGGTCAATTGTACCTTCCAGGGTAGCTATCCTAGAGATATGGTAATAGCCTTTAAGATAAAATTCAGCCAGCATTGCACTAAGTAATTTGGTTCCATACAAGACACAGTTGGTAGAATGGAACACAGGATGGTAAGCAACTCAGACAATAGTGACCAGTCAGTGTACACTGTAGACATTATCTAGCATCTTTAACATAAATGGTATGGACCATTGGCTCCCAATTACCTACCAGTCAAGGACCCCCCAAGAGGCTATTTGAGATCGGCCGACCCCCCACACCCGTTTTTTCTAATCATTAGTATCTAATCTGTGTATAGAAAATAGCACTCACCCCCCCATTATTAGTAGTTAATGTTAGAAAACCTACAAAACTGGGAATTTAGCACAGTAAATCCAAGTCAAATGTGTATTTACATACTTTTATTTTTACACTAACTCTAGTTGTAATAATAATGAATATAATAGTAATAGTTAACACAAAAAAGGTTTGTTAGGCTTACATGAAAATTTATTAATTATGAAAAATTTCAAATGTATTCATTTGGGTTTAGTATTGATGAGATAAGTGAAAACCTCTACTTTTTTTCCATCACTTCTGGAAGATCAGTTTGGAGGCTGGACACTTTGAATTGAAAATCTGAATGCATGTCGAGTCTATTTCTATACTTGTTTCTCATGTAGCATAGTGTTGATTAATTATTATTTTAACTTTTTATTTTGTTAAATTTTAGCAGTTGTCGTGGACCCCCTAGGAACAGCTCGCAGACCCCCGGGTGTCCGCGGACCACCTTTTGGGAACCACTCGTCTAGACTCTAGTAGAACTGTATAGAAATTGCCATAATCTAACTTAGATTTTACCAAGTGTACATATAGACATATTTATATCTATTACCTATCAACACTAAAACACCAAGAGCTGGGTGTCTACCACAAAGTCTACAAAAATGTACTCTTAGTTAACCCTGAGAGGTAAACAAGCTTACCTTGCTTGCATGGTTCCACTATGACGCAGCCTATAAGATAGGACCATAGTGTAGTCCGTGGAGGTTAGACGGCTGGCTACCTTTCAGGCTAAATATAAAGTGTACAATCTTCGATTTGCCCTCAGAAAAGCAATGCATAAAACTATGGCCAAATTCACTGACCAATTACATCAAGTTGCATTTGCTGTTCAGCCTAGGGAAGATTGGAAAAAATGCAATATATTTTATTAACAAACAGGTAAGAGCACATTAAGTATTATGCTATTGATAGCAATAGCGAACAAGGTACAGTCTAAAATGTTGTACAACCTTACAGGAAATTCTTAACACAAAATTAGATATAAAAATAGCTAAGTTGCTGTGGAAGCCTAAATTGAAGACTTTTTAATATTCTGCATCACCAGATGGTGTCATAAAACTTTTCCCGATTAAAGAAAATTGACCTGGGCATGTTGTTTATGGAGGGAAACTTAAGATTGGTTCACACTTAGAGGGATGTGCGCCGGTTGTGTGGTGCTGCAGACAATCTTGAACAAGTCATTTCCATATGAGTAACCTTGTAAGACTGTTGTTAGATTCACTGTGCGCTGACTGTGCACCAACTGTCAGGGTGAATTGAAATCTGGGCGCCCTATTGTCGACCATGTGTTCTTTCTCCTAGTTTGGTTTCTTCTGGCAAATGCGAACTTTCAAGAAGGGTCTTATCTACAATCTGACAATGCCAGGAGAACATTCCAACACAACTATGTGTGCAGTAATCATGGCCGAAAGAAACGTAATAATTTTGGTACAGATATATAATTTGCAACATACAGAATGTGATAATAATCTCATTAAAGAAGTTATTTGGCAAGGAGATAGCGGAAAAACTTATGTCAAAAGTAGCTACATGATCAAAACAATAAGAGCATGGTAATGACACGATACAGCCGGCGCACAGTCCTGTGGGTGTGAATTGTAGCGACACAACACAGCTAGCGCACAGTCCTGTGAGTGTGATTGGTAGCGACACAACACAGCTAGCGCACAGTCCTGTGAGTGTGATTGGTAGTGACACAACACAGCCAGCGCACAATCCTGTGGGTGTGAATTGTAGCGACACAACACAGCTAGCGCACAGTCCTGTGAGTGTGATTGGTAGCGACACAACACAGCTAGCGCACAGTCCTGTGAGTGTGATTGTAGTGACACAACACAGCCAGCGCACAATCCTGTGGTGTGAATTGTAGCGACACAACACAGCTAGCGCACAGTCCTGTGATGTGATTGGTAGCGACACAACACAGCTAGCGCACAGTCCTGTGAGTGTGATTGGTAGCGACACAACACAGCTAGCGCACAGTCCTGTGAGTGTGATTGTAGTGACACAACACAGCCAGCGCACAATCCTGTGGGTGTGAATTGTAGCGACACAACACAGCTAGCGCACAGTCCTGTGAGTGTGATTGGTAGCGACACAACACAGCTAGCACACAGTCCTGTGAGTGTGATGGTAGTGACACAACACAGCCAGCGCACAGTCCTGTGAGTGTGATTGGTAGCAACACAACACAGCTAGCACACAATCCTGTGAGTGTGATTGGTAGCAACACAACACAGCTAGCGCACAGTCCTGTGGGTGTGATTGGTAGCAACACAACACAGCTAGCGCACAGTCCTGTGAGTGTGATTGGTAGCGACACAACACAGCTAGCGCACAGTCCTGTGAGTGTGATTGGTAGCAACACAACACAGCTAGCGCACAGTCCTGTGGGTGTGATTGGTAGCAACACAACACAGCTAGCGCACAGTCCTGTGAGTGTGATTGGTAGCGACACAACACAGCTAGCACACAGTCCTGTGGGTGTGATTGGTAGCAACACAACACAGCTAGCGCACAGTCCTGTGGGTGTGATTGGTAGCAACACAACACAGCTAGCGCACAGTCCTGTGAGTGTGATTGGTAGCGACACAACACAGCTAGCACACAGTCCTGTGGGTGTGATTGGTAGCAACACAACACAGCCAGCGCACAGCCCTGTGAGTGTGATTGGTAGCAACACAACACAGCCAGCGCACAATCCTGTGGGTGTGATTGGTAGCAACACAACACAGCTAGCGCACAGTCCTGTGAGTGTGATTGGTAGCAACACAACACAGCCAGCGCACAGTCCTGTGGGTGTGATTGGTAGCAACACAACACAGCCAGCGCACAGTCCTGTGGGTGTGATTGGTAGCAACACAACACAGCTAGCACACAGTCCTGTGAGTGTGATTGGTAGCAACACAACACAGCCAGCGCACAATCCTGTGGGTGTGATTGGTAGCAACACAACACAGCTAGCGCACAGTCCTGTGAGTGTGATTGGTAGCAACACAACACAGCCAGCGCACAGCCGTCTGTGTAAATCAGTCTTAAAAGTATCATCCCTAATGCACTTAACGCTGTTGAGAGTAAGGGGCTCTAAATGTCTACATGGTGTTACATGGGGGATGGTGGGTACCTCACAGTGCTAGGTAACACAGATCTCATATTTAAACAAGTACGCCAGTCTTTCAAAGACAGGTGAACTAAACTTGAATAATTAGGATAAAATTTATATTTTTAGTATTAGCTGAAAAAGGCAAACACCTCGCTCACTATAAGAAAGGATTTTTTTAAATAAAGGGGGGGTCGACAATAGCACTGTCTTGAAACTGCTCGAATGAGAAACACATAATTTAAAGTGTGTTTTGGTAAAATAAAAATGGCATAGTGCACTGCAAAGACTTTTTCTCCTCTATCCATAATTGAGACAGTTACTAAAAACTCATAACATTTGTGAAATAATATACATTGTTACAGAAACGGTATGAAAAGAGCATAGCATTCAGCGAGAAAATCGATTTTATCTCTTTTGCCCTTCAGTAAACTACCCTTAATTTAAGAGTTAGATATCTTTTTCAAAAAACTCCTCTGAGGATTTATTTCTTTAAACACTAGATACCAAGTCTTAGCCAAATCGGTAAAATAGTTTTGTCTCCAGGCCGAGATAAAGGCAGACGGGTATACAGACAGACAGTCAGTATCACGCAAATTACTTTTTTTGTTTCAGGGGCTTATGAAACTTCGACATTTAACCAAATACTGTTTAACCCTTTTGCTCATTTTACCCTTTTTGCAATTTGAAGCTTCCTGTTCTTTAAATGGCTTTTACCCTTTTTGAACTTTTTTCCCTTTTAGCCCTTTTTGACCGTTTTACCCTTTTTTCAGTTTGTAACTTACACCTTTTTGCGTGAAGTACGGTACCCAGCTCTGCCCGGGAGAAATATTTAAAGGTAAAAAAGAATAACAATGAAATCTAACCTTTTTTTAATAAAAAGGTTAAGTGATAAGATATAAATGATTAAAAGAGAAATAGGGTTAAAACCACACAAACATATATACAGCAATAGTTTAATTAATTACGAGCTCATCCATTTCCTGGGCTTAAATTTTTAAATTAGACATGTTCAGACGTCAATCGACTATTCGGGAATGCCTATTGACCTACAAGTCAAAATTCTATTTCATATAAAAAAAAGTTGTTTATATTAGTTTTGGGAATTTTGTGGGAACCCTATTCCTCATTTAATGCGTCTTTATTCATATTAAATTTTCTGTCTCGTTTGCACACCATTGTGTAGGAGAGAAACAAACTTTCGGGTATCTCTTTCTCTCTTACACATATACAAGACAATGTGGCATTTTGACATCGCTCGCAAATTTTTATGAATAAATGAGTTACATCAAATATAAGTTAAATAAAATAAATGTGTTAATAAAAGATTTGAAGAGCATAACTAAGTTTGACACCCATGACTTATTTATTTTAAAAGTTTTGTATGCTATTATAGCAATACTTCCTTTAGGTAACCCAAATAGTAAATGATCGTTTAAACCTAAGACGTATGTACAAATTTTGTAATTCGAATAGATGTAATCAAGTTTTAGCTGTCTTATTTCATTATATTTACTAAACTTTCAATATAACATGGTTCCAGAAAGCTATATATAAGCTAAGAATGAACTTTAAATGTATTGTAATATAGTAATAGTACAAGCTTAATAACCTAAATGATTGTATGAACGTAAAACTTTACACAAATTTGTAGTTCAAATCAATGTAATCAAGTTTTAAGCTACCTTATTTCATTATAGTTATGCATCTTTTAATATAATATGGTTTCTGAAACCAATCTACAAGTTATTAGCCAATTTCCAATACTTATTAGTCTTGACAGAAAGTTAAATCATGGGTGATTAAAGATTTTATTCGTATTCATACACTATTACCTTTGAAACTGAATTGTATATTCTTTAATGTGTACATCTGCGGTGAACTTATGGTCGTCGTCAGTGAGAAACAAGACGTTCGACTTAAACGGGTCGCCTATCTAGCACCTAGCTGGGCACGTCTTTGTAAGGTGTGGGACCTCATCAACGTCATCGTCTACCGACGGGATATGTCGTCACCCGATATTGCAACGATATGATCGACACACTCGTCGTGGATGTATGCGACATGCTAACAGAGATCGTGGATGTAATCGACCTCGAACAGCCTATGGTGGAAACACACCTCATAAACCTGTATTTGATCAGTGCTACCTACTAGATACGTCAAGTCGTCGGTTTGGACAATTACATGTTGGATCGTGAACTAAAAACAATAATTTTACTAACACATATAATAGACTCTATAGAAAAACTTATGAACGAATATATGCATCATCCGTGTAAAAATGTATAGTATATATGTTTGTAGTAACGTATTTTATTCACACAAAAACTTTCATTTATAATAAATATATATTATGTTTGTAATATCGTGATTTATTAATGCAAAACCTTTTGTAACGCGCTAAACTGGATTAGCCCTGTTCGATTAGAATGTGTGAGAATGATCTGATGCTAGTAAAACAAAAAGTATTACCTTAATACTAGTGTCCCATACTAGACTAGTAACTTGTATTTGTTTTCTTTATTTACTCACTTCGCCGAGCCCTGCTCCGAGCCCGATGCCCCATTGGAAAGAGTGAAGCTTGGAAATCACTCCACACTAGGGCCAGGTTTTCTGTATTACTGGCTATCCATTTTTGCTGTACTCCACTAAGGGTGCTCAACTTGTGGAGCACTGCCGCCGACCCTGCTCGGCTAGTAAATTCTAGTGTTTAGTATAGTTGTGTCTTCGCCCGCTGGGCGATGGGTTCTAGCCCAACCTAGCAGGTGCTCATAATATCTGAACCTGACCTTACCCAAGGCTAGGTCTACCTGTGAGTACACGGGCATGAACTGTTTTTAAGACTTAGCTAATTTTTCATATTATGTATCCTGTGATCGCTAGGCCTTAGTAGTTGTAATGTATACTATACAATCTAATGTCTTATCGATATTTCTTCATTGTACTTACTGAGATTATGTGCAAAAAACTATACTATGTACTTTATCTCATTAAATCATTCTACAATTGATTCCCTCTTTTCAAATTTATTGTTTATTTGTGTTTACATGTCCCTTTACTCCTACCTTATCGAAAGCTACAGTAAATGCCTAGAAAGTGATGTAGGGAAGGGGTGGCGGGGCACTTTAATATATCATAAATATATATGTTTGTAATAGCAAGTTATATTGACGCAAAACCTGTTTGTCCCTTGCCCTATTCATATCCTAACACGTCGGGCCGCCAACCTGACGCCAGATATGAGTTTCGACTTGTCGAACTGTAACGTGTTAAATGTCCCGTTAACACTTGCACTCAAAATACCATATATATTATTAAACTTGAGGAAAGTGCCGCAGCTGACTGTTCCTGGAGGTTCAACAAAAGGACATCTTACTCGCTGGCCCCACTTCGATGAAATACCAGTGTTACTTCTCTGTGTTGTTCTCAGCGCCGTCTACTAGCGCTAGTTGTCTTTCTGCTCAATTCTGCAAACTCACGGTGGGTGTGCAAGGTGTCGTCCTGCCTCCCTTACGTGTTCCTAGCTTTCTGAACGTTTCTAGCTATTTTCGACTGGATGGAACCTGCGGTGAAAATGAAGAAAGGTGTTGGCGTCGGGTTCGGAAGAAGACCACCGGATGAGGCGAAGAAGAATATCGGGCCCGGGAAGCGACCAGCCCCAAGAAGAAAGAAGCTGGCGGCGAGCGTCGGGGGATCCCCCGTCAGCGGCAGGCTTGTGCTGCCCGTCTTGGCAGGGGGAGTTGAAGGTTTCCATTCACGGGGACTGAAGGCTCCTCCGGTTAAGAAGGAGTTCGTGGCCCGCCACAAGCCCGAAGGCTGATTCTTTAGCGGCAGCTGCCCTCTTGAGGGGCAACAAGCCTGCTGGGGAGGCCGAAGCCATCGGGGCCACTCCAACTTCCGGAGTCAAGCGTGCCGCTGGCTGAGGCAAGCGAGAGTCGCCTTCGGGGGACGAATCGGCCTTGTCTAGGGCCAACAAGGCTGGCGTGACCTCCCAAATTACCAGGGAGGTGGGCGCAAGATGTAGCCTACCAGGTGTAGGCAGCGGGGCTCCTCCAACTACCGGAGGTGAGCGTGCCGCTGACCGATCCCAGCAAGAGTCACCTTCCGGTGACGATTCAGCCCTTTCTAGGGCCAACAAGAAGGCCAGCGTGACCACGCCAATTACTGGTGAGGTGGGCGCAGATGGCCAAGTTGAAGTCAGTGGGGCCCCTTCAACTACCGGAGGTGAACGTGCCACTGACGGACCCACCGGGGCATTCGGCAGTGTATCCTTGGGCTTCGGTTCGTCGGTCAGTGCCGGCGTCCTACAAAGCGCCAGTATCAATGCCGATGCGGGCGAGTCCAGCGGGGCCCCTCCAACTTCAGGAGGTGTGAGTGCCACTGATGGCCAAAAAGAACTGAAGGCCCTTTTTAGGGCCAACAGCCCGCAAACTGGGAAAGATAGCGAAAGCTCCCACCAGCACGATGGGTGGAAACCTAACGGTGCCAACGGAAGCCCTGACCAGGGGTAGCCTAGCCGTCGTTCACCGGTAAAGACCGCTGCAAGCGGCACTGATGCGTGCGTTAGCGCAAGGGCCTCAAAAACCCGCGTCAACTTCGACACCTCCCACCAAGGGGTGTTGGAAGGCAAGAAACGCCCGGCTGAATTTTCTTCATACTCGGAAGACCGGGTCACACGCTTTGCGCGTGTCGACAGCTCGTGCGATTCTGTGGACGTGGAGGGACTGTTTTCAGGAAAAGACTTCCCGTTGATGCGTGATGAGTCGAGTCGAGCTAGGGGTCCGATGATAAATCTGAGGGATTTTAGACCATAAGACTCCGCCGAAGGGGTAAGGCTGGCAACACCAGGAAGCTACCGGAGGGCAACCCTAACCATTTAGGTGGTATCTCTGGTGATGATAGCGGAGACAATGGTATCCCGGGCCAGGGTGCGCCAGCGTTGGGTAAAGGTGGGAAGTGGCGGAAAACTAGGGGTAACAACGCAAGCCGTGCCTCACCCCAGCCTGGTACTAGTGGTTCTGGGCTGGCTCCCAAAGCCAAGGGGAAGATCTCTCCCATCATCTTGCGTGATGTGGAGGACTAGTCCAAGGTGGCAAGGGCCATCCAAACTAAGGTTCGAGAGCCTGTGGAGGTGATAAGGAAGCCGGGGGATCGAGTGCGCCTCCAGTGCGGGTCGGAGGAAGATTACCGCGCCCTCCAAAAGTTCTTGCCGAGCTTGGGGATCCAGCATTGGTCCTACGAGCTGGGACGGGAGCGACTGGTCAGGGTCTTGGTGGAGGGACTCCTGACACGGACAAACCCTGGCGACATCCAGGAAGAGGGGGTGGAGATGGGTTTCCCCGTGAAATCCATCGCCCAGATGCTCTCCCAGTGGAAACGGGATCAGAGGACTGAAGAGAGGCAGCGGTTGCCGAACTTCGTTGTCTCTCTGACTTCCGTGGAGCAACCCTCAAGGCTATACTCCATATCAGTCCTGTGCGGGCTCCGCATCAGGGTGGAGAAGTACAAGTCTCCTAGCGGCCTGGTTCAGTGTAAGAACTGTTTCCGGTTTGGTCATGTGCGGAGGGATTGCCGCGCTAACCCTAGGTGTGGGTCCTGTGGTGGTGACCACGAGAGGGGCGGGTACCCGGAGAAGAGACGATCTCCCTCGAAGTGTCTGCACTGCTCAAGAGCTCACTCCTCGGCGTGGCGGGGCTGTCCCACGTACAAGTCTTTGCGGGCGGAAGGGACTGTGCGTTCATCCAGGGCTCAAGAAGGGAGGACGGGTGGCCTAAGCGAGGTTCAGAAGCCCTCGGGGCACGTTGCAGTATGAAAGGTGACCGTGACTCAAGATCCGACACCAAAGCCACTGGTGAAATCTATCGCCAGTGTGTTGTCAGGGAGACCAACCCCTCCACCTCAGGCCGAGGCACCTGCCAAAGCCACCCTACCAGAACCGGTGGCATCCGGTTCATCCCTCTCGGTCGAGGACCCGTCCAAGACCACTCCTCTCCCAATCCCGACCCGACCCTCCCCTGCACCCTGCACCTCTCTCCCCACCAATTCGCACCCTACTAACCCTTTCCTACCACTCCCCACTCCTACCCCTGTTGACCCTGCCACCCCATACTCAACCCGCTCCCCAACCCTACCTCAAAAATGATGCTGCAAAGCTCAAAATTTGCATTGAACTTCTCAAGGCATTCCGGGACTGGATCCATGGGACTTTTCATCGATTCTCTTGAGGAAGGTCAAGGATCTCCGAGGAGTAACCGTGGCCACCTGGTCATGGAGCACATCATCCTCTACCTGGTTTCTCAGGGCAGTGTACCCAAATAGAGGACCACCAGGAATGAAAGAGCTCACAGTCGCACTCTGGAACGCCAACGGAGTCTCTGGGGAGAAGGCTGAGCTTGAAAGTTTCCTGTCAAAACATCGTGTCGATGTAATGCTATTGGGAGAAACCCACTTGCGCTCCGCAATGAGGTTCTTGTTAGCAGGGTTCATCTGCCATCGGAGAGACCGAGCGGGGGATGTGGAAATGGGTGGGATGGCGGTCCTGGTCCGAAGGGGCCTTGACCATCACGTCATCTCGTTTCCTCCCCTCCAACACATGGAAGCAACGGCTAACCAACTGGTGACCTCTACCGGCCCAGTGTGGACTTATTTCCATCTATTTCCCTCCTTACCGTCGGTTCGACCGGGCTACGAGGGCCGACATAGAGGTGTTGCTTCGAGGTACTACGCCTGTTTTAATCGGTGGTGACTTCAACGCTAAGCACCCTTCATGGGGCTCTAGGGTTATGTGCTCTCGCGGCGGATTGCTACGCAACGTCATAGATCTGCACGGCTTGGTGGCTTCCGGCCCCCCGACCCCAACCCACTTCCTTCACAACCCCCTTGGTTTCCGGATGTCCTCAACTTCGTTGTCTCTAGAGGGATCAGAAGGCGGTTGGTGCTGAAGTCTCGAGCTGAGCTAGACTCGGATCACAATCCCGTTCTTGTGAACCTGGGACGCGCTGTGTCCTTCATAGACCAACCCGAAAAACCCGACCTTGAGCGCACTAACTGGGACAAGTTAACGAATGTGTTGACAGAGAGGTTGGGACCCACCCATACCTTTCTAACAGCAGCGGAAATCGATCGCGGTGCATAGTTCATAACTTCCGCCATCAAGGGGTTGCTTGAAGCTTCGACGCCAAGAAACCATCCTAAGAGGGCACCACAGGCATCTTTGCCGATTCTATCCTCAGGCACGTCCGGGAGAAAAATCTGCTGAGGAAGGCTTGGCAAATCTCGAGGGACCCGGTAGACAAGGCACTGGAGCCGCAAAGTCCATGCGGTTCGCGAGATGGTCCAGGAATACTGGAAAAGTGTCTGGGAGGACAAGATTGAGAGCCTGTGAGTACAGGACAGGTCCCTGTGGCGTATGACGAGAAACTTGATGCAGGTCCCCACACCAAGGCCACCTATTGTAGGTCGTAGCGGGGTGGCCAACTCCGACCAGGAAAAGGCCGATACTCTCGCTGAGCACTTAGAGTAACTATTTGTACCGACTGACGACCCGTCAGACCCGGTACACATTGCGCACGTGGCTCGGGTCATCGGTGCATCTCGTACAGACACTTGGATGAACCTAAACCCACGGAGGCGACAGAAATGTCACGGGTGTTAGCCACTCTAAGACTAAACAAGGCCCCCGGACGCGACGGCTTCAATAACGCGGTCCGAAGAAAGCTGCCCTTGGAGGCGATTAACTTCCTCGTGGAGTTATTCAACGCCGTCCTGCTCCTGAGTCACTTCCCTGAGCTCTGGAAGCACGACAACGTCCTCTGTTTTAATATACCTGGTAAGGACCTGGCCCCAGCTTCATCTTAGCGACCGATCAGCTTGCTAGACTGTTTGGGCAAGTTGTTTGAGAGACTTATACTGACGAGACTGACCTGATATGTTCGCGAGGCGGGCATCTTGGTGGACGAGCAGTTCGGCTTTCGGGCGGGACACGCTACGTCTCACCAACTCGTCCGGCTCGTAGAGCGGGTCACGAGGAACTTCAACATCAACAGGCTGACTGGTGCTGTCTTTCTCGACGTGGCAAAGGCCTTCGATCGTTTTTGGCACGAAGGTTTCCTTTTCAAACTCCTCTCCCTGAACCTGCCCTTCTACCTAGTTAAGGTTGTTCAATCTTATCTATCTCACCGCACCTTCTCCACTACCTTTGGTAACGCCACTTCCCAAGTCAGAAGCATCCGGGCTGGAGTGCCGCTGGGTTCCCTCGTGGGCCCGATGCTCTTTATTCTGTATGTGAACGATATTCCCAAATCCCCAGAGACCAAGTTGGCACTGTATGCGGACGACACGGCTCTAGTAGCGGAGTCGTGTCAATGGCAGCTGGTTGAGGGGCGACTCCAGACGCACCTGACACAGTTGGAGGGGTGACTGACCACCTGGAGAACAAGTATTAACGTGGAGAAGAGCACCCCAGGGCTCTTCACATGGAAAAGAAAGTTCTACAGGCCGGCTCCACTCCAGCTGTTCGGAGAGCAGATCAGATGGGCGGACAGTGTTAAGTACTTAGGACTTACGCTGGACACCAAACTGACCTGGTGACTGCAATGCACCGAGAGACTGAACAAGGCGAGGCAAAGTCTGGGAATCCTAGGCCCACTGCTTAGCAGGCGTAGCGCCCTGTCAACTAGGAACGGTCTGACACTGTACAAGCAGCTTCTCAGGCCGATCCTCGATTATGCGTGTCCCGCTTGGGGCCACCTGGCGAACACCTGGACGTGAATCAAGGATAAGCGAACTAAGTAACTGGTGATCACAATGTGTGAGGCGTCGGTTTCTCCTCGACGCATATTTAGCTAGGTCTGTCACTATGAATAATCTTTGATAAAATTCTTACTCTTTATTCCTATGTTCATATGACATAGTTTTGTATGTCAGAGTTTTGACTTGTTTTTCTATGCCCATAAGGCATAGTTTAGAATGTTAGAGATCTTGCTCTTTTTTTCTATGTCCATAAGACGTAGTCGTAAATACCTGGGCAATAGTCAGATGCCCTATATTGTATAACTATGCTCCGGCTAACTTAATGCTTAGGATCATATTATGGTGGAAATCAGGTTATCTCTCGCTTTGTTCCATGAGCTAGTTGGGTCCTTGACTGATACCAGTCTCTAATATTTCTAATGGTGTACCTTTCTATGGTGTTCAACCTGTGGGTGTGCTACTAGTCCTGAGTAGTGGCCCGCAGGTAATAGTTTGTTTTGTCCGGCCCCCTTCAGGCGTCATTTGTATTAGTTAATGTTTAACTGTTTTCCCTAGATATAGTGTGTCCACACATGAGTAGAATGTTAAATATACTGTTGAATGACCAGGCAGTACTAATGAGGAATAGACCGGCCATAGTATCTTAATAGCCTAGATTCCTGGTAGCTCGCCATTAACTATTTGTAAACCTCTTCTACGAGCGTATTATTTGTATCTCATAATTCACTATGGTGTTAACTCATGCTAGCTAACTCATTTAACTACCAACGTTGTAACTCTTTATACTAAGACTTTCTAGAATTTGGTATCGTTAACTATTATTATTCATGTAAATTTCTTTCAGGTCTAAGTCTAGTAGCCGCTAGGCTGGATAGTTGTTATGTATTGTTGCTTAACCTGATATTAATATTTGCTTCATATTTAAAATGCCGTTGTGTTGAGGCAGACGCACCTTCGTAGCGGAATGTGTGTTAGTTCTACTTTAACGAGTTAATCCCACTCGTAATATAGACTTTCCTTACTTGTGTTGATTGCATAACCTAGTTGTTTCACTCCAAATATTCTCTATTGGAATACCTCTGTCAAAATTAACTGATTTAAATTCTCTTAACACACAAAGGACTGTCTTATGTGAAATCTAGTTAAACCATATGTAGTTCTATCAACTTGTTTAAATTTAAATAAACTGTTTTGTCTGTGCGGAGTTCCGTACCATTTATTTTATAATAGGATGTTTACTCATACAATATGATCCTTGCGGCTGATGAGCAGAAGTATGTGTTTGTATATCAGGTTGCACCTTTGTTAGAGATAAACGAAGATCACCTCTCATTTTTTGCAACCAAATTTTGACAGTGGAGCACGCAATGTTTGAAAAAAAAATGAGCAATGAATCCTCTGTATCTGCCTACCATCAAAGCAGCATCTTCAGTTGCACACGCTATTATATTTTGTAGTGGAATATTGTTTTTCTTGAAGAGCTTCACTATCACAAAGAGTGGACTCATCTATTTGCAGAGCAAATTTCTTAAATTGCAGTTAAGCAAATAATTGTTTTTCCACGTCATCTGACATTTCATCAATATGCCTTAATACTGAAGAGCTACTGAAAGGAATGGTCTGAGTAATTTCTTCATGTGCATTCTGGTATATTACAGTTGAAATTACAAAATACATTGCAGACAAAATCAACGATTCTACAATATTATGTGGCTTGCCAGTTTTTGCAATTAGCTTGGAAATCTCATAGAATGCAATTAAACCTTTATTAACTTTGGATGCTCTTTCGCTAAACATATTTTTTACCGTTGCCTTTGTTTGAAAATTGTCATGCGGGTTTTTAAAGTAATCCAGTGATTTATCCTTCTTGTCTTTGTGCGTTTTCTCCAATTATTGCATCCTTAGCTTACATGGCCGCATCCTTTCATTTGAAAGTGTGGTCAAACGTATTAGACACAGTGGCATTCTTTTGTCCTGAGGTGATGGGATAAAACCATGGGGAATATACTCAATCGAATATTGCAGAAATTTGTTCTTCGTCATAGTAGCCATGGGTAATCTGACATTAAATAAAACACAAACAAAATTAATAAATATGAAAGAATCCAAATAAAAAATACTTTAGTAAAACTTATAAAACCAACATTGTAATATCATATTCTTAAGAACTGAATCAATTTATTTTTAGCAGCGCGTCTTACTACCTGTTCAGGTTATACGCATATGTACTAATTACTCTAATGGGACAGGGATGAGAAAGTAGGCATTTTAGGAAAACCTACCCATATTTGCGTGGAAGGAGAGTGATAAACTATTATAATAAAACCACCCTCAGTGGATCCGGCCGGGAAAAAGACCCGTCATCAGCAGCCAGTCCAACATCATAGGCCAGGTTTTCAGATCTAAAATTCGACAAATAGTAGCAAATAAAAAACCTATGACTTTTTGGCTTTTTTTTAAAAACGAGGACGGAACCAGGATATTTATAAGATTATATTTACTATTTTAAAATTACAATACATCAACTGCTCGACAGAATTATTGCTTCACAAAATTAAATAATGTTCAAATTGAAAATACTTTGATACTTTCTGAGCTAATAAAACAAAATAAACTTAAAATAACTTTAAAAAAAAAAGTATTTTACAATTATTTTCACAACATTAGTAAAAATAAAATGAAAATTTTCACCCCTGGTCTTATTGAAAATCCCTACCAAATTGGCGTATATAACATAAATAATTGATTAATACATATGTATGTTTCAATTCACATTCATATCATGAAAACATACAAAGGACTAACAATGAAGTTAACTAGCGTCCAAGGCGAGAGAGTAACGGTGATGCCATAATATTATGTGGAGCAATGTCTTTTCGTTCCTACCAATAATAATTAAAAATGTTCACCCTTTTCACACAGTGTTTAATTTATGATTTCAATCAACCATATTAAAGTAGTGAAAAAACAAAAATACTTGAATTAATCAATTTTATAATTTCAAAAGCAGGCAATTAAAATAAAAAGCTGAACAAACTATGGATCCCTACCGTACATGAAAGTGTATTTAAACCGTTGAACATAAACAAGAAAGTTGGTCTATAGAAACAAGACATTTTTGGCAGTTTGGATTTTTAAAATTTATGACTGCTCTACTTCTAAATTTTCTAAAGATGTGGAGAGTTTCTAAACCAATGTTTATAAAAATTACTTTGTAGGTCACTCTACTTAAAATAAAACAAAACTACTGTGTTAAATTCATATATTATTTTTTGTAGCAGGAGTGTATTAAAATTCTATTGAAAGCTAATAATGTATTTGTAATGAAAGCTCATACTATTATAAAATGTCGAAAAAAATAGTAGCTGGAATGTATAAATTACTTCCAAAGTTGGGAACTGCCACAATATTAAAACTTCCACAGAAACGTATCTTTCCCCAATCAGTATGAATACTGAACTGAAGAAAAGCAAAAATGTTTACTTTAAATGTGATGGTAAAACTCCTGAGAGAAGTGGGAGATACTTAAAGATATAATAAATCATTTTTCCAGTTCACCCTTTCGCCTGCTCCGAAAAGGCTAGTTCTAGTTCTGGGAGCTCCCAAATATAAGGTTAGAGTTAAGCACATAAGGTTTCGTGATCTGGCCCTTCTAAGTAAGGTACAAAAAAATATATATATAGAGTTGTTGTGTTAAAATATGTAGTGACCAGTTCATATATTTTTATTTCTTTTTTATATTGGTAATATTTTTATTTTAAAAGTGATATGTTCGTGGCCCACTTAACAGTGTCCCTGGCTCCCCAATTTTATTAATTTTACCTATGGCCCCTCAGAAATACGGCCCGGCCCCCGTTGAGAACCACTGGTTTAGATAAATAAATTACTTTATTTGTTTATGTTTGTCACCATATATACTTTAAGGTTGATCACCTATATATCACTTATATTATTTGTTAATAACGTTTTGTAATATTTTAATTATTGTTCATTAAAACTTATCTTCATCTAAACTAATTACTATGACTTGTTAACTTCCTACTTTCTTCCTTCCAATATGCCAACTAGGATAGGAAATATTTACGCGCCAAACTACGTGGTGTGTTAGTAGATGCATCGCGAAGTGGTGTCTAATATGATCCCATAAAAAAAAGATCATGTTCTAGTCTGAATATATTAAAGTCCCCAAACCCAAAGAAGATAATCCAAATGAGAAGTAGGTGAGCACTAAGCAGGATTTTTTTTAAAGCATGGGCTTCGCAATTTGAAGAATTCTCTAAAAACTGATAAAACATTCTAAAATTTTCGATTTACAAATTTCAAAAAAGAATATGCATTCCAGTTATTGATATTCTAAGTCAACAAACAAAATACCATAAAGTCAATTAACTGTATTCCAAGTAGTTTTTAGTTCGATAAAGAACTTCGCCCGAACCGCCCAAGCTATTATTGGATCGTATCCGGAAAGTGGAAATCTCGTCCTCTGTTTAGAAAAGAGGGAAATGCGGAGATATTTCCTCCAACTAAAAGGGTGGAGCCTATAATTAATAAATTATAAGACATATTTTACAGGAAAAATATAAATAACGACCGGAGGGTTCGTTGTGCCGACCACATGACACCATATATCCGCATAAGTTGGCAATATTTGCGCCAACAGACGGTGACTGATCGGTTGATATGGCTCGTTTGCCGGTTGATGTAATGGAGATTTTTTGTAACTCTCAACAATTTCCTAGTTTAATTATATCGTTAAATAAAAAGTTTGGCTGGACAATCATTATTAATATAAATGTTTTATATTTGTATATTTTTATATTAGGGTCATTAATTTTTTTATTTCTTAGAAAATAACATTTTTAACATATTTTTTGGCAATTTTCTAACTTTACAACTCTCACAAATGGTCCAATGCATAAAAGCCCTGTTCAAATAGCTTCTAGAATCAACAGAGACTTGAATTTTTCTAAGTAGGGGGGAGGAGGGTATCATTCTGTAGCGAGCCCCCCTGGTAGGTCTAGTAGACTTCTGAAACAAACTCGTTAACACCCTGATATTAATTTGTTTAAATGTTCATTATTTTGAGTGGTCTCTCAAAATTCTTTGCTTAGGCGATCACACGATGGAAACTGCATGGGTTGAGCCAATGTTGATTGGACTTATGTTTTTGAATCTACTTTAATATATGATTTAGAAATTCTAAATAATAAATACGTTTATATGGTGTTGTAAAAAAGTTATATTTATTCTTATGGGGTGTGGATGATCGCTGATGAGAAACTTGGACAGTCATCGGAAAACTTTAACCATTTATATGTACGTGGTTAGTGACATTACCAAATTATGTTATATTACAAAATGATGTGTGTCGGAACGAGGCCTTCGAAGACTACAGGCCTAGATACAGATTCCGTGACGTCACTGTAAAGGGCTGTTGAGTAGATGAACGCAAGCTAGAATATTACTGCCTACATTATAAAAGTTCAAATTCTATTACAATTTGCAGCCAAAACCCCAAGCATAATATATTAATTCTTAAATGTGCAGATATTATAATCAATATTTTTTTAAAGTTCTAATATTGATATGACACCCAAGCTCATAGTTTAGAATATTTTAAGAAGATGAGTGGGTTAGAAGTTTTCTTTTTTGTGAGGAACTGGCAATTGTATCATTTTTCAGTTTGGAATAATTGTTTGGAAAAATATTTGCAGGAACACGAATAATCTTTTTAGTAATATAATTAACAGAAACTTCACATTTACAATCACTAAGATTGTCATTTAAATTGTTTAAGTAGCATTGTTTACTGGCTAAGTTTAGTACTAGATTTCTTTGATATTTTGCTATAGTAAAATCTTTTTCATATTTGTCAGATATCAAACATTGGAAGAGTAAACGTGTTATGTAATGACAGAGTGATGGACTTAATGTATTGTACAAAAACGAATGTATGACATGCGATGTAATTGTTTACACCCTCCAAAGACTTGTCACAAAATAAAAGATGTTTACATGCTTCGCATTTCAGTTGACGATCGACCTACACTATTTGCAGCATAACCTGCAATATAAATCAAATCCATTAAATTGTTTTCATTTCTACATGTCACAGTAAAAAAAAAACCTCTTCAAAATATTTGTACACATAGTACTACATTGTCAACATATTCCTTTTCGTAGTTGTTCAAATTTGAAAGAAATACTTTATTTCAAATTCCCAAATGTTGATGATTTTAATTTTACTAAACTTATTAGTTTAAATTTTCCTTAAGATTTTAAAATTTGTCTAATATAATTGCCACCACATATTTATTGACACTGTCAAATCTTGCTTCTAAATTATTAGGCTGAAATTTTCCTAATGGCACATAGGAAAACGAAAGATTATTTAACGGGTACCGGTACTTCACAAAAATAATCTTTTTTGTTGTGTGTTGAAAGGCTAGGTAGGTTTCATATGTTAATTCACCTATATGTTTGTTTGATGAAGTTTATGTGTTGGAAATCATCAGATTCTCCCACTTATCAAGCCACGTGGAGAAATTGTCTAGGAATTCCAAAGTTTTTAAGTTTGTCTCCCCTATTTTGTCACATAGGGGTCACTAATATGTTTCACTTTCATTGGATGCTTTACATTAACGCAATTTTGTAATGATACTGATTTGGGCCCCCTTCACATATGTAAATAAGTCATGGATGAAGTGCATTTTTCTTTAAAGTGCTATATGTAAATTGTCCTTTTAATACTTCATCCATGGAGAATCACACGCTTTTCAGAAATAATGTCAAAGGAGTGCACCATTAAAACTTATTTTTTTCTTTCATAAAGCAACTCCGTAGTGTTTAACAAAAAAGCAAGTGATTCTAGGTCCCTCTACCCAATAGGAAGCTAGCCTTAACAACACCTGTCGCCAGGACGCTTTCGATTAGTTGGTTTTGACACTGGACACGAGAGGTCCAAGAGGCAAGGGGTAGGTAATATTTAAGCTGTTTGTGCGTATGAACACAAACAGTGCCACTAACTGAAATCCATAGAGTACACAGAAAATGTTAGCGAGTAAATAATCTGCAGTTCAACGAATATTGTATAATTTTACATAATATATTCGTACCGAAGATAAAATCACTTTAATAGATCGTATGCAACATTAAAAGTCTTATTTATTCAAATAAATAAAACTTAAAAGTAATCAGACCGAAATACCGTACCTCTTTAATTAGTGCTCGATCACGGGGCAATAATCATCTAATTAAACGGCATAATTTTAACCGGTGCCCCAAGCAAACGTCGGCATAATAATTCCGTATCGTAATAATTGGCGCTCGATTACGGGGCTATAAATACAAATTATCACAAAACAAACCGTATAATAATAACTTCCACCAAGATTAAATTAATTATATAAATTTAACAGTTTCTGGTACATTCTTATTTTTTTAGAACTTTAAGAGCAGCTATGTTTTTTCGTCAAATAATTTGATTGCATATACAACATTTTGCTTTCCCACTGACGTTGTCAAAATACCTTTAGAAACAAAGGGCGATGGTTTTGTTTTATCTATAAATATTGTTTTTTCACGTCGCCGAACTGGCCTTAAATGTACATTACTGTCTGACGCAAGGTGATTAAATGGCAAGGGTGGTATTATTAATGTTTGTTCCGCGTCTTTTTGATTCAACCAATTGTTTTGAATAGATTCCAACAAATGAACGGAGTCAAATAATATCTTTACCTAGTTTATTTAGGTTTTTTAAACTAGGCAAAACACTACCATTACATAATTTAGTAACATATTTCTGTTCACCCTATTATTTTCTGATATTAGTGTTAAAACAGGATTTCTACATAAAGTTAATTTTTTTTTGTACACACAAAGTTAGCTAATAAGTTTATTTTCAGACATATCTAACCGGGTAGAGAGCTACTACGTCTTTATTTTTTGGCAGTAAATATGATATAAAAAACGCTTGCATTGTAGTAGCTTTCTGAACATTGCCATAAAAGCCTTCTTTTGACCCACCTTCATAAAAAATTGATGGTTTTACATAAACTAGTTAAGCGTACAACTTTTTTTCGTGATCATCGAACATCGTAGCTTTTTTCAGGTAAATATGTCATATGAGCTATGAGGCATTGTTGAACTTTCCGTGCTTAGTGGCTAAGATAATGACTTTAAATAGTCAGGATGGGGGCGGGGAGGAGGGTGGAGTTATCAAAAAATTTAAAGTTTCTCATTTGTTTATATGCCATTGGATTACTAAAATAAAAATAATAGGCCCATATTAAAGTTTCCTGTGTGTATCTGGGTGATTTATTAACTGCCAAATTAATTTGATCCCGCAAAAATAGTGTTTTAATGTTCAATGGAGAATTTTCCTCGGTGCTATTACAACATTATTTTTAAAATTTTGAGACAGGCTTCATTGTATTTTCAGTTGAAAGTTTCTCGGGAATGTATGAACCTAGATGGATCAACAAATATTATAGTTTGGACCAACTGTTAATTAACATTTCTGGTCCCAAAACCTATTGAATTAAAAATTCAGTCGTGTTGAGCCAGACCGCCGAGGACGGGGAGATCGAGGTTCGAATCTCGGTCGGGTGAACTGGGGGGGGGGGGGGGTTTCCTAAATGGTTTTCCACTCTCCCTCCACGCAAATGCGGGTTCACTTCCTCTAAATTCAACCTTCCCAATTCCTAATCAATTAGTGTAATTAGTACTTAAGCGTATAACCCGAACGGGTAGTAAGACGCGGTGCTAAATAAATAAAATAAATAAATTAAAAATTTTGTATGATCACATTATTATGTGAAATTTTAACAATTAAATTATTGGTATACTTTAATTTTAGGAATGTCACAACTAAGTATCAAATTTAATAAGAATATAATTATTTTCAGACACTATTTTTGTAAAACTATCTGTATTTATTGAGCTTATTTTACCTTTGAAATCCCGAAAATCTTTAACGATATTATCTTGAATCAATCTATTTAAATTTTAAATTTGAAGTTTTCTCTTCGTTTTTTAGGTGGTTTTCGCTTAGCTGGAAATTCTGAGGGGAAATACAAGGGATGATTAGGAAAAATTGACGGATAGGCATCATTGGTTAGCTTGGGAATTTTTCTAGGGACAATAAAAACAAATCCTTCATCTCTTGTAGCACGATCTTCTCGGATTATAAATTGTTCACAAAAATGATCCATATAAATAGCAGCAGAACTTCCTGGTACGAAAATATCCCCGTGGATTGCTCGTATCCACTGTTGACGTCGATGGGATTCCCTGGGACACATTACTTTCGAAGCATTTTTAAATTTTAAATTATATTTCAGGAATTAAAAGTTTGACGCCATTCAAAATATCCTGGAAAGGGGACAGACCAATATTATCTCTAAATTAAAGACTAACCATTGATTCACTGCACTGTTGATCAAATAATAACTTGTTTAGTAACTATTTTGGATCGCAGTAGGATGTTATATATTAAAACTACTAAAATCAATGTAACAACTGGACGATCGGCAAGGTCATACTAAACCGTAACAAATTTCTCGGCAACTCTTCAATCACAGTGTTGACCCAGCATTCCTGAGATATATAAGCCCTTCCGTGTGACGTCATCAACTTGCATAGAACAAGCACCCAAGCCTGTAATAGTATCTCGGAGGCCTCAGTCCAAAACCTAAAAGTGGATTTTACAAAATATGTTTGTCTCCATGTTTGTTTGTTCTAACCAACAGATGTGAATAGGCTTGATGGATTTTGATCAAACTTGATGTATTAGATGTTGTAGGGCAATACCTCAGGATGTTTTTTTTTAAATTTTGATCCTCTCTCAAATTAAGGGTGGTTTACTAATAAGTGATTTTTTTGTTCTAAATTACAAATTTGGCGAAAATGGCTCCAATTATTTGACTTAAAATTGATATCTAGGGAGTGTTTTACCTGACAAACAACATTGTATACTTGTTGTTTTAGGGTGAGGGTAGGAATTAGTTTAAGGGTAGTTTACTAGTAGTAGATTTTTTTAAATTTGTATATTTTAAGAAATGATGCATGAGATTTAGTCCAATATAAGTATCTGTTAAGCTTTTTACATTATCAATAATTAAATATATTTATTATACATATTTCTTTTCTTTAACAATAATAATTTAATAGTAGTTAGCCGATAACTGATTTTAGATAAAAATTAATATTTAAAAAAATGCTTTAATGATTTTGCTCAAAATTGGTGTTTGGAGATCATTTAACGTGATAGTAAATAAAGTTTGTTGGTTTTTATTAGATAAATTATTAATTTGAGGGTACTTTTTTCTTTTGACAAATTTTAGAAAATATAAAAAAAATTGAAAATTGCCTTTAAGACTGAGTTAAAAGTGGGTATCTAGGAATAGTTTTTCGCGTTAAATAAGAATACCTTTTTTATTTTTACAAATAAAAATTATTAAAGATTAGTTTACAAATAACTAATTTTTGATTTTTTTCACACTTTATTAGAAAGTTTGTACGATTGTGATGTACCATTTATTTAGATACAATTTATCTATTTTAGCACCACGCCTTACTACCCGTTTGGGTTAAACGCTTATTTACTAATTACGTTAATGGTTTTAGGGGTGCTGACAGTTATATTTATAAGAAGTGTACCCATATTTGCGCGGAGGGGGTATGGGAAAACAACTTTTGAGAAACCACCCTTAGTACACCCGACTGAGATTCAAACCTTGGATCGCCCCATAATAGGCTGTCTGTCTATTCTACTGCTAGAGTAGCGCCTTATACCATGCGGCCACCGGAGTGGGTTTGGATATAATTTACTAGATCAATAGTTTAATGTAGAGTTGAGGTCAAAAACATATTATAATGTGGTATATGTTATGTGGTGGAAACATTAGAATGTAAAATGGTGTGTTCAGTTTGATAACTAGTACAGCTAGACTCTATACAATTGTATAAATATTTTATTATATTGACCTTTAAAGATATAGTGAGCATGGTCAGCGTGTGAGAACACTACTTGGACGGAAACTGCAATAACACTTTAACACTACAGTTAATTAATGATAAAGTTATTTATAGGGGACTCCAATTTCTAAAAACTATTGAAACTTGAGTACCTCAGATTAAATTTAAATATTAGTTACAAACTTGCCAGTTTCCGGGACAATACTACGCTCAACAAAATTGAAACCTAATCAACTAAAACTATTAATTCTTAACATTTCTTCAGAACTTACACAATTGATAAATATGTTTGAAGAGTTAAAAAAAAAGTTCAACATTACTAATCCTAAACTCTCGGAGAAAAATAAAATACTGACCCTCATCTTAAATTAAATTAAAAGAACAAAATATGACATGACTGTATGAGGCATACATGCTATAATATTTTCAACACATTCAGGCAGTTAAAGTTTCAAATTTAAAATCTAATTAAATGGATTTAAATTTAGTTAAATTTGGCTATAGCAACATTCAACTTCAAAAGAGAGGAACTCGTTAGACTCAAACACAATTTTTTGAACACGTACAGCCTGGGAATGTAACATATATGAAGGTATTCTGAAAATTGAAAAAATGACACCTGGGCACGAGAATCGAACCCGGGACCTTTGGCTTATTACGCCAAAGCTCTACCACTGAGCTATCCAGGATTCGTCCCGTGCCCAGGGTCATTCTTCACTCATATTTTAAGGCAGGCTCTATGATGGACGTGCGGAAATCGTCGGCTACAAGTGTGTGATTATATTAATATCACGAGCTATCAGATAACGCAAAGGCAAAGCCAAAGGTCCCAGGCTCGACTCCCGTGTCCAGGTGTCATTTTTCAATTTTCAGAATATGATATCTAGATGGAGTAATCCTCACTAAAAGCATAAATAATAGCTTTGGCTATTTGATTCATATATGGAGATATTACAAACGTGACTATTAAATAATGTTGCTCACACACTTACTTCCGAAGAGACTTCACCCGTCCTACCCACTTCAACTTTCCCGTTTGATTGAATAGAGTGCTAGTCAGTCACAGCGTGGCGTGTCATGATAGATGACATCATGTATTACATGCAAGACCTTAGTAGAATGCTATGGATGCTTCGAGAGTGTTCCACGACTAGAACTGTCTGGGCTAGCACCAATTGTTCTATCGGTTCCACGCATGCGCCATGTTCCCCTTCCCTTACCAATCTCTGCCCTCCTTTGAATTCCCCTCTATCCGTTTCTGGGACCACATGATGAATTTCGATGACTATACATTGACCTGCTTCGTCCATATTGGTACTCATCACACCACCGTTGACTGCTTAGGTAGGGTAAGCGCCACCATAAGGCAGGCTATCAATCTTGCATTCAAAATTATCTTTCAATTTATATTTATTCTTTCAAAACTTTTCAAAATTAACCTTTCAGATTAAATACTAAATAGTAATTATTTATTTTAAATCAAATATTAAATTTAAAATCATATTTCTGAGGTCATTTTAGTAAATGTTTTTACTACTTAATCTGTCTTTAAGCCACTTGATGACATTATTATAATAAATATCTTATCTATATTTAAATTCCGTCATATTGAGTGTGGAAATAAAATTTCTTCTTTCAATTTAAATGCCGCCATATTTAGCATGGATAGAAATGTCTCACCTAATTGTACCACCTTACCAAGCGTGGGAAATTAGCTACCCCTGTAAAACGATTATGTCAATTGAAATTATTTGATATGTTAATTTTTAATATATTACCTTTTGTTATGAATCTGACGTGGGCATTATTTGTAACTTTAGTTTTCAGTCACTAATTAACTATGGATTAGAGCTTAAATATTATATTGTAAGTGGTTCATTTATTGCTTCAGTTTTGAACGTTTAATTTGAAGTCAATCCTCTTGCCCGGACTTTGTGGCCCGTCCCTTTCCATTTCATTCTCCGTCTTTGTTCGATTGTATATGTTTAATTCTAATGTGTGTCTTATCAATAAATGTTGATTTGGAGCCCACTTCCTTATTGTTTCATTTTGGGGCTATTTAGGACTGGAATTACTGGAGTACCCGGGGTGAATATTATGTTATAATATATTATATAATGCCTATTATAAATGTAACCAAAAATATAAAGGATGGATCATTGTGGCCACTATTTTATAATATGGTTTTCTCAAACGGGATCAGAGCAAGAAATTAATCCCATAGATGAAGTTCTGTATATTCTAGAACCTCTATGTAGGACCTTCCCCACGAGATAGGGGTAGATTATTAGTAGTACAGTACTGAGTGCTTTGCGCAACAGGAAAATTTATTTCATGGACCTGTCAGATCAGATAGATTTCATCGAAAAATTGAATACATTTAAAGAGAAACGTGTCAATTATCAAATACTGAGCCAATAGAAGCCCTTTTCGAATTTATTTTACATGAGAGCGACTTTTGTGACGGGCTAAAAGACTTCGCAATAAAGGATTATAAATCTATTCTCTGTTCCTAAATATCTTCGCTATAAACCATCTAATAAACCACCGCTGACAATATGTTTCTACTTACCTTAATCTCAGCTTATGTGAACTACAATTTGGTTACATGCACAGTCTTATTACAACTCACGAGCCAATGGCATATTAAAATGGCCCATCCAAATATAACAACTCCAACTTCAGTGAAGACTGGAGTAGAAAGAAGGAACGTTGCGCGCAAATGTATGAAGCTCCTCACCCCAGGCTACTCTTCGAGCCGTGAGAAGCAAGCATCACGTGATCGTCTCCCAACACACTACTAAATGGGAATCTTAGGTGCCTATGAGTCAATCACCGACCGAAGAAGACACACTGATTGTACGTTTGGCTGTGGTCACCTGCTGCTCAACACTTCTTTTATGTCTGTGAGGGTATTGGTGGTCTCGCCGAATAGGCCGAGAAATTACTTTAGGGAACTATAGCTCTCCATCTGAGATAGGTTTAGACGTATACTTAGATGTGTTTGCTAAAAGTTTATAATGTGTTCAGTGGGATGGCTGGCACTTTGTTAATTTATAATTTAATCTTGCAATTCGTTTAGAAATAGCTTACTCGCTCAGGTTATTGCATCAAGTTGCTGGGATGAGGCACGTACTTGAATATTATGTTTGGGTAGGAAGCTTAGCTTAATAACTTGCACCAGGGCATGTATAGGTCATTGATTAAAATTCCCTATTCAGGGTGCAGTGTGGAATGCACCCTGACTGGAATACAGTATCTCTTCTTGGTGTCCCTAGGAGGCAGACTGTCAATTTTCTAAAATCTAAATTTAATATTTATAAAAGTATTTGTTCTAAGGCTTTGTATTATTCCTTGTGGCAGTTTGAGACAAGTTAACTTTGTTTGGTTGCAGAATGGGTCTACCCTTATTTATATTTAGGTGGATTTGACCACTTTTATTGTTTAGGACAGTGGGATAGGCCTAACTCCTTTAGAGCTATTGATGATAGCTGGGTCTATCTGTCTATTGTCTCACACCTTCAGTGCAGGTACTAAGTTTAGTGGATTTTTGTCTGCCCTATATTTTCATTGCCTCTTGCCCCTAGTATGACCAACTATGGGCTTTTATAACTCTTACGTAATAAGCGAAGTTGAGGCATTCCTAATTGGGGTCATGTTACTAAATTTCCACGTAGAATGGACATAATTCTGTGTGTGACAGTTGTGAATGACTTTTCGACATAATAAGAGATTTCCTTCACATGTTTAGTGCGTTGCTAGCATACAATATCGATGGTGTTGAACTGCAACCTCGTATGTCAAAAAAATTGCAAACTGAGAATTCACTTGATCCCTATCAAAAAAGTGATCCCGAATCTTCTGAAAAAACCTCGTATGTCAAGGCAGGGATGCAAACCTTGAAAAATGAGTTTAAAAACTCCCTCGTAAGTCAGGCGGTTTCATTTCTCTGCTTCAACCTCTTAAGTCAAACTATTTGACTTACGTGTGTTTATTGTCATCCATGGCTTCCTAGATTTGAATGCAGATAGCTCGTATGTCAGTTGTTTCCCGCTATTTCTCTATTGTTTGTTCTGTGATGTGTCTTGTTATTTATATTTTCACAAGCTCTATTAGTTCTGCTGTTGGAAATTTTGAAATATAATTATTTTAAGATTCGAACTGGATAATAAAGGTAAGTACGCTTTAAAGTACATTATAACAATTTAACCTAGGAGTTTTATACATTCTTATTCATTTGCTTAAAATGTTAGTGTATGATACTTAAATATAACCTATCTAATATAAACCTGTATGAAATGTGATGATAAGTTATTTTTGCAAAAAACCTTTTATGATTGATTTTGCCAAAAAAAACACACACATTTTTAAATGAGAAAGTGTTATTTAACAATTACAATAACTAAACAAATAAAAATAAACAGCTAATCAAATGTAGGCCCTAAATATAAACATGAAATAGTTCTTGTATTAAGTACGTCTAACTTGTTCAGTTGGTTATTTATTAGAAAAAGAACCAGTTAGAAGTGATACTCTATGGCACTAGGAACTCAATAGTTCATTGCTACAAAGTATGTCACCTATCCCTATCCTGAGCTAGTTATATATTATAGTCCAACTCCTTACACCTTATCTCTCTGAGGTCCATCCTAATGTTATCACCATGGAGAACATCTGGTAAAACTGTTTTGTATATCCTGTGTTTTACATTTCTAGTTTTTATATTAAAACCTTATTGAATGTTTATTTTATAGTTATTTACTTATTTATTGTAATTATTAAACAAGACAATTTTAACATTTTTACAATTTTATTTACTAACTTAATAGAAGGGAATAATGTTTATTTTTTTTAAATATTATTGCCATAACATTTATAGTCATTCTTGCCTGCCTTGAAAAAAGAAATATAATATCCAAAACATCGGCTGAAATTTGAATTGTATTTAAGAAAACTTGTTAAGACTGATCCCCCCCCGCCCCCACCCCCTTTAACAACCCTAAAAATAAATACAAAATAAATATAATTATAACTATGGGTCTTCTTAGGAGGATGAGGCTAACTATTACAGAAACCTAAATTTTCAGATGGAGTCTTTCAAGTCTAGAGCCCAAATAATCATGTCCTTGGCATTGGCAACGAATGTTGATGATGAAGAGCCTGGAGAGGATGGAGGACCTTCAGATGAAGATGTAATGCGGCAAATGGGCTTTGGGCATTTACTTTCAAATCAAGTAAGCAATCAAGGAAAAGAGGTAGAGAAGATCTCAAACACAACTATATTAGTCCAAGACTCGAGTTCTGTAAGCACTTTGGTGAACAACCCGAGCTTAGACCTTCCTGGGATTGAGCTTCCTAGGTCTGCCAGTGTTGATGTAACCACGCCTGAACATTCTTCTTCTCGGACTGAGTTTGACTCAAGTAATACTACACAAAACGAAATCAATGATCCTTCATTCGTTTTTGATTCTAATGAAATCAATAGTTCTGATAGTGAGGCAATTGATGATCCAGATTCTGTTAGGCCTAGATTTGACCTAGAAGAGGAGATTGTATCAATTGATATTGTAAACGAGTCTACAGTAGGGCTTCCTGAGAGACCGGCAATCACAAAACGAAAGAAAATGGAAGAGTGGAAGCGGAATAAGGTTAAAAAAATTCGTTTGGAAGGGAAAAGTTACACCAGTCTTGAGAGGAAGATAGGTAAAGAAGGAAAAATAGTTAAGAATAAGAAAGACAGAAAAGAAAGAAATATTCGTCCAGTATGCAACTCTGTAGCCTGTCTTAAGTCAAGCAAAAGACATTGCATGCAAATACCTGAAACAGCCCGTAACTCTATGTTCAAGAGGTTTTGGTCAATGACATGGGGTGAGAGGAAAACCTATGTTGCGTCTCTGGTAACTTCCACAAATAAAAAGCAGATAAGAAGAAAGGAATCTGGTGATCGTCGTTCAATATCTCTTCACTATCACCTGATTATTGAAGAATCAAAAAAAGAGGTTTGTAAGAAAACATTCCTCAATACCTTTGATATTGGAGAATGGGCTGTAAGGAATTGGGTTATGAATTCTGAGCATGGAATGAGTATTAGGAATAACGCTGGTCTTAACAAGGAAACTAATGATAAAAGAAACTCTGTCCAGGGGAAAAGTGATGGACCTTCTACACAAGGAGATGACAACGAAAACAACGGTAATGTGAATCCACCAAGAGCAACTAAAACAAACGGAAAGCCTAGAGCTAAACTTTTTGCAGTCGATTTTCTCAGTCGACTTCCAAAAATGGAGTCTCACTACTGCAGGAAGGACACTTCTAAACTGTATCTTGAGCCCATAATCAAGTCAGGGCAAGAATTGTTTAATTTATACCTAGAAGACTGCAAAACTCAGAACAAAATTCCGCTTTGTCGGTTCACATTCATGGAATTAGTCACCTCCATGAATATTTCTTTATTTCAAACTAAAAAGGACCAATGTGATGTGTGCTGTGAACATAGGGTAGGAAACATTTCAGAAGAAGAGTACAAGGATCATGAAAGAGCAAAAAAAGAAGCCAGGGATGAAAAAGAAGCAGACAAAGTACGAGCAGACAAGGGCGAGTGTAATGTATACACAGTTGATCTTCAGCAAGTTAAACTCGCACCGTCTTTAAAAGCGTCTGCTTTGTATTATAAAACAAAATTGTGTTGCCACAATCATACTTATTTCAACCTTAGTACAAAACAAGTTTGTTGTTACTGGTGGAATGAATCAGAGGGAGAGATAAAGGCTACCAATTTTACCTCTTGTGTTTTAGATTTTCTTGAAAAAGAAATAGCAGCCTGGCCACAAGAGAAACCAAAGCACATTATACTTTGGTCTGATGGATGTGTTTACCAAAACAAGAACAAAACTCTTGCAAATGCATTGCTAAATCTAGCTATGAGGACCACCTTCTTGATAGAGCAGAAATACCTTGAAAAAGGACACACGCAGATGGAGGCTGACTCCGTGCACGCTGCCATTGAGCGCAGGCTGAGGAACAGAGAAATACATCACCCTCATGATTATCTGACAGTGACACGAGAGGCAAGGAATAAGCCTTTTCCATACATGGAAAAATGTCTCAACCATGAGTTCTTTAGAAACTATGAAATTCCTGAAGGGCAGGCTTATTCCTCCATCAGACCTGGACATTTAAAAAATGACCCAACCGTGAACAATGTTGTTCAATTAACATACAAGGTGGAGGGAATATTTTTCAAACTTCAGTTTTCCTCAAACTTGCAAAAGCTGCCTCAAAGGAAGAAGCTAACTTTACTAAACATTGTGTATCCAGGATTGTACAGTAGCCAGTTCAAATTATCTCACACTAAGTGGCAACACCTGCAAGAACTAAAGTGGGTTCTTCCCCAGCACTTCCATCAGTTCTATGATGACCTCCCCCACCATGGCAAGATTGACGAGTCAAAGTCGGGTAAAAAGAAAATCATGTAGCTCTCTAAATCTCAGTTTTGTATAAATAAACAGTTTGTAGTTCAACATGAAAATAATTCCTTTCAATTTTTTTTTTGTACTTTATAAAACTGAAATAATATTTATGTTGTATTTATGCCATAAATTGATTAAAGAGAGAAGCTCTCTCTCTGATTGGATTCCTTTCTCATTTAAATATTTTTCTTTACTTTGTAACAAAATATCATTTAAGTTGGATTTGTATTATTATGCTTAGTTGAATAAATCCCCTATGTCATCTTGTCTTTTCAAAACTTTGATGTGTATTTTTTGCAGCAAACTCTTATGTCAAATGCAACAAACTTGTAAGTCAACATTCTAGCATTTTATTCATACAGCAACATTGTATGTCAGTTTTTATTTTATGCAGGGTTTGAAAATTATTTTTGTTATCATTTTCAAATAGTTTTTGAATAATGAAAATTAATTTAGTAATAATAAATTTACCTGTATTGATTTTCAAGATACTAACATGTTTTTTGGCTCTCCTGTAAAACTTACTTTTTTGACATACGAGGTTGCAGTTCAACACCATCGATATACTATTCTACTGTAATCCCTTTTAAAGATAAGTATTTAGCTTTGATACCATTAGTTTGGATAGCCTAGAGCTTTATTGTTGTTTATAATCCTTATATTGCTTGACAATAATAATTATGGATTTTGTTTACTAATATTACCGTTTCTATCTCTCCCCCCCCCCCCCCCCCCATGGGCGCTCGCTGCTTGTTCTCAGTTCTGTTATGTATATGAAAATAGCCTCGGGATTTGATATATACTTAGATTGTCTATTTACACTTTATTTTAAGTTAAACAATTTAAATTGACTTTCTTTATTTGTATCTACATGTTTCCTTGCTCAATTCAAGTGTCCCTCCACAACATTAAATTCATGTTGTACAATATGAGAGACAGTCAGGGATGTTACAGTTGTTTGAAGTTGTCCACTTAAGGACAATTAGGGAACAAATCAATACTTTGTCTAAGGGTGATCATGTGTCACTTTAGTGGGTGGAAATAAAATAAGTGTATGTAGCACCTAAGGGATTTTTCAGGATATCTTCTGAATTAGTTTACTTCCTATTATTTATTTAAATGCTTCGAAAGATGAAATTAGAACACGCCCTCAAGGACCCAATATTTTATGGTTCTACTACTAGATTAGCATAATCAGGGTACATAGCAGAACATTTTACTATTTTCGTTCCCGCCCAGGTTGGGTCTGCCAGGTGTGTTAGGCGGTCCGCTGATGGGATCATAGAGGAAATAAATGATTGTTTGAAAGATCTAGAGTACAAAATTAACCAGGTATTTCCGCTAAGTCAACAATACTTTGTACTACAGTTAACATTACTTGAGAAAAGCAAATAAGAAGCATAATCTAATAAAAAGTGATGTCTTGAATTTCCGTCTTCGGAGATGGAATAAGTGGATGATCAGCAAATCCATCGAACGCTTATCAAGTGGTCCGCCAATGATAAAAGTTTGTAAAACACTGTAGCAGAGTGATCAGTCGATGGAAAAGGGGGAGCGTGTGATAATTTCCTCACGCCGAGTCCCAATTATCAAAATATAATCATAAGAGATTCCGCCAGGGTAGAGCAACAGGCCACGTGATAGAGCTGGCAGACGAACTTGTACAGAAGTAGAAAGTAGGTGTGAATAGTAACATATACATTCAGTCAAATGTCCTTTATTCATTATAATCGCAGTAAATATAGAGTGAATAAACTCACAACCCAATCGGATCCTAGAAAGTCGAGTAGGGTTGGGGACCAATAGTGGCCGGCTGGAAACTGGGGGCGCTGGAGAAACTCCGTGCTCTGCTTCCCACACGTCTAAAATACCTTAATTCTGATATAGGTGATATGAGACCAAGTAGCATTGTTTACATCCTGGATATTTCCTGTGATAAAATTCTAGAGGAAATATGCGTCAAAACATATTTACGTAATCATTATTATTATTTATTATATTATTTTTTATTAGCACCGCGTCTTACTACCCGTTTGTGTTATACGCACTCACGCTAATGTGTAATGGTAGGGTGATTGTGAGATGAAATGGAGGACCTACAGTTTAACGTGGAATCCGAACCATGGTGGAGGCCTGGCATTCCTCACATTCACAAGTTGTGATTAACACACGTCTTGTCAGAGGTGAAGGAAGGGTTTGGCAATCAGATAAGTCTGTGCCGGGACCGAGGATTGAACCCCGAACCCCAGCACAGAAGTCCAACACCTTATCCCTAGACCTCCTCCAGGTCACCCTTTTACGTTATCGTTAAGCATGGGGCACTATCGCAGGTTTTTACCCTTGAATTTGTCCAAAGATATTTTGTCTGCTTTCTCTCTCTCTCTCTCTCTCTCTCTCTCTCTCTCAACGAGGTGACTCTAGTGGCATTTCCGAAAGTCTGGCGGAATGTCCCGATCTACTCTACCTAGAGTCGTATCTTACTCTAAGTGGGATGGCTTTTTTTTTGGCTTTCACATGCGGCAGAGCGAGATACCAATCATCACTCATAAAATCAACTGCCATCAATCATAAAAGTAGGTATGCACGTGATGACATGGTTCGGTCAAATGGGATATAGCACCGGTTTTAGGGCTGGAACCAGGTAGTACAACTATTATAATTATTATATTATTATTATTATTATTAGCAACGCGTCTTACTACCCATTCGGGTTATACGCACTGTAAACTATAAGGAAAACACAAAGTTTATTTGGGCGTGACCCGCCTCAGTGGCGAAGTTGGCTAACGCGCCAGTCGTGTTGAGCTAGACCACCGAGGAACGGGGAGATCGAGGTTCGAATCTCGGTCGGGTGAACTGGGGGTGGTTTTCCTAAATAGTTTTCCCCACTCCCCCTCCACGTAAATGCGGGTTCACTTTCTCTAAATTCAACCTTCCCAATTCCTAATCCATTGGAGTAATTAGTACTTAAGCGTATAACCCGAACGGATAGTAATACGAGTGCTAAATAAAAATAAAAATTGGGCTTGATTGTATCGTGACGTAACGAGACAAACCCTCACATGACGTCATACACAACCCCCACTTGTCCCCACTCGTCCCTCCCGCAGTGCAAAGTGGTGTGGCAAACAGTTTATTAAAAACCATCATCGAGTATCTGAACCCCGACCTTCCTGTAACCCGTTACCACCGATTCAGGTTATCTTAACCTAACTCTAGGAGATACATAAAACTTTATCACCGATGGTTAATTTGTCTTTGATCGGAAGGGTAAACTTATTTTCAAATTGATTGATTTTCATTCTTGTTTTGACTCGCACATAGGAGTGCTAGAACATTAGGTAGACGACTCAACAACTGAACTAATGTGTCGGGCTTCAAACGACTTAAAAGTTGAAAGAATGAAAGATAAAACTTTAATTAACTTCTTTATTGTCGCGCATCTATTTACATTTAATATAAAGTCTGATTACAAATAGTTACTTGATAGCTTTACACATGAAGTAGCCAAGATAAAAAAATACTATTAAAATTCCACAAAAGGTTTCTTTTCTTTCACAAAAATTATTACAACTTAACAAAACTTTTTCAGTGCTACTAACATTATAACGACAAAATAATGAACGTAAATATGTTATTAGTAGTTATGCTGGTAGTAGGCTAATTGGTTCCCTCTTTGAAGGTGAGTATAATAATTTAGATAATATATTAGAAATCCATGCGAAAATATTGGTAGTTTAAGATTCGTTGATTAATCGGAAACCAAGCCGCATTTCATTATTTTGCCATGTTAAACCGAAAAATATTTCAAATTGATATCACTGGGGAAATAAAATATCTACCTTATTTATAAATACCAAACAATACATCTGAACTATTATCTTGTTATATGATCAATGTCGGAACAGTGGACCAGTGGTCAAAATGTAAAGCACATTTATTCTGGTTTTTCAGTGACTGGGAAGTCGGGGTTGATTCCGGCTGGGTATACTGTCTAATAAAACTCTAATATTTCCTTGTGTACTTTCTCACACTTTCCATTGGCTAGCAACAAACATATAGGCCTACATATATGGTAAAAAATATATAGAAGAAACTAGACTCGAAATACACCTCGGGATCCCAGGTTTTGATTAGAAAGAAAATTTTGTAAACGGACTATACCTTGAAGTTATTAGTGACATCGCCTGACTCACCTGGATAAGACAGTGGACCTCCCAGATCTGCCTCCAGCCATAGCCGGCACAGGTATCATGTGGGTCTAAGGTACAACAATAGGAAGGGCTATAAGTAATAGTAATAAATAAAATGAAGTAATAGTAGTTGACGAGGCTTAGATTAGAAGTTGAACTATAATTTAAAATAATATAATAAAATGTTGACGCAATTACTACCTAACAGAATTATGTGTAGTGAAAAATCTAAATGTACAGATGGAAGTTAAAGAAAATATAGAAAATTAATAGTAATCTGAAATCATTATTCAGATAAAAATATTTACTAACATGTAAACAATATTATTGAAGACAAAATTATGAATTTAATAAAATTATATATTTAAAATATATTGTAACAATTCTCAGATTTTTTAAATAGTACATAAAATGAAATATTAACTTCACATTCATTGTAATCTGTTGAATCCATGACCTGGCTCAAATGTGTATTATTATTATTATTATTATTTAGCACCGCGTCTTACTACCCGTTCGGATTATACGCTTAAGTACTAATTACGCTAATGGATTAAGAATTGGGAAGGTTGAATTTATAGGAAGTAAACCCGCATTTGCGTGGAGGGAGAGTGGAAAACCATTTAGGAAAAACCACCCCAGTTCACCCGACCGAGATTCGAACCTCGATCTCACCGTCCTCGGCAGTCGAGCTCAACACGACTAGCGCGTTAGCCAACTACGCCACCGAGGCGGGTATCAAATGTGTATCATCAATCTCAGGCTCAAAAGAAAAATGTAATAATAAACAATGTTAACATTTTAAAATATGTCTTGACTTTGAATTTAAATGGATAGTCAGTTTCTTGAATAAAATCAAAATTTAAATAGATAGGGGTCGTATCTAATAGTATAAGGAAGTAGATATTGGCAGATGAACAAATCTGATTTTAAAAAATAACCTGAATAAAGTCCTTGTATTGTTGCAATCACTGTTGCAGTCTTGAAATATTAATTAGGGTCCATAAAAAGGTCGTCGCATCAAAATCCTTCTCTCCATGATTATTGTCGTCCGTAGATTCCTCTTCATTGCGTCGTTAGTCTCGCGCCGGTAGCATAAACTTTGACCAAAAAAAAACCCTTGAAATAATAAGGATCGAGAATACACACGTCCATCCTTGACAAAACCTTGGTGCATGGGCTCCCCTTCATGTCTTCTTGCAACCACCCAGAATTCCTTACGGGCTTCCAAAACCGGCACTGCAGTTTGCATTATAACGGCGATTTGATAAAACGCCGTAATTTACAAATCGGGTGAAAATATGATCGAAATTGTAGAAAATAAAACAATTAAAAGTAGTAAGATGAATATAGTCAAGTAAGATTGTAGCTGTATTCGTTTAATAGAGTGCAGGCCCAAACTAAACGTCAAAGTGATGAGTCTCGGTTGTTTCTGAGATAAAATGATGCGCAAACAAACAACAGTCTTTCCTTGCTTTCCCTATTCATCACAGTGCAATGTAAGTGGATTCCCAAAATGGTCACCATATTTCCGTCTCTGTCGCTCGCTTGAAGACTAGTCTTCTTGTCTAAAGCCGGTCCCACACTAACAAATGTTCGTGTGTCGGGTGACTGTCCGAGTAGTGTGGGAGGTACAAGATTGGTGAATAACGAATGTTCGTGTGTCGGGTGACTGTCAGAGTAGTGTGGGAGGTACAAGATTGGTGAATAACGAATGTTCGTGTGTCGGGTGACTGTCCGAGTAGTGTACGAGGTACAAGATTGGTGAATAACGAATGTTCGTGTGTCGGGTGACTGTCCGAGTAGTGTACGAGGTACAAGATTGGGGAATAACGAATGTTCGTGTGTCGGGTGACTGTCCGAGTAGTGTACGAGGTACAAGATTGGTGAATAACGAATGTTCGTGTGTCGGGTGACTGTCCGAGTAGTGTACGAGGTACAAGATTGGGGAATAACGAATGTTCGTGTGTCGGGTGACTGTCCGAGTAGTGTACGAGGTACAAGATTGGGGAATAACGAATGTTCGTGTGTCGGGTGACTGTCCGTGTAGTGTGGGAGGTACAAGATTGGTGAATAACGAATGTTCGTGTGTCGGGTGACTGTCCGAGTAGTGTGGGAGGTACAAGATTGGTGAATAACGAATGTTCGTGTGTCGGGTGACTGTCCGAGTAGTGTGGGAGGTACAAGATTGGTGAATAACGAATGTTCGGTCGAATATTCGGCATTCGAAGGGTTTCACCTTGGGGGCGGTCTCTTGACACGAATCAAAGGAAGTGAATGTTCGCCACTGGAGTCTCGGCGAACATTCGAAATGCTACCACATCATACTTCAATTGTTCGTGGCTGGTTGTGTACACGCCGGGTACTGTACTAGTTCTATTATGTTGTGGCTATTGTAGAATTGTCTGGTTCATTCACTTAATGTTTAGCTATCTATTTATACAATACAGTATATTGTAGTGTAACATGTAATGTAACATTAAATACTAGTTTTATTTACTAAGTTGGTAATGGTTTTATATTCTGAAAATTGAAAAATGACACCTGGACATGGGAATCGAACCCGGAACCTTGGGCTTAGTACGCCAATGCTCTAACTACTCAGCTATCCAGGAATCGTCCCGTGCCCAGAGTCATTCTTCACTCATATTTTAAGGCAGACTCTATGATTAACGTGTGGAAATCGTCGGCTACAAATGTGTGATTTTTTATTATTATTATTATTATTATTATTATTATTATTATTATTATTATTATTATTATTATTATTATTATTATTATTATTATTATTATTATTATTATTATTATTATTATTATTATTAGCACCGCGTCTTACTACCCGTTCGGTTTATACGCACTTACGCTAATGTGTAATGGTAGGGTGATTTTGAGATGAAATGGAGGACCTACAGTTTAACGTGGAATCCGAACCACGGTGGAGGCCTGGCATTCCTCACATTCACAAGTTGTGATTAATACACGTCTTTTCAGAGGTGAAGGAAGGGTTCGGGAATCAGATAAATCTGTGCCGGGACCGAGGTTTGAGCCCCGGACCCCCAGCACAGAAGTCCGACACCTTACCCCTAGACCACCAGGTCACCCTGTGATTTATTAATATCATGAGCTATCAGATAACGCAGCCACGGCACGGGACGATTCCTGGCGTACTAAGTCAAAGGTCTCGAATTCGACTCCCGTGACCAGGTGTCATTTTTCAATTTTCAGAATATGATATCTAGATGCGAGTAAATCCTCACTAAAACAAATATAATATCTTTGGCTGTTTGATTCTGATAATGGTTTTGCTAACACCAAATAGCTATGCCGACTTTTATTTGCTTTGGTCTTTATATTGTCATACTCTTGTTGAACGATACTATCCACCACCTTCTTTTTCTTCTGGGTTTTCTGGGCTTATCACGCTGCAATAACAATACACTCGATAGTATAATAAATGCAGCAACAGCAATGATGTCATCACTTACGCGGTCCATTGTGCATTGGCAGCCGACTGCCACCTAAATGAATGATCTGATCTAATATTCGGGGTAGACATTCGCGAGAAGTGTGTGAGGTCCACAGAAGGCGAAAATTTGTGTAGGTATCATGACAGAATTGAGTGACGAATGTAGATGAATATTCGGGTGAATATTCTGCCGAAAGCCGAAACATGATTCCGTTTTAGCGAATAGTGTGGGACCCGCTTAACATATGCGCAATGATTCTACGCATCCAGCATTCCACAGGCTGATAACAAATTAATTTCTTGAAGAGATTTTCCTCCAGCTGGTCGTTTCGTTAGTAAAATACGTAAAAAAAAAGGGTAAGTTTTAAATCTCTTGAAGTGTGAATGTTATTGTAATAGTATTTAAAATTTGGCTCGACTGAGTGCAATGTTTACAAAGGGAAATAATCATCTACAATTAAATACAATGTATTATTAATATATAGTACTTAGATTTGTCCGCTAGGATCAGTAAATGTCAACCTCCTAACAGTTTTACCAGCAAAAATTAATTCCACGCCTGTCGTAGGTCTGTACGACAGAGGTTGTTCGTAATTGAAAACACTTAAATTGGGTCGCACCATGTGCATGGCACATAGCTCTGTATGTAATTTCTGTTCGACCTCCACCATTTGTGGACTTAGAGACTGGATGATTGAAGATGGACATGCACACCATAAGACGTGTGCTGAAAACAAACCCGTGGTTCCGTTCTGTACGGTCGGGTGTTTTCCCTGCTGATCAACTACCCGCAAAAATAGCGCGACCTGCCGCTCTCGTCATCAACACGGATCCACACACCAAGCCTGGGACGCATTGGGTCGCCATCTTTATCGACAAGAACGGCGTGGGAGAATTTTGACAGTTATGGTTTTCCACCCCGTATAAAGTCACATCTGGCATTTATAAGCAAAAACACTTCCTGCACATCTCATAACACGATACAATTTCAAATCATAGCCTCAAATGTTTGCGGCCATTACTGTCTCGTGTACCTTCTCAATCGCGCCCAGAACATTCCAATGAAAACTTTCCTAACCCTATTCTCGCCCACCAATCATACAGGCAACGACGCTAAGGTGGTGAGATATTACAACACATTTTTCAAGAAGCTAGGCTCCTGCCGCCCCTCAAGAGGCTGCATCCAATCAGCGTGCGCCTATAAAAGGGGCATCCCGACGGCGTGTCAGCCATAATCACGACAGTTGTCGAAGCTATCAAACATCACGGAAGATCAAGACGTTTGCACCCGCAAAGCAACGCCGGTGAAGCCGCTCGCCATCACCAGTATTTTCAACACTTTGTTTCTTCTGGATGAAGTCGAAGCCAAGCGAGTCATCGTCGGCATGAGCGTCAAGAACAACTTTACGGCCTATGACCAGCTAGAAAAATGTGGAAGGAACTGTGCGGTGTTTAACCGTACAGAGTGGCAAGAACTGGGCAGCTACAAGTCGGTCATAACAAAGTTTTTCAGCAACACGCAACCTCCTCAGAAGATTAGTCTGACTAATTATGAAATCTCTCTGAGATGCATGTGCGGTGACCGTATGGTCTTCATCAGAGGGAAACAAGACGCCGGACTCAAACGGGTCGCCTATCTAGCACCTAGTTGGGTGCGTCTTTGGGATGTGTGGGACCTCATCGACGTCGCCGTCGAACGCCGGGATATGTGGTTGACACCCGTTGCACGATATTGCAACGATTTGATCGACACACGATCGACATATGTGACACGCTAACAGAATCAGTGGATGTTATCGACCTCGAACAGCCTACGGTGGAAATACATATCAGAAACCTGGATCTTATCAATGCTACCTACTATAAACGTCAAGTCGTCGGTTTGGACTCTTACATGCTGGATTGTGAACTAAAAACAATTCTACTAATACATCTAAGAGGCACTGTAGCAAAACGTATGAACGAATATATGCGTCATTCCTGTAAAAGTGTATAGTAAATATTATGTATGTCTGTGAAACCATTTAATGTATAGTAAATATATGTTTGTAATATCGTGTTTTATTCACGCAAAGCCTGTTTGTTCCTTATACGTAGTGTAACCAGATACGAGTCTTGACTTGACGAGCCGGCAAACTGGCACCAAACATGAACAGGGTCAATGACCTCACGGTCACAATCTATTCCTGTGACTTGTCTTGTCAAGCCGCCAAACTGGTGCCAGGTATGAGCCATCAGGGTTGCGACAGTGTGATGACGTTGTTATCCATCCCTTCGACTCGGGGGTAACTGGATTATGTAGTTGATGTCCCGACGGTGGTGACGTTGTAGTGCAGACCCACGTGGGTAGGAAAAAGGTCGTGTGTGTTCCGGCAACGTTAGTCGGGTGGAACGGAAGGATGTTCCGGCAACGTGAGTCGCGGTGGAACAATGATGGAAGAGTCACACGAGGCAACGTGAGTCGCGGTAGGAGGCTATGGTGATGGTGGAGAGGGAAGAGGGTTAAACAAATTGCTCTTTCGTAACATATAACAATTTAATAAGCTCTCTCGTATGAGTGGTGCACCCAGGTGGGCCACCACTGATTGGCCGAGGCTAACTGACCAGTCTGACTGGCTGACTGGTTGGCGACTGGCCTTGAGACCAAGGAATCACCGTGTTAAATACCCTCCACTGCTGTCCTGGCCTTGTCCAATGGGAGAAACAGGGGCGTCCCATTGGTGCGTGCAAATTGGAGGGATAGTGCCCATCACGCGAGCCAATAGAGGCAGGAGTTCTCTTTGGCGCTGTGTATAGAGGTGCACTCGTCACGGACGGCTTCAAGACATGGACTGTGGATCGGTCCAGGCAGTAGAGAGGGTGGGTGGCGCGCCTGTGCAAGTGTGGAGGAAAGAGACAAGGGGCCGACTCAACAGTGAGGGACAACAATGTATTCGGGAAAACCATTGCCACATAGAAGGGGGCAGGGGAGGGTTGCCATGTTCAATGACCTCATGTACTAGCTCACGGTTTCAAGGTTATGATCTATTCATGTCTCAACTTGTCTTGTTGAGTCACCAAGCTGGCGCCAGGATTGCGATGACGTCACCTGGAAACCCCGTTGCCTCATAGATGGGGAGGGAGGGTTATGACACCAAAATAGATTCAGGGGCTTGTGAGAGGGAGCCATTTCCGATGCTCGCACTCTACGCTAAACAGTCGTTGGGAGAAAGTTCGTGATGTGCCCTCAGTAGCGATGCCTGGTACGTCGTGGGAGGAATGTCCGACGCCGCAGACTGCACGTTCCCCTACCAATAAATAAAATAAACTCCAACGCCAGTCCCTATCCTACCCAGACATACGATCCAATGGCACACATAAAAACAAATGGGCACCCATAAAAAAAAAGCCCACACATAAAAAAACAATGCGCACAATACAAAATAAAATTGACCATTACGTCACGCAAACCAAAACCAATCAGCGCTGTGATGACGTCACAGCACTGCGATATCACGGAAAAACCCCAAACCGGGGTCGAAGGTCAGGTTAAATTGCCACGGTAGGGCCCCCCAACTACTCGCATTTCGTTTACTTCAGATGGAAAAACGCCTTTGATGTTTATATTACCTCGCTTAGCTTGAATTGTAGGTTGACTGTATCAATAACTTAAAACTATACATGTAACTATTTGGCTGGCCACACACAAATGCAACATTTTGTTTCGCAACAAGACACCTTGTCGCAGCGAGTTGGAACGTGCTGCAGACGTCTCGACTGCCGTATCATCCAATTAAGCACCGCACACTGCCTGCGACAAAAGCGATGCTTCTTTCATTTATGTCTCGCAACAAAACATGATAATACATTTTGAACTGCTAATGCACCAGGCCCCTAATAATATGTGGATTCTCGGCCATGTAATTATTTAAATTATTTTGAAAAACTGAATTTCAGTCTAAAGCTATTAAATATATTAATGTCTCTTTTTTTATTTATTGGGCGAACCTAATATTCTTTTTCTAATTGTGCGTCAAAAAGACCGTATGAATTGCTATAGAAGAATGGCTACGTCTGCTTCCTCATTAACTATCATAGTCACAAATTCACTTTTTTCTAGAACCAACTAAACACTGCACTCCACTTTTTGATGGCTCACTTAAAATGGCGGAAAATCTAACAATTAAAACTAGTTGCGAATATAAATGTCTCAAACGTATCTACACCAAATGAAACGTGACGCGACATTTTGCCTCGAAACAAGTTGTCGCGAGTCATAGGTTGCATTTGGCGTGTGGTCAGCCTTAAAGGTAATTAATTGAGTCTTTAGCCAAATAGTGTATATCTGCTATGAGTGAAACTTGGCTTAATGTTGTTGTTTCAGGAGTGGAAGGGAGGAAGGGACGCAAAGTGAAACCCAAGAAAAGGAAAGTTAATAAGATTATTAACGTAACATCAAAATTACATAAACCCACTGTAAGTAACTATTAAAAGATCTAGCCTGGAAGCTCCCCTGTGGGACGTAGTTAAAAATGTCCCTTAATAACTGTTGATTGAGAGAGGGGGACTTATGGTATAGATTTATTGGCCGTATTGTTGACTCTCAATATGTCTTTGTACGTTTAATGAGTAACTCACATAGCCAAGGTGTGTTCAACCTGTCGAGGGCCTGCACATAACTAGCATGACTGTTTGAAAATGGGGCCTAAACAAAGTTTATGGGGTACTTAAGTGCTTACAGGCATTTCTAGATTATAACCATAGAGAAATAAATGGTACGCACTGCCCTGACTTTATTCCGCTTTTTATTAAAATATACATTTACTAAAAACTCGTAAGATTTGTGAAACGAAATAATAGGTCTATACATTATTGTAGAAACATTACACCAAAGGTCATTAATGAAATAATAAATTGTAATAACCACTGAGCAGTGTTTGAATGTTTGTTTAGATTTACATAACTCGAGTGGACGCACGCGCTAAAATTTCTGGCTTAGCATGTATGAAGTAACGTAATAGAAAGGTTACAAGAGAGTTCTGACAACTCGTAACAATAATTGAACTAGTTGGCCAGAAAAGGGGCCATAGCGTGGTATAAAATACCTTTACTTTTTGGCAACGGTGCTGTCACAATTCCATCTATATCGCAGGCGGTCACGCTTTCCAATGCGTACCGTATCAGATATCTTCGGGTCATCAGTAGCACTTGTACTTGGAGGGCATCCCTAGAGTCAAGGGTCCCTAGATCAAGTCCTGTAGAGATCATGCGCAGTAACAGTAACAGTCAACTTCACCGGTCTAAGTATTCACAAGTAAAGTCAATTCTTCCACGAGCGTGGGCATCCAATCTCTTTATTTTCTTTCAATTAACATTACATTTTGTGTTATCTTTTAGTAACTATTATAGTTGCGGAGAAATTAAGAAAATTGGAAAATTTTCTCCATGTAAAGTGCCCTTGAAGTCATCTTCATGATAACATGAGAAATCCCTTCTTGTTTATTATAATAAACAGTGTCTAGATATAAAATTTAATCAAAATCGTTAGAACGAATTAAAAAATCCTCTGTTTGCCGTTCAATTTAACATATAATTCGAAAACCCCCCAAATACCAAGTCTGAGCCCAATCGGTAAAATAATTTTGGCTCTAGCTCGAGATATAGACAGACATACATACATACATATGGAATTGCGTAAACCACTTTTCAATTTCTCTCGACCCTTCGCAGAGAAAGTATTGTGATCTTCAAAAAAAATCTAACTCGAAATTTTGTTAATGTAGAATTTTCATTACCCCCTGTAACCATGCTAAAATCTTGAAAATTTAGTCTTCATCGTAAGTATGGTAGGAACTCACGCTAACCAAGCAATGTAAACATACGACGGCAATGAACCAGACGTATGACATCACAACTGGCGCCGATGCGTATTCACAACATTGTGTGGCGCCAGTTAAAACCCCAGTATCTCAGAAAATAAACTTTGTTTTGTGTGTGTGTATATATATATATATATATATATATATATTTGATATCATGTTACGCAGTAGGAACTAATTGATGAATACTTGAAGGGGATTCGACCTAATTACCTTCAATTTAAAAAATACAGCTCTTGTGAAAATGCAACAGCGCCTGTCACAGAATGAGAAATTATGTTGGATTTGTGGTACATAGGCTACGGAAAAAAGTCCAGATTTTTGTACTTGGTACATTTTAAGGTTGGCTTGATGTTGTTCACAGCTAGCGCTGGAAACTGTGATGGTTTTTTTTCCTGCACGTCTTGAATCCATATCAAAAGTTTCAAATGAACCCTACACGATCAGTAAGACTGTCAGTAGTAATAAAATGATAATTAATACTGACAGTCTGACTGATCGTGTAGGGGCAGTACTGATGGACTGATGGACGGACTTACAAAAATACTGTTGTGAACAGAATGTTCTGATCACATCAATTTTAAGTCCATCAGTCTTGCAAATGGTGGGAGAGATTGAAAGTAAGACTGACCGTGTGCGCGCGGTCGTCAATATTTCATTCAGTCTCAGTAGCAAACATGGACTGCTCACGCCTTTTTCCATGTTGTTGCACGTTGCATGCAGGAGCTGAGACTGATAACGTTGTAAATACTGATGCATACTGACAGTCAGACTGATCGTGTAGGGGTCCTATTATGTATCAAAGTGTAGGAGTATTCTTTTTTAAAACGTGAACACTGCACATCTCTTTTCCCAGGAAAAGTAGTAGGCTTTCCTTGAAAAATGGATTAATTGTAGCCAAAGTAAGGAAAGCATTATTTTCCATTACTGTTACTATAAATTTTCGTCTACATTTTGCAACAAGATGACACCAAGCTTGTGGAACAAGTACTGCCCTGTTTTGAACGGTGTTTTTCTTTTTCTGTTACACCGAAGTTTCTATCGCATTCCATAAAGGAATGTCCTGAGATCAAGAAACGGTAATCATCAGTTTTAATTTGTGTATTTATAATTACGTACAACCAAAACTTATCAATTAGATGACTTTTGTTTTGGCCAAAAGCATTGTCACTAAATGTAGTAATGTGAATTACACGACGTGATAAATTTAAAGATACATGATGTTATCTCCAGACAACCTCTCGATGCTTGACCTTCATGCCACATAAACATTGAGGCTTGTCCACTTTTAAGATAACGAACGCAGAAATTATACGTCGATTATTGTCTAGTACGCTTTGCTACATGAAAAAAGTGGAGTCGGTATCATTTTTTTAAGTAAAATATTAGTCGATAGTCCACAAATAGAATAATCTATTTTACATCAAATAGTAAGCTTAGTTTATTTTTGGGAAACATAATAATGAAGTGGATTAAAATTTAGACCTATTAAGATCAGTCCCTTGTAGTGCTAAAAGAAAACTGATAAAAAGATTAAAAAACATAACTGACATGTTGAGGTTATCTTAATTATCTTCTGATTTACTCATGGTTTTCAATCGCCAAAGTAATTATATTTATCTAAAGCTACTAATAAAATAATTAAAAGTTAATAACAGTTATTGAAATAAACCCTAAATATTAAAGTAACTATAAAACACTGGTGTATTAATAAATAGCTTTGTTGTTGCTGTTATATATCTCAATCACAGCGTTGTAGTACAAGTGTAACACTTGTGCCCCTTGGCTTCTAGACCCCTCGACTGTTCTTTTATATTGATTCATTCTTAATAAAATCGTATTGCAATGTTTATACCTATTTGGAGTTTAAGGCCATAGTCAAATATAAGCATTTCAATTTACGGTCTATTTTGTATTTTAAAGATTAATGTATATTTATTCGAATAAGTTATGCTGAAATACGCCTAAAAATAATATCAGACAAATATCGAATGTTTCAACATTTATTTTTTGCAAGATAAAAAAATATATGTTGTTTGAAATGAATATAGGCCAATTCCTTGACTCAGTCAGTAGTGTTTGCGCCTACCGATCGAAGGGTCCACGATCGTACGCTTTCTCCAGATTAACGAATGCACAATAAACTTTCTTCCTTACTGCCATACATTTCTCAATCACCTGTTGCGAAGCAAATATCTGCTCCATGCAACATTTACCTGGCATGAAACCACATTGCACACTCCAAATCTTGTCCGCAGTTTTTTTCACGCATCCTCTCAATCAAACTTTCCCAAAAACTTTGCCTGAAATACTCAACAAACTAATTGCCTTATAATTCTTACATTCACTGCCTTTGTACAAAGGAACAATTACAGCATTTTTCCAGTCATTAAGAACATTTGAAATGTTAGCACACATAGTGAACAACTCACACAAGCTGGCAAGTAGTATCATGCCTGGCAGGGCCGTTTTAAGAAAATGTAAGGCCCGGAACAAAAAAATCTGAGGCCCACCCCTCTGTACGGCACTTTTTCAGTTTTAGCATTAGGCCGTTATAATATATTGATACGTACTCGGTATTTATGTTAAGTACTTAATAATTTCTTATATTTTATTGAATATTGATCAACCCATTAAATGACTCTACTCTATTAAATGCAAACAAATAAAGTTAACAAAACTAAATTCTTCTTTGCACCATTGCACTGTTAGTTTTCTGTAGACAGACAGCGGTAGCACAATGGTGGCGTATTCTACTGTACTGCAGCACATTACTCGGATAACAGATATCTTAAATTACATAAAGTTAGGTTTTCAGAATTCTGGAATGGAATCCTCTCACTAAGAGAATATTTATTGCTGTTAATTATCTGTACACTATTTGATGCGAAATTTATAATAATAATAATAATAATAATTTAAATTGAATAATTTTTGGAGGAAATGTGGCCCCCTGGAATGTAAGGCCAAGGGCAATTGCCCCCTTTGCCCCCCTCCCTAGACGCAGCCCTGCTTGTCGTAAGAGGCAACCTTTAGGGGAAGCTTCTGTACAGAACGTGCCTTGTGGAGGACAAAATCGGTGCATACCCATAAAACCCGGACGGGTAGTATTAATACGTGGTGAAAAAACTTTAAGGGTAGCAATTTCAACCATTTAAGCGATTTTGGCTTAGATATAATGTATCAAAGCTATTTTTCCAATACTTTTCCCATTTGTAGCTTTTGGGACACTTTTGACATGTGTAATCTTAGGTTTACCGGTATTCTCCCCACAAACCGGGACTTTTTAGTGTTTCACTCGAAAAGAAGAATCGGTGGGGGCAGAACCCTATTTTTGTAGGGGGAGTGGGAAGTTTGAAAAAAATAAAGAGTTTTGCAATCCAACTCAAAGGGGAGACCGAAGCTGGCTTCGAGGAAAATGTTGCAAAAAATGTTTCTACTTATAAGATATTTGGAGGGGTCTTTCTATTAAAATTTTAATAAAATTAGATGATTCTAGAAGCTTTTTAGAGTAGTCCATGTCCGGAAATTTAAAAAAAAAAGTTTCTTCCATAATCTATTTAAAGAAGTCTTCCACTTTTTTTTTAATTGATGCTCTTGAAGCTATTTGGAATGGTTTTTGCCTGAAGATTGTTTTTAAATTATATGTATTTAGAAGATAATTATTTGGAAGCGTACTCCCATCAAATTTTTGAAACTTATTGCTTCTAGAAGCTGAAAAAGTTTGGAAATTGATTTTAGATCTTAGCAGGGGCAATTTCCTCACTCCACCCCCACCCTGATTTGCTGTAGTCCTACCGTTTATTGTTGTATAATTTTTTTCTTATTTAAATAACTATTTACCAAGCATAGAATGAAATTTTATCTTTGATGGAACAAGTCGATAGCCAGAAAAATGAACTTTGTGACATGGCCATTTCTAAAGCTGAACAATTATGCTGTTGCAAATAAACTAGAGTTGCTTTGGTTTTTTGGTTTCCTTTGAAGTGATAAGTATTTGTTAAATGAGTTGAGATCTTCAAAGTTCTGAGCAGATTACTGAACACCAACGTAGCAAAATTAATCTAGCCCAACTTTATTCGTAAGACTTGAATGGATTGCAGCTTTACCTTGACTAAGGGACATAATTGCTTTTCTCAAAAGAGCTAAACAGAATGTTGAACTAGACTACTCTTCAAAGAGACTCTTCTTAAACATTTTATCAATGGGATTGGAGGCGTGAAAGACATCGGCTTACAGCTCTGCAAATACTATTGATATTACCAGTGTCAGTAGCATGGTGTGAACAATTATTTAGCAAATTAAAACTCTTTAAGTCATATTTAAGATCATGGTATCAAGAGAGATTTACGAATCTAGCGAGTCTTTTAATGTAACGGGATAATATGGATAATATGGATATCATCCAAACCTTTGTATCCAGTAAGACAAGGCAGGTTCTTTTTAGAGTGGTATACAACAATAATAATTTCAAACTATAATTTAGAAAATGAAACTTCATAGAATAATTAAACTTATATTTGCATAATTATTTATTTTTGCGTAAGTGGGTGGGTAGTGGTATCAAAGTGGGCAGCAATTTTAACATTCGCCTTCATCCTCAAAAAGCCTAGCTAACCCACTGTAAAGGGGAAGTTTTTGTTTCTACGGAAATCTTCATGCACCCCTAAATCTCTGATCCCTAGTAGGTTTCATTCGTTACCAGAATTTAAAGTTATGGGTTGTGTTGTATGTGTTAGCACTTCGAATAATATTCTTACTTACTCTTTGGTTCTAAGCAAGCAAAAATTAAAATTTTGTTTGGCGGGATAGGGCGCTCATTATAGATAGCTTTTTTTCAATTCATTTATTTTTGTTTCTTAGATAGGCCTAGCAATTTCAATATCTTTATTTTGGTGTTCATTGAATCAATACCTCCAAGTAAGACTGCATTTGCGTCTTAAATGTAACTCTACCGTTTCAGTCTTTTTAACGATTTTTAGTGTAAATTAAGTGTATTTAGTTTTGTATCTTAAATCTTAAATTAAAACTATTTACTTTGGTGTTCATTGCAACAATACCTCCACGTAAAAGAGCTTTTGTGGCTTAAATTAAGTACTTTTCAGTTATCGTATGGTGCTGCATGTAAATAAGGTTTATTTGGTTTAGTTTCTTAGATAGTATATTTAAACTATTTCTTTTTGTGTTCTTTGCAACAATTAATCCACGTAAGAGAGATAATATTGATACAAAGTATGCAAAACTGTAAATTATTTCTGTTGGTTTTCATTTCAACAGTACCTCCACATAGGAGAACCGATCTTGATAAAAGGACTGCAAAAATTTAAACATTTTATTTTTGTTCCTTATTAGTTACTTCAGGTAGTCGTTAATGTGTCGTCAACATATTAAACATTTCTTCGCCACATACGTGTCTGAAATGGTGTTTTTGGTGGTTTAGAATTTAGATGAATCGCTGGGAAAAATTTAATTCACCTGATTTAAATGCGAGTTATATGTATAATTATGTTACAGGGAAGGTTGAAGATTCAGTCAAGGTTGACAGTGACTAGTAAATTTTAACATTCACTGGACCTTTGAAGGACAGTAGAATATTGAGATTGAAATAAGATACATCTCTGACTTTCACTAGAAATGGTCGAAAATCCCTAGAGAATGTCAACCCTCCCTGCCATAATTCATGAATACTATATTTAAACTTCAAATTTTAGCAATGCTTCAAGTTTTTAATGGGCCTATTAAATATTTTTATAATTTCATTTAAAACTACTTTTACACTTTTATTTAAAAATGTTTATTTATTAAACATGGTAATGCATTATGACACTTCGAATTACAAAATACATTATTTTTCTTACAAGAACATACCAATCTTTGATCTCAAGTCGATAAAATCCTTCAAGCACTATCTCCAAGACAACACCGAGGATTGACCTGGCATCTTCTTTTCCGCGGTCTACATCTATATCTGGAATTCGGATGGTATAGTAACTTTATCCACGGGTGGATAAAGATGTCTGATGACCATTTAATACTTTTTGTCTGATCTGTTAAACAGTTGAATGCTTCTTCTTTATGCTTCTTTATTGCCAATGTTGATTGGTCTAGGTCGGTTAAATTATATTTGTCATCATCTAGTTTATACCCTTCATTGTTCTGCTCCAATAGCGAGATGTCTGTCCTCTTGTTCCATTTCATTAGCACCCTCATCACTTTCATGATGATATTTTTTTTCAGTTTCTTGTTCAGTACCAACAATAATTCGTCCAATTACAGCTTCAAGACCTTTTTCAGAATCCGCGTTAGTTAATGCATCAGTAAATATATGTCCGAGTGAAGCTAAACCATGCTTTAGAGGGCAACCAAACATTGCTTCATATGGTGACCTTTTTTATTCCACTGTGTGATGCACTGTTATTCATTAATTGAACGAATTTCAGACCATGGAATGGCTCTAGCCGGAAGTTTTGTGATCCTGCATCCAGGTAGAAAGCACATTCTCCACGTCTTGATTTGCCCGCTCAAAGCTCCCTTGACTTTAGCTCTGCCTTAGTTTACCGTGGACAGTTTTAAAATTAAACCCCAAATTAGTTAAATTGTTCATAATTTTATTCATAAACTCTCGGCCATTATCAGCGTGCAATACTGAAGGAGCCCTTAACAAGGTAAACATAATATCTATTAACTTATCACAAACCTCTTCTACTGTCTTTGACTTGAATGCTCAAAGTACAACAAATTTCGTCAGATGGTCCTGATATACCAACACAAACTTGTAGTTCCTATCTGGTTGTACTTAAAAATCAATTAGATCGGCTTGGCATCTAGAGTTTGTTGTGCCTCACTGTTCAATCGGCCCTTGTATCTTTCCTTCGCACTTGCACAGACCACACCAAACACCCTCTCTACTGCCTGGGTAGATCCACACCTCATGTTCTTTGAGCCACCCGTGATGGTTCGCCACAGTACTCAACGAATCAGTTACTTTCTAAATCTCAAAAATTGCATTGAGCTTCTCAAGGGCATTCCGGGACTGGATCCATAGGACTTTCCATCGAGTCTCTTGAAGAAGGTCCAGAAATTTTCAACTAGTAACCGTGGCCACCTGGTCATGAAGCACATCATCCTGTACTTGAGTTCTCATGGCAATATACCCGAAAAGAGGACCACCAGTGCTGAAGGAGCTCATGGTCACACTCTGGAACGCCAACGGAGTCGCAGGGAAGAAGGCTGAGCTTGAAAGTTTCCTGGCAAAGCATCGTGTCGATGTAATGCTGTTGGGAGAAACCCACTTGCGCTTCGCAACGAGGTTCTCGTTAGCAGAGATCATCTGCCATCGGAGCAACCGAGGGTGCGATGTGGGAAGGGGTGGGATGGCGGTTATGGTCCCGAGAGGTCCTTACCATCATGTCATCTCGCTCCAACACATGGAAGCAACGGATATCCAACTGGGGACCTGTACCGGCCCAGTGCGAATCATTTCCATCTACTTCCCTCCATAACGCCGGTTCGACCTGGCTATGAGGGCTGATATGAAGATGCTGCTTTGAAGTACCACGCCTGTTTTAATCGGTGGTGAATTCAACGCTAAGCACCCTTCGTGGGGATCTAGGACCATGTGCGCTCACGGTGGACTGCTCCGCAACGTCATAGATCTACACGGCTTGGTGGCTTCCGGCCCCACCCTCACCCCAAACCCTCACAATCCCATTGGTTTCCAGGACGTCTTCAACTTCGTTGTCTCCAGAGGGATCAGAAGGTGGTTGGTGATGAAGTCTCTAGCTGAGCTAGACTCGGATCAAAATCCCGTTCTTGTGAACCTGGGACGCGCAGTGTCTTTCATAGACTCCCTGAAAAACCCGACCATAAGCGCACTAACTGAGACAGGTTCACGAATGTCTTGAGAGAGAGGTTGGAACCCACCCCTAACTTCCGAACAGCAGTAGAAATCGATCACGGTGTGGAGTTAATAACTTTCGTCATCAAAGGGTCACTCAAAGCTTCGACGCAGAGGCACCGTCCAAGAAGGCGCCACAGGCTTCTTTGCCCGATTCTAACCTCAGGCACGTCCAGGAGAAAAATCGGCTGAGGAAGGCTTGTCAAATCTGGAGGGACCCGGTAGACAAGGACAACTGGAGCCGCAAAGTCCATGCGGTTCGCAAGATGGTCCAAGAATACCGGAACAGTGTCTGGGAGGACAATATTGAGAGCCTGTGCGTGTAGTAGAGGTTCCTATGGCGCATGATAAGGAACTTGATGCGGGTCCCCACTCCAAGACCACCTATTGTGGGTCGTAACAGGGTAGCCAACTCCAACCAAGAGAAGCCAATTCTCTCGCTGAGTACTTAGAGACACAATTTGTACCGACTGACGACCCGTCAGACCTGGTGCACATTGCGCACGTAGCTCAGGTCATTGGTGCGATCTCGTACAGACCCTTGGATGAACCTGAACCCACGTAGGTGACAGAAATGTCGCGGGCGTTAGCAGCTCTAAGACTAAACAAGGCCCCCGGACGCGACGGTATCAATAACGGGGTCCTCAGAAAGCTGCCCTTCCTCGTAGAGTTATTCAACGCCGTCCTGCTCCTGAGTCAATTCCCTGAGCTCTGGAAGCACGCCAACGTCCAGTGTTTTCATAAACCGGGTAAGGACCCGGCCCTAGCTTCGTCTTACCGACCGATCAGCTTGCTCGACTGTTTGGGCAAGTTGTTCGAGAGACTTCTACTGACGAGACTGACCCGACATGTTCGCGAGGCGGGCATCTTGGTGGATGAGCAGTTCGGCTTTCGGGCGGGACACGCTACGTCTCACCAACTCATCCGGCTCGTGGAGCAGGTCACGACGGACTTCAACATCAACAGGCTGACTGGTGCTGTCTTTCTCGACGTGGCAAAGGCCTTCGACCGTGTTTGGCATGAAGGTCTCCTTTTAAAACTCCTCTCCCTGAACCTGCCCTTCTATCTAGTTAAGGTTTTTCAATCTTATCTATCCCACAGCACCTTCTCTACTACCTTTGGGAACGCCGTTTCCCAAGTCAGAAGCATCCGGCTGGAGTGCTGCAGGATTCCCTCGTGGGCCCGGTGCTCTTCTGTCTGTATGTGAACGACATTCCCAAATCCCCAGACACCAAGTTGGCACTGTATGCGGATGACACGGCTCTGGTAGCGGAGTCGTGGTGAGGGCATCTCGTTGAGATGAGACTCCAGACACATCTGACGCAGTTGGAGGGGTAGCTGACCACCTGTAGAACAAGTATTAACCTGGAGAAGAGAACATCAGTGCTCTTCACATGGAAAAGAAAGTTATACAGGCCGGCCCAATTCCGGGTGTTCAGAGAGCAGATCAGATGGGCGAGCAGTACTAAGTACCTGGGACTTACGCTAGACACCAAACTGACCTGGCGACTGCACTGCACTGAGAGACTGAACAAGGCGAGGCAAAGGCTTGGAATCCTAGGCTCACTGCTTAACAGGCGTAGCGCCCTGTCTACTAGGAACGGTCTGACACTGTACAAGCAGCTGCTCAGGCCGATCTTCAACTATTTCCTGTCCCGCTTGGGGCCATCTGGTGGACACGTATATGAGGAGGGTGCACGCGTTCCAGAGCGTATGTCTGAGGATCATTGTGAGCGCACCTTGGTATGTTCGGAATGATACTCTGCATCGCAACCTAGATATGCCTACCATCAAGAACCACTTCCGGAAACTGGTGCAGTCCTTCTACGACAGACTTCCCGATGCCACCAATCCTCTTATCCAGGCGCTTGGAAACAACGTCATCGACCCTGGAGGGTGTCATCGACGTCTCAAAGCCCTGCTCGGATAAGCGAGATGTGTCAACAATGGTTTGGGAGGCTCTCACCCAGCCCCCCATAGAGTAGTGTCTCCGCACGTAACTCTAAAAACCCTTATTCGGTTTCCCAATATACTTTGTTTTCCACAATTATATTAATAATGATTTTCTTTGTTTCAGTAACTTCGTGAAATGCGACAACCCGTCAGTTTTAGTATCCGAAAACCACAAGGTGTGACCAATTGGTCGGTACGTGTTGGAATTTGCTCTCGTGCTCCCCTTCAGGGTGCATCAGAGCATGCTAATATCGACTGTGACTGCGACTCATAGGGCAGTCGGAGAGTGGCTAACCAACCCGGGTGTATTACCTGTTTTAAAGAGCTATTATATTGTTCTATGTTACGAAGGAGCATATTGTTTTAACCCTCTATCTCCCCACCGTCACCCTACCTTCCACCGCGACTCATGTTGTCGGGCCAACCACCCTATCTCCCCACCTCAACTTACATTGCCAGGACCAGCACATTACCACCCCACCTCGTGACTTCCTCATTTTCCACCACGACTCACGTTGCCAGGGCTTCCTCATGTTCTATCGCGATTTGCCTTGCTAGACCATACTCCTGTCCCACCACGATTAACGTTGCCGGGACCCTTTCACCAACATTTTTCCTACCCCTACCCACACGTGTCTGAACATAACGTCACCGTCGTCGCTACATCAACCAGTTATCCCCAAAGCCTAGGGATAACAAGTTCAAATTATGAAACAGCATTGTTTTACTACAATTCCTTTATTTTGGCTATTTTGTTTTTGCAAGCAAGGCTCACATAAACTCAAATAAATCAATATATCCTTATAAGTGATATTTGTATATATAGTTTTCATGTGTTTAACCATACGATCTTTCCTTCCAGGGCTAGTAGTAATATGATCTTGATTTAAAACTTCAAACAGCTCTTCGTCATACACAAAATACTTAATAGGTACTATATTTTTCATTGACTGGCGATATTAATTTTGTAATTTCATCTACTTCGATGATATCATACTTTTTTAAATCTATAGTAATTTCCTATCTTATTGGGGTTTCCTATCAGACCTCTAAACTTATTAATAAGAAATTCATATTTCACCTTTTTCGTAGAGGCAGACTTTAACTTGGAGTGTTCGCATTCAACTTTAAGTTCCTTGTAAAACTTCGCATATTTATACATACTGTATGATAATATAATAGAAATAAAACATTAAAAAACAACACAACACACAACAGTTTCCCGCCTATAAACCTCACTACTGGACAATAAAAAACAACACAACCTTAAAACTAACCATAAAACAGTTCCCCATCTCTAAATCACATTACCGTACTGGATATGAAAAAGTGAAATGGCGTCAAACAATAGCCAACTTGAACAACCTTAGAAGAGAGGAGAGAGCTCCCTCTATTATTTATGGCTCTAGAAAATAAGTGAAATGGCGGTAAATTAAAACCAACATTATTTGTTTGCACAACCTGAGGTCGGCTTTTCTCTGACGCTAAATAACATTTTTCTACGTTCACTGGGCAGGACCAATGAAAGTCGGCAGTCACTAGTGAAAGTTGAGCGCACATTCTTATTATCAATGGGCCTTTTCAGTGAATGTCGACACTGATTAGTCACTGTGGGCATTTACTGAGTTTCAACTTTCCCTATAGTATATATAATAATTGGCTGGTTTTAAGTTACATTATTGTACCACTATATTGTTTTGTTGTTGATTTCAGGTGGTCACTCGGTTCTTAAGAAACTTACATAAGCACCATTCGGTGCACAGCTACAAGAACGGAAAGTAACATGATTCAAACACAGTAAATCAACATCGACCCATTAAGTTAGATTCAACTGATTTGTAAGTCACCCAGTGACAAAATTATCCAAATATTTAAATATAATAAACACTTACATTTCACATTCATATATTAATATGTTTTATTAATTGATGTTGCAAATATTTATATGTGAAACTATTTGATGAAGATGTTAGGAAGTGGAGGAGCTAGCTTAATGATGAGTTACATAGCCTGTACTCATCACAAGACAAGATAACCAAATCTATCATATTACGGTAAGCGTGACATGCAGTGCAAATGGAAAAAAATCTAGAATCATGTTTAGGGTATGGTACGCCCAATGGGTAGAGAGAAAATTGGGAAGACCTAAACGTAAATGGGGGGCATATCATAAGAATGGACCTTGTAGAGATATGGTGTGATGAGACGGACTGAATAGAACAGGCTCAAGATAGGGATAAGGGGCATACTTTTGTAAATTTGGCAGTGAACTTTTGAGTTCCTAGCACCATCGAGTAAGAAAGTAATTAAGGAACTTCTAGGAGTCTGAAGTACCACAGTTATTGTGGAATCTGGTTCACTTGTAGACACAGCTACCTTCACACAAGCTGAATACTAAATATTGATTTGATCGGGATATGAACCAAACTTTGGAAGTGATTTAGTCGTATTCTGAAGCATAATGTTTCATTGTTCATGACTACTGTCAAGTCCAGGGGTGGCTTCAAACGCAATCGAAACAAATGGTCCTTCGGATGAGTGGATTAATAAGGGCTGCAAAATGTGGATACTGAAGAGTGCATATTTTCTTGTCTACTTTTTTGTTTACTTTGCCTACTCAGGTGTCGAGGAAGAGTGGGCGGGGAGAATAGGGTGTAAATAATATTCACCATATTTCTGCATCAACTTCTTTAATATTTTTCAAATGAACTTTTTTTATTTTACTCTCCATGAACAACACCACTGAAGTTTCAAAACATTATTCTTTCCTCTATACGCTGCTACATTGATTTCCTTTGTTTTATTTAATTGTTTGGTTGACATGACGACACTTCTCTATCAAGAAAAATAATAAACAACCAAGGGACGCGCTGGGTTTTCTTTTATGAAAAAACCCTCTTTTTGGCGCAAGATCAAAGTTTAAATTTTATTTTTGGTTTTTGACATAATTTCAAGTCTGGACTATTTATCACCAGAATGGATATAAGTCTTATCTACGTTAACTAACAAAGTGAGATGTATTCATCTTCAAATATTTAAGTAGTGACTTCTGCAAATTTATTGAGATTTCTTTATCAAGAAAAAAAATAGGAAAGAAGAAGATTTATACGAGTAAGAACTTTCCATTTAATATAATCTAAATCAAGACTACAACTACACATCCTTTATTTTTACCAAGACAATTTATTGTGGGGTCAAATAAGCTAGCAAGAGGAGAGACATAATATTTTTTTATCTAAACTTATTAACCACTATTTCCACTATTTACCACTAAATTTGTCAAATTAAGATCAGTATTTAAATTATTGGTTTTTTCTTTGTTTAATCGTTATAGCTGATGAACAGAATCCAGTTTTATATATATAACTTACCTTTGGGCTCTAATACTGTAGTATTAGAAGTATACATTATTTGGTGTCAAATAGTAAGGGCAAATATTTCTGCGTCAGTAAATTAAAATATGTTTACACTAATGAAGTGATAATTTCTGCTTTGTACCGACACAACCTATTATTATTATTATTATTATTATTATTATTATTATTATTATTATTATTAGCACCGCGTCTTACTACCCGTTCGTATTATACGCACTTACGCTAATGTGTAATGGTAGGGTGACTGTGAACTGAAATGGAGGACCTACAGTTTAACATGGGATCCGAACCACGGTGGTGGCCTGGCATTCCTCACATTCACAAGTTGTGCACAACCTATTCCGTTGCACATTTTTTTTACCCTACCCAATTTTTATGTATTCATTCATTATCAAACATAGGATCTAGCTCTTCGGAATAACGACCTTGCAGTACCTTGGTAATTCCTCTTGTCTCGTCCCGGTTACACTAGAATTACAGAAGTACCAACCTCAGCATCGCACCACGAATACCTTGAGAGGTGGAGTTTCACCTAGGTGTACTACCGACTGAGCGGCTCGTGAGGGTAGAAAAGAGGTTTGGTGATTTTTTTTACAAGGGGGAATAACGTTTGAATATGTGGTGGTTGTAGGGGAGGTGTGTGTAGATAAGGTGGATATCTTGACTAGTGGGTGTGTGAAGGTTGGGTTAGTGAGAGAGAAGGTGGTGGATTGGAGAGTAGTAGTGTTTGATTTGAACAAGAGAAGTGAGGAGGAGGGGTAAGCAGCCCGAATGGTTTCATCAGCTGTTGGTGGGAAAGAGGTGGGGGAAAGCAGCCAGAATGTTTCATGGGCGATGAATCTGGGAAAGTGGGAGAGAGTAGAAATAACGTAATTAATTAAAGTAAAATGAATTATTATTAACTAGTATTCAAGGTAATTTTATTTTTACGTTTCAAATTGCCATACCAAAACATAAGCAATTTTTATAATTTATTTAAAATAGGTGTTTCCCTCATTTCTTTCTTAACTCTAGATAACCGCTATGACACAACTCAAAACGCTATGTAAAAGTTGATCAGACTTTGAAGCTTTTTAGTTGCGTAATTTGTCGCTACATGAGAAAGCGTTGTGATCGTTGCAGATAGTTGTGAATTTTTATAACAACCGCTGTTCAGATTTATAAGATTTTATCTCTGCACAATGGCTTTACATGTTAAAAATGAAAATAAATTAAGTTTCCATATTGTTTTAAAACTGACGTGTCAATGTTTATACGCCTTCAAATTTCGAAATACATGATTGGAGAAAAAAACACAAGAAAGATTTCTGGTCAAGAGAACTTTAGAAATAAAAAACCTAATGTCAGATTTTGTGAAATAATTTTTGGCCAAAAGATATTCTATAAGAGGGGATTGTAGCAGATAGTGATTAAAGAATATTGCAAAAGGGAAGTGCGCAGTTGCATTTTATAATTTAAGATTAGTTTTTCTCTTAATTATTTCCACATTGGTTTATCAATGTTTGCAATAAAAAAACTATTGCTAGATATCAGCTACCACCACTCCTATGTCATTGGCTACTTGTATGTTTATTTATAACAATGATTTTTCTACTGCCTTAACTTTAAACATTATTTATATACCAAAATAAAAAAAGGTGATGAGAGCGCCCTGCGGCTATGTGAGTAACTACGCTCTCTATCCAGGACCAAGTTGAGAGTCAGAGGTGTTGCCCTAAGGACTTGTTATCTGTGGATGTGTATTGTAATGTCTTATGTCTGTAACATGTATTAACAGAATAGATTTCGCCTTGTACTGAGTTGGACTGTTATATATTTGACAATTCTCGCTGTAATATTTCAAAAGTTTATTTTTTAATTGGAGATGGTGCTCTAGAACTGATACAAATAAAACCATGTATTTTCTATAAACAGTAAATCATTAAGACATTTCTATTGCCAAGCGGACTGAACTTTTTTACAACCTCATAAACGTTTATTCCGGTGGAAAAAAAGATATGCGCAGGGTGACAACAGAAGAGATAATAACCAGATACAACCATATTAAAAATAAGTTAATAATTAATAAATGCGTTTAAAACACGTGATTAGTACAAAATAACATCCAAATTTGAACAATATTTTAATATGCGGTACAGAAATGAGGAAAACTTCGAGAAAAAAAATTGAAAACATAACCTCAAATTAAAATTGACTCCAAGCGGCCAAGTTTAAAGTTCCACAGTTTAAATATTTGTAATTGTGGCACAAGCACACTTGGTGGGTATTGTTAGTACTAGGTATTGTGACGATGTCACAAACATGGGCGAATACAAACGGTTCAACGTCAAGTAATATGGGCCTGTACTCACCAACTGCCTGTTGAACGGATCCACTCGACGGCTCGTCACGGACACACTCTCAAGAAAATCCCGACATGCGAGACATGTGGGGCGAGAGTCTTCAGCCAGCTGAGATTATGGCCCCGCCCACAAAGAAGATAATCGCTGACTTGGTTCAAGCAGTTTCCGGTTCTCCTAAATTAAATGTTATTAGCGCTATCTATAACTTCCCAATTTTACCTCTTTTTCCCACCTCGAGCGCGCCCGACTCCTTTCGTTTGTTTTCCCTTCCCCTTGGATTCTCCCTCTCTGAGGAAGAAATCGACGGTCAGAAATGGTATAAAATAGACTGTGTGTTTTATCTCTTCACTAACTATCCCACTGGCCTTGCTAAGTTGAGGGCGTCGGCTTACATCTCTTCTGAGATCATTTGGTTATTATTTAAAATTTTGTTTGGGCGATATTATGGAGGGGAACTATTTTCCTAAATTGCTGTTTAGGCTTAACTTCTAGAAATTTAATTTATTTTTATTTATGATGGTTTTAAGTGGTGTATCCACGGGATGCTTGAAATTAACTTTTAGATTTTTGTCAGCGCACTCTAGGCGTTAGCTTCTCTCTTACCTTGACCAGTAAAACTTGGGGTACATTTAACGAGGTTGTAAAACTATATTATTGTATTTAAATTAAATGATCATGGTTTTTTATGTAGGTTTCCCGTCTCTCAGACGCCATGTACAGTAATATATCTTATGGAATCCGCCAAGCGGAAATATTGTTAGGATGAACTGTTAAAATGGTATAGCTCGTTGTAACTTAATAATCTTAATATTTGTAGAGGGTTAAACAGATAGGTTGTTCAAACTTAGCTATAATCGACATTTATGAAGAGTAAACAGAATGTTTATAGACTGTTGGTCTTGCCCATTGCCTGTTTCGTAATGCATAGAAGCGAGAATTTTGCTTGTTTAAAGTCAATTATTTTGTTACTTACGAAGCATAGAATGTATAGTTTATCTAATCTTAGCTTTGGTCCAAATGGAATATTTGCAAGCAAATATTAAACTAGTTAATACCATTAGCCTTTGTTTGTATGAAGTTGGATGTAAAAGCTGTTTAAGCTTAGTTTTGGGTAGTTATGGAAAGTATAAGAGTTAATATTCTGATAGAGTTAGATTAACTGTTTATGATTTTTACAGACATGTCTCAGATATTTATCTTATAACTAGTTAGGACTTAGCTTTATATTGATAATATGCTGAGTGATAAATATATAGCTTATATGTACATAGACGGTTAGAGTTTATGCAAGGACTCTACAAGTTAATATCTCAGGATATTAGTATAATCAGCGAACCATACATATGAACCTTGAAACTTGGTATCCGCGGGTCGGATCTTATTTAGTGACTCATGAACAAAGCTTTAACTTTAAATTTAACTTAGCGATCATTAGGTCATGTTCTTTACTGAGTAAATCTTGTTTTTAAATAATGTTTCGCAATTTTGATCACTACATTGTATAGTACTATGTACCATTTATTATTGTTACAATTAATAAATCTGTCCATGTTATTCTCTTGTATCACTTCTATCTCTCCATCACTCTTCCAGGGTTAATAAAGAAGGGGGTAAAAGATGGTACAGTATCTACAACAACCCTAAATAGCCGTGTAACATGGATCCTATGGAAATTTTGAGATATTTGACATTGAACTTACCTCAGACCTACAAATAGCCCACATAAAATCGCAAAGTTTAAGGTGCCACTGTTTCTATATTTGAAATTGCGGCACGAGCACACTTGGTGGTGAAGGTATTACTAGGTACCTACAACAAACCTACATAGTCGTGGAACCTGCATCCTCTGGAAATTTTGAAATATTTGACTTTGAACTTACCTCAGACTACAACTATATCCAATAAAATCGCACCCCTTGCGGGACGGGGTTTAGAATAGTCCCGCAGTAACCCTGTTGTCAAAAGAGGCGACTAAAAGGGGAGGCTTCTGTGCAGGACGTACCTCGTGTAGGACAAACCTATCCTATATCTTTCCTTTCAACTCCTTTTCTTCTTTCTTCCCTTTCACTCCTATTTTAATTCTTCTACCTTAACTTTCTCTTTCCTTACCTCTTTCTTCCCTTCCCCTGCCGTTCAGCCCTGCACAGAGACTTTTGGCCCTCCGTTGACGGACCTTGCTTTTGAGTCCTTCATGAAACTGCGCCGGTTGCAATATCTTAGTAGAAGGGCCTAAGGTATGACATAAAACCGGGTACCCTACTTTGAGAAAAGACGTTGCGTTAATGAGGGCCCGGACGTAAAATTGGTACTTTCCTACACCCACTTGCTGCTATGACCTCTCTCTTGGCGATGCCCTATGCGAAGGTTGTAATGTCTAACGTCGTATAGGGCCTCTCGTCGGGACAGTTAACAGGGCCATATGTGGTAGTACCAACTTGGATCACCCTGGATCTACGATCCGAGTACTGTGTAGGTTGTCCCCAAACACGGCATGGGCGATAACATTGTCACCGCTGGCACCGTACTGCCAAATTCTGCTGGAACCTCACTGCCCGGCCCCAAAAAACATAATAAAACTTACGGACATACCGTTGAACAACACGACCAAAATACAGTTAAAGGTGGAACTCCACAGATTCCTCAATGTTTTCAAGAGAGTGGTCACTTGTTATGACCTCGACTACGTAACCGTTGAGGAAATTTCTGAGGAGCTGGCCTCTCAAAACGTCACAGAAGTATTTCGTATAGTTTTAAAAAAGAGTGGTAATGATAAAAAAAAACCGATACTTATATTATTACGATCGTATGTCCCTAACCCTCGGCGCTGTTTCCAGTGCCAGGAATTCGGACATACGAAGCTGCGATGCCATGGTAAGCCAACCTGTGCGGATTGCGGAAAGGAGGCTTACGATCCTTCGTGTGAGTTTCCTAAGTACTGCGTTAACTGCAAGGGTCCGCACTCCACCTGGTCTTGGGCCTGTCCGAAATGGAAGGTGGAGAAAAAAATCCTGGTGATTCTAACTGAAAAGAAGATCCCATACGTCCAGGCACGCAAGGAATACATATCTAGCCAGGCTCCAGTATTTAAGACCTCTTACAGCCAGATTGTAAGTAAAAATATCAATAGCCCTAACTGCCATTGCGCAGTAAATATTCTAAGGCGTCATCACGACCCGTGGCATTGGTCTCTGCTCGAGACCCAAATAACTATTATGCGCCAACTACGTTGGCAACTAGATTTGTCCGGGAGGCGAAATCTTCAGAAATGCCGTCAATTCCACTGTACCCCCAAGCCCACCTCGAGGAACTCCCCCAAGCCCACTTCGAGAACCTCCCCCGAGCCCACCTTGGGAACCTTCCCCGAGCCCTCCTCGGGGCTCACCCCGAGCGGTCCTCGGGATTCACCCCCGAACCCCCCTCGGGAAACAAAAGTACTTGCGGCCGTTGTTGGTTCGCCCGCTCTGGTCTCTGAGTCTCCGGAGGTTAGAGTGGGAGGCAGAAATAGTGAGGCCGCAAAGGCGAATCCTGATGGTGCCTCGAGGAAGGACAGCGAGGTATCGCCGATATTAATACCCCAAAAAAAGCGTCGAAGCTGTAACAAAACCTTCGCGCACAAAATCAACGCCCAAGGCTCTTCTGGAAAAACAAAACCCTCTCTTGAAACGAGATGTCCAGTAGAGACTTAGCAAAGTCAGAGGGCCTAAAAAGGTCCTTAACCAATTTTTATTTCTAAGAGATAGTGCCATGGATTGCGTGGATGAATACATTTATATTTATACGTAATGTCGCTACTACAATGGAATTGTAGGGGTTTTTATGCTCGTGTGGAAGAAATAAAACTACTAATGTATTCCCTGCATTCTCCCATCTTGTGTTTGTAGGAGACCCACTTCCACCCAACTGACAACCCGATTCTTCATGGGTACGATGTATATCGTACCGACCAACCATTCTTTGATCGGGCTAGCGGAGGTGTGGCTATACTCGCACGAAGCAATATATACCATAGGCATATTAATATCGTGTCTGATCTCCAAGTAATCGCTGTCCGAATCTCCCTTTCTAAGGAAATGACAGAATGCTGCATCTACCTCCCACCAGCTGAACGAGTTTCTAAAGGAATCTAGAAGTCCTCCTTATACAACATCCAGCCCCCTATATCATCCTGGGGGACTTAAACGCGCATAACCTAGTGTGGGGGTCTAATTTTACAGACGCTCGTGGGAGGAAGGTAGAAGATATTCTTGTCTCGGGAAACCTGGTGTTAATGAACACCGGGACCCAGTCACACTTTTACACCTTTAATAGTGTATTCTCTGCCATCGACCTAACTTTATATAGCCCCGGGATCGCTGCTCAATTCCTTTGGGAGGTTCACTCGGACCTATGTGGCAGCGATCATTTTCCCATTCTGCTTTCATCACTTAAAGATCCTCCCAGTACAGCATAGTTACCCCAATGAGTGCATAAACGTGTTAACTGGGATAAATTCCACGAGATTGCCATATTTGGTGAACCCCATTCTCCTGACGTCGATGTTAAGGTTGGGCATTTTTCTTCGACGGTCATCGCGGCGGTGAGGGCTCCCATCCCTAAATCATCGCCAAATCCGTGCCACCACCCTGTTCCCTGGTGGAACAAAGAGTGTCGGTTGGCTATTTCTGACCGTCGAAGGGCCCTACGTATCTTTCATAGACGTCCTACTTCACAGAATTTGGAGTCTTTCCGTATTCTACGTGCTCGAGCTCACCGTGTTATTCGAGAAAGCAGAAGAGAGTCTTGGAAACAGTTAATTTCTATCCTTACTATTTACACCCCCGCAACTAAGGTGTGGGACAATATTCGTAAATTACGTAGTAGCAAAAATGCAATTAATAATATATCCTGCCCTTATGTCTAACAGTTCGCTTGTCTCCTCCGCTGTGGAGGTCGTCAATGTATTGGTCTCGATGTTCGCTGAAATCTCTAGCACTGCGAGCTATTCTAACGAGTTTGCGACGCATAAGTGGAGCATCGAGCGACATACTATGAATTTTGGTCAAAGTCGGGGGGAGGATTATAACTCCCCTTTTACCAAAGATGAACTGACTTATGCTATGTCCCAGTTGGGCAGCACAGCTTCCGGCCCTGATGATATTCATTATGAAATTTTGCGTCAACTGCCCCCTAACGGACAGACATTCCTCTTAGACCTCTACAATAGTGTTTAGGAATCTCGTCAGTTCCCAACACTCTGGAGGCAAGCAACCGTTATCCCGATATATAAAAGTGACAAGGACAAATAAGAGCCAACTAGCTATAGACCTATAGCCTTAACTAGTTGTGTATGCAAAATATTAGAAAAAATTATTTGGTTTCCGCCGTAACCGATCCACGGTGGATCATTTTGCCCGCCTTGAGACAGCATTTCGTGACGCCTTCTTCCATAAACATCACCTTTTGGCTGTCTTCTTTGATTTAGAGAAGGCGTATGACACCACATGGCGGTACGGCATTTTAAAGATCCTTTTTAATTGGGTGTTCCGAGGGAACCTCCCTTTTTTTTATAGATAATTTTATGTCAGCTAGACACTTCCGGGTAAGGTTAAATAATACCTTATCCGATGATTTCATCTAAGAAAATGGGGTGCCTCAGGGCAGTATTTTAAGCTGTACGTTGTTCGCCATCACCATAAATGGCATTGTGGACAACGTGCGCTTACCTGTCCGTTCATGCCTTTTTGTGGATGACTACGCAATTTATTGCAGTTCATCGAGTCTCCGCAGGCCTGAACGGCAGATACAACTCTCTGTCAACAATCTGTAGTCGTGGGCATCGCGTAATGGCTTTCGCTTCTCTGCAGCCAAGACGATGGTCGTCCACTTCCACAGATTGCGTGGATTACATCCAGCTCAAAACATTTTAATGAATAACGTTGTTTTACCTGTATCAGAAACTGTAAGGTTCTTGGGACTTTTATTTGATTTTAAACTAACTTGGATCCCCCACATCAAAGACCTGAAAGCGAGATGTGTCAAAGCACTAAATCTGCTTAAAGTTGTTAGTGGTCGCTCATGGGGTGCGGATAGGGAAACCTTAATGCGCCTCTATAGGGCCTTGGTGAGATCAAAACTTGATTACGGCAGTTTTGTTTATGGTTCAGCTAGACCTTCGGCATTAAAGATGCTAGATAGTGTACACCATGCTGGTATTCGACTGGCAACTGGTGCATTTCGTACCAGTCCAGTCGTCAGCATCTGTGCCGACGCCGGTGAACCCCCTCTTTCTTACCGGCGGTCATATCTTCTGGCTTCATACGTGTCGAAATTGCATTGCATGCCAAAGCATGTTGCTCTCCGTCCTGTGTTCCACCCTTAAATCAAGTCTTGTACGAAACCAAATGGCGTAGTGCAGGGCCGGTTGGGATCCGGATGCTATTGGTTTTCGACACGTGTGGTATAGTCCTCCTGCCAAAGGCTATCCCCACATTTCCAGGTCGAGTTTCTCCCTGTTAGATACACCTTCCGAAATGCCATTTTGATCTTGCCAAGTTTCCCAAAGCGACCACCCCACATGTTATATATGAGAGGACCTTTATCGAGCTCCTCTCCACTCGCTTTCAGGGCTTTCAGCGCATCTACACGGATGGTTCAAAGTGTGGGGCCTCCGTGGGATGCGCCTTTGTTTTAGAGGGAAATCATTTTAAATTTGGCTTACCTGGTGAATCTAGTGTTTTTACGGCTGAATTATACGCCATTTTTAAATCTTAAGATTTTGTTTATCGTAATTGTCACCGTTCTGTTCTCATCTGCACGGATTCCATGAGTGCTCTGTTGGCACTGTCCACTCTCTACTCCTGGAATCCCCTCGTGCAGATGATACATGAGCAAATTTAAAAAATTGATTCATTAAGCACCCGACTTTTTGCTGGATTCCTGGTCACGCTGGTCTTTCAGGAAATGAACTGGCGGACCAGGCAGCCAAAGAGGCGGTTCATCTCCCTCCTGAGGTGAGTTTGGATGTAATGTTTTTAGACCTTCCTTAGGATATTTGTTTGTAGTTTTATGTGTTTATTCATCCTTTGTTTTCGTTTGAACTTATATACTTTTGAGAACGGCCGTCTAGAAATCATTCCCACAACCAGTTGAGTTGCGTGCTCTGAGTTTCAGGTGTGTGTATTCAGACATTCGAAACAATTACTAAAGTAATTCATTCTGGTTATGTTAGTGATTTTGTTGTTTTTGAAATGATGTAAACCTTCTATTTTATGTGGGTAGTTAAGGAGGGTTCAGTGTTCGCTCTTGGGTTGCTGATAGGGAAACATTGATGCGTCTCTATACGGCCTTGGTGATATCCAAACTTGACTACGTCAGCTTTGTGTATGGTTCAGCTAGAGCTTCAGCGTTAAAGATGTTAGATAGTGTCCACCATGCTGGCCTTTGACTGAATACTGGTGCTTTTCGTACCAGTCCAATCGTCAGCATCTGTGCCGACGCCGGTGAGCCTCCTCTTTTTTTACCGGTAGTCCTATCTTCTGGCATCCTACGTGTCGAAACTGCACTGCATGACAAAGCATGTTTCTTATAGTCCCGTGTTCCATCCCCCCAACCGTGTTTTATATGAAACCAAATGGCGTAGTACAAGGCCGGTTGCGTTCCGGATACTATCGGTTTTCGACACGTGTGGGATAGTCCTGGAAAAGCCTATCCTCACATCTCCAGGTTGAGTTTTTCCCTCGAAGATACGCCTACCTCAATGACATTTTGATCTTTCCAAGTATCCTAAAGCTACCACCTCATATATTATATATGAGAAGACATTTAACGAGCTTCTCTCTACTCGCTTTAAAGGTTTTAAGCCCATCTACACGGATGGTTCAAAATGTAGGTCCTTCGTGGGATTCGGTGGGAAACCATTTTAAATTTGGTCTAGCTGGTGAATCCAGTGTTTTTACGGCAGAACTATACACCATTTTTTAAATCTTTGTGCTTTGTTTATCGTAACTGTCACCGTTCTTTTCTCATCTGCACGGATTCCATGGGTGCTTTTTTTTATACTGTCCACTTTGTACTCCTGGAATCTACTCGTGCAGATGATATATGAGCAATTTTTTTAAATTGATTCATTAAGTACCCAGTTCGCCTTCTGCTGGATTCCTGGTCATGCCGGTCTTTCAGGAAATGAACTGGCGGACCAGGCAGCCAAGGAGGCAGTCCATTTGCCTCCTGAGGCGAGCTTGGGTTTCATGTTTTTAGACCTAAAGGGTTATGTTCGGCATGGGGTCTTTCGCACCTGGTACGAGCAGTGGGATTCAACCCCTGCATAGAATAAGCTGCGTTCCATAAGGGACGGTGTGTCGTGGTGGCCCTCTTCTATACGAAAGTCTAGAAGAGAGGTCATCGTGACAAGGCTCCACGTCGGACACACATCATTGACCCATGGATTTTTATTGAGAGGAGATCCACCTCCAGTGTGTAAGCTTTGCGATGATCACCTTAGTGTGTACCACATTCTTGAAGCTAATGCAGGAAAAAAAGTGTTGGAAAGAAAATGATCCATTCACCCTTCAAGGTAATTCGTCTGCCTTATTTAAATACACTTCCCCTCTTTCGCTGCAAAGTAATGAGCCTCACTCCTCTGTTAGCCCCTGGACATCATTGTCTCCCATTTCTAATTTCTATTTTTCTTGTTTCCTATTCTAGATAGATAAATGGTTCCGCAGAGTTTTTTAACTTACATCCTGAAAGGAAGAGTCTACCAAGCCATTTTCGGGGATAAGCCAAATAGCCTAAGGTGTTGGAATTTTTTTTTAATGTTTACAAAAAATGTATTTCCCAATTTAAAAAATATAATTTTTTAACTCTGGTAGACTATTTTCGGAATTATTTAAGAGCCTATGCCGTTTGTTTTAATGTAATATCTATTAAACACGCTGAGTTAAACGTAATTATACTAACATGGAAAATCCTATCTTAACATGCCGCTAAGTCACTCGTAGGCAATGTCCTTAAACAAAAATATCCCTAATAAAAATTAATCATTTCTTTTATTATTTACATTTATTTAAGATGTTTAAAATTTAAACGTTAAATTAGTTGTTATAATTAAATTTACATCAATTTCTTTTGTTGATTTTGATCCTGTTTACTTTTTTGCAATGTCTAACCAATGACAAAAAATAGGATTTATTTTTTAAATTAATTAAATTTAATAAACCATGATGAGGTAGATTTTGTGGGGAAATACTTCATAACTGCATAGTATCATGATGTTTTGGAGGTTGGCAGTATGGGACTGAGTCAATAAGACAATGGCTAACGTTTTGGTGTTCACGTTTGTTATTTGATTATTTAGTGGTTACTCCCAGAACCCGGTTCCAATGTAAAACAGTGCATAAATTGGCGACGAGGATGTTTCTTACTATAGATAATCAAAGTAAATAACAGTTATTCGTGAGTAAAAAAGGAAACAATCTGTTTGTTCTTTTCGTGTGAAATCATAATGGCTGTGTGCTACGTTTCAACAAATGGTAGCGTTAGCGTCAGTCGTATAAGTGTCCGTGGAAAAAAATCAGTGACAAAGACCAGCTGTGTGCAGTGTTATCCAAGCTACGGTATCGTGACAATTTAGGTATTGAGGCTAAAAGTAAATTCAACCATCCAAAATGGCTTTAATCAGTCAAATGAATCAATATTACGCCGAAACAGAACAGTTTGAAGCATACATGGAGCGCAGTGGCATCGCGTCAGGGCAAACAAGACAAGCACTGCTTGCCTTTGATTGAAGATATGTAATTATTTTATCCAAGCTTTGCAAAAATATTCTCCTGGTGATCATTTAAATGCAATTCAAGCATCAATGGGTTTGAAAAAAAAATCCCATACATGGCAGTGACCGTAACATGCATGCAAGACGTGCACTAGTCCATCTAATGGGGGTTGAAAGTCAGTATTTGTCCGACTTTCATCCCATTGCTCTAGATAGTGTAGTTCTTATTTGTGACATCATATATTTCGGAGAGGAGAGAAGGGAAAGAGCTGCGGATGTCAGGTAAAACTGCAAGCAGCCAAGCTACGACTTCTCTTGCCCGAAAGGTCACTATCCGTCTTTCCCTTTCAAAACATAGCGGGATGTTATGGCATGAAAGGGGAAATTAATATTTTCAAGGTACTGACCCCGTGCCTACACATCTTTAAGCCCGGTACACGGCACAACTTCTCGTACATAAATTTCTACAAGAAATTGCAGCCTGAAGATGGCGTCGTGTGAACACCAAAATTTGGACAAGATCTGCTCTGCCCAACTTAATGTATACAATTTCAGGAAATAGAACGCGTCCTATATCAGCCGTTTTTCTTGTACAACTTTTGAGTTGTAAACACGAAAACTTCGTCTGCAAGACCAATAGGTACTTAAAAAAATGTATAAGAAAAACAGCTAAATGATTGAAAGCATATAAATAATTATAATTGAAGGAGATTGAATCCTAAATATAAAGGTTTTCAACTGTTTTAAAAGAATATTTAAAAAAAGATTTAAAACTTTTTTATTTTCATAATATATAGGAATGATTAAGAAATTATTTATATTAAATACCAATATTTTACAAATCATTCAATCATTATTTTTCCATAAAAAGGACAAAAAAGCCATGTTCCCCCCCAAATATTGTATGCAATCACAAATTCCATATGAACAGTCTTTGGCTAAAATTTGTATGCAATCCATGTGACCAAGATATTGTACTATTTTTTGCACAGCTTTTTGTACAAGAAGTTGTGTCATGTGTACCGGTATTTAGAGTTTTGTGGAGTTTATTGTAGCAGGTACATTTGTTTTTATGTGTGTATCAGTGAAAGCTAACAAACGAAAGTTTATAAGTAAAAGTCTATAATAAGTAGGTCTAATAATACAATAATGTAAATCACAGAACAGAAGGACGACCAAATAATTTTTAAAAATTCCGAGACCTCCCCTTTTAAGCATGAGGGCAATCCTTCCAAGCATGCCTAAGAATTTTGGTCACGAGACGCTACTGATGGGGCGCCTTAAGCAGTTTTTAATTGTGAATGTTGTTGAAGACAATATGAAAGTTCCCATGTTTATAACCATGATTGGACCGCATGCATCCAGCATTTTAAAAAACATACTGGCTCCAGAACTTCCGACTACTAAAAATTAGGATCAATTAGTGACGTCTTTGCAAACACATTATGGACAAAAGAATAACGTTATTGCGGAACTATTTATATTTAATAAACCGGATCAAAAGGAAAATGAATTAAAAACGCTATCAAACACACGTGATTATGGACAATGCCTGGACAATACGTAACGTGATCGGTTCGTGTGGTGTGATATCTGTACCTATTCAAAATATACTTTTGTCTGAGGACGTCTTAGACTTTAAGTAAGCAGTTAAAATTGCAAGTGGCATGGAATTAGCCGAAAATCAAACAAAAATGCTGCGTCCGGTGATGCCTGTAAATGCGGTAAAACAATAAGATTTTCGTCATAGATAAACAGTTTTGAAAATATCAGTTCTTTGTGCAAAAATTGTGGGACAGCTCATCGCTATAATGAATGTCCAGCTAAGAAGTGGTGATGTTACACATGCAATAAGAAAGAACATACTAGTAAGGTCTGTCGATCTAGGAACAAAGGTAAAAAACCATTCAACGTGACACAAGTTGATCAAGCATCGAAGAAGTTCGTTCAGAAACTGAGACTGAACCTAGTGATTAGAAGATATGGTAGGGAATATGAATATCAACAACATAGGCGAAATACAGTCAAAAGGCAGACATATGGTTAAATTGTTAGTAGAAAATATGCCATTAAACGTGGACGTTGACACTGGTGCTGTAGTATCCATTATCAGTAAAGGAATTTACAAGAAACATTTCCAGCATGTTCCATTGCAATCATCTAACTTAGTTCTCAAAACTGTTAGTGGAGATGTGCTGGAAATAAATGGAATAATTGAAGTGTGTGTGTGAAACATAATAATAATTATGAATTACCAATGATAATATGCAAATCAAGAACATTACCTTTATTGGGAAGACAGTAGCTTGATAAGCTTGAACCAAATTGGAGGAAAGTGCTTGAACTGAAATCGGTTTATTGCCAGCTTGGAAGAACCCTTCTCAAGTAGATACCCACATTATTTTAACCAAAAAGGTAACAAAATCTGTGGATTTCAAGCAAATTTAATTTTAAAAGAAGATGCAATACCGGCATTTAAAAAAAGCATAATTATGATGTTTCTCATAAATTAAAGGAAAAAGGAAAAGAAGAACTTCAAAAATGGCAAGAAAAAGGAATCATCAAACAAATCCATAATTCACAAAGGGCAATTCCTTTAATTGTTGCACCAAAGAAAGGAGGATCCGTACGATTGTGTACCAATTTCAAGACAACTTTGAATCCAGCATTAAATATTGACCAGTACCCACTACCGAAGATTCAAGACATGCTTGCCAAACTCACAGGGAAAGTGTTTTGTGTAATAGACTTAAAAGAAGCATACCTACAGTTAGAAATGAGCCCAGAATCAGAAGAAGTGATGGTTATAAATACTGAAAGTGGTTTATTCAAGTGTCATCGAATGCTGTATGGAATAGCGAGTGGTCCAAGTATTTTTCAAAGTGTGATGGACAGGATATTGCAAGGAATTGATGACATGGTGTGTTATATCGATGGTGTTCTTATCAGCGGCAAAACAGAACAACAGTGTATGACTAAACTGCAAATGGTCATGAAACGTCTTAATGATCATCATATTAAGATGTATTTGAATAAATGATAGTTCTTTAAGACTGAAATATAGTATATTGGGTTTACGCTTTGTTTTGAAGGAATAAAACTTACAAAAGAGAAAATAAATCCAATTCAAAAATGTCCACCTTCCAAGGATGTCACACAAATCAATCCTACTTGGGGTTACTCGACTTTTATGCAAAATTTATTCCAATGTCATCAACTCTATTACAACCATTAAGCAATTTGCTGTCAAAAGATGTGAAATTTGAATGGACAAAGAGATATGAAGAAGCTTTTGAGTAAAGTAAAGAAATGTTAACTAACCATAACTTGTTAGTGCATTACAATCCGGACTTACCTTCACGAGTCGTAACAGATGCATCACATATGGGGTTGGTGTGGTATTGTGTCCTGTTACTGATAATGACGAAAAACCTATAGCCTTTGCAAGTGCAACATCAGCATAGAAAAATTATTCTTAATATGAACGAGAAGGATTGGCAGTGATATTTGACATACATAAGTTCCACAAGTTTATCTATGGGCAACAGTTTGAAATAATCACGGATGCGCAAGTAATTCAAAGAATTTTTGGTGAAAAAAGAAATATTTAAACACTTGCAGCCACGAGATTGCAAAAATGGGCGTTGATACTATCAGCTAACAAATTTAAAGTTAAATATGGAAAAAATGCTAAGAATGTGGATATGCTATCAAGACTTCCCCTTGAAGAAGCTTTTCTAGGAGAAGGAAAGATCTGTGCTATTTCCCCTCCAATATTGGTGGAAAAAGTAGTAAAGGAAACAGCAAGAACTATTGGCAGCTATAAGCTAACTACCGAGTTGAAAGTGGCTGCTAGCTCGTGATCTTAATTAAATCATACATTTGTAGCCGATGATTTCCGCACGTCCATCATAGACTCTGCCTTAAAATATGAGTGAATAATGAACTTCCTTCTTTTCCCGTGTAACCATCCCATCTCCAAAAGATGACCAACACGCGAATCACAATAGTTCAGTATCTGACTTAAGTGATTGTAAGGCTATGGAAAACGGTAAATTATCAGTTTTAAGAGTTGATCGAGATTTGAAAAATACCGGTACAGGAGTTATCAATGACAGTTTTCAGAGTTTACCGAGCTCGATTTCATGCTGCAAAGAAACGAATTTGCATCCACAATGGCTTTCTGTGTGGACTGAATAAATGTGGAATAGTAAAAGAGACACTTTTCCATGGATAAATTGTAAAAATAGAAAACTTGGTTGCATAACATTTAGTGGGGCTTCCTATTTAGGTGCATTTAAAAAAGAGCGCATTGCTATTTAAAAGGATGGCATTCTTACAATGTCACATTTTATGGGTCATCTAGGCCAACCCAGCTCACATCTCTTCGAAAAAAGATTTTAGAGCAAAAAGAGTCTACTGCTCACATAACTGCTGAGAGCGTAGTTGCTATAGCAAAAACCCAGACATTTGAAAGTGTGTGTGTTTAAATGAATGCATCCCACATTGCCTCAACTAAATCAATATTTAGGTCCACGTACTACATTGCAAAAAAAGATAGAATTTATTCTTACCATTTTGGACTTTTATAACTGCAACAATTAAATGGCGTGGACATTGGCATTGGGCTGCAACCAAGTTAAAGTGCAGTAGAAATTATTGACCGCATTTCCAATGAAATGAGAAGTCGAATAATACAACATGTTTTGGACGTTTCGGGATAACTTTCAATCTACGAATCTACAAGCTCGGGAGCTAAATCTACTTTGATTGTGTATTTGAAGTGTGAGGTCAGCAAAGAACCTCCCCCCAATTTCCTGTTTTTGGACCTAATTGAATTACCTAATCAAAAATCTCACACAGTGCTTGAACATTTGTTAAGTTGCTTGAAAAAACACGGTTTTAATGACTACTACCTTAAAGAGCATTTAATTGCACTTGCAAGTGATGGTGCAAATGTAATGTTGGACAAAACTTCTGGCATTGAAAATAAACTGGTAATGAAATATCTTAACGTAATTGTGTGACTCTGTATGAATCACAGGTTGGAGTTGGCATTGAGCGACGCAGTGGACGAGGTAGGTGGTGTGAATAATTTACAGTTTTTTATGGATAAGCTATACACTCTCTACAGTAAATCACCTAAGAACCAGCGTGAATTGGCTGAGTGTGCTGCAGAGTTAGACCAACAAGTAAACAAAATCGGAAGAATACTAGGCACAAGCTGGGTTGGCAGTTCATTTAGAGCTGTGTCGGTTGTTTGGCATAACTACCGTCCTTTATATAACCATTTACCACATCCAAACATGACACCGGTAGAAGTTCGATTGAACGAGCACTGTATAATGGATTAATGAGGTGGTTTTCTTACTCTCAAAGATTATGGATCTGGCAATTATGTTTGATATTTTAGCGGAACTATTAATGCTCTCAGAAAGCTTACAAATCAGAAATATTACTGTTGTTTATGCTGACAAACTAATCAGAAGAAGTATAAGATTTATAGAATACCTTAAAGAAAAACCCGGGAGTAAATGTCTTGAAGCTAAAGTTGCGATTAGGGAAGGTAATTTTTGTGGAGTTACACTCAATAACAACACCAATATATAAGCTATCAATCAACAACTTTTGTCGAGTGTAGTCAACTACTTAAAACGTAGGTTGCTTACCACCATTTCCAGTAATGAGCAAAAGTCTATGTCAGTGGATACAAATTCAAAACAGGAAGAAAACGACTCACTGTTGAAGGAACTTAAAGTTCTTGAAAACGCCCAATGGACCTCAGATAAGCCTCCTGGTTTTGGTGAAATTGAAATTGAGCTTCTTTGCCGAAGGATCAAACTAAATGTCTCAAAAATAATGAATGGCTACCGTGATTACTTTGAAGACAGCTCCCGTGTCTCCAAAGACTTGAATATTTTGCTGAACTGCACTAAACTTATGCCATGTAGTTCAGCCGAGTGTGGACGGGGATTCGGCCAAATAAACATCATAATATCGCTGACTCGAACCAGGTTGACAATTCCATATGTTTCACCCCTTATGTTTGTGAGACTCCACGGCCCCACTCTGCAAGATTGGAATTCAGAGACATACGTCATAAGAAGGTTAAGGAAACACAGATCTGCTGATGATACGCAAACGCGCGAAGCAAAACCAAAACCAAGCTCCAGAAATAATGAGGACAATGTTTTTGTAAATTATTTGTAAATTTAGAACCATTTTGAGGTAGGTCTATTATATTTTACTTTGTAAATACAGCAAGCTCCCGATTATCCGCTTGGCGGTTTAACCATGGCATCGCCAACAGCAGGGGATACGTTGAACGCCGCTGATGGAGAATACAGGAGGTGAACAATAGCGTGGAGGGTGAGAAGCTAACGGGTGGGAAAGGTACAGAGTCAGAGGTTATGATGAGATTCAAGGGGTATTCCTTACACCGTGTTTATTTTTGTTTCGTGGCAATAAAGAAATGGTACAATGGGAAGGAAGGTGACAAGACATAAGAGTTTCTAGTCGTCTTTTTTTACTAATATTTGAAAACACGTGTCCTTCATAAAAGCCATTGAAGGTGAAGAGGGTGGCTGCTACAGTATGGTGATTAGCGAGTTGCTGGAGGGTGGGAAAGGAGTGTAGTGGCGCTGCTACCAGACAAAGATTTGACAAGGACGCATAATTGCCAGATATCACGGTCACTCCAATGTCGGGTGGACTAAATTATACACAGTGGTATTTAAAATTCTTGAAACAGAAACATTAATGTTGGAAGAAACCGTTCGTTTTACTAAGTACGCGGATTATTCGCGGTTTTGGGTTATCCACGGATTGTCCCCTCCATTACCGCGGATAATTAGGATTTAACTGTAATATTAAAACAACATATTGTTTAAGTTTTAGTTGTACTTTGAAAACCATGGAACAGTTGTAAAATTTTGCATTATGTTCATGTTTTAAAATAATATAATTAGTGTCCATAGTAGTAATAATAATAATAATAATAATAATAATAATATCATATTAAAATTTATGTTGTTAGTAATACGCTAATACCCCCTCGTCCCGTTCCGGCGCTGCTAAATTTACGACTACACCCCTGGATACACCGTGTGAGTCTCCTAAGTTCTGATTCAAATGCAAGAGTCCGCACTCTGCCTGGTCTGGCCATTGCCAGTTAATCTTTCCAAGACGTCTTCTCGACCAGTGCCACTAGTCTCTACTCAAGACATTAATAGCCATAATATCTCAGTTCCTTTGGTGCCTAAATCTAAACTTTTACGGGAGGGTACACAGACCCATAGGTCATATCCACCCCCCGTGCCCTCTAGAAGTCATTCTTGGGGAATGCCCCAGGACAATCCTCGAGGAACGTCCCCGAGTAATCAGGGAACACTCCGGAGTCATCCTAGCAGAACCACCCCGACTCCTCGGGGAGCCAAATTTATTGAAGTCATTGCTGGGCCACCCGAATTCGCCTTCGGGACTCCGGATGTTAGGTTGGGTGGCAGAGCAAATGATGTCACAATGGTGGGCCCCACTGGTGCTTTGAGGATAGCCCAGAGAGGGACCACCAATATAAACAAAAAGGCGTCGAGGGCGATAAATAAGCCTTCACGCAAGGATGCAACACCCCAATTTCTCCTGAAGCAGTAGGTCTTGGAGAGACTTTGAAAGGCAAAAGGACCTAAAAAGGTCCTAAATCAATTTTTATTTTTAAGAGATAGTGTAATAGATTACGTGGATGATTAAAATGTATATCAATAAATAATGTTGCTACTACAATGGAATTGTAGGGGTTTATACACTCGTGTAAAAGAAATTAAACTACTGACTTCTTCCCTGCAGCCTTCCATCTGGTGTTTTCAGGAGACCCACTTCTGCCCTAGTGATAACCCGATGCTTCGACCAAACTTACCGATCTTAAACTAAAAGTTGCCAAAATAACTAAAGTGTAATATATCTAACTGAAACATTGCTTAAGAGGGTTCATCATAGCTGGTCCAGCTCAGTTCCCGGCTCACCCCTGCTTTTGTGTATACGCGCGCGCGAGGTATGGGAGTAAAAGGAAAAGAAAATGCCTGTGATATGCCAGAAATTTGTGCAGGGCTTTCTTATTTGAATGATTACATTAAATTTCCCGCGGCGACGATGGGGGATAAAGCGCCAAAATTTATCCTTGAAAACTACAGTAAGCCTATGTCCTTATTAAGACAGAATGAAGATTTGTGTACAATGCTTCGATATGATCCTATTCTAAAATGGTCAAAAAATGGCGTTTTCATTGCAGTTTTATCCAAATATCATTAAATTATTATTATTATTATTATTATTGAAATTTAGAGACCCGTCGATATAATGAGATCATTAAGACCTTAAAAGATATATAAAAATAGTAAAATACTCATTGCGAAGGTTCATAATTATTAATTCACCTGGTGGAATAGGCAGATGAAAACAAAGATAGAAAAAAGCATATACAATTACTAAAATTTGTATAGAAACTTAAAAAAGAATAAATATCAATATGATAAATTACCCCTTTGAGACACTCCAAACGGGTGCTCAAATGGACTAATAATAAGAATAGATTGCTAGAAAAAAACACGCGTGTATACACTACATTACAAATACAGAACAAACATATTAAAATATAATACGTTAAAACGACGAAACAAACATGATAAAATATAACCAATTAAAAAGACAAATCAAACCTATTAAGTATACTAAAAGTGCTAAAACTAATCTCATGATAGATAGTAACCAAATGAGCCACTACATAAAATTGACTCAAATGGAGTTTAAAAGATTCGCCTGGCTCATAAAACGGAGTAAACGTATGACTCCATCCACACTGTCATGTAAAAAAAAAGGTCACATTTAAAATCAAGAGCTAAGGGAATAAGGGCATACTTACTTTACTTCACCAAAATGTGGTATATACTAATGGGAGCATTGCAAAGCTCAACCATTGGAGGTGGAGCCCCTATCAATAAAACCCATGGGTCATAAATGTATGCCCGACGTGGAGCCTTGTCACAATCACCTCTCTTCTCGTATTTCATATAAAAGAGGCCATCACGACAGACCGTCCCTGATGGACCGCAGCAGGGGGTGGAAACCCACTGCTCATGCAATGTGCGTAAGACACCACGCCCTTCAGGTATAAAAACATGACACCCAAACTTATCTCAGAAGGGTGATGAATCGCTTCCTTGGCTGCCTGGTATACCAGCTCATTTCCTGAAATACGAGCGTGACCAGGAATCCAGCAGAAGCCGAGCCGGATATTTAGTAAATCAATGTTTAGGTTTTTTCGTGTATCATCTGCACAAGTGGATTCCAGGAGTACAGAGTGGACAATGCCAACAGAGCACTCATGAAATCCGTGCATATGAGGATAGAACGGTGATAATTTCAATATACAAAATACAAGGTTTTAAAAATGGTGTTTAAGTCTGGCGTAAAAACACTGGGTTTGCCAGGTAAACCAGATTTAATATGTGTCCCCTCCACAACAAATGCGCCTCCCACATAGGATTCACACTTTGAATTGAACCATCCTTGTAGATGCACATAGATCCATGAAAGCGCGCGGAGAGAAGTTCTTTGAAGGTCTTCTTATATATTACGTGTGGTGTTGTAGTTTTAGTGGACTTGGCAAGATCAAAATGGCATTGAGGCAGGCGTATCTTCCAGGGAGAAACTCGACCTGGAGATGTGAGGATCACCTTTGGCAGGACTATCCAACACCTGTAGAAGACCGAAAGCTTCCGGATTACAACCAGCCTTGTACTACGGCTTTTGGTTTCATGCAAGACATGAATGGGGGGGATGGAACACAGGACGATAAGCAACATGCTTTGGCATGCGATGCAGTTTCGACACGTAAGATGCCAGAAGATAGGACCACCGATAAGAAGGAGGGGAGGGCTCACCGGCATCGGCACAGATGCTGATGACTGGACTGGTACGAAAAGTGCCAGTAGCCAAACGAATGCCAGTATGGTTGACCATGTTACATCTTTAGCGTTGAAGGTCTAGCTGAGCCATAAACAAAACTGCCGTAATCAAGTTTTGATCATACCAAGGCCCTTTAGAGGTCATCAAATTTTCACTATCAGCATCCCAAGAGCAACCGCTAAACACTTTAAGTCAATTGAGTGCTTTTACACACTTCGTTTTCAGGTCTTTGATATAGTGTATACAAGTAAATTTAAAATCAAATTAAAGTCCCAGGATCCTTACTGTCTCTGAGTCTGGTAAAACATTGTGGTTCATTAAAATATTGGAGGCTGGCTGTATTCCGCGTAGTTTATGGAAGTGGACGACCGTCGTCTTGGCTGCGGAGAAGCACGAAAGCCATCACCCAATGCCCACGTCCATAAATTGTAAACAGCGAGTTGTATCTGCAGTTCAGGCCTTTGGAAACTTGATTTACTGCAAACAAAATTGCGAAGTCATAGACGAAAATACATGAACTGAGAGTTAAGTGCATGTTGACCATAATGCAATCATCCGATTCTGAACAACGTACAGCTCATATTACTGCCCTGAGGCACCCCATTTTATTGAGTAAAATAATTTGATAAGGTGTTATTTAAACTTACCCGGAATAAGTGTCTATCCAACATAAAATTATCTATAAAATATGGGAGGTTCTCTCGGAATTACCAACTATAAAGAGTTGTCAAAATACCATACCACTAGGTGGTGTATACCTTCACCAAATCAAAGAAGACACCCAAAAGATGCTCTTTATGGAGGAAGGCATCACGAATTGCTATCTCAAGGCGAACAAGATGGCCCACCGTGGATCGGTTACAGCAAAACCACATTGAATATCAGATAGGAAATTGCGGGATTCTAAATACCATATAAATCGTTTATATTTTTTTCTAATATTTTGCAAACACAACTAGTTAAGGTTATAGCTAGTTGGTTCTAATTTATCTTTGCCGTTTTTATGTATAGCAATAACGGTTACCTGCCTCCATAGTGATGCTAACTGGCGAGATTCCTGAACACTCTTGTAGAGGTCCAACAGGAATACCTGTCCAGCAAGGGACAGCTGGCACAACATTTTGTAGTGAATGTCGTCAGGACCGTAAGCTGTGCTGCCTGCCTGGGACAGGGAGGGCATAGGTCAGTTTTATATATAAAAAAGAGGGGGAGTTATAGTTGTCCCCCGACTCTGATCAAAGTCAATAGTATGGCGCTTGATGTAAAGTAGCTTGCAGTGCCAGAGATTGCAGTGAATGTCGAGCCCTATGCATTGATGACATCCACAAAGTAAAAGATAAGCGAACCTTTAGACATGAGGTCAAGCATATTATTTATGAAATTATGGCTACTAAGTAATCTATAAATATTATCCCAAACCCTAGTTGTGGGGGTGGAAATTGTAAGGTTAGAAATAGACTTTCTCCAAGGCTCTTTTCTGGTTTCCCGAATGACACGGCAAGCTCAAGTACGTAAAATCAGGAAGGACTCCAGATTATCCGCAGTATGACGTCGATGAAAGAGACGTAGAGCCTTCAATGGTCAGATTGAAATAGCTAACCAACAATCGTCGTTTCACGAGGGAACAAGCTCTCGTTTTACATTGAACGTGTGAACTGTGAATCCACAGTTATTGATGTTTCACCGCAACATGTCGTCATAGAAGACTAAGCTACTATAAAATAAGTAGAAGGGAATAAAAATAAAGACGATATAAGTTTGTCACTAAAATTAATAGTAGTAGAAAATCTAAATAAACTTATTCGACCAAGCCACAGAGGCTGGCCAAAGAGGAGTAAAAAAAGTTATCTACCAACACATCTAAGCGCTAGTGATCCATATTACTATTTACGATGCTTTTAGCCTGGATTATCCATTTCTTTCTAAAGTATTGTCATAGCGTATAGAAATGAGAAAGTGTCGAAACTCTATTAGCTTACATGGGTCAGCCGCTTGAAGCACTAGGATCGATTTGGCCGGCAGGCAACTGAGAAACATAATAATGTAGAATACCGAAATTCAGTTAAATAGATGGGCTACATTAAATTACTTTTTTTAGTAGACTAAATATAGTTTAACCACTCAAAGTAGTAAAAACATTATTTTTAACTGACAATTTTATTAATACCACAGCTGAATCAAGTATTTCTAAAATCTATCGTAATACAAGCAATTTTACGCATACATTTTATTTGTAATTTATGGTGATAATAATATTAAGATACTTATAACATTGACAGTCGTGATTTTCAGTAATGTCTTATAATTTTATTCTTATTTTTATAATTATTATACATATTTAAATTATTTAATGTAGTATCAATTAAATTGGTATTTCTTTATCCGTTTAACCCACATATTTATTGTTGTCTTTTTACAACAGCTTCGTTCAAGCAAAAGTGTAATACTATAAGAAGTTCAAATGTTTTTTTTCAGTAAGTTATATAAACTACATATTATATTATATTTTACATCTTTGTTTCAAAACAATACTTTATATTTTATTTTACATTATACTACATTGTATTATTATTATTATTATTATTATTTCGTTAGTATGAATGTTAAATTGAGGCTTGTACTGGTCTGCTCAGGTTTATTATTTAATGTAATTATTAATCACTTTGTATTATTATTATTATTATTATGGTTTATAGGCCCATCGACACAATGGGGTCATTAGGGCCTTTTACAATATAAAAGCATAGTAAAATCCCCATAGGGGAGTCATAATAATTCACCTGCATATGCAGATAAATAAACAATATTGTATAAAAGAGTGATACACCTGCTAAAAAAAACCACAGGTGTATACACTACTTTAAAAGTACAAAACAAACATATTAAAATAACGCGTTAAAATAACAAAACATGTTAAAGTAAAATATGTTAAAAGGACAAGACATGTTAAAATAACAACATATTAAAATGTACTAAAAATGTTAAAATAGTTTCAATATGAGATAGAATCCAAATGAGCCACTTTATAAAAGTGACTCAAATGGCATTTAAAAGATTCGCCTGGCGTATAAAACGGAGTAAACATATGACTCCATCCGCACTGTCGCGTAGTAAAAAACGAAGGTCACCATTAAAATCTAGAGCCAGGCGAATAGGGGCATACTTGCGACACTCCACCAAAATGTGGTACACACTAAGGGGAGCATCGCAAAGATCACACACTGGAGGTGGATCCCCTCTTAATAAAAACCCATGGGTCAGAAATGTGTGTCCGACGCGGAGTCTCGTCACGATGACCTCTTCCCTTCTGGACTTCCGTACAGAAGAGGGCCATCGCGACACACCGTCTCTGATAGACCGCAGCTTGTTCTGAGCAGGGATCGAAACCCACTGCTCGTGCCAGGTGCGTAAGACCCCACGACGAACATAACCCTTCAGGTCTAAAAACATTACACCCAAACCCGCCTCAGGGGGCAGCTGGACCGCCTCCTTGGCCGCCTGGTCAGCCAGTTCATTTCCTGAAAGACCGGCATGACCAGGAATCCAGCAAAAAGTCGGGTGCTTAATGAATCAATTTTAAAAATTTGTTCGTGTATCATTTGCACGAGTGGATTCCAAGAGTAGAGAGTGGTCAATACCAAAAGAGCACTCATGGAATCCGTGCAGATGAGAACAGAACGGTGACAATTTCGATAAACAAAACATAACGATTTAAAAATAGCATACAGTTCTGCCGTAAAAACACTGGATTCACCAGGTAAACCAAATTTAAAATTATTTCCCTCTACAACAAAGGCGCACCCCACAGAGGCCCCACACTTGGAACCATCCGTGTAGATGCGCTGAAAACCATGAAAGCGAGTGGAGATGAGCTCGTTAAAAGTCCTCTCATAGATAACATGTGAGGTGGTCGCTTTAGGAAATTTGGCAAGATCAAAATGGCATTTCGGAAGGCGTATCTTCCAGGGAGAAACTCGACCTGGGGATGTGAGGATAGCCTTTGGCAGGACTATCCCACACGTGTCGAAAACCGATAACATCCGGATCCCAACCGGCCTTGCACTACGCCATTTGGTTTCATACAAGACACGATTGGGGGATGGAACACAGGACGATAGGCAACATGCTTTGGCATGCAATGCAGTTTCGACACGTATGAAGCCAGAAGATATGACCGCCGGTAAGAAAGAGGGGGTTCACCGGCGTCGGCACAGATGCTGACGACTGGACTGGTACGAAATGCACCAGTTGCCAGTCGAATACCAGCATGGTGTACACTATCTAGCATCTTTAATGCCGAAGGTCTAGCTGAACCATAAACAAAACTGCCGTAATCAAATTTTGATCTCACCAAGGCCCTATAGAGGCGCATTAAGGTTTCCCTATCCGCACCCCATGAGCGACCACTAACAACTTTAAGCAGATTTAGTGCTTTGACACATCTCGCTTTCAGGTCTTTGATGTGGGGGATCCAAGTTAGTTTAAAATCAAATAAAAGTCCCAAGAACCTTACAGTTTCTGATACAGGTAAAACAACGTGGTTCATTAAAATGTTTGGGGCTGGATTTAATCCACGCAATCTGTGGAAGTGGACGACCGTCGTCTTGGCTGCAGAGAAGCGAAAGCCATTACGCGATGCCCACGAACACAGATTGTTGACAGAGAGTTGTATCTGCCGTTCAGCCCTGTGGAGACTCGACGAACTGCAATAAATTGCGTAGTCATCCACAAAAAGGCATGAACGGACAGGTAGCCGCACGTTGTCCACAATGCCATTTATTGCGATGGCGAACAACGTACAGCTCAGAGTACTGCCCTGAGGCACCCCATTTTCTTGAATAAAATCATCGGATAAGGTGTTATTTAACCTTACCCGGAAGTGTCTATCTGACATAAAATTATCTATAAAAACAGGGAGGTTCCCCCGGAACCCCCAATTAAAAAGGGTTTTTAAAATGCCGTACCGCCATGAGGTATCGTACGCCTTCTCCAAATCAAAGAAAACAGCTAGGAGGTGCTGTTTATGGAGGAAGGCGTCGCGAACTGCTGTCTCTAGGCGGACAAGATGATCCACCGTGGATCGGTTACGGCGAAAACCACATTGCATATCAGATAGTAGATTGCGGGATTCTAAATACCATATTAATCGTTTATTTATCATTTTTTCCAATATTTTGCATACAAAACTAGTTAAGGCTATCGGTCTATAACTAGTTGGTTCTAATTTATCCTTGCCACTTTTATGTATTGGTATAACGGTTGCTTGCCTCCATAGTGATGGGAATTGATGAGATCCCCAAACACTGTTGCAGAGGTCCAAGAGATATGTCTGTCCAGCTGGAGGTAACTGGCGCAACATCTCGTAATGGATGTCATCGGGGCCTGAAGCTGTGTTGCCCGCCTGAGACAGGGCATAAGTCAATTCATCCATTGTAAAGGGGGAGTTATAATCCTCCCCCCGGGTATGACCAAAGTCAATAGAATGGCGCTCTACGTTCTGCTTATGCGAAGCAAACTCAATAGAGTAGCTCGCAGTGCTGGAAATAGTGCTGAACATAGAGGCCAACTCATTGACGACCTCCACAGGGGAGGAGACAAGCGAACCATTTGACATGAGGGCAGGTATGTTATTAATGGTATTTTTGCTACTACGTAATTTACGAATATTGTCCCAAACCTTAGTTGTGGGAGTGGAAATAGTAAGGGTGGAAATAAATTGTCTCCAAGACTCTCTTCTGCTTTCACGAATGATACGGCGGGTTCGAGCACGTAGAATACGGAATGACTCCAGATTCTCCGAAGTAGGACGTCGATTAAAGAGACGTAGGGCCCTTCGACGGTCAGAGATCGCCAACCGACACTCCTCGTTCCACCAGGGAACTGGACGGTGGCGCGGGTAGGGCGAGGATTTAGGGATGGAAGCCCTCGCCGCCGCAATTACCGTCGAAGTGAAATTTCCGACCCTAACATCGACGTCAGGAGAATGGGGTTGATAAAATACGGCGAACTCGCGGAATTCATCCCAGTCAGCACGTTTAAGCACCCATTGGGGTACCCGTGCTATACCGGGAGGATCTTGAAGTGGTGAAAGCAGAATGGGAAAGTGATCGCTGCCACATAGGTCCGAATGAACCTCCCAAAGGAAGTTGGCAGCGATTCCGGGGCTACAAAGAGTAAGGTCGATGGCAGAGGATACACCATTGAAGGTGGGGAAGTGTGTCTGGGTCCCGGTGTTCATTAACACCAGGTTTCCCGAGACAAGAATATCCTCTACCATCCTCCCACGGGCGTCTGTAAAATTAGACCCCCACACCAGATTATGCGCATTAAAATCCCCCAAGATGATATAGGGGGCGGGAAGTTGTATAAAGAGGGCCTCTAGACTCCTCTTTGAAACGCGTTCACCTGGTGGGAGGTAGATGCAGCATACTGTCACTTCCATAGTAAGGGAGATTCGGACAGCGATCACTTGGAGATCAGAAACTATATTAATATTTTTATGGTATACATTGCTTCGTGCGAGTATAGCCACACCTCCGCTAGCCCGATCAAAGTATGGCTTGTCGGTACGATATACATCGTACCCACGAAGCATCGGGTTGTCAATTGGGCGGAAGTGGGTCTCCTGCAAACACAAGATGGGAGGATGCAGGGAAGAAATTAGTAGTTTAATTTCCTCTACACGAGCATAGAAACCCCTACAATTCCATTGTAGTAGCGACATTATTTGTTAATATAAAGTTTAATTATCCTCGCAATCCATAACATTATCTTTTAAAAATAAAAATTGATTGAGGACCTTCTTAGGTCCTCTTGCCTTTCCCAGTCTCTCCTGGACCTCCCGTTTCAGGAGAGGTTTTGATTTTTCCTGGAGAGACTGGGACGGTGGGTCCTTACGCGAAGGCTTTGTTATAGCCTTCGAGGCTTTCTTAATAGGAATTTTATTGGCGGTCCCTCGCTGGTCCTTTCCCAAGGCACCAGCGGGGATCGCCTTTGCGGCCTCACCTGTACCACCACTCGTCCCAACCTCCGGAGTCACAGAGGAGGGGTCGAGCGGCTCGACAACGGCCGCATGTAATTTTAGGCCCCGAGATGGGCTCGGGGGGGTTCCCCGAGGTGGGCTCGGGGGGGTTCCCCGAGGAGGGCTCGGGGGGGTTCCCCGAGGAGGGCTCGGGGGTGGTCCCAGAGGTGGGCTCGGGGGTGTTCCCCGAGGTGGGCTCGGAGGTGTTCCCCGAGGAGGGTTCGGGGGTGCTTCCCGAGGAGGGCTCGGAGGGGTTCCCCGTGGAGGCCTTCTCGGGGGTAAAGGTGGTGGAGGCGACTGCAGTAATGGTGTCGCCACATGTACATGTTTTTGCACCACCATAGTTGGTGGTGGTGGTTGTCTTTTCGTCTCCGGAGTAGGCATTGAGACGAGTGGCACAGGACGTGTAGGCGCATTAGAAAGATTAACTGCGCAATGGCAATTGGGGCAATTTATGTTCTGTCTAACAATTTGGCTATACGATGTCTGAAATACCGGAGCTTGACCGGATACATATTCTTTGCGTGCCTGGGCATAAGGGATCTTCTTTTCACATTGAATTTCCAGGACTTTTTTTTCCGCCTTCCATTTGGACAGGCCCGAGACCAAGCAGAATGCGGACCTTTGCAGTTGACGCAGAACTTAGGAGACTCACACGGTGTATCGTGAGCCTCCTGTCCGCAATCTGCACAGGTTGGCCTTCCACGGCATCTCAGCTTCGTATGCCCGAATTCCTGGCACTGAAAACAGCGCCGAGGATTGGGAACATACGGCCTGACTCTGTGCACATGGAAGCCTGCTCGAACCTCCTTTGGAAGGGTGGGAGTCGCAAACGTGAGTATATATGTATCTGTCTTTCTCTCTTGTCCGTTCTTCTTGGTGACGATACGGTAAACTTCAGTGACATGTTGAGGGGATAGCTCCTCACAGATATCCTCAATGCTCACGCAGTCGAGGTCATAACACGTGACCACTCCCTTGCAACATTGAGGAACCTGTGGGGCTCCACCTTCACCTGTATATGAGCCGCATTGCTCAACGGTATTTCAGAAATCGCCATTATGTTTGAGGACTGTGTGTCAGTCATAGTCTGAATCATTATGGTGCCATCACGCAGTTTCCTTATTAAAACGTCAGATTTTGCTGCTCCATTTTTCACTCTTTCGAGGATAAATGGGCTGACGCGTTTAAGATCTTCATTTTCATTTAATCGGGACATCACCAGGAAGCGGGGCTGGGGCCTCACCACTTCCTGGATTTTTTTCAAAACAGGGCTGGACGGCCTTTCCCGTTTCCGCCTCTTGTCATTAATACGGCCTTGTGAGGGGCCGGGCAGTGAGATGCCAGCAGACTTTGGCAGTACGGTGCCAGCGGACAGTAAGGTGTCAGCTGTGACAAGGGACTCAATCATGAGTGGGAGGACAACCTGCAAAAGTACTCGGATCGTAGACCCAGGGTGATCCCATTTGGTTCGACCACATAAGGCCCTGTTAACTCTCCAGACGAGCGGCTCCCTATGACGCTAGACATGACAACCTTCATATGGAGCATCGCTGGAAGAGAAGTCACCGCAGCAAGTGTATGCAGGAAAGTGCTAATTTTACGTCCGGGCCCTCATGAACGCAACCGGTCTTTTCTCAAAGTAGGGTACCTGGTTATTGTCATCCTTAAGGCCCTTCTACTATGATATTACAACCGGCGCACTTTCACTCAGGAGCTCAAGGCAGTGGTATTCAATAATCCTCCAAGTAAAGCCGTTTTAGATGCCAAAGTCGTCAACGGTAGGGCCAAAAGTCTCTGTGCAGGACTGAACGGCAGGGGAAGGGAAAAAAGAGGTAAGGATAAAGAAAGCGAAGGGAGAAGAATGAAAAAAAAAAGGAGTGAAAGGGAAGGAAGAAAAAAGGAGGTGAAAGGAAAGATTCAGGATAGGTTTTTCCTGCACGAGATACGTCCTGCACAGAAGCCTCCCCTTTTAGTCGCCTCTTACGACAAGCAGGGGTTACTGCGGGACTATTCTAAACCCCGTCCCGCAGGGGGTATCACTTTGTAAAATTTCAAGAAATCTCAATTACTAAACAACCAATTTCCATGAACAAGTTATAATAATTACAAAGTTGGCAGATTTCATTTTAAAAAAAATTAAGGTTTAAAATGACGTATGAATTGTAGTTCTAAGAATCGACAACCTTTGACAACTTCCGGACTGATTCAGCATGTTTTGCAACACTTATCTGATTTCTTTAACGGCTGGCTTACTTAATTTTGGAAAATCAGATGTTCGTTTTTTAGGAGGATTCCTTTGTTTTATATCTTTACTAGAATACTTTGGCAGGTTAGAAAAAATATGTATAATATAACTGAGTTTCAAACACCAATTTGAAGAAGAATGTTTAATCTTTTTTCAATTGATTAAAAGATAGTCACATTTAACAAGAAAATCTTCAGAAAAATGTAAGTCACATACCCGATATTTTGAATTTAAACTTAAGTTTCTTCTTGAAATTGCCCACTCCCACTTTGCAAACTCGCATTTGTCTTGAGGAGGTTGGAAATAATGTATTTTGCTGCTTCAAACTTTATCATAGCCTGATTTGCATCCCAATTTTAAACACGCCGTCATGATTGAAGCAAATGGTACGTACTAAAATAATATACATATAAATTACTTACATAGATTGAATATATAATTATTAAAATAATAACAAAAAGAACCATCATGAATTTAAAAACAAGGGTTTCAAACACAAGATGCAACGAATGAATGTATAACAAACAAAATAATAATAATATGCCGGTACTGAAAGAATACAATACCCGGCCAGTTCGATTACAGCGCTCAAGTTTCTTAAATACACCTCAGAGCCTCTATTCGCAATACATGTAACGGAAAGTGTCCACGCTTTCTCATTTCTATACGCTATGGTATTGATATCTGTGGATGAAATTTAACAATAACAAAGTAAATTGCTGTAAAATATAATTACACTGTATTTCTTTTTAGTTTGTCGTATGTCTTCTATAAAAATAATGACATGAAAGATGTCGGTGAACGTTGTCGGAGTTGATATTTCACAGTAGTTTTATCATATTCAAAGATATCAGTATATGCGTCTAGGTCTAGTTCGAAGTTGTTGCTAACCCTGAATTTGTTCGTAGGGTTAGGCTAATATTGTTAAGGAAGGCGGCAGACTAAAGATAAGAGAAATCATACTACTTCATTTACCCAATTTCTCTCATCAGCCATCATCTCAAAGTAGGCTTCTTGTTACTGTTGAGATCGAAAGTCCTTGTTCTTTAAGATGCCTAATAACTTGTAATTTTCAACAAGAAATTTCCCAGATCTTGCATACTCCTTTATCTTTCTTGGATTTGACAAATAATAATAAAAACCTTGCGTTCTACTAATGTCTGGAAGTCAGCATACACAAGCATATCATGGTTGAACTGCACAAACGACAAATCTTGGTAGAGGGTGTGATGAAAAAAAAAAGTATATATATATTTGTTATTTTAATTATGTATTTACTATACGAATGTACGAATGAATTTAATTTATTTATAATATATAATATAATATTGTATTGGGCGCCAACTACCAACCCCTCTTGTTTTGTGAAGTAGGTAGATTTTTATCATTAAACTAAGTTATCCCCATAAACTGCTCAGCGGTAAGACGAAAGCCCTTTCTCTCAAGACCCCTGGACTTTACCTAAAGTTTGGACTTAAGTTGGACACTTACAACCGAAGACTTCCTGACGCAGATTATCATTCTTGTTCTGAACAATCCAATCTACTGAGAATCGCTATACATGGAATGCAAGTTCAAAAGAAAATACAATGTACATTGATGTAAATAAAAATAAAACAATTAAATTTAAAGAGTGATTGTAATTATTGTATTGAATGATATCCTTAAATAAACCCTACCTATTAAGGCATGCCTCCTACTATATAAAATTAATAAAAGTATTGTTAAGCAATACTGGAAATTGTTAAACTCTCACTTGAATTGTGAGGATAAAAAAATATATATATAAATAATTATAGACATAGGAATATTTCTTTAAGCAAATAACAGGATTTTAACAACAAAATGTATTCTTTATAACATTTAACAATAAGGCTATGATTCTTTAATAAACAAAAATATTGTTTTGAGGTGGACATACGGTAATAATTCTGGTTTGAGAACTGAAGTTATTTGTCCTTCTTTAATAATTTTAAGTATTATACTTAATTATTTAAATCCATAACAGGATGATTACAGATGGATTTGATCTCACCCGAAAATGCCCTTGTTCTTGTAAAAGTTGACCCAAAGCTCCGTCAACATTTAACTCCAGGCCTTAAATTTCCACAAAAATCTTCCTTGAAAACTTTAACTCAACCTTCCTCACAAGTTAATACTTCCTTTTAGAGAAGTTTTGGACGATAATAATTACCATGAACCTTGGTAAAAAAATATAATTGAAGGATCCCCAGATCGGGTCCTTCCTTACAATTTCAAAGCCAATTTTAGAGTCACAACAAAAACTTAGACAAAACACAAACACGTTCCTTTTTGTTTTAAGATAAACAATCTCCGGCCTAGGAGAAAATATTCACCGGTATTTATAACAAAGAATAAAACAAACCATCTTAACTATTTAAATATTGAGAGTATTACTATAAAGATAATTATAATTTTGACATATGAACATAAGGCATCTTAAAAAATTTATCTAAATTTGGCACAAAAAAACCCAACCAAAACAAGAATAATATCTTCCGCTAGGGGCAATTATTGTTTCAAGAGACAGCCAGATGCTATAAGCTTCCAAGAACATAAAAAATAAATTAATATAATAGTTCCGAAATAAACCACTCTCTAGAGCAGATAGCGTTAAAATTACCTACCAACAAAATTAATAAACATAGCGGGTTGGCAGTTTATGAATAAAATAAAGAAAGCTGATTTAATATAATGAAATAAAGGTAAGTAGATTATATTTATAACATATATTTTAATTGTAAATGAATAAATAATGAATATTCAAAACTTTAGGAGTTTTGAATGAAATTTAAAACAAATAAACAATAAAATTGTCAACGATATGATATATTTGAAGAATTTAGTTAACTGATTATTAGATTTCTATTATAAGTAACTCTTTTAACTAAAAATAACATCACAAGGGTGATGTAGGAGAATATTGGTATTAGGCAACAAAATCCATTGTTTACTCTTCGCATTGATATTGTAGCCAATGCAGACAAAGTTTGTATGAAGTAGTGCACACCTAACTGTAGGGATTGTTACACCGTCTCCGTGCCTTCTACTTAACGACCACAATTAAATAAAAGGGAGAAGGTATAATCTACATAAGGGAAAATATAAGCAAAAAAAAAATATAACAATAATATGGTTTATTCAGTATAAACGTAGATAAAGCAAAGTACAGTGGTCTCATTATATCATTCTTAATAATGCTGAAAATAATAACGTGAAGCGCAGAATGTAAACCTTCCATGTTTACATTTATTACAGGTCGTCTTTAAGAGACACAAAATTACGTAGATAATAACATCAAAAGCGAAGTTAAACTACCAAAAGTGAAGTGGAGTAAGATATCCACAAAATGAAACAAACATTAAATATTCTTGCCTGATGGGCTCCTCAAACAATTACAAGTCACAATACGAAAATTTACAATTACATAAAACATAACGCGAGAGTTTGACTTCCAGACGCTAGTCAAAATCTCCCGGGACTAACTATATCTTAGAAAAACTAAAGAATGAAATTTAGAACAAAATTAAATTATATAAAAAAAATAACAAGCTTAATTTTAATTCTACAGTCGCGTGAAATAGTAAAATACAAAAGTCCACACATTTTAACAATTTACATTTAAATTCACTCAATACAAAATTACCAATGGTGGATTTCAAACCAAACTAATAAACTAACCAACTAACCAACCGCGCCTAAGTGGCGGCATACAAGTTACATTTAAGCGACTGAGATAATAAAGCAAAAAGTTAAATATTAAGCAAAACACAAAATAAAGATTTTAACACGAAAATATTATAAGTTGAAAATGAATAGAGTTCTTTATAAGTAACATCCATAGTTACGTTCCAATTTATGATGTATGAATGTTTATCCGATCATTGTCCAGGTCGACGACAATGATCCGTCCTCGTTCGTAGATTTTAGATAGTCAAAGTTTTTAGACAATGTCAGCCTGTTTTATAGTGCTTTTCGTTGCACGGAAAGAGGGGAGGTAATTACTAGCACGCAGTTGCTAGCTGTCATCGGTCACGTAGTCACTTTGTAGGGTTGTTCCATCGGAAAATTAGAACAAGTCGGCGATCATTGGATGTTTGTGTTGTTTGGGGAAGTTCATCTGACATCCGTCAGAGGGCGGGTGGATTGTTGTCTTCTAGCGTTCTCCACGTTGTCATTCTTCTAATCAATCTGACTAGACGGAGAATGACCACGCATTGATTGTAGACTTTCTTTAGCTCGGCCCCATTCTTCACGTTGGCTGCGCGGTGTCGTTCAGCTTTGGTGGCGGCTAGTGATAGAAGATTTCAAAGGTAAGTTCCTGAACAAATATGAGTAATATTACAGAAGATTGTACAGCATGAAATATACTGTGTCGTATTATCTTTCCGTATTAGCCTACAGGGACTACAACAGAGAAATGTACCATTGTAGGGATTCTATTTGGGTCGGAATTATAGAGCGGGTGGTATGAATTCTTGATAGTTACGTATCAACATTATAACGGGATGGATCCAATTGTAACTAACTGCAAGTTAACGTTACAAATCTCCCCCCCTTGACCAGGAGAATAAGAAGATGCAGCATCCGTCCTCAGCAAGGCGGAACATCAAAGGGCTCAAGTTGTCCTTCTTGTACATCATCTTCCCAAACAGCATGAGATGATCCATTTTTTTCAGCTCTAGATTCCATCATCTAGACAAGCAGTCGGTACCACTACGTAGACTTTACCAGAAACCAGGAGAGAAAGGAAAACAGGATGCGCAACGAAAAACTCATATACAACAAGTCTTGTCGATATGCAAGTGGCGTGAAGTCACACACAACCACATGTCTAATTGTCTGTATGAACACATGAAGAATCTCTTCTTTCTTCTACGTTCAAACTCAAGTTCTCACAATAAAGTTCACTAGACTAAAAAGTCATAAAAGATTATCCTCATGAAATCCTAAAATCCTATAGAAATCCTACATAGATGTATCGGAGGAGCGTCCCCCCCCTCAACACTTTTGAAGGTTCCTATTCAAAGGTTTGAGAGTTTCAAATGTTATATCACTATAATCTCACTATATTCTATATAAGACCATTCTCAGCACTCAATCTAGAATAGAGTGTCTCAACACATAGAATAGAGAAAGTTACGTCCTAATTAAATCAAAACAACATTTGATTTCGTGATCCAAATTCCATGAAGTGGAACATCAACAAATTCGTGCCATAATAATCTATAAACTATTCACTTATTCTATAAACACATAATATCCACAAGTTCAATTACGGTTCAATACCTGTAAATAACTATACACATGGCCAACAATATATATACAACAAAACACTATATCTACAAACCACTGATATATAACATATCATTAATGGTAAACAAAATTTAAATTTTAAACACGATTTGGCTCACAGCCATGGCACAATGCCATCAAACAAAACTCAAATTAATAAGGGATGCCAAAAGATTAATTATAGGTCCCCATATACCTATAAAAATTAAGCATGATTCCACATTATTATTAAGAGTATGAATAAACCCGGTCAATATTATAATTAACAAAATGAGATTACGTTAATTGACCGTTCATTAAATGACTCAACAATAGTCAAATAATATCAAGACACCAAGTCTTACACAAAACAGGAATACCAAAAAGATCAAATACAAGTCCCCATAAACTTATAAAAAAATTTCTTGGCATCCTACATTTACCTAAGTAAATCCAAAATGGAGTAATTAAATCTGTAAGTACAATAACTTACGAACATTATCCATTAAACTATGACATTCTAAAGCGTCGGTATTAGTTTAAGATGGCTCACATGAGCTCTTCGCGTATCGGTCGGGTCTGTCTGGCACATCAACCTGACCGACACGGGTGATAAGAAAGATTCAACTGACCAGGGTCTATCCCATCTGGGAGAGAGCCTGGCAGATATTTATTTAACGCAAGACAACATAAAGAAACAAGCACAAGAACTACAACGGGGGAAGGGGGGCATGGAAATGCGCTTGACTCGTAAGACCCAAGATTCTTACGGCGCACAACTAGTTTCCAGAACTACATTTACTCTGGACATGTCCTAACTGTTTACAATTAAAACAGCGAATTCCTGACAAAAACTTACCATCCAACGCTCGCGGGCCAATATGGTTCTTCTTCACAGGTTGCACACCCAACTGAGAAATCGCAGTATTATTCCTAGACCTACCACAATAACTAGGATTCGAACCCACGCCTGGATTGTCAACAATAAAAGGCGCATGTTTTTCCCGAAACTCACTTTCAGACAACAAAGTACCTTCAATTAGGGAAGCTAACTCATGTAACTCAACTATCGTACTAGGTTTAGAAGTAAATACAAAATGACGTCGAGACAAGGGCGACACATTCTCCAAAATAATATCTACTATCTGACATTCAGAAAGATCTAACCCTAAAACTTCAACAGCCTCAGAAATGGCCATGATGAAACTCCTTAACGACTCATCAGGACGTTGAAAGCGATGTACATACTGCTTACACAAACTATCTTTAGCTCTAGTAGGGACAAGACAGTCTAATATCTTACGACTAATAAGTTTCCAACTTAACCCATTAACTAACCCTTCAGAAAATAAACGAGTTAAATATCCAGACGTTTTACTTAAACACAATGCAATAAACTCGGACTCAGAACCGATATTTAAATGACAAATCCTTTGAACCTCAATTAAAAATAAAAAAAAGAGATGAGCTGTCCTGACCATCACACAGTGGTATTCGATTTACAAAATCAACGAGAATTTTACTTTGGATTTTATCACTCACCAAAACGCGTGACATTTCAATTGGATCTCCAACCCTCACCGGTACTGAATGATGATTCTCCACTCCCACTGTTGCCTGGTCTCGAGACGTATCGCTCTCCGAAAGGATTCCCACGAGAACTGCACGAAGTCTTGCTACGGTGGTTTCTGTTGAACCTTGCAGTCCACGCTTAGCAAGCTCGGAGATAAGGCTTTCTTTATTGAGTCGGTAAACATCAGATTTAGACAACACGCTCGGCTCGCCAGTCACTACTTCCCCAGTCGAAGCGTCCGTAGTCAAATTGTGTTCCATTATGAAACAGAAAGAGATACAAGGTTAACTTCAGGCTATGATTTCACAACAACAACAAAAATATACAGTATAATTTTTCCAACATTTTTCAGCAATGATATAGGTTATTAATTAACTAATTAAACAGGAAGATCAGTTAATTAAAAGGACAGCAGAGTTGCGCAGTGTTACACCGTCTCCGTGCCTTCTACTTAACGACCACAATTAAATAAAAGGGAGAAGGTATAATCTACATAAGGGAAAATATAAGCAAAAAAAAAATATAACAATAATATGGTTTATTCAGTATAAACGTAGATAAAGCAAAGTACAGTGGTCTCATTATATCATTCTTAATAATGCTGAAAATAATAACGTGAAGCGCAGAATGTAAACCTTCCATGTTTACATTTATTACAGGTCGTCTTTAAGAGACACAAAATTACGTAGATAATAACATCAAAAGCGAAGTTAAACTACCAAAAGTGAAGTGGAGTAAGATATCCACAAAATGAAACAAACATTAAATATTCTTGCCTGATGGGCTCCTCAAACAATTACAAGTTACAATACGAAAATTTACAATTACATAAAACATAACGCGAGAGTTTGACTTCCAGACGCTAGTCAAAATCTCCCGGGACTAACTATATCTTAGAAAAACTAAAGAATGAAATTTAGAACAAAATTAAATTATATAAAAAAAATAACAAGCTTAATTTTAATTCTACAGTCGCGTGAAATAGTAAAATACAAAAGTCCACACATTTTAACAATTTACATTTAAATTCACTCAATACAAAATTACCAATGGTGGATTTCAAACCAAACTAATAAACTAACCAACTAACCAACCGCGCCTAAGTGGCGGCATACAAGTTACATTTAAGCGACTGAGATAATAAAGCAAAAAGTTAAATATTAAGCAAAACACAAAATAAAGATTTTAACACGAAAATATTATAAGTTGAAAATGAATAGAGTTCTTTATAAGTAACATCCATAGTTACGTTCCAATTTATGATGTATGAATGTTTATCCGATCATTGTCCAGGTCGACGACAATGATCCGTCCTCGTTCGTAGATTTTAGATAGTCAAAGTTTTTAGACAATGTCAGCCTGTTTTAGGATGTCCAAGGACCCAGGGATGACAGGCAACACTATTCTACTGGGTTCCATGTCATTCAAAAGTAAAAGAGTGGCTAAACTGATTTAGTCACTAAACTCATTTCGGCAATGTCTTTTAGCTGCACTATCACTTCTGGTAATACCCTGGTGTAAGGAATTGCATGGTCAGGCATGTGCGTTTGCATCAATGCTTGTTCTATAATGCTTCTATAGATCAATATAGTTGGATTTTTGGTATTCGCTGGTTTTATAGGTTTGGAGGTCCAAATTGTACCATAATTTGGTTCCATTTAACTATGGCTCATTTTCTGAGAATAAGAAATAATGAATTTAAAATATGCCTATATTTTTTATTAAATTTTTTAATAGGCCTATATAATATATATTTTTAAAATACCCAACAAATGTATAAAATAAAAACCAAGTAAAACTATTGACAAAGATCAATATCAAATATGTCCCATATTTTTAATTTTCAATTTTTTAAGAAAATGAGTGAATGATGCGCATCATATAAAACCCTGTTTAAATTGGTAACGTAAACTGCAGCGGAATTCTGGATCTTTTCTTTCGCGCTATCGCTCAATGGTATTGCACGAGAGTCATTGCCTGTCACAACGAATCACGTATTCCGGTTCTTTGCTTGAAAGAGTGCTATCTTCACAGAATCGATTCTCTAAGGTATCATTAGGAAACGTGATTAAACGAGGGCCTGTGAAGCGAGCATTGATCTCTAATATATAACTGGATGGACATACACATACACATTGCTAAGGACAAAAGCGTGACGCTCAAGTTTATCGTCTACTACACTAATGGGGGGACAGATTTAACAGTTTCTTTCAATGTTCTTATGCGAAAATCATGTCTCTGATGAATAAAAGTGTTATTGTTTGAAAATATAGAAGTATTATACCACACTTTCCTGAAGAAACATTTACATTAAAGGATACACAATTCAGTTTTACAGGTAATAATGTACAAATACGAATCAAATCTTTAACATAATTAAATATGTAGTTATCATCAATGTTGTTTACAGTCTGCCACGACTACACTTACATTTAAAGTTAGTTATTAACTTGTATATTAGTTTCAGAAACCATATTATATTGAAAGTTCGATAAATATAATAAGGTATCTTAAAACTTGATTAAATTTGTTTGGTTGTATTGCACTGTCAATGGGCTTAAATAAATCAGCAAATTTTTTGTTGAAAGTTTTATAGGCTCAACAACATAAGGCTCTTCCCCTTCATTATTTATGCCATTCTTCATTTCTAGAAGATCTTCATTGGTGAGTTCTGTTGAGTGGGATTGAAGCAATTCACCCACATTTTCCTGGTCTACGTCCTCAAATTCAACATCTTGCTATGTCAACGATGCCATGTCTTGAATGAAAGCTCGTGGTCAGGATCAAAATCATGAGAATCAGAAACTTCAGGCCAAACATTTTTTCAAACTCCTTTCATACAGGACTGTTTAACTTCTGCCCATGCATATCCAATGTTGTCAATACCACCCCCTAACACCAAACTGTACAGTAAAGATCATTGCTTTCACTGGAATGTGTGTACACAAGGTCACACCACCACCGCACAGGATGACTGCAAAATTCCAGCTGACCGTGCACTATTTTTGTATTTCTTTGAATCTTGTTATAGCGAAAATACGTAAAGTGATATCACGTATAACGAGGGATACCTGTATTTAATGGTCCCACTATGCATTTTATTTTAGTCATTCCAAACATTAGAATTAATACACACAAAACATATTAAAAAAATTTTTATATGATGCAGCTCAACTAAAAATTATGAAACACTGAAAATTAAAGTAGATTTCCATACACCTTTGCCCTATATTTGTTACTAGCTATAAAACCACTAACCATTTTTGCAATTTCAATTTTGTTGAGCCTCTCAGGTGATTTAGTCTACATTGCCTCATCGTGGAGCGAAGATAGTTTTTAATGCATCCAAGCATTGAAAAACTTATTTCTGCATTAGCTGACGTAGCTGGTATCACTATCAGAGTTTTCAAAATCTCTTCAATGTATGCTCAAGCACATTTTATTTTTACTATGTTAACATAGTGTGAAAATTGTATCTTGCCTTAATAAGATGTTTACATTATCTAAACGTTTACTATATTATTTTTGGGGGGTAAAAATTATACTTTTTACCCCCCTCAATTTTTAGGGTGAGTAAAATTTACCCCCGTACCCCCTAGTTCCTGCGCCACTATGTCCTTATGATATAGCTTAATTGCGGGAGCCTTGAGCTATATTTGAGATAGGATCCAGGCTTTAGGGCCCTCTCTTGCACAAGTTCATTAATTCAGGCGTAAGGTCTTAATCTAAAACTTCACAGTATAACATGACGCCTTTGACGTCATGCTCATATGTGCTACTTTTAGAATGGCTACAACCAGGGTGTCTAACGCCTTTATTTTAGGACCTAGTTAGGTCAGTATCTCACAGCACTGTTATTTGTATCTCTTTTTCTGTGTTATTATTTTGGGTGCGCAAAGCGCGGAACACAGCTAATCTTCTATGGTGGCCCGCGCAGATAATACTATTCGTTCGCCCCTTTTGGGTGGCATTTCTTGTGATTAGGATTTTAATAGAAGTGTTTTCTTAATGTGAGTTTCACCCCGGGGATTGGGTGTTGTCTGTTAAGTACTATTGAATGCTCTGGCAATTCCCATTGGGAAAGGACCGGCCATAGTACTATTTAGTGTAGACACCTGGTTGCCTTTCAGCCATTATCTAATGCAATGGACCATCAGTCCATTTTACTATAACTCTGTAAATGTGTTTTACCTAGTAGCCTAGTGCAGCCAGCTAGTCAAGCTGATAGAATCTACTATTTCTGAAAATATTCTTTGTCTCAAGCCTGCACAAACATTGGCTAATAACTCTCAAAATATTGTGTCATGTGTTATAGCTTTTTGTCTCTAAATTCCCCTTATTCTGTTTAGACCCTCCCGATGGAGTACAGGCAGCTAGCCCTACAGTCCACGTGTCACCTAAAACATGTATGCTCCCGAGCTACAGGAAGATACTGTGGTTTTAGTATCATACAATTGACAAAGTTTGCTTGGCCCATTCAAGGGCCCCTACCACTGTTTATACTCTCTCTTTATTCTAACCTGATGTAATCAAATTCCTACGTTTATGTTTTGCTCAATAAATCTGTTTTGTTACTTACATAATTTTTTATGTCCTAAAGTAAGTTCCTATCACCATATAAATATATATAAAAGTGTAAACTAAACTGTAAACACCGCCGATAGGACCCTAGAGACTTATCGGGAAGTAAGAATTTGAAAATATAACTTTTGATTAAAATTTAAACGATATAAGCTATTCATTCTAGTAATTTAAATAAATATTATGTGCAAGCTCTAATTAAAAATACACGTTGTTTAATAGATAACTCCTTATTTGATAATAATTTCTCCTTTTAATCTTTTAAAATGCATTATGTTTGTAATTTTAAAATTGGCCTACATTTCTATTTTGAAACTATTTAGTCTATTTAGTGGGTAGAGAACGTTTAGATAATATTTCTTGATGATCAAAGGTGTATTGAGTAAATATATATTAGATTAGATGAGCTTGGTTTAATTATTATACTGCATTCAAAGATTAAAAAGGTCTTGTCCAAAAAAGTCTGCCAAAGACAAGGTTACGCCATGCCACCTTTGAAAAAATATGCAGGCCAATATGTGTCGTGATTTTATAGGGTGCCACACACATCCAGTTTCTACAATACATAACTGTAATTCCATAAATAAAATATATCCCTCATTCCCTCCTTATTTTTAGCACCGCCACTTACTACCTGTTTGTGTTATGTGCCTATATACTACTTACCCTAGTTTGTTAGGGATTAAGGAGGTTGGATTTAGATGAAGTGTACCCACATTTGCTTGGAGGGAGAGTGGAAAAAATATTTAGGAACACCACCTTTAATAGACCTGGCCTGGATCGAACCACTATCTCCAGGAATCTAATCTATTGAGAAAATAGCGCCTTAGACCATGCAGCCACCGAATAAGGTAAATCCTTACTAATCTTCATATTACATCTGTTTTGTATTTTAAATAACCAAAGGACTATAGCTAGAGAGTTTTAAAAAGTTTTCCAAAAACTACTATCCTAATTGAAAATAGACCCTATGTAGTTGTGAAATAGATAAAATCCTCCACTGAATAAATTTCTAGCTTATTTTACATGATGGAGCAAAAGTATCAACTAGATAATTAATGATGGCAAGAATAGCAGCCTAATGAAGTTATTTTAAATAATTTCTTATGAAGGATTAGTTTTCACTAATATAGTAAAATGTAGGCCTAAGACTAAAGGGTGACATTTTGGTAATTAAATTAATAAATGTTGCATGTAATTTAACTACTAAAAGTGGCTTGGTTTGTTAAGTTATAAATAATTCAGTTAGGGAAAGCATATTTTATGTATATCTCTTCTAGAACTTGCAATACTATTAGTTCTAAATAGCAGTATTTTACCAACTCTCCTATTTTGGTGACAAATAATCTTAGCAATGAAAGTTAAAAGTACATGTTTACTTTGTAGTAAGACTTGAAGGTCATGGAAGGAACTGCTGTTATTTCTGTTGAATACAACTCCTTCAGTTGTTTCTTGAAGAAATGTTGGATGTCTCTACAGAGGGCTGTGAAGGTGGACCTAGATGACCCAGTTTGTGCCAAGGTCAATAACTACTTGTTTTATGTTGATTATATGGATCCATAAACAAATAGCTAATATGTGTAATTACTCTTGCAAGGTGAATGGCAGTCATATTGAACCATAGGAAAATTAAACTTTCATAATATACTTTAATTAGCTTTTTGACCAATTTCCCTAAGGGCTGGTTTTCCATCCTCACTCCATTTAGGTGTGTAATCTTTAAGTTCACCAATCTCATACGTTTCTTTTCTAAACAAATGTTTTTATTGCGTCTCACTGTTTGTGCAATGCACAAATGCACTAATTGTTTGTGCAATGCACAAATGCACTAATTATGCTAATGTGTTTGGGATAAGGAAGGTTAATAGTAATAATAATTAGTATTGAATGACTGTGATTGTATACCCACTAAACTCCATTCACGGTAGGAATTACTTTCTGAAAGGTCTTTTTTCCTACCAATATCTTACAATATAATAGCTTTCTGGTAGGGAAAAGGGCCTTTCAGAAAACAATTCCTACGATGAACAGACTTTAGAAAACATGACAAGAACATGCATTACTAAACATGGTCTAGGACAACTGGGCGCCAAGACAACTGGGCGCTAAAATAAAACTTTTTAAAAAAAAAATTAACTTATTCAAATTTTTTTAGAATAAAAAAATGTACCATTTTTTTCATATATTTTTCAATTAAAATTAAAAATTGATTGATAAAAACTAAAAATGAACTTTTTTTTTAATTAATCATATTTTTTAGCGCAACATCATATATTTTTCAATTACGTAAATATTCATTTTTGGAGTTGTTTAAAAAAAACTCTTAGTAGAGGAAACTTAACTAATTTATATTTATAAAGTTAGACTATTTGATATGATAAAATTTCTAAAAAAAAACCCACAAAAAATTTAAAATAATCCTTATTTTTGGTCGACAACGTAATCTGCAAATATTACGTGATGCAGAGGCCTCATATGGAGATGGAACATTTAAGACTGCCCCACTACTGTTTGCACAAATCTATACGGTGCTTGGTAAGCAATTTGGAGGGGTGCATCCAATGATATGTGCACTCCTACCTCATAAACAAAGAGCTACATACGTACAACTTTTTGAAATGCTACAATAAATTGAACCTGCCTTTTGTAAATAATATTCACTCTATTTCTGCATCAACCTTTTAAATATTTTTTCAAATGAACTTTTTTTTTATTTTCTCCATGAACAACACCACTGAAGTTTAAAAAAAACATTATTCTTTCCTCTATACACTACTAAATTGATTTCCTTTGTTTTTTTTATTGTTGGGTTGCCATGAACACATTTTAATCAGAAGGAAGAAAAGAAATAAACAACGAAAAAGGACGCGCTGAGTTTGATCTTGAAAAAAAGGAAACCTTCGTTTTTGTGAGTGTAAGATCAAAGTTTTTGATTCAATTTTCACCAGAATGAATCTACGTTAGTCACCAGAGCGAGGTTCATATCCAAGTATTTATATGATGACTTCTACCAGTTTATCGAGCCATTTTCATCAAGAGAAAGAAAATAAATAGGAAAGAGGAAGATTTTTTTTTTTTTTACAACTGATGAACGGTACCCAATTACTAAAGAAGATCTATACAAGTAAGAACTTTCCGTTTATTATCATACCACCGAAGACGGCAACTACACCTTTCTTTAAATTTTCTTACCAAGACAATTTATGTGGGGTTGAATAAGTTAATCAGAGGAGAGACTCAATACTTTATTTTATCTAAATTTTTCTTAACACTATTTTCCATTACATGTTTTTTTCACCAAGTTTGTCAAATGAAAATTAGTATTAAATTATTGTGTTTTTTTGTTAAATATTATTTTGGCGTCAAATAGGTAGGCTTATAACTATTTGTTTTTTTTTTTTCAATTGTGTCAGTAAATTAAAATATGTACACACTAATGAAATAATAAGTTCTGGGTTTTTTTTTGTTTGTATCGACACAACATATTCCATTGTTTCATACCTTTTTGGTACCATACCCCAATTTTTAGGTATAGTCACTAGTAAAAAAAAAGACATTAGATCGTGGTTTTTTTGTTGTTTTTTTTATTTAAATTTTTTTATAAGGACCTTGCTCACAGATGTACCAACCTCAGCATATCGCTGCGAATACCTTGAGAGGTGGAATCTCACCTATGTGTTCTACCGGCTGAGCAGCATTGAGGGTAGAGTTTATGGGTTTTTTTTTTTCTTACAGTTGGCGCCCAACGTGGGGCTCGATGCGTGCTGAGGAGGTATTTTTTGTGATTTTTTTGTGTTGTTTGGATAATCTGGGGTGGTTGATTTATGTGGGATGAAAAAAAGAGGTTACTACTACCTTCGCAGTTGTGTTAGCATGCATTCTGGGGTAGACACAACAGGAGTGGAGATGGACACGCAGGGAGATGTGGTTAGTAGTGTTGGTGAAAGATCTTTTCCCCTTAGCACTACTAATGCTGGCGTCAACCTTGACTCTGAGATAGACACTGTTCCGGACAACCATGACCCACATGACAAGTCCATCATTACCATGACTAACGAAGAGGGGAACAATCCTAACATCACTACCATTTTTGACATCCCCACTACTGAACTACAGACAGTGACCCCAGTATCCACATCTGTGCAACTCCCTACAGACTTTATGAAGGTGATGCAAGAGATGTTTGGTCGATTGGAGAGTAAGATGTTCTCCGTAGAGAATCAACAGAAGGAGATGGTAGCCGGACAAGCTCAACTTAGGGAAGAGCTGAAGAATGATTTCTCTTCCCAACTTAGAGTACTGGCTGAGGGTCAAAGGCAGCTCAGGGAGGATTTCAACTCAAGCCAAGAGCAATTGAAGGAGATGGTGTCTGGTCAGACTAGATTGGAAGAACGGATGACCAACCTGACCATCAACACCGAAGTTCAGGTGAATACTCTAGTAGGGAACCTGGAGGATACTCTCCGGGAAGAACTAATGACCGAACGAGAAAAGACCAAGGTGGAGGTGCAAGCCTTGGCCCGCTCATCAAAAGAGACGTTCTCTCGCGGTCTGTATGAATTGAAATAGGTAGTGGTCACTAAGACTGACTTTGACGAGACCTTGACCGTCAGCCAAAGGACTACAGAGACGCTACTAAAAGAAGGGTTGAGCTCCCTGAGACAGGAGGGACACACCCAACGACTATTGCAGGACCGTAACATTGGGGTGTTGAAGTCGGATCTCACCGCTCTCAACAGCAACACCCAAGACTTGGTTCGAGCCCAAGCTAGGTTAGAGATACAGACCCAGGATAACACCGAGGCTATACAGGACATACACCACCAGGTTAAGGACTTGACGGGACAGGTGTTAGCAGTAGGTCAGACTACACTGAGCCCCATAACCACCCCTCTACTCTCACTATTGGGTGAGCGTTCGTTAGAGGGACGTATCCCCTAAGTTTCACCGTAGGAATCATCAGAATCCGGTGGAGCACCTTAATGCACTTGAGGAATTGTTTGACGGGCACCACCTCTCGGAAAAAGAAAAGGTGAGGTCAGCCGGCAATTCTTTGGGGGGAAACGCCGTACCGTGGTGGTCGGTGTGCAAAGACGGTATCACCGGATGGACGGATTTCCGTACGAAGTTCCTGGAGATGTTCTGGTCCGCCGAGACGCAGGGTCAGCTCAGGGCCAAACTGCATGCGTCCCGGTATTATGAGCAGGGAGGTTCTTTGGAGGCCTACTTAGCGGATATTTTCGCTAAAAGTCGCAATTTTGAATCACCCATAACGGACACCGAGATAATCCATATGGTGACTCAACAACTGCCACTGAGACATAGGGAACTTCTGGTCGGCAATAAATTTGCTACTTTGGAGGAGTTTCGGGCCGGATTACTGAGATTGGATACCTTAGAAAATGATCGTAGGAGGAGTCGTCAGTCCACCTCCATGTCAGACCAAAAGGGCAATAAAGGGGAAACCTGGGATTCAGGTATACAACCACACTCAGGTGGTATTCACCAGGAAGTACAATATCCAAGGAATTTGAACCGCGGATCTAACCACTCGAGTAGGCAAGGAGGTAATAACTTCTCACACTATCAGAAACAAGGACAAAGGGAGGACGACTGCATCTCATATCGATACCCTAGTAGGAACTACCGACACAATGACCGAGGGGGCAGCGATTCCCACAGAAAACTGGATAGAGGGCCGTTGCCAAGCAATCTGAACCCTGATGCAAGTGATTGGCGACCCCAAAGTGATTCCGAACTCCAGGACCGACGCCACCACTACTACAATGGTAGGGAGGACCCCTATAACCGCAGTTATAACCGGTCACCCCAACAACCGTCCCGAGGGGAGGTTAAAGATGGTGCGTACAATCCCCACCCTCATAACTCCCAAAATAACAGTCATACTCCTAAAATGTGTGAGGTTAACGTTATCACGAGGGAGGAAAACGGGCAGCCTGTGGCATAGATGTCTTGGATGAGTCACAGGTCTTGCAAACGCCAGGAACAACCACTACGTCACTGAACGAATTCGGGAAGATCAAATTGAGTTTGAAGGATCTTCATTAACGTGATTTGGATCTGCGGAGGAGACTTCTCGAAGAAGAGGACCTGTGAAGAGAGATGAAATGGTATGAGGATTCGCAACACAACATGTTTATTTGGATTTTTTGGTTGACCGTATATGTTTACATTGTTGTGGAACAACATGTCATCTAAGAATTTTGATCACTGAGGAATTTTTTTTACACCCCTGGTGTTACTTAAATAAAGAGATCAACTGTCACAAAAGAAGAGCTTTTTCAAGTGAGAGATGCTTAGTCCTGGATTGTTATAAATGGGTTATTGTTGAGCTTAGTTTTGTTTCGTCGGTTATTATACCTACTTAAGCGGCCATTTGTGTTGTTAAAATGAGCCTTATATGGGATTATTAATTTATTTTGGACCTCGCGTACCGCGACTGTCCCTGTGGTTAACCCACTGTTTGAGAAACAAACCATGGGTATCCTAGGATATGGATACCTGGTTTTGGAGATTATTCGTCGTTATTTTGTTTTGCTGGAGGAAGGTCAGTAACTATATAAGCATGGACCCTGCTATCACTTAGGCCTACCACACTGAAGGTACAAGCTAGAGAAATTATTTCAATGTGACAGTTGAAAGATTGAAAATTAGTAACATTTTCGTTCCTCATTCTTAGGTGCAGTTTTGATTGACACCTCAATTTTTTTTATCAAGAGTTTCAGAACCCTTAGAACGTGAACATTTGTCAACGTACTTTGCTGTCAACGATAACACCATTTTGCCCTAAAGAAAGCATCACTAAGTACGTTGATGTTTGTAACTGCATTACTAGTTACAGAACGGGAAGACAATATTTTATCTGGAAGATATAATATGTCGTGTGAAACATTTTTTTTTGGAAAACCTAAGAACTCGTTGTTTTCCCCTCTCTCTACGGGTTTGCTTTTAATTGTTGTGCGAGACCTTGGCTAGTGACAGACAGTTGTTGGTGGACATGTTTTCTTCTTTGTTTGGTGACGTCAGTAGGTTTGAGACCCACCTCCATTCCTGTTGATAGACAGCTTAGCTAGTGGGATTTTTTTTGGTCTATCATGGGTATTTCTTTTGTTGGTTAAGGGGTTAATTTATTTATTTTTCGGGTTTACTACATTGCTTTGTTACCGGTGGAAGATTAATTTCCACTTATTGGGTTAAGGATTTACAATTTCTCCGGGTTTAAATTATACTATTGGTCATTCAACCTTAATCCCAAGCTCAGCCCTATTAATCTTCAGGTTGACCCTGCAGTGTAACCGGACTGAGATTGACGGGGCCAATGTGACGTCGTTAGTGGTCACAGTAGATTCCTGCAACGTGTTGTGAAGTTAGTGTTTGTTTGCTGGGGACTAGATGTGTCGCCCATTTAAAGTAAATTTAGTATGGCCTTATGCTTATATTATATTTGATTGATTTCCCCACTCTTTTATTCTTAGTACTGTTGGGTTGTGATTGTGTTATTATTTCATTGGTGTGATGTAATGTGGAGTTAATTCCACTATTTTAATTAATTATTTTTGTCATGTTAATATGGTCTAATATTTATGTTATTATAATTAGTTAGAAAATTATATGTATGATGGTATTGTTATTTTCAATAATTATGAAACGACGTGGGTAGACAGTCACATTGGGAAATACTCTCATCTATGTACTCCGAGTAACATATTTTGATTCAAGACACTAGATTCAATATGATACAAATACATATACAGGGTGTTTCATAACAGATGTTTTGGACATAGAAATATTCCTTAGTGCTATGGAAAGTATTAATTAATGGATACATACCTGTGATTAGGATGTATTCTCTCGTAGTCCATTATGCGAGTGTAAGAGCCATGGGAATTATCCCTACTACAAGATGGTGCCAGTTTTAACTCGCAACACTAGAAAATACGCTAAGTGTGTGTTACGGTTTAACGGAACTCTATGAAGACGAAGTTGATTTAAAATAGTCTGAACATTCTTTTTTTTTTTTGTGATAGACCATCTTTCTTACATTCTTAGATCTTCAAAAAGTTAGTCTATCAAGAGGGCACTGTAAATAATATTCACTCTATTTCTGCATCAACCTTTTAAATATTTTTTCAAATGAACTTTTTTTTTATTTTCTCCATGAACAACACCACTGAAGTTTAAAAAAACATTATTCTTTCCTCTATACACTACTAAATTGATTTCCTTTGTTTTTTTTATTGTTGGGTTGCCATGAACACATTTTAATCAGAAGGAAGAAAAGAAATAAACAACGAAAAAGGACGCGCTGAGTTTGATCTTGAAAAAAAGGAAACCTTCGTTTTTGTGAGTGTAAGATCAAAGTTTTTGATTCAATTTTCACCAGAATGAATCTACGTTAGTCACCAGAGCGAGGTTCATATCCAAGTATTTATATGATGACTTCTACCAGTTTATCGAGCCATTTTCATCAAGAGAAAGAAAAGAAATAGGAAAGAGGAAGATTTTTTTTTTTTTTACAACTGATGAACGGTACCCAATTACTAAAGAAGATCTATACAAGTAAGAACTTTCCGTTTATTATCATACCACCGAAGACGGCAACTACACCTTTCTTTAAATTTTCTTACCAAGACAATTTATGTGGGGTTGAATAAGTTAATCAGAGGAGAGACTCAATACTTTATTTTATCTAAATTTTTCTTAACACTATTTTCCATTACATGTTTTTTTCACCAAGTTTGTCAAATGAAAATTAGTATTAAATTATTGTGTTTTTTTGTTAAATATTATTTTGGCGTCAAATAGGTAGGCTTATAACTATTTGTTTTTTTTTTCAATTGTGTCAGTAAATTAAAATATGTACACACTAATGAAATAATAAGTTCTGGGTTTTTTTTTGTTTGTATCGACACAACATATTCCATTGTTTCATACCTTTTTGGTACCATACCCCAATTTTTAGGTATAGTCACTAGTAAAAAAAAAGACATTAGATCGTGGTTTTTTTGTTGGTTTTTTTATTTAATTTTTTTTATAAGGACCTTGCTTACAGATGTACCAACCTCAGCATATCGCTGCGAATACCTTGAGAGGTGGAATCTCACCTATGTGTTCTACCGGCTGAGCAGCATTGAGGGTAGAGTTTATGGGTTTTTTTTTTTCTTACACTTTCAACCACAAACATTTTCATGTGACTTTGAATCCGCTGCAATAAGTGCTATTACGAGTGTTCTCCCCGAGTTGAAATACATGGTTGTTTTTACCATCTAACACATAACATGAGAAAACAAATATGTGCGTTGGAACTTATTCAACAATACAACAACAATGTCGAGTTTTGTTTCAAAGCAAGGATGATATCAGCTCTGTCATTTGTACCTGAAAATGATTTAGACCAAGCTTTAGATTTGTTGTCAGATGAACTTCCAGACAATTTGCAGCCCCTAATAGACTGGTTTGAAGACAATTATATAGGTCGTAGAAATCGCAGAGGTGTTGGACGGCGAGTGACATTATTTCCACCAAATATGTGGAATCTTTACACAAGAGTATTAAATGGTACAGATCGTACTAACAACCATGCTGAAGCTGCACATCGCAGGCTAGGAACTGAGCTGGGCATGCAACATCCTACAATATGGAAATTTATTGATGCTCTATGTAAAGTACAAGCTGCAAGAGATATCTACTATGAGCATCTTGTAGCTGGACATGAGCCCACGCCGAAAAAAAGAAAGTATTGAGAAGTCGATGCTAGAATTTTAAGACTAGTAAGGGACTATAATAATAGAGACATTATTTCGTTTTTACGTGGTGTTACACATAATATTGCAATGCATTAATACAAGACTAAGAACATTTAAATAAAATATGATGCTGCACATCATGCTATTTTTTACCCATCACTTTGCATTATGATAGTTTTTACCTATCACTTTTTATGCTAGTTTTTACCCATCACTTTTTAATTTTAATTGAGAAATATATTATTAAAAAAAGAGTGCATTTTTTTGTTTTTACTAATCACTTTTTAATTAAAAAGATAACATGCATTGCAAAAAAGTGATATTTTTTTAAAAGAAAGAAGTGGGGTTACTAGAAAAAAATGCAATGCAAAAAAGTGAATTTTTGTTAAAAAAGAAAAATTAAAAAGAAAAAATGCATTGCAAAAAAGTGAATTTTTGCTAAATAAGAAAAAAGTGGGGTTGCTTTTGGCGCCCAGTTGTCCTGGCGCCCAGTTGTCCTAGCGCCCGGTTGTCCTGGCGCCCAGTTGTCCGGATTCGTACTAAACAACCATGACACCAAAATTATTGGAAATCATGACACCTTGTCTTAATCTTTGTCTACACATTATACTATGGGTCTGAAAATTGATCTTCGTCAAAGCCGATAAATTTAATCCCCTTTCCAGTGATGAATTAACAGCCGAGTGATAGTTTTTGTGTCTGTTCTAGAGTTAAGTTAGTTTGCAAATAATGTGTTTATATGATTAGTCAGTTGTTTGATAAAGAAAGCCTTGGCATTTTCTTCTTCTATTAATGGCATCATATATCAAATATTCTTTTTAAATAATAAGCGGCTTATATTATTCTTATTTATATAAAATTGAAAAACAAAGCATTTAAATAAATACAAATTTCTGACATTTTATAACAATTATTTTACAAGTGAGATTTTTTTTGTATTAAGATAGTTATAATTATTATTTGTGACAGCTCCTAAATAGTTCTTCTGAATGGGTATTCAGGAGTTGTCAGCAGCTCATGGGACAGCCAGCCGAACAAAATGAAGTCCTATTGGTGTGTGTCTATAAACAAAGATGAAACAAAATCAAGCTATTAAAATAAATTGCGTGCATAGTTATTGCAATAGTTAAGTTATAATGAGGCTCTTCTTTCACTTATTCATACTTGAAGGCATTTGATATTCAGCTGATACTTTCGATATATACTAGCAATAGGTTCTACTTACAAAACTAAATTATTATTATCAAAGTCGACCGCAAATAAAATATTTGAATTTTAAGTACGTCCCACCAAAATCCTGTTACAAATAGTCCTCCTACCTGCAAGAGTATCACATAAAATGTATAAAATAAATATTTTAGGCCTAATGTGTGAAGCTTGCTAGTAAAACTAAAACAGAGTAATCTTAAACCAATAAATTGTGTTAAATAGAGCCTTTACATATAACTTTTTTTTTTTGTTTAGTAGAAATGCAGTTAGGCCCTAATTGGTTCATTTACCATGAGAAATGTATACAGATATTGTGCTACTGCAATATAATTGTTATAACAATAACCAGGGCTGAGGAGTCAGTAGGCTATACTTTCGACTCCCAACTCCTCCGTAAATGACAAATGCATATATTAATTAGCAGGTAATAGAGAATCTACTATAATAAAATAATTTTGCCATAGTAAATGTATTACTAATTAATACATATTAAAATTTTAAAATACTAAATACTAAAATGGTAACACAGGAAATTTTATCATCACCACCTCGTGAATCATTAGGCTACTTAGGTCCATAGAACTTAAATATATATTTTTATTACAATTTCTGAAAAAGAAAACTTTCCTACATTTCTATCAAAGTAAATATGGATTAAACTGTTCATTGAATGAAAAATAAAAATAGTTTTTAACAGAAACAACAGATTGAGGCCTACCTTGAAACCAAAGAATATACAAACTTAAGAGTAACAGAACATAATTAATAAACTTTTCCCCTAATTATAATTTACAAACTTTTATCTAGAAGACGGAGTCAGTACCTTACTACCGACTCCGAATCAAACCCAACAACCCTGACAATAACTATTTAATAATGAATTGCTGTTTCTAAGTTAACATCAAATTACTGTGAATATTTAGTGGAGAAAACATTTTTGCTAAGATATTATTAATCTCATGAAGCTTACTTGTTAAATGCTCTATTAACTTTGGTCCACTGGGTTCTGAACAGGAATATGGGTGTAATACCGATATGCAATCTCAAATACTTTGAAGGTCAGAAGTGCAGAAACATCAAGGGTTTACCGCCAACAGTGTGGAAATTTTCTTCGAGACACAGGATATGGTCGACTGGTCCACATGTTGTAGGTCCCCACAGTTAGCCTACAAATAGTAGAACAAAGTTATTAGGGAAATGATGCGTAAGCACCTTACCGTATAATAAAACGTATTTCACACGAGAAAAACCAAATCATTAAACATTTATCAGTTTCATTATACTCACTAGAAAATGGTGAATCCATTGATACGTTAATTATATGTATTTTAAGTTATTTTATTTTTACAACATTTAGAAAACTCGATAAAACCCAAGTCCAAACCTAAACCAACATGTCATTTGACCTATGATACCTTATACTACGAAAGTCAAATAGTTTAGGCCTATTTTGCGAATATTAATTGAGATGCTAATTTATCATTGAATGGAATGGTAACAAGGTAAGATAAAATCAACTGTCTAATTAACACAAGGAAGGTTAGGTTAGACTTATAATATAAATAAATTTATTAACAATCTTGAGTTTAGTATCATTGGATTCCCCACATTTTTTAAAAGTAAAATGATAGCATACATTTTATGATTTTCAGGTTTTATATAGGAGAAAGTTAATCTCAAAGGTATGAATATTGGGTATCATCCCCGTTAATACTTTCACCAAGCAATAGAAATGGCAGTTTCAGTTTTTTAAGTTTTACATTTACACAAAGCAGACCTAAATTTTAACTTTAAATTGTATTAGACAAAAAAATAAGTTGGTCTTATGCTAGGTTATCATTATTTTGTAGGCATATACAACTTAAGATTCATAGAAGAGGGAAAATGTAACATTTATTATTATAAAACACCTTTTATCAGCATATACATTTTGATAAAAGTTTGTTGAGAAAGATTAGTTGGGGTTAACTTTATATTAAGATGATTTTAGAAACATTAATAGGGCTTCATCAATCTATAACCTAACATCCAGAAGGATTAGCTAGTTGTAGCACAATATAGGCCTAACCTAGGCCTTGTAAAAAATTTTAAAACTTTTAAAATATAACCTAGGCGTAGCATGAGGTTTTATAACTTTTAAAATTAAATATACTTGAAGCAACAAATAAAATAATTGTTAGCGTTGCAATGTTAAATATTGTTTATTTTTGTTTAAAAGGTTATTGTTGTGTGCATAGTGTGGCAACATTGAACCTTTTTGTTTTATCTTTTTTTTCTCACCGGACACTACCATTGTGTTAGTTTTTTTTGCGCCGATTAAAATTGCTATATAGATTTATTCCCAATAAATGTCTACGTCTAAACAAGTGTCGCCTTTCACTGAACGCAAGTCCTGTCTACTCACCATTAATAATAATAGTTATGATAGGCCTTGATCCTATGTATCTTCTTACAAAAAGTTAGGCATTTATAGACACTTTTCACTTGCCAAACTTGCTTAAACAATTATTTATTCTTAACTTACACAGATTGTCAAATATTTGGTGTGCTAAACTTGTAATTACAGTTGTATAGTTAAAAGATAAGCCTTTATTTAAATCAATATCCTTCAAGTCTACAAGATATTTAAATAAAAATAGCCCAAAAGTTTGAAACTTAACGTTTAGGCCTTATTTTTAGTTTGAAAAATCATTTGATTGTATTTGGGTGATCCATAATATATTTTCCTATCTGCTTTTTTTAGGTATAGATTTATTTTTAGTCATTTTATGTACATTGTGGTGGAAAATAAAAATAACATCATTGTGTGGCTACTAGAACCAATGAGGCACATAACCTCGACATCACAATTATATGATCTCATTTAATATTATTATCGGCGTTGTTTTATTTTGGATTTAATATAAATAGAACACAACTATTATTATTACATGAGAGTGTTGTATTATAATCCCTAAATTCACAATGAGTCGTTTTTAGTCGAAAAATTAGTTTGTAAAACGTGTTTATTGTCAATTTTATACTTGTGACGATTTTTTTTGAATAAATAAAACTGTTTATTAAACAATACAGGTTTTGTTTATTGTAAAATGTCAGAGTGAGTCGAAATGACTCATGGTTACCTACCACCTATTGCAAAGCAAGGTTACCTTTCCCGGGTTAACATTAATAATATGACGGGAAAACTTTTACTTACGTAAGTAAATATATCGTTGACTTAGTACCGCATGCTATTGGTACCAATAATGAAGTATTATACCACACTTTACTGAAGAAACATTTACATTAAAGGATATACAATCGAGTTTTACAGGTAATACTGTACAAATACGAATAAAGTCTTTAATATATTTAAATATGTATTTATCATCTATGTTGTTTACAGTCTGCCAAGACTACACTTATATTTAAAGTTGGTTATTAGCTTGTATATTGGATTCTGAAACCATATTATATTGAAAGTTCGATAAATATAATGAATAAGGTATCTTAAAACTTGATTACATTTGTTTGAATGACAGACTTTGTATAGTTGCCATACATTCAAACTATCACATAGGTTATAGGCTCGTGGAAAGTATTATTATAATGCCATTTTTTTTTAATAATGTTGGTTCAAATCATTCAGAAACTATATTATGTTGAAAGTTTGATAACTATAATGAAACAAGTTAGCTAAAATTGTGTTACATTTGTTTGAATGACACACTTTGTGTAGAAGTCTTGCGTTCAAATGATCATTTAGGGTATTGGCTTGTAGGAAGTACAGTATTTACTAAACCCTGATTTTAGTAATAATCCTAATATGTAAGGGCTTATTTCGTAAAAGAATATTATCATATATATAATATTTTGGTAGGATAAACGACAATTTAGAACGGAAGTAGAAATTTTCTTCTGGAAGGTCTTTTATACTAAATAAATACTACTATAGGGTAGGATTCTGGCACGAGATAAAGCCTTACAAGCGAGCTTCCTTCAAAAATCATCGTATATATATAATATTAGGTTACATCAACTTATTTAAAGAAAAAATGAACCAGTTTTGAACTTTTATATGCTTTTCGAAGCTTTAACTAACATATTTATTTAATTTAACCATTCACACATTGATGTATCTCATATACTCAATCAAATTAATGAACGATGTCAAATTGCCACATTGCCTTGTATGTGTGTAGGAAAGAAGAGATACCCGAAAGTTTCCTTCCCTCTTACACAACGTTATGTAGACGACAGCTCGAAAATTTCAGCTACAGATGTCCATCCAGTTATATTATAGATATCAATGATAACAACATAGTAATATTTGAATTATTAGTTCCAAATGTTTCCACCCCTTCTTATGTGTGCGTTAGGCCTATTACTTCCATCTTTGACTTGTGTTGTCCACTTCCTGTTTTGTCAAACCATGTGCGTACACAGGTCGCTATGTTATAAAACTTCTAACTGTATCATTCAATATACTAATCCATTTATACAGCAAACAAAAGATATAGTGATTATTCAATTCCATGAACCTCTGTAATTATAATTGTAACAGATGGATTGGTAAAGTTTTTTTTGTGTTATGTTCGTGGTCGTCAAGGTCGTGCGATTGTGTCTTTATATTATATATATATATATATATATATCTCCAGAAATTTTTGAAACATCGTGGCCAAGGCTCTTTGCAGTTGCTATAAATTAAGTACTTGCTTGTCGAATAGAGAGGTGTTATCAAATAGACGTGAGTGTCTAATCAAGAGGTTTTATATCTAGGACTTGAACATAATTTTTTCGTTGCTAGAGGCGAAAACTCTGTCTCTTGGTCACTAGGTGCTGATGATGATTGAGAGGAGTCTTCCAGTATAACTGTCTTATTGATTTCAGGGATAGATTTGTAATGTTTATTCTTATATGAATCTTTTTCTTTTTCTTTTGTACACTTATTTTCGAGGCGAAAACCTTGTCTACTCCATTCATTGACAAACTCATACAATCTCTTTGTGACCTAAGACATTCTTTTATCTTCTTGTGATACGCTAGTCATGTCCATCACATTTTGCCAGGGAATGTCAAATAACTACGAGATCACCTTTCCAAATCTGCCGTTTCACATTTGCTTTATCCGTGTTTCTCGATTTCTCTTTACCCAAATTTTGGTATTCTTTGTACAGCTTCTCTATACCAGCACGGATATTCTCCTCCGTCTTAACAGGGATATTTGCTTTCCTCCACACTTCCTGTAGCTTAGTACTGGTAGATTTAGCAGCATCTGAAAGTGTTTCTTCCATTTTCTTGTGATGGTAAATAAAAACTAAAAGTACTTGTTCTTTTTAAGGGAGCCGAGCTCTTAAAAAACTCACCACTAGGCACCTTTTCTAGCAGCCAAATTCCTCTTTTGGTTCCCATTTTAAAGTTCAATTACCTGCAAAAGATGAAAGAAATACATGAGAAGCCTATTAGTGCAAAGCACTTCTATATTAGAAATTTCACTAGTTTGAGATAAAAGTGATCAATGTGTGCAACCCAATCTTCTTGAAATTTGGCATATATATCTTTTACATCACTGCGACTCGGGGCGTAAGCAAAGTCATGAAAATCACATCTTTGGAAAAATGAAACACCCTAATACATAAGAATTATCGGTGCTTTGATAAAACATGAATATTCAAACATCATCTATTTTACCACACACTTGTTGACTGAAGAAAATAATGTATGAGTCCAAGTTAACTTTGCGCCCTTTACCTGCGTGCTTATGAAATCCATATTCCTGGTGAAACCTTCACTACACCTAAGTTGGAAAGGGTTGCAGGGGGAGGGGAGAGCAATTTTTAGAGTTAAAATGATTTTTGTACTGTCTCTACATTTCTGGCGAATCACTATACCATGTCTAGAAAGGGCTGCAGGGGGATGGGTTGCTATTGCTTTTAAAGCAGGTATTTGTATTCCAATGTTAAGTAGAACACATGATTTTAGCTGTCAATGGATTCTAAATGCATAGTTTTCATTTATAAAGTCCACGTAATATTTATTCGTTTGCAATCATTTTATGTGTAGGCCTATTTAGAATGCTTTAAACCAAACCATCTAAAGCCAGTTATTTGAGGCAAATTATTACTGAATTCGAAGAGGATTTTTTTTTTTTTTTACAGTGAGTGAAATACTTTTCTGTAAAATATGTGAAGTAAAAGTGGCTGTCATCAGATAAAAGATCTAACCATTCAACAGCATATTATTCGCAACTAACATTTCTGTGGTGTCCAGAATATCGATAAAAAGAAAACTTCTCAGTTATTACTTGCACAAAATTAATTCACGAATCCAGAAAAGTCCTCGACATTTTATAAAGATATTAGTGACGTTCTGGTATCTGCGAAGCTTCCTCTGTGGAAACTGAGCATTGTTAAACTAGAGGATTTGCTGGGACTGTACACGGGTCATTCTATTCCAGACGAGTTCATTCCAAGAAAAAACTGGAAATTGACAAACCAGGAGAGAAATTTTTTTTGCGTGTATAATGTAAATTCTAACTCTTGTAATAAATACATCATATTATGGAATTTTGATCATATTTCTTATAGGTCATTTTTTGCAAATTAAAGTAATTATTTAGAGCATCTTAGCTTCATTTAATAGGTCATTTTTTATCTTCATTTTATAGGTCATTTTTTAGCTTCATTTTACAGGTCATTTTTTAGCTTCATTTTATAGGTCTTTTTTTTGGCAACTTTAAGGTCATTCGGGTCCTGGTAATGACAAAGTAAGAACGGTAATGACAAAGGAAGGATGGTGGATGATGATAAAAGATATATATATATATATATATTTAATTTGTAAGTTTTCACAAATTAAATTATACTTGAAAGGCCACACGAAGTAAGATTCTGTTATTTATATTAAGCCTAGTAAGAATATCAATGAGAATGGCTAAAGCATTTAAATAAATTGACAAGCTATGCATATTTTCTATAAGAACACAATATTCAATAATTTCTTGATACAAAAAAAAACCACCATAAAAGTACTGTGTTGTGGGGCCATCACTTTTGATGTGCAGAACTCTTAATACATTTAGCTTTAATTATCCGCATGATTGGAATGAGGGGCCCATATAGCACATGCGTCATCAGAAACTGTACATCTTACATTATCCTCTTGATAATTATTTGTATCAGTGTGGTTTGTGATACAAAACCCCAGTATGATGCGATATCTGAGGTTTACCTACACCAAAATGTACACTTTGAATTTCAAAGCTGTATTTTGTCTGATAATTTTCAGAGAAGTCATTGTTAAGTATGCTAGAATCATCAATGTTTCCTTCACTTTCCTGATTTCCGTGTGGTGATGTGTGAATTGTATTAATGAATCATGAATTGATTTATTGATGAATTTAATTTATCTTTTAGTTAGGGTATACCAGTTGTGGTCACTTTAAGGTAATCTTATTTTTAAGAAAATATTACTACTGATGTATTTCAAGTATCCCAGGGTATTATTATATCCCTTAATAGCCAGATTTATAATCTTTAATGGGCTGTAATTAGTTTTCGGGTAAAAGGCAAAAATATTGAACACAATTTTTATTTATATTTGTGTGCGCATTCACCAGATGTGGCCACTTAGTGAACCAGTTGTGGCCACTTAGTGAACCAGTTGTGGCCACTTAGTGAATCAGTTGTGGCCACTTAGTGAACCAGTTGTGGCCACTTAGTGAACCAGATGTGGCCACTTAGTGAATCAGTTGTGGCCACTTAGTGAACCAGTTGTGGCCACTTAGTGAACCAGATGTGGCCACTTAGTGAACCAGTTGTGGCCACTTAGTGAACCAGATGTGGCCACTTAGTGAACCAGTTGTGGCCACTTAGTGAACCAGATGCGGCCACCACAGTTAGTATCACAGGTTTCAAGACTTAGAACATTTAAAAAAAAAAAAAAAAATACAAAAAAAGTGCTTAATAATTGAAGATCTCGGTGCAAGAAGAGGACATCTCCATTTTTCAAAACTTTTCAGAAACAAAGAAAAAGTTTTAAAAATTTATTTTTAAAGATTTTATTTTTATATTTCGCATTATTTTAGACTTTGTCACTTAAAAACCGAATTCAATGATATTTTTTAAAAACAAATAAATTCGTCATAATATAAGGTTTATGTATTGAAGTTGTCCTGTTTTTGCTACAAATACATGTGTTTTTATTGGTTTCCTTGGTAAAAAAAAAGAGAGAATAGTGAAAAAACAATGATATATTTTGAAAATAGTACAGTAGGTTACACGTTTGCTTTATGACAAAAACAATGTTGTATTTTGATAATAGTAAACTAAGTTACTTCTTTATTTGACAGGATTTTTCTTTTTAGTCATCATAATCCCCGTCTTCTACATCACTCGTGTTACTTATAGCATCATCTTCTTGAATCAGTTCATTGTAAAACCACAAGCAATCTGGGGGAACATATTTTTCAACTAACTCCTTCACATCTTTGAACTTTCTCTGTTTTATTTTCAAAGGTCCTTGGTAAAGAACGTTGTCATATTCTGGTAGAGAGAAAGTAATGTTTGGTTTTTCTAACAGGAAAGCATCTTTTACTAAAGGCACTACTGCTGCCGAAGAACTGCACAACATGATATCTTTGTTGTACTCCACATACCTGTACTTGGATATTGTGAACTTACTGACTTTAGTAGGTTTCTTGGAGTATTTTTTTCATTTACATTCTGAGGTTTAGGGTACAAAGTTTGTAATGTTTTGAACTTGCCCTTTAAATGTGTTGTGAAATCTAAGAACATACCTTGTTTGGCCTGTACAACAACAAACTTTTTTGATGTCTTTTTTACCATGTCTTCGTAATCTTTAGGAATAAAAACACGTTCTCTTTTCCATCTCTCCGTTTCAATGATGCCAAAACAACATTCGCAGGGTAAAAAACTGTGTCCTGGCTCTGGATATCTGTGAACAATTTTATCAAACCTTCTATATCCCTTGACCAGAGTGTAAAAGTACTGCATCAGAGCGATATTCTTGTTTAGAGCTGAGCAGTTGTCAGAAAACAGATAAAGTTGTTTTACGCTGGGACTGATTTCATTATTTGTTATGAAATGGTTTATCATACTTATAACTTCATTCTGACCTTTCTTTCCGGTACTTTCATTGTACATATAGCAGTATGATTTTCCATTGCTTGCACAATGTATATTGAAGTTGTCTTATAGAACTCATCTCCACTTGGTTCTACCGGCAAAGGTAAATTCTGCTGGAAGTCAAAAGTTAGAACTTCAATATTGTAATTGGTTTTGGATTCTTTGATTTTTGAGTTCATGTCTTTATAAAACTCCTCACTTTTTTTTTGATGAAGTTCTTTTTCAAGTAGTAAAAGATTTTTTTTTTTCCAAATTTCATTTGGTTTTCAAATTGATCACATTTTTGACATGTATCGGTTTTTGGTTGCCAAAAGACAGCTTATAGTTTTGGTTAAAATGACGATTGTAAAAATCGTAGCTAACTGTTGGTTTGCTCTCTTTGCCTTTTTCTATTTTTGAAAAAACCTCAGTCTCATATTTTTGTAAATACAGCCTGTGCATTTTTTGAATACTCAAATCCGGTGATATGTACCGTACGTTTACATTTTTGTTTCTGTTATAGTGAAATACTTGAGCAGGGAAGCTTTGTATGTGCTCATCAATCTGATTAATAATATTGTCAGTTATTTTGTTTGGTCTATTTCCATGTTTCCCACGCTTATCCGTCAACACGGGGATACCTTCCTGAAGATAGCTTACTAGCCTTCCACTCTACGTTTCCCTATTCCATAGAGGGAACAAAAAGCTTTTTTGCAAACCTTTTGATCAAAAGTACCGTGTTTTACTTTGTAGTGAGCTGTGTAGGCTCGATTTTGGCCCTCGCCTGTCTTAGGCCTACGTCTTTGAACAGTCGGTAAACTGATGAGACCACTCAGATGGATATCCTGTTTTTCCTTATCTGCCATCGCATTAAAGGAGTTTATAATATCGGTTTCCGCCTTGGTGGCGTAGTTGGCTAACATGCCAGTCGTGTTAAGCCAGACCACTGAGGACGGGGAGATCGAGGTTCAAATCTCGGTCGGGTGAACTGGGGGTGGTTTTCCCTAAATTGTTTTCCACTCTCCCTCCACGCAAATGCGGGTTCGCTTCCTCTAAATTCAACCTTCCCAATTCCGAATCCATAATAGTGTAATTAGTACTTAAGCGTATAACCCGAAAGGGTAGTAAGACGCGGTGCTAAAAAAAATCGGTTTTGATATTATCAGTTACAACGGTAAAACATTTGAACTTACAGTTGCAATCTGTTCCCGTGCTACGAGCTGCGACCACTACACCTGTAGATTGATGAGCTCTTATCCACGTGCCTTCTTCTTCAAAACATTGCTTTTCCATTTGGTAGTCTCTCTTCCGCTTTTGTCCTTTTCCCTTTAGGATAGTAGAGTTTACTTTGCCTACACAATATACACCTTTAGGCCTACTAGAATAGTCATCCTCAGCCTGACTAGAATAGTCATCCTCAGCCTGACTAGAATAGTCATCCTCAGCCTGACTAGAAACTCCACCTGTTGAATCTGTTTTATTCACATGACTAGGCCCAGGCCTACTGCAATCTTCGTCACTCCCACTGTCACTTTCCGGAACATAATCAGGATCTGAAAGCACTCATGACTGAAACACAAGAACAAACAATATCAAGATGAGGTTAGGCTTGTACTGAAGTAGACAAAGGACTAGAGGTATTCACTGTTGACAACTCGAGCGCTTGTAGTGGCCAGACAGTGAACTATGTTTGGCACAAGAATGGGACAGCTTCCCCCGAAACACAGATTGTTACAACTCCTTTCCTTTAATATCTTATGGAATATTAGTTGGAGCTGTATCGTTCTTCCACACAGAGAGAATATTTTTCTTCATATATGTCAATAAAAAACAGAAAACCAGCAAAAAGTGGAGCTGCCCCCTTGCACTGGGGTCTTCAATTTGCAAACAATACCTATGTTAAGGCTTAACCAATAAAATAGTTGAAATTTCAAAGGAAACATTAAAATCATTAAAACTAAGTTTACTTATTGTAGGTTTTTGTTAAAAACTAAACTTTTTTTTTGTTGCAGTATTTCAGGCACTTCACACATTTCATGAGAATTAGTCACATTTGGTCGCTTAATGACTTAATAACATCACTTTCTTGGTACCCAATACATTCACTTGTCTCTGACCATTTTAAACAGGGCCACTCATTTGCATTGTCCTGATTTGTTATAAATAATTAGGCCTATCAACATCCAAAACAACACCTGGATAATATTCTGATACATAGCACACAATTACATAGTTATTAACATCCATCCCCAACCCAGAATCATCTTCACAACAAATTCCTCTATGAGACTAAGAGAAGAATTTGAGTTTTTGTTGTCACATACAAACATTTTAGATTTAATTTTCTTCTTCCAATTGAAGCTGTTTTAGCTGTCATCTTTTCTTTTTTTTCTTCTTCTCATTTTCCTTTACATTATAGTACTGTACCTAAATGTCAGATGTGATAAAAAAATCAGGTACATATTCCCGTTTATGCCCAACTTTCAATGATTTAGGTTGTTCATGATCTTCTGGCCATTTGATATTATTTTTAACCAAGTGGTATGTTTTTATTAAGGGGAAACCCAAACTTAGCATTTTGCAAAATCCAAACATAGAATTTTGCAAAATTCATTCTTCTCTCTGTCCTTCCAACTATGTTCCAAGCTCCGAGGTGGGGCCCATTTATCAGAAGATTTACCAATCAACTTTCTTCTTGAAGTGGTTCTGGATATCTTGAAAACATTGTTTAATTCCAAGACAGACATGTTCAAATTGTTAACTGCATTTAATACACCCCAAACTTTAGTTGGGGAAGAGTGAAAAAAATCCTTTTTTTTAAGCTCATGTTGGTCTGACATTTTCTTTGGGGCCATAATCTGAAACGATATGCAAATCACCCCCTGCGGGACGGGGTTTAGAATAGTCCCGCAGTAACCCCTGCTTGTCGTAAGAGGCGACTAAAAGGGGAGGCTTCTGTGCAGGACGTACCTTGTGCAGGAAAAACCTATCCTAAATCTTTCCTTTCACCTCCTTTTTTCTTCCTTCTCTTTCACTCCTTTTTTTTCATTCTTCTCCCTTCTCTTTCTCTCTCCTTACCTCTTTCTTCCCTTCCCCTGCCGTTCAGTCCTGCACAGAAACTTATGGCCCCTCCGTTGACGACCCTGGCATCTAACACGGCTTTCCTTGGACGATTATTGGACACCACTGCTTTGAGCTCCCGAGTGAAAGTGCGCCGGTTGTAATATCTTAGTAGAAGGGCCTTAGGGATGACAATAACCGGGTACCCTACTTTGAGAAAAGACCGGTTGCGTTCACGAGGGCCCGGACGTAAAATTGGCACTTTCCTACACCCACTTGCTGCGATGACCTCTCTCTCGGCGATGCCCTATGCGAAGGTTGTCATGTCTAGCGTCGTATGGGGCCTCTCGTCGGGAGAGTTAACAGGGCCATATGTGGTAGTACCAACATGGATCACCCTGGGTCTACAATCCGAGTACTGTGTAGGTTGTCCCCAAAAATGGCATGGCCGCTTCTTTTGTCGCTGCTGACAACTTACTGTCCGCTGGCAACGTACTGCCCGCTGGCAACTCACTGCCCGGCCCCTCACAGGGCCGTAATACTGAAAAGCGGCGGAAACGGGTAAGGCCGTCCAGCCCTGAATTTGAAAAAATCCAGGAAGTGGTGAGGCCCCAGCCCCGCTTCCTGGTAATGTCTCGAGCACAGGAAAATGAAAGTCTGAAGCGAGTAAGCCCATTTATCCTCGAAAGAGTGATAAATGGCGCAGCACAATCACAAGTATCAATCAGAAAACTGCGTGATGGCACGATCTTGATACAAACAATGACTGACACTCAATCATCAAAGGTAATGGCAATCTCGGAAATACCGTTGAGCAATACGTCTCATATACCGGTGAAGTTGGAGCCTCACAGGTTCCTCAATGTTTGCAAGGGAGTGGTTACTTGCTATGACCTCGACTGCGTGAGCATTGAGGATATCTGTGAGGAACTTTCCCCTCAGCACGTCACCGAAGTGTACCGCATTATCACAAAAAAGAACGGACAAGAGAAAAAAATTGACACGTATATCCTTACTTTTGCGACTCCTACCCTTCCAAAGGAGGTCCGAGCAGGTTTCCACGTGCTCAGGGTCCGGCCGTATGTCCCTGACCCCCGGCGCTGTTTTCAGTGCCAGGAATTTGGGCATACGAAGCTGCGATGCCGTGGCAAGCCAACCTGTGCGGATTGTGGACAGGAGGCTCACGAAACACCATGTGAGTCTCCTAAGTACTGCGTAAACTGCAAGGGTCCGCATTCCGCCTGGTCTCGGGCCTGTCCGAAATGGAAGGTAGAGAAAAAAGTCCTGGAGATACAAACTGAAAAGAAGATCTCATATGCCCAGGCACGTAAGGAATACGCATCTAGTCAGGCTCCGGTATTTCAAACCTCCTACAGCCAAATTGTAAGCCAGAACATTAACTGCCCCAACTGTCACTGCGCAGTTAATCTCGCAAAGACGCCCACGCGACCTGTGCCATCGGTCTCTACTCGAGACATTCTTAATATTAACGCGCCAACTAAGGTTGCGCCTAAATTACTTGTAGAGGCGAAACCTAGACAAAGGTCGTCTCCCCCACCTGTACCCCCGAGGAGCCCTCCTCGGGTACCTCCCCCGAGCCCGCCTCGGGGACCTCCCCCGGGCCCGCCTCGGGGACCTCCCCCGAGCCCGCCTCGGGAAACAAAAGAACTTGCGGCCGTTGTTGGTTCGTCCGCTCTGGTCTCTGGGTCACCGGAGGTTAAAGTGGGTGGCAAAACGGGTGAGGCCGCAAAGGCGAGTCCTGCTGGTGCCTGGAGAAAGGTCCAGCGAGGTGTCGCCGACAATAATAATTACAAAAAAGCGTCGAAGGCTGTAACAAAGCCTTCGCGCTCAGAATCAACCCCCAAATCTCTTCTGGAGAAACAAAAGCCTCTCTTGAAACGAGAGGTCCAGGAGAGACTTGGCAAGGCCAGAGGACCTAAAAAGGTCCTTAACCAATTTTTAGTTTTAAGAGATAGTGATATGGATTGCGTGGATGAATAAATTTATATTTGTACTTAATGTCGCTACTACAATGGAATTGTAGGGGTTTTTATGCTCGTGTAGAGGAAATTAAACTACTAATTTCTTCCCTGCATCCTTCCATCTTGTGTTTGCAGGAGACCCACTTCCGCCCAACTGACAACCCGATGCTTCGTGGGTACGATGTATATCGTACCGACAAGCCCATTTTTGATCGGGCTAGCGGAGGTGTGGCTATATTTGCACGTAGCAATATATATCATAAATCTGTAAATATTATATCCGATCTCCAAGTGATTGCTGTCAGTCTCCCTTCCTATTGAAGTAACCGTATGCTGCATCTACCTCCCACCAGGTGAGCGTGTTTCAAAGAGGAGCCTAGAGGCCCTCTTTATACAACTTCCCGCCCCCTATATCATCATGGGGGATTTTAACGCACACAACCTGGTGTGGGGGTCCAATTTTACAGACGCCCGTGGGAGGATGGTAGAGGATATTCTTGTCTTGGGAAGCCTGGTGTTAATGAACACTGGGACCCAGACACACTTCTCCACCTTCAATGGTGTATCCTCTGCCATCGACCTAACTTTGTGTAGCCCCGGGATCGCTGCTCACTTCTTTTGGGAGGTTCACTCGGATCTATGTGGCAGCGATCACTTTCCCATTCTGCTTTCGCCACTTCACGATCCTCCCGGTATAGCACGGGCACCACACTGGGTTCTTAAACGTGCTGACTGGGATAAATTTCGCGAGCTCGCCGTATTTGATCAACCCCTTTCTCTTGACGTCGATGTGAATATAGACCATTTTTCTTCGACGGTCATCATGGCGGCGAGGGAATCCATCCCTAAATCCTCGCCACATCCGCGCCACCGACCTGTTCCCTGGTGGAACGAGGAGTGTCGGTTGGCTATTTATGACCGTGGAAGGGCCCTACGTCTCTTCCATCGACGTCCTACTTTAGAGAATCTGGAGTCTTTCCGGATTCTACGTGCTCGAGCTCGCCGTATCATTCGTGAAAGCAGAAGAGAGTCTTGGAGACAATTTATTTCTACCCTTACAATTTCTACTCCCACAACTAAGGTTTGGGACAATATTCATAAATTACGTAGTAGCAAAAATACCAGTAATAATATACCTGCCCTCATGTCAAACGGTTCGCTTGTCTCCTCCCCTGTGGAGGTCGTCAATGTATTGGGCTCTATGTTCACCGCTATTTCTAGCACTGCAAGCTACTCTAATGAGTTTGCAGCGCTTAAGCGGAACATAGAGTGCCATTCTATTGACTTTGGTCAGAGCCGGGGGGAGGATTACAACTCCCCCTTTACAATGGATGCCCCCCTGCGGGACGGGGTTTAGAATAGTCCCGCAGTAACCCCTGCTTGTCGTAAGAGGCGACTAAAAGGGGAGGCTTCTGTGCAGGACGTACCTCGTGCAGGAAAATCCTATCCTAAATCTTTCCTTTCAACACCTTTTTTCTTCCTTCCCTTTCACTCCTATTTATCATTCTTCTCCCTTCGCTTTCTCTCTCCTTACCTCTTTCTTTCCTTCCCCTGCCGTTCAGTCCTGCACAGAGACTTTTGGCTCTTCCGTTGACGACCTTGGCATCTAACACGGCTTCCCTTGGACGATTATTGGATACCACTGCTTTGAGCTCCTGAGTGAAAGTGCGCCGGTTGTAATATCTTAGTAGAAGGGCCTTAGGGATGACAATAACCGGGTACCCTACTTTGAGAAAAGACCGGTTGCGTTCATGAGGGTCCGGACGTAAAATTGGCACTTTCCTACACCCACTTGCTGCGATGACTTCTCTCTCGGTGATGCCCTATGCGAAGGTTGTCATGTCTAGCGTCGTATGGGGCCTCTCGTCGGGAGAGTTAACAGGGCCATATGTGGTAGTACCAACATGGATCCCCTGGGTCTACGATCCGAGTACTGTGTAGGTTGTCCCCTAAAACGGCATGGCCGATCACCTTGTCACCGCTGGCACCGTACTGCCAAATTCTGCTGGCAACTCACTGCCCGGCCCCTCACAGGGCCGTAATAATGATAAAAGGCGGAAACGGGTAAGGCCGTCCAGCCCTATTTTGGAAAAAATCCAGGAAGTGGTGAGGCCCCAGCCCCGCTTCCTGGTGATGTCTCGAGTTAATGATACTGAGAACCTTAAACGCGTCAGCCCATTTATCCTCGAAAGAGCGATAAATGGTGCAGCAAAATCGGACGTTTCGATAAGGAAACTGCGTGATGGCACTATATTGATTCAGACAGCGACTGATGCCCAGTCCTCCAATATAATGGCTATTACTGAAATACCGTCGAGTAATATGGCTTCTATACCGGTGAAGGTGGAACCTCACGGGTTCCTCAATGTTTGCAAGGGAGTGGTCACTTGCTTTGACCTCGACTGCGTGAGCATTGAGGACATCTGTGAGGAGCTCTCCCCACAGCATGTAACCGAAGTATACCGTATTGTGACCAAAAAAACGGACAAGAAAAAAAGACGGATACGTATATCCTCACATTTGCGACTCCTACCCTTCCGAAGGAGGTCCGAGCAGGTTTCCACGTGCTCAGGGTCCGGCCGTATGTCCCTAACCCTCGGCGCTGTTTTCAGTGCCAGGAATTTGGGCATACGAAGCTGCGATGCCGTGGTAAGCCAACCTGTGCGGATTGTGGACAGGAGGCTCACGAAACACCATGTGAGTCTCCGAAGTTCTGCGTAAACTGCAAGGGTCCACACTCTGCCTGGTCTCGGGCCTGTCCGAAATGGAAGGTAGAGAAAAAAGTCCTGGAGATTCAATCCGAAAAGAAGATCTCTTATGTCCAGGCACGCAAGGAATACGTATCTAGTCAGGCTCCGGTATTTCAAACTTCATATAGCCAGATTGTCAGCCAGAACATCAACTGTCCCAACTGCCATTGCGCAGTTAATCTTGCCAAAACGTCTACGCGACCGGTTCCACTAGTATCTGATCGAGACATCCATTGTTTTACTGCGCCAAATACAGTGGCGCCTAAATTTTTAAAAGAGGCGAAACCGCCAAAAAGGTCGTCTCCCCCACCTGTACCACCGAGGAGCCCACCTCGGGGAACCCCCCCGAGCCCTCCTCGGGGAACCCCCCCGAGCCCTCCTCGGGGAACACCCCCGAGCCCTCCTCGGGGAACACCCCCGAGCCCTCCTCGGGGAACACCCCCGAGCCCACCTCGGGGAACACCCCCGAGCCCTCCTCGGGGCCCAAAACTACTTGCGGCCGTTGTCGAGCCGCTCAATCCCGCCCCTGGGACTCCGGAGGTTGGGATGAGTGGTAGGACAGGTGAGGCCGCAAAGGCGATTCCCTCTGGTGCCTTGAGAAAGGACCAGCGAGGGAGCGCCGAAAAAATTAATATAAATAAAGCGCCGAAGGCCTTAACAAAGCCTTCGCGCAAAGACCCAACGACCCTGTCTCTCCAGGATAAATCAAAACCTCTCCTGAAGCGGGAGGTCCAGGAGAGACTGGGAAAGGCAAGAGGACCTAAAAAGGTCCTCAATCAATTTTTATTTTTAAAAGATAATGTTATGGATTGCGAGGATAATTAAACTTTATATTAACAAATAATGTCGCTACTACAATGGAATTGTAGGGGTTTCTATGCTCGTGTAGAGGAAATTAAACTACTAATTTCTTCCCTGCATCCTCCCATCTTGTGTTTGCAGGAGACCCACTTCCGCCCAACTGACAACCCGATGCTTCGTGGGTACGATGTATATCGTACCGACAAGCCATACTTTGATCGGGCTAGCGGAGGTGTGGCTATACTCGCACGAAGCAATATATACCATAAAAATATTAATATAGTTTCTGATCTCCAAGTGATCGCTGTCCGAATCTCCCTTACTATGGAAGTGACAGTATGCTGCATCTACCTCCCACCAGGTGAACGCGTTTCAAAGAGGAGTCTAGAGGCCCTCTTTATACAACTTCCCGCCCCCTATATCATCTTGGGGGATTTTAATGCGCATAATCTGGTGTGGGGGTCTAATTTTACAGACGCCCGTGGGAGGATGGTAGAGGATATTCTTGTCTCGGGAAACCTGGTGTTAATGAACACCGGGACCCAGACACACTTCTCCACCTTCAATGGTGTATCCTCTGCCATCGACCTTACTCTTTGTAGCCCCGGAATCGCTGCCAACTTCCTTTGGGAGGTTCATTCGGACCTATGTGGCAGCGATCACTTTCCCATTCTGCTTTCACCACTTCAAGATCCTCCCGGTATAGCACGGGTACCCCAATGGGTTATCAAACGTGCTGACTGGGATAAATTCCGCGAGCTCGCCGTATTTGATGAACCCCATTATCATGACGTCGATGTTAGGGTTGGACGTTTTACTTCGACGGTAATAGCAGCTGCGAGGGCTTCCATTCCTAAATCCTCGCCTTATCCGCGCCACCGTCCAGTTCCCTGGTGGAACGAGGAATGTCGGTTGGCTATTTCTGACCGTCGAAGGGCCCTACGTCTCTTCAATCGGCGTCCTACCTTGGATAATCTAGAATCATTCCGGATTCTGCGTGCTCGAGCTCGCCGTATCATTCGTGAAAGCAGAAAAGAGTCTTGGAGACAATTTATTTCTACCCTTACTATTTCCACTCCCACAACTAAGGTTTGGGACAACATTCGTAAATTACGTAGTAGCAAAAATACCATAAATAATATACCTGCCCTTATGTCAAATGGTACGCTTGTCTCCTCCCCTGTGGAGGTCGTCAATGTATTGGGCTCTATGTTCTCCGCTATTTCTGGCACTGCAAGCTACTCTAATGAGTTTGCGGCGCATAAGCGGAGCATAGAGCGCCATTCTATTGACTTTGGTCAGAACCGGGGGGAGGATTATAACTCCCCCTTTACTTTAGATGAACTGACTTATGCTCTGTCACAGGCGGGTAGCACAGCATCTGGCCCCGATGACATTCAATACGACATGTTACGCCAGTTACCCCCTTCTGGACTGGCATATCTGTTAGACCTTTATAATAGTGTTTGGGGATCTCATCAATTCCCATCACTATGGAGGCAAGCAACCGTTATACCAATACATAAAAGTGGCAAGGATAAATTAGAGCCAACTAGTTATAGACCGATAGCCTTAACTAGTTGTGTATGCAAAATATTGGAAAAAATGATAAATAAACGATTAATATGGTATTTAGAATCCCGCAATCTGTTATCAAATATCCAATGTGGTTTTCGCCGTAATCGATCCACGGTCGATCATCTCGTCCGTCTCGAGACGGCGGTTCGTGACGCCTTTCTCCACAAACAACATCTTTTGGCAGTTTTCTTTGATTTGGAGAAGGCTTACGATACCACGTGGCGGTACGGCATTTTAAAAACCCTTTTTAATTGGGGGTTCCGAGGGAACCTCCCTGTTTTTATATCTAATTTTATGTCAGATAGACACTTCCGGGTAAGGTTAAACAACACCTTATCCGATGATTTTATTCAAGAAAATGGGGTTCCTCAGGGCAGTACTCTAAGCTGTACGTTGTTCGCCATTGCAATTAATGGCATTGTGGACAACGTGCGGCTACCTGTCCGTTCATGCCTTTTCGTGGATGACTACGCAATTTATTGCAGTTCGTCGAGTCTCCACAGGGCTGAACGGCAGATACAACTCTCTGTAAATAATCTGTGGTCGTGGGCATCGCGAAATGGCTTTCGCTTCTCTGCAGCCAAGACGACGGTCGTCCATTTCCACAGATTACGTGGAATACAACCTGTCCCCAGTATTTTAATGAACCACGTTGTTTTACCAGTCTCAGAGACCGTAAGGTTTCTGGGACTTTTATTTGATTTTAAATTAACTTGGATCCCTCACATCAAAGACCTGAAAGCGAGGTGTATAAAAGCACTCAACCTGCTCAAAGTGGTTAGCGGTCGGTCCTGGGGTGCTGATAGGGAAACCTTGATGCGCCTGTATAGGGCCTTGGTAAGATCAAAACTAGACTACGGCAGTTTCGTTTATGGATCGGCGAGACCCTCGGCGTTAAAGATGCTGGATAGTGTCCACCATGCTGGTATACGACTGGCTACTGGTGCTTTTCGTACCAGTCCAGTCGTCAGCATCTGTGCCGACGCCGGTGAGCCCCCTCTCTCTTACCGGCGGTCCTATCTTCTGGCATCTTACGTGTCGAAACTACACTGCATGCCGGAGCATGTTGCCTACCGTCCTGTGTTTCATCCCCCTAACCGTGTCTTGTATGAAACCAAATGGCGTAGTACAAGGCCGGTTGGGATCAGGATGCTATCGGTTTTCGACACGTGTGGGATAGTCCTGCCAAAGGCTATCCCCACATCCCCAGGTCGAGTTTCTCCCTGGAAGATACGCCTACCTCAATGCCATTTTGATCTTGCCAAGTTCCCTAAAGCGACCACCCCACCAATTATATATGAGAGGACCTTTTATGAGCTTCTCTCCACTCGCTTTCAGGGCTTTAAGCGCGTCTATACAGATGGCTCCAAGTGTGGGGCCTCCGTGGGATGCGCATTTGTTGTGGAGGGAAACAATTTTAAGTTTGGTTTACCTGGTGAATCCAGTGTTTTTACGGCTGAATTATACGCCATTTTTAAATCTCTGTGTTTTATTTATCGTAAGTGTCACCGTTCTGTGCTCATCTGCACGGATTCCATGAGTGCTCTGTTGGCATTGTCCACTCTCTACTCCTGGAATCCCCTCGTGCAGATGATACATGAGCAAATTTTAAAAATTGATTCATTAAACACCCGGCTCGCCTTTTGCTGGATTCCTGGTCACGCTGGTCTTTCAGGAAATGAACATGCTGACCAGGCGGCCAAGGAGGCAGCACGCCTGCCTCCGGAGGCGAGTCTGGGTGTCATGTTTTTAGATCTAAAGGGTTATGTTCGGCGTGGGGTCTTACGCACCTGGCACGAGCAGTGGGTCTCGACCCCAGCTCAGAACAAGCTGCGGTCCATCAGGGACGGTGTGTCGCGATGGCCCTCTTCTATACGAAAGTCTAGAAGAGAGGAGGTCATCGTGACGAGACTCCGCGTCGGGCATACATTACTAACCCACGGATTTTTATTGAGAGGGGATCCACCTCCAGTGTGTGAATTTTGCGATGCTCCCCTTAGTGTGTACCACATTTTGGTGGAGTGTCGCAAATATGCCCCTATCCGCCTGGCTCTTGATTTTAAAGGTGACCTACGTTTTTTATTACGTGATAGCACGGATGGAGTTATTTGTTTACTCCGTTTTATACGCCAGGCGGATCTTTTTAATGCCATTTGAGTCACTTTTATAAAGTGACTCATCTGGATTTATCTCATATTGAGAACTTTTTAACATTTTAGTACATTTTAATATGTTTGTTCTGTCTTTTTAACGTATTATTTTAACACCTTTTATAATTTTAATGTGTTATATTTTAATATGTTTGTTTTGTAATTTTAACGTAGTGCATACACCTGTGGTTTTATTTTAGCAGGTGTATCACTTATTTTATTCTAGTGGCCCATTTGAGCGCTCCTATGGAGTGTCTCAAATGGGCACTTTCTCATGTTGAGAACAATGATTTTTAATTGATATACAAATTTTATTTATATTGTATATTATTTTATGTTTCCACCTGTTTATTCTAACAGGTGGACTATGTTATGTGTCTCTCCCTAATAGGGATTTTACTGTGTTTTTCAATGTCAAGGCCCTAATGACCTCATTGTGTCGATGGGCCTCTAAACAATAATAATAATAATAATACAATGGATGAATTGACCTATGCCCTGTCTAAGGCGGGCAACACAGCTTCCGGTCCCGACGACATCCACTACGATATGTTGCGCCAGCTACCTCCTGCTGGACAGACATATCTCTTGGACCTTTATAATAGTGTTTGGGGATCTCATCAATTCCCATCACTATGGAGGCAAGCAACCGTTATACCAATACATAAAAGTAGCAAAGATAAATTAGAACCAACTAGTTATAGACCGATAGCCTTAACTAGTTGTGTATGCAAAATATTGGAAAAAATGATAAATAAACGATTAATATGGTATTTAGAATCCCGCAATCTATTATCAAATATTCAATGTGGTTTTCGCCGTAACCGATCTACGATGGATCATCTCGCCCGTCTCGAGACGGCGGTTCGTGACGCCTTTCTCCACAAACATCATCTTTTGGCAGTTTTCTTTGATTTGGAGAAGGCGTACGACACCACATGGCGGTACGGCATTTTAAAAACACTTTTTAATTGGGGGTTCCGAGGGAACCTCCCTGTTCTTATATCTAATTTTATGTCAGATAGACACTTCCGGGTAAGGTTAAACAACACCTTATCCGATGATTTTATTCAAGAAAATGGGGTGCCTCAGGGTAGTACTCTAAGCTGTACTTTGTTCGCAATCGCAATAAATGGCATTGTGGACAACGTGCGGCTACCTGTCCGTTCATGCCTTTTTGTGGATGACTACGCAATTTATTGCAGTTCGTCAAGTCTCCACAGGGCTGAACGGCAGATACAACTCTCTGTAAACAATCTGTGGTCGTGGGCATCGCGAAATGGCTTTCGCTTCTCTGAAGTCAAGACGACGGTCGTCCACTTCCACAGATTACGCGGAATACAACAAGCCCCCAGTATTTTAATGAACCACGTTGTTTTACCAGTCTCAGAGACCGTAAGGTTTCTGGGACTTTTATTTGATTTTAAATTAACTTGGATCCCGCACATCAAAGACCTGAAAGCTAGGTGTATAAAAGCACTAAACCTGCTCAAAGTTGTTAGCGGTCGGTCCTGGGGTGCTGATAGGGAAACCTTGATGCGCCTGTATAGGGCCTTGGTAAGATCTAAACTAGACTACGGCAGTTTCGTTTATGGATCGGCGAGACCCTCGGCTTTAAAGATGCTGGATAGTGTCCACCATGCTGGCATTCGACTGGCTACCGGTGCTTTTCGCACTAGTCCAGTCGTCAGCATCTGTGCCGACGCCGGTGAGCCCCCTCTTCATTACCGGCGGTCCTATCTCCTGGCATCTTACGTGTCGAAACTACACTGCATGCCGGAGCATGTTGCCTACCGTCCTGTGTTTCATCCCCCTAACCGTGTCTTGTATGAAACCAAATGGCGTAGTACAAGGCCGGTTGGGATCAGGATGCTATCGGTTTTCGACACGTGTGGGATAGTCCTGCCAAAGGCTATCCCCACATCCCCAGGTCGAGTTTCTCCCTGGAAGATACGCCTACCTCAATGCCATTTTGATCTTGCCAAGTACCCTAAAGCGACCACCCCGCCGATTATATATGAGAGGACGTTTAATGAACTCCTCTCCACTCGATTTCAGGGGTTTGAGCGCATCTATACGGATGGTTCCAAGTGTGGGACCTCCGTGGGATGCGCATTTGTTGTGGAGGGAAACAATTTTAAATTTGGTCTACCTGGGGAATCCAGTGTTTTTACGGCTGAATTATACGCCATTTTTAAATCTCTGTGTTTTGTTTATCGTAAGTGTCACCGTTCTGTTCTCATCTGCACGGATTCCATGAGTGCTCTGTTGGCATTGTCCACTCTCTACTCCTGGAATCCCATTGTGCAGATGATACATGAGCAAATTTTAAAAATCGATTCATTACACACCCAGCTCGCCTTCTGCTGGATTCCTGGTCATGCCGGCCTCTCAGGGAATGAACTGGCGGACCAGGCGGCCAAGGAGGCAGCACGCCTGCCTCCGGAGGCGAGTTTGGGTGTCATGTTTTTATATCTAAAGGGTTATGTTCGGCGTGGGGTCTTACGCACCTGGCATGAGCAGTGGGTTTCGACTCCTGCTCAGAACAAGCTGAGGTCCATAAGGGACGGTGTGTCGCGATGGCCCTCTTCTATACGAAAGTATAGAAGAGAGGAGGTCATCGTGACAAGGCTCCGCGTCGGACACACATCGTTGACCCATGGTTTTTTATTGAGAGGGGATCCACCTCCAGTGTGTGAGTTTTGCGATGCTCCCCTTAGTGTGTACCACATTTTGGTGGAGTGTCGTAAATATGCCCCTATCCGCCTGGCTCTTGATTTTAAAGGTGACCTACGTTTTTTACTACGTGATAGTGCGGAAGGAGTTATTTGTTTACTCCGTTTTATACGCCAGGCGGATCTTTTTAATGCCATTTGAGTCACTTTTATAAAGTGACTCATCTGGAATTCATCTCATATTGAGAACCTTTTAACATTTTAGTACATTTTAATATGTTTGTTCTGTTTTTTTAATGTATTATTTTAACACGTTTAATAATTTTAATGTGTTATATTTTAACATGTTTGTTTTGTAATTATAACGGAGTGCATACACCTGTGGTTTTATTTTAGCAGGTGTATCACTCCTTTTATTCTATTAGCCCATTTGAGCGCTCCTATGGAGTGTCTCGAATGGGCTTTTTTTCATATTGAGAATTTATGTTTTTAATTGATATACAAATTTTTTATATTGTATATTATTTTATATTGTATGTTTCCACCTGTTTATTCTAACAGGTGGACTATATGTGATGTGTCTCGTCCCTAATGGGGATTTTACTGTGTTTATTTTATTTTAAAGGCCCTAATGACCTCACTGTGTCGACGGGCCTCAAATCAATAATAATAATAATAATAATAATGATATGCAAATCGTTAATTTTATTGTTAGACTACAATAATGTTCTACACTTTTGTTTAATTCATAATTATACTAGCACAGTTAAATATTTAACTTTAAGCAGGCTAGGGTCACATTTATTTACAAAATAGTTTGTAGAACACCAAAAGTGTTGCAGGTTTGAAATTAGAAGGGTCAATGGTAAGTCATCTGATAAAAATGTAGGCCTAGGGCAGTTTCACGGTGTTGGGTGTAAATATCAGAAATATTTATTAACCATTCATGTTCTATATTTTAAATACTTTACACAAAATAGGACAATTTTGTACATGAAATATATTCAGGACACTTTTATTTACATCCCCCCTGCGGGACGGGGTTTAGAATAGTCCCACAGTAACCCCTGCTTGTCGTAAAAGGCGACTAAAAGGGGAGGCTTCTGTGCAGGACGTACCTCGTGCAGGAAAAACCTATCCTAAATCTTTCCTTTCACCTCCTGTTTTCTTCCTTCCCTTTCACTCCTTTTTTTCATTCTTCTCCCTTCGCTTTCTTTATCCTTACCTCTTTCTTCCCTTCCCCTGCCGTTCAGTCCTGCACAGAGACTTTTGGCCCTCCCGTTGGCGACCTTGGCATCTAACACGGCTTTCCTTGGACGATTATTGAATACCACTGCCTTGAGCTCCTGAGTGAAAGTGCGCCGGTTGTAATATCATAGTAGACGGGCCTAGGGATGACAATAACCGGGTACCCTACTTTGAGAAAAGACTGGTTGCGTCACGAGGGCCCGGACGTAAAATTGGCACTTTCCTACACCCACTTGCTGCGACGACCTCTCTCTCGGCGATACCCTATGCGAAGGTTGTCATGTCTAGCGTCGTATAGGGCCTCTCGTCGGGACAGTTAACAGGGCCACATGTGGTAGAACCAACATGGATCACCCTGGGTCTACGATCCGAGTACTGTGTAGGTTGTCCCCAAAAATGGCATGGCCACTTCTTTTGTCGCTGCTGACAACTTACTGTCCGCTGGCATCGTACTGCCAAACCACGCTGGCAACTCACTGCCCGGCCCCTCACAGGGCCGTAATACTGAAAAGAGGCGGAAACGGGTAAGGCCGTCCAGCCCTGTAATAATTGAAAATCCCCCTGCGGGACGGGGTTTAGAATAGTCCCGCAGTAACCCCTGCTTGTCGTAAGAGGCGACTAAAAGGGGAGGCTTTTGTGCAGGACGTACCTCGTGCAGGAAAAACCTATCCTAAATCTTTCCTTTCACCTCCTTTTTATTCCTTCCCTTTCACCCCTTTTTTTCATTCTTCACCCTTCGCTTTCTCTCTCCTTACCTCTTTCTTCCCTTCCCCTGCCGTTCAGTCCTGCACAGAGACTTTTGGCCCTCCCGTTGACGACCCTGGCATCTAACACGGCTTTCCTTGGACGATTATTGAATACCACTGCCTTGAGCTCCTGAGTGAAAGTGCGCCGGTTGTAATACCATAGTAGAAGGGCCTAGGGATGACAATAACCGGGTACCCTACTTTGTGAAAAGACCGGTTGCGTTCACGAGGGCCCGGACGTAAAATTGGCACTTTCCTACACCCACTTGCTGCGATGACCTCTCTCTCGGCGATGCCCTATGCGAAGGTTGTCATGTCTAGCGTCGTATGGGGCCTCTCGTCGGGACAGTTAACAGGGCCATATGTGGTAGTACCAACATGGATCACCCTGGGTCTACGATCCGAGTACTGTGTAGGTTGTCCCCAAAAATGGCATGGCCACTTCTTTTGTCGCTGCTGACAACATACTGTCCGCTGGCACCGTACTGCCAAACCACGCTGGCAACTCACTGCCCGGCCCCTCACAGGGCCGTAATACTGAAAAGAGGCGGAAACGGGTAAGGCCGTCCAGCCCTTTAATAATAGAAAACCAGGATGTGGTGAGGCCCCAGCCCCGCTTCCTGGTAATGTCTAGAGTCGATGACGGTGAGACTCTGAAACGTGCCAGCCCATTTATCCTCGAAAGAGTGATAAATGGTGCTGCAAAGTCAGAGGTCTCTATAAGAAAACTGCGAGATGGCACTGTGATGATCCAGACCATAAATGACGTCCAGACGGTTAACGTAATGCGAATAACTGAGATACCGTTGAGCAATACAGCCCATTTAAAGGTAAAGGTGGAGCCACACAGGTTCCTCAATGTTTGCAAGGGAGTGGTCACTTGCTATGACCTCGACTGCGTGAGCATTGAGGATATCTGTGATGAGCTTGCACCTCAACATGTTACCGAAGTTTATAGAATAGTGACAAAAAAGAATGGCCAAGAAAAAAAGACGGATACCTATATCCTTACATTTGCGACTCCTACTCTTCCAAAGGAGGTTCGAGCAGGTTTCCACGTGCTTAGGGTCCGGCCGTATGTCCCCAATCCTCGGCGCTGTTTTCAGTGCCAGGAATTTGGGCATACGAAGCTGAGATGCCGTGGAAAGCCGACCTGTGCGGATTGCGGTAAAGAGGCTCACGATACACCGTGTGAGTCTCCTAAGCTCTGCGTGAACTGCAAGGGTCCGCATTCCGCCTGGTCTCGGGCCTGTCCTAAATGGAAGGTGGAGAAAAAAGTCCTGGAGATTCAAACTGAAAAGAAGATTTCATATGCCCAGGCCCGCAAAGAATACTTATCCAGTCAAGCTCCGGTATTTCAGACATCATATAGTCAGATAGTCAGCCAAAATATAAATTGTCCCAACTGCCACTGCGCAGTCAACGTTTCAAAGCCATCTTCCCGACCTGTGCCTCTAGTCACTACTCGAGAAACTCCAGGCCAACAAGTGCCAAGATTTTTGCAGGTGGTGACGCCTCCAATGAGATCGTCCCCACCACCTATACCCCCGAGGTCTCCTCCTCGGGGCACTCTACCTATCCCTCCTCGGGGATCACCTCCGATCCCTCCTCGGGGAACACCCCCGAGCCCTCCTCGGGGAACTCCCCCGAGCCCTCCTCGGGGAACCCCCCCGAGCCCTCCTCGGGGAACCCCCCCGAGCCCACCTCGGGGCCCAAAATTAAGTGCGGCCGTTGTCGAGCCGCTCAATCTCGCCTCTGTAACTTCGGAGGTAAGGATGAGCGGTGGTACAGGCGAGGCCGCAAAGGCGAATCCCACTGGTACCTTGAGGAAGGACCAGCGAGGGATCGCCGAGAAAATTATTTTGAAGAAAGCGTCGAAGGCTTTAACAAAGCCTTCCCGCAAGGATTCACCAACCCTGTCTCTCCAAGACAAATCAAAACCTCTCCTGAAGCGGGAGGTCCAGGAGAGACTGGGAAAAGCAAGAGGGCCCAAAAAGGCCATCAATCAATTTTTATATTTAAAAGATAACGTTATGGATTGCGAGGATAATTAAACTTTATATTGATAAATAATGTCGCTACTACAATGGAATTGTAGGGGTTTCTTTGCTCGTGTAGAGGAAATTAAACAAATAATTTCTTCCCTGCATCCTTACATCTTGTGTTTGCAGGAGACCCACTTCCGCCCAACTGACAACCCGATGCTTCGTGGGTACGATGTATATCGTACCGACAAGCCCATTTTTGATCGGGCTAGCGGAGGTGTGGCTATATTTGCACGTAGCAATATATATCATAAATCTGTAAATATTATATCCGATCTCCAAGTGATTGCTGTCAGAGTCTCCCATCCTATTGAAGTAACCGTATGCTGCATCTACCTCCCACCAGGTGAGCGTGTTTCAAAGAGGAGCCTAGAGGCCCTCTTTATACAACTTCCTGCCCCCTATATCATCATGGGGGATTTTAACGCACACAACCTGGTGTGGGGTTCCAATTTTACAGACGCCCGTGGGAGGATGGTAGAGGATATTCTTGTCTTGGGAAACCTGGTGTTAATGAACACTGGGACCCAGACACACTTCTCCACCTTCAATGGTGTATCCTCTGCCATCGACCTAACTTTATGTAGCCCCGGGATCGCTGCTCACTTCCTTTGGGAGGTTCACTCGGATCTTTGTGGCAGCGATCACTTTCCCATTCTGCTTTCGCCACTTCACGATCCTCCCGGTATAGCACGGGCACCACACTGGGTTCTGAAACGTGCTGACTGGGATAAATTTCGCGAGCTCGCCGTATTTGATCAACCCCTTTCTCTTGACGTCGATGTGAATATAGACCATTTTACTTCGACGGTCATCATGGCGGCGAGGGAATCCATCCCTAAATCCTCGCCACATCCGCGCCACCGACCTGTTCCCTGGTGGAACGAGGAGTGTCGGTTGGCTATTTATGACCGTCGAAGGGCCCTACGTCTCTTCCATCGACGTCCTACTTTAGAGAATCTGGAGTCTTTCCGGATTCTACGTGCTCGAGCTCGCCGTATCATTCGTGAAAGCAGAAGAGAGTCTTGGAGACAGTTTATTTCTACCCTTACAATTTCCACTCCCACAACTAAGGTTTGGGACAATATTCGTAAATTACGTAGTAGCAAAAATACCAGTAATAATATACCTGCCCTCATGTCAAACGGTTCGCTTGTCTCCTCCCCTGTGGAGGTCGTCAATGTATTGGGCTCTATGTTCACCGCTATTTCTAGCACTGCAAGCTACTCTAACGAGTTTGCAGCGCTTAAGCGGAACATAGAGCGCCATTCTATTGACTTTGGTCAGAGCCGGGGGGAGGATTACAACTCCCCCTTTACAATGGATGAATTGACCTATGCCCTGTCTCAGGCGGGCAACACAGCTTCCGGTCCCGACGACATCCACTACGATATGTTGCGCCAGCTTCCTCCTGCTGGACAGACATATCTCTTGGACCTTTATAATAGTGTTTGGGGATCTCATCAATTCCCATCACTATGGAGGCAAGCAACCGTTATACCAATACATAAAAGTGGCAAGGATAAATTAGAGCCAACTAGTTATAGACCGATAGCCTTAACTAGTTGTGTATGCAAAATATTGGAAAAAATGATAAATAAACGATTAATATGGTATTTAGAATCCCGCAATCTACTATCAAATATCCAATGTGGTTTTCGCCGTAATCGATCCACGGTGGATCATCTCGTCCGTCTCGAGACGGCGGTTCGTGACGCCTTTCTCCACAAACATCATCTTTTGGCAGTTTTCTTTGATTTGGAGAAGGTTTACGATACCACGTGGCGGTACGGCATTTTAAAAACCCTTTTTAATTGGGGGTTCCGAGGGAACCTCCCTGTTTTTATATCTAATTTTATGTCAGATAGACACTTCCGGGTAAGGTTAAACAACACCTTATCCGATGATTTTATTCAAGAAAATGGGGTTCCTCAGGGCAGTACTCTAAGCTGTACGTTGTTCGCCATTGCAATTAATGGCATTGTGGACAACGTGCGGCTACCTGTCCGTTCATGCCTTTTTGTGGATGACTACGCAATTTATTGCAGTTCGTCGAGTCTCCACAGGGCTGAACGGCAGATACAACTCTCTGTAAATAATCTGTGGTCGTGGGCATCGCGAAATGGCTTTCGCTTCTCTGCAGCCAAGACGACGGTCGTCCACTTCCACAGATTACGTGGAATACAACCTGTCCCCAGTATTTTAATGAACCACGTTGTTTTACCAGTCTCAGAGACCGTAAGGTTTCTGGGACTTTTATTTGATTTTAAAATAACTTGGATCCCTCACATCAAAGACCTGAAAGCGAGGTGTATAAAAGCACTCAACCTGCTCAAAGTGGTTAGCGGTCGGTCCTGCGGTGCTGATAGGGAAACCTTGATGCGCCTGTATAGGGCCTTGGTAAGATCAAAACTAGACTACGGCAGTTTCGTTTACGGATCGGCGAGACCCTCGGCGTTAAAGATGCTGGATAGTGTCCACCATGCTGGTATACGACTGGCTACTGGTGCTTTTCGTACCAGTCCAGTCGTCAGCATCTGTGCCGACGCCGGTGAGCCCCCTCTCTCTTACCGGCGGTCCTATCTTCTGGCATCTTACGTGTCGAAACTACACTGCATGCCGGAGCATGTTGCCTACCGTCCTGTGTTTCATCCCCTAACCGTGTCTTGTATGAAACCAAATGGCGTAGTACAAGGCCGGTTGGGATCAGGATGCTATCGGTTTTCGACACGTGTGGGATAGTCCTACCAAAGGCTATCCCCACATCCCCAGGTCGAGTTTCTCCCTGGAAGATACGCCTACCTCAATGCCATTTTGATCTTGCCAAGTTCCCTAAAGCGACCACCCCACCAATTATATATGAGAGGACCTTTTATGAGCTCCTCTCCACTCGCTTTCAGGGCTTTAAGCGCGTCTATACGGATGGCTCCAAGTGTGGGGCCTCCGTGGGATGCGCATTTGTTGTGGAGGGAAACCATTTTAAGTTTGGTTTACCTGGTGAATCCAGTGTTTTTACGGCTGAATTATACGCCATTTTTAAATCTCTGTGTTTTATTTATCGTAAGTGTCACCGTTCTGTGCTCATCTGCACGGATTCCATGAGTGCTCTGTTGGCATTGTCCACTCTCTACTCCTGGAATCCCCTCGTGCAGATGATACATGAGCAAATTTTAAAAATTGATTCATTAAACACCCGGCTCGCCTTTTGCTGGATTCCTGGTCACGCTGGTCTTTCAGGAAATGAACTTGCTGACCAGGCGGCCAAGGAGGCAGCACGCCTGCCTCCGGAGGCGAGTCTGGGTGTCATGTTTTTAGATCTAAAGGGTTATGTTCGGCGTGGGGTCTTACGCACCTGGCACGAGCAGTGGGTCTCGACCCCTGCTCAGAACAAGCTGCGGTCCATCAGGGACGGTGTGTCGCGATGGCCCTCTTCTATACGAAAGTCTAGAAGAGAGGAGGTCATCGTGACGAGACTCCGCGTCGGGCATACATTACTAACCCACGGATTTTTATTGAGAGGGGATCCACCTCCAGTGTGTGAATTTTGCGATGCTCCCCTTAGTGTGTACCACATTTTGGTGGAGTGTCGCAAATATGCCCCTATCCGCCTGGCTCTTGATTTTAAAGGTGACCTACGTTTTTTATTACGTGATAGCACGGAGGGAGTTATTTGTTTACTCCGTTTTATACGCCAGGCGGATCTTTTTAATGCCATTTGAGTCACTTTTATAAAGTGACTCATCTGGATTTATCTCATATTGAGAACTTTTTAACATTTTAGTACATTTTAATATGTTTGTTCTGTCTTTTTAACGTATTATTTTAACATGTTTTAAGATTTTAATGTGTTATATTTTAATATGTTTGTTTTGTAATTTTAACGTAGTGTATACACCTGTGGTTTTATTTTAGCAGGTGTATCACTTCTTTTAATCTAATTGCCCATTTGAGCGCTCCTATGGAGTGTCTCAAATGGGCTTTTTCTCATATTGAGAATATCTGTTTTTAATTGATATACAAATTTTAATATTGTATATTGTTTTATATTTTATGTTTCCACCTGTTTATTCTAACAGGTGGACTATGTGATGTCTCTCTCCCTAATGGAGATTTTACTGTGTGTGTAAATGTCAAGGCCCTAATGACCTCATTGTGTCGATGGGCCTCTAAACAATAATAATAATAATAATAATAATAATAATAGAAAACCAGGATGTGGTGAGGCCCCAGCCCCGCTTCCTGGTAATGTCTAGAGTCGACGACGGTGAGACTCTGAAACGTGCCAGCCCATTTATCCTCGAAAGAGTGATAAATGGTGCTGCAAAGTCAGAGGTCTCTATAAGAAAACTGCGAGATGGCACGGTGATAATCCAGACCATAAATGACGTCCAGACGGTAAACGTAATGCGAATAACTGAGATACCGTTGAGCAATTCAGCCCATTTAAAGGTAAAGGTGGAGCCACACAGGTTCCTCAATGTTTGCAAGGGAGTGGTCACTTGCTATGACCTCGACTGCGTGAGCATTGAGGATATCTGTGATGAGCTTGCACCTCAACATGTTACCGAAGTTTATAGAATAGTGACAAAAAAGAATGGCCAAGAAAAAAAGACGGATACCTATATCCTTACATTTGCGACTCCTACCCTTCCAAAGGAGGTTCGAGCAGGTTTCCACGTGCTTAGGGTCCGGCCGTATGTCCCCAATCCTCGGCGCTGTTTTCAGTGCCAGGAATTTGGGCATACGAAGCTGAGATGCCGTGGAAAGCCAACCTGTGCGGATTGCGGTAAAGAGGCTCACGATACACCGTGTGAGTCTACTAAGCTCTGCGTGAACTGCAAGAGTCCGCATTCCGCCTGGTCTCGGGCCTGTCCGAAATGGAAGGTGGAGAAGAAAGTCCTGGAGATTCAAACTGAAAAGAAGATTTCATATGCCCAGGCCCGCAAAGAATACTTATCCAGTCAAGCTCCGGTATTTCAGACGTCAGATAGTCAGCCAAAATATAAATTGTCCCAACTGCCACTGCGCAGTCAACGTTTCAAAGCCATCTTCTCGACCTGTGACTCTCGTCACTACTCGAGAAACTCCAGGCCAACAAGTGCCAAGATTTTTGCAGGTGGTGACGCCTCCAATGAGATCGTCTCCACCTCCTATACCCCCGAGGTCTCCTCCTCGGGGCACCCTACCGATCTTTCCTCGGGGAATCCCCCGAGCCCTCCTCGGGGAACCCCCCCGAGCCCTCCTCGGGGCCCAAAATTAAGTGCGGCCGTTGTCGAGCCGCTCAATCTCGCCTCTGTAACTTCGGAGGTAAGGATGAGCGGTGGTACAGGCGAGGCCGCAAAGGCGAATCCCACTGGTACCTTGAGGAAGGACCAGCGAGGGATCGCCGAGAAAATTATTGAGAAGAAAGCGTCGAAGGCTTTAACAAAGCCTTCACGCAAGGATTCACCAACCCTGTCTCTCCAGGACAAATCAAAACCTCTCCTGAAGCGGGAGGTCCAGGAGAGACTGGGAAAAGCAAGAGGGCCCAAAAAGGGCATCAAACAATTTTTATATTTAAAAGATAACGTTATGGATTGCGAGGATAATTAAACTTTATATTGATAAATAATGTCGCTACTACAATGGAATTGTAGGGGTTTCTTTGCTCGTGTAGAGGAAATTAAACAAATAATTTCTTCCCTGCATCCTTCCATCTTGTGTTTGCAGGAGACCCACTTCCGCCCAACTGACAGCCCGAGGCTTCGTGGGTACGATGTATATCGTACCGACAATCCATTATTTGATCGGGCTAGCGGAGTTGTGGCTATACTTGCACGTTGCAATATCTATCATAAATCTATAAATATTGTATCTGATCTCCAAGTGATTGCTGTCAGAGTCTCTCTTCCTATCGAAGTGACCGTATGCTGCATCTACCTCCCACCAGGTGAGCGTGTTTCAAAGAGGAGCCTAGAGGCCCTCTTTATACAAATTCCCGCCCCCTATATCATCATGGAGGATTTTAACGCACACAACCTGGTGTGGGGGTCCAATTTTACAGACGCCCGTGGGAGGATGGTAGAGGATATTCTTGTCTCGGGAAGCCTGGTGTTAATGAACACTGGGACCCAGACACACTTCTCCACCTTCAATGGTGTATCCTCTGCCATCGACCTAAGTTTATGTAGCCCCGGGATCGCTGCTCACTTCCTTTGGGAGGTTCACTCGGATCTATGTGGCAGCGATCACTTTCCCATTCTGCTTTCGCCACTTCACGATCCTCCCGGTATAGCACGGGCACCACACTGGGTTCTTAAACGTGCTGACTGGGATAAATTTCTTGAGCTCGCCGTATTTGATCAACCCCTTTCTCTTGACGTTGATGTGAATATAGACCATTTTACTTCGACGGTCATCATGGCGGCGAGGGAATCCATCCCTAAATCCTCGCCACATCCGCGCCACCGACCTGTTCCCTGGTGGAACGAGGAGTGTCGGTTGGCTATTTATGACCGTCGAAGGGCCCTACGTCTCTTCCATCGACGTCCTACTTTAGAGAATCTGGAGTCTTTCCGGATTCTACGTGCTCGAGCTCGCCGTATCATTCGTGAAAGCAGAAGAGAGTCTTGGAGACAGTTTATTTCTACCCTTACTATTTCCACTCCCACAACTAAGGTTTGGGACAATATTCGCAAATTACGTAGTAGCAAAAATACCAGTAATAATATACCTGCCCTCATGTCAAACGGTTCGCTTGTCTCCTCCCCTGTGGAGGTCGTCAATGTATTGGGCTCTATGTTCACCGCTATTTCTAGCACTGCAAGCTACTCTAACGAGTTTGCAGCGCTTAAGCGGAACATAGAGCGCCATTCTATTGACTTTGGTCAGAGCCGGGGGGAGGATTACAACTCCCCCTTTACAATGGATGAATTGACCTATGCCCTGTCTCAGGCGGGCAACTCAGCTTCCGGTCCCGACGACATCCACTACGATATGTTGCGCCAGCTACCTCCTGCTGGACAGACATATCTCTTGGACCTTTATAATAGTGTTTGGGGATCTCATCAATTCCCATCACTATGGAGGCAAGCAACCGTTATACCAATACATAAAAGTGGCAAAGATAAATTAGAACCAACTAGTTATAGACCGATAGCCTTAACTAGTTGTGTATGCAAAATATTGGAAAAAATAATAAATAAACGATTAATATGGTATTTAGAATCCCGCAATCTATTATCAAATATTCAATGTGGTTTTCGCCGTAACCGATCTACGATGGATCATCTCGCCCGTCTCGAGACGGCGGTTCGTGACGCCTTTCTCCACAAACATCATCTTTTGGCAGTTTTCTTTGATTTGGAGAAGGCGTACGACACCACATGGCGGTACGGCATTTTAAAAACCCTTTTTAATTGGGGGTTCCGAGGGAACCTCCCGGTTTTTATATCTAATTTTATGTCAGATAGACACTTCCGGGTAAGGTTAAACAACACCTTATCCGATGATTTTATTCAAGAAAATGGGGTGCCTCACGGCAGAACTCTGACCTGTACGTTGTTCGCAATCGCAATTAATGGCATTGTGGACAACGTGTGGCTACCTGTCCGTTCATTCCTTTTTGTGGATGACTACGCAATTTATTGCAGTTCGTCGAGTCTCCACAGGGCTGTACAGCAGATACAACTCTCTGTAAATAATCTGTGGTCGTGGGCATCGCGAAATGGCTTTCGCTTCTCTGCAGCCAAGACGACGGTCGTCCACTTCCACAGATTACATGGAATACAACCTGTCCCCAGTATTTTAATGAACCACGTTGTTTTACCAGTCTCAGAGACCGTAAGGTTTCTGGGACTTTTATTTGATTTTAAATTAACTTGAATCCCTCACATCAAAGACCTGAAAGCGAGGTGTGGTAGTACCAACATGGATCACCCTGGGTCTACGATCCGAGTGCTATGTAGGTTGTCCCCAAAAATGGCATGTCCACTTATTTTGTCACTGCTTACAACTTAATGTCCGCTGGCACCGTACTGCCAAACCACGCTGGCAACTCACTGCCCGGCCCCTCACAGGGCCGTAATATTGAAAAGCGGCGGAAATGGGTAAGTCCGTCCAGCCCTGTAATAATAGAAAACCAGTATGTGGTGAGGCCCCAGCCCCGTTTCCTGGTAATGTCTAGAATCGACGACGGTGAGACTCTGAAACGTGCCAGCCCATTTATCGTCGAAAGAGTGATAAATGGTGCTGCAAAGTCAGAGGTCTATAAGAAAACTGCGAGATGGCACTGTTATGATCCAGACGGTAAACGTAATGCGAATAACTGAGATACCATTGAGAAATTCAGCCCATTTAAAAGTAAAGGTGGAGCCACACAGGTTCCTCAATGTTTGCAAGGGAGTGGTCACTTGCTATGACCTTGACTGCGTGAGCATTGAGGAGATCTTTGATGGGCTTGCACCTCTACATGTTACCTAAGTTTATAGAATAGTGACAAAAAAGAATGGCCAAGAAAAAAAGACGGATACCTATATCCTTACCTTGGCGACTCCTACCCTTCTAAAGGAGGTTCGAGCAGGTTTCCACGTGCTTAGGGTCCGGCCGTATGTCCCCATTCCTCGGCGCTGTTTTCAGTGCCAAGAATTTGGGCATACGAAGCTGAGATGCCGTGGAAAGCCAACCTGTGCGGATTGCGGTAAAGAGGCTCACGTTACACCGTGTGAGTCTCCTAAGCTCTGCGTGAACTGCAAGGGTCCGCATTCCGCCTGGTCTCGGACCTGTCCGAAATGGAAGGTGGAGAAAAAAGTCCTGGAGATTCAAACTGAAAAGAAGATTTCGTATGCACAGGCCCGCAAAGAATACTTATCCAGTCAAGCTCCGGTATTTCAGACGTCATATAGTCAGATTGTCAGCCAAAATATAAATTGTCCCAACTGCCAATGCGCAGTCAACGTTTCAAAGGCATCTTCCCGACCTACTACTCGAGAAACTCCAGGCCAACAAGTGCGAAGATTTTTGCAGGTGGTGACGCCTCAAATGAGATCGTCTCCACCACCTATACTCCCGAGGTCTCCTCCTTGGGGCACCCTACCGAGCTCGCCTCGGGGATCACCCCCGAGCCCTCCTCGGGAAACACCCCCGAGCCCTCCTCGGGAAACACCCCCGAGCCCTCCTCGGGAAACACCCCCGAGCCCACCTCGAGTTACCACCCCGTGCCCTCCTCGGGGCCCAAAATTAAGTGCGGCCGTTGTTGAGCCGCTCATTCTCGCCTCTGTAACTTCGGAGGTAAGGATGAGTGGTGGTACAGGTGAGGCCGTAAAGGCGAATCCCACTGGTACCTTGAGGAAGAACCAGCGAGGGATCGCCGAGAAAATTATTGTGAAGAAACTGTCGAAGTTCTTAACAAAGCCTTCGCGCAAGGATTCACCAACCCTGTCTCTCCAGGACAAATCAAAACCTCTCCTGAAGCGGGAGGTCCAGGAGAGACTGGGAAAAGCAAGAGGGCCCAAATGGGCATCAATCAATTTTTATATTTAAAAGATAACGTTATGGATTGCGAGGATAATTAAACTTTATATTGATAAATAATGTCGCTACTACAATGGAATTGTAGGGGTTTCTTTGCTCATGTAGAGGAAATTAAACAAATAATTTCTTCCCTGCATCCTTCCATCTTGTGTTTGCAGGAGACCCACTTCCGCCCAACTGACAGTTCGAGGCTTCGTGGGTACGATGTATATCGTACCGACAAGCCATTATTTGATCGGGCTAGCGGAGGTGTGGCTATACTTGCACGTAGCAATATCTATCAAATCTATAAATATTGTATCTGATATCCAAGTGATCGCTGTCAGAGTCTCTCTTCCTATGGAAGTGACCGTATGCTGCATCTACCTCCCACTAGGTGAACGTGTTTCAAAGAGGAGCCTAGAGGCCCTCTTTATACAACTTCCTGCCCCCTATATAATTTTGGGGGACTTTAACGCACATAACCTAGTGTGGGGGTCTAATTTTACAGACGCCCGTGGGAGGATGGTAGAGGATATTCTTGTCTCGGGCAACCTGGTGTTAATGAACACCGGGACCCAGACACACTTCTCCACCTTTAAATATGTATCCTCTGCCATCGACCTAACTTTATGTAGCCCCGGGATCGCTGCTCACTTCCTTTGGGAGGTTCACTCGGACATATGTGGCAGCGATAACGGAGTGCATACACCTGTGGTTTTATTTTAGCAGGTGTATCACTCATTTTACTCTATTAGCCCATTTGAGCGCTCCTATGGAGTGTCTCGAATGGGCTTTTTCTCATATTGAGAATTTATATTTTTAATTGATATACAAATTTTTTATATTGTATATATTTTTATATTGTATGTTTCCACCTGTTTATTCTAACAGGTGGACTATATGTGATGTGTCTCGTCACTAATGGGGATTTTCCTGTGTTTATTTCATTTTAAAGGCCCTAATGACCTCACTGTGTCGACGGGCCTCAAAACAATAATAATAATAATGCTGATAGGGAAAACTTGATGCGACTGTATAGGGCCTTGGTAAGATCTAAACTAGATTACGGCAGTTTCGTTTATGGATCAGCGAGACCCTCGGCGTTAAAGATGCTGGATAGTGTACACCATGCTGGCATTCGTCTGGCTACTGGTGCTTTTCGTACCAGTCCAGTCGTCAGCATCTGTGCCGACGCCGTTGAGCCCCCTCTTTATTACCGGCGGTCCTATCTATACGGCCGTCTTGAGGGAGAAGGTAGGAGTATGTATGAAGGGTGTCCATTCCGAGAAGTCATGTATTATCCGGAGCGTGCCGTTTGCCTTGGGTATAGCGTATAAAGCGAACGTGTCACACACGTCGGTCCTTTCTTCTAGCAGACCTGTCTCCACCCAATCCTTGATGATGGTGTCCATCGTGTCCAAACATAGCCTTTTCTTGTATGTATGCGGGGCGTTCTTAGGTCGTGAAAGGCAGACCCCTTCTTGTAGCCAGCGGAACCTCTATTTGTTATTCCAGTGTACCGGTTGGATCGGCCAGACCGCTGGGCTCTCGTAGGTGCAGTCGCGAGTCCTAAGGTTGGGAGTATGAGTGATATCCCACGCTGAACGAAACTCTTTCCCCAAGGCCGGGAATGGAGGGGCACCTTCTGCTGCCTTGGTTTCGCCTGCCTCCTCTGCTTCCGTGCCGATGGTGTCCTCTGGCGCCGAGTCACGGGTGATTCTTGGGCGTTCTATGGTAGGTTGTTGAGGTTCTGGCTCCGCTTCCTCGACCGGTTATTAGGTCTTCTAGATTGTTGTAGACCTCATTGTCTACTTCCAGGAGTTCCGCTGCATTTTCGTACCAGGTACGTATGTCTTCTATACTCGGTAGAGGCCTGCCCCAAGAGTCGATGTCTGTGTCGGCCTCCCGGGGACCACGTCCTGCAGAGCTTTGGTCGATGCGAGGCGTGTCATCGTTCCAGAGAGTGTATTCTGGGTCCGATGCTATTTCGTCTAGGAAGGCTAGATCTTCTGCTGTGAGTTGATCTGCTTCAAGGATGAGGTCTTCCTCGTAGACTGGAGGTGGCAATCCGGCCTCTTCGTAGACCCGTCGTAGGGCCTCTCGGCTGGTCGGACTTTTCTTGCTTCTTGCCATGAGAATAAACAGTTGTTGCCCCTCCTTCCTCTACCTCCGAGTGAGTCGAAATTACACTGCATGCCAGAGCATGTTGTTTACCGTCCTGTGTTTCATCCCCCTGACTTTGTCTTGTATGAAACCAAATGGCGTATCACAAGGCCGGTTGGGATCAGGATGTTATCGGTTTTCGAATCGTGTGGGATAGTCCTGCCAAAGGCTATCCCCACATCCCCAGGTCGAGTTTTTCCCTGGAAGATATGCCTACCTCAATTCCATTTTGATCTTGCCAAGTTCCCTAAAGCGACCACCCCGCCGATTATATATGAGAGGACCTTTGATGAATTCCTCTCCACTCGATTTCAAGGCTTTGAGCGCATCTATACGGATGGTTCCAAGTTTGGGACCTCCGTGGGATGCGCATTTGTTGTGGAGGGAAACAATTTTAAATTTGGTCTACCTGTTAAATCCAGTGTTTTTACGGCTGAATTATACGCCATTTTTAAATCTCTGTTTTTTTTTATTGTGTCACCGTTCTGTTCTAATCTGCACGGATTCCATGAGTGCTCTGTTGGCATTGTCCACTCTCTACTCCTGGAATCCCATTGTGCAGATGATACATGAGCATATTTTAAAAATCGATTCATTACACACCCAGCTCGCCTTCTGCTGGATTCCTGGTCATGCCGGTCTTTCAGGAAATGAACTGGCGGACCAGGCGGCCAAGGAGGCAGCACGCCTGCCTCCGGAGGCGAGTTTGGGTGTCATGTTTTTAGATCTAAAGGGTTATGTTCGGCGTGGGGTCTTACGCACCTGGCACGAGCAGTGGGTTTCGACTCCTGCTCAGAACAAGCTGAGGTCCATAAGGGACGGTGTGTCGCGATGGCCCTCTTCTATACGAAAGTCTAGAAGAGAGGAGGTCATCGTGACAAGGCTCCGCGTCGGACACACATCGTTGACCCATAGTTTTTTAATTGAGATGGGATCCACCTCCAGTGTGTGAATTTAGCGATGCTCCCCTTAGTGTGTACCACATTTTGGTGGAGTGTCGTAAATATGCCCCTATCCGCCTGGCTCTTGATTTTAAAGGTGACCTACGTTTTTTATTATGCGATAGCGCGGATGGAGTTATTTGTTTACTCCGTTTTATACGCCAGGCGGATGTTTTTAATGCCATTTGAGTCACTTTTATAAAGTGACTCATCTGGAATTCATCTCATATTGAGAACTTTTTAACATTTTAGTCCATTTTAATATGTTTGTTCTGTCTTTTTAATGTATTATTTTAACACGTTTTATAATTTTAATTTGTTATATTTTAACATGTTTGTTTTGTAATTTTAACGCAGTGTATACACCTGTGGTTTTATTTTAGCAGGTGTATCACTTCTTTTAATCTAATTGCCCATTTGAGCGCTCCTATGGAGTGTCTCAAATGGGCACTTTCTCATATTGAGAATATCTGTTTTTAATTGATATACAAATTTTTTATTTTGTATATGGTTTTATATTTTGTTTCCACCTGTTTATTCAAACAGGTGTACTATATGTGATGTGTCTCGTCCCTAATGGGGATTTTATTGTGTTTATTTTATTGGCCCAATGACCTCACTGTGTCGACGGGCCTCAAAACAATAATAATAATAATAAGGGGACATAGCAGTCATGATGGGAAAATGCCGGTCACTGTGACCGGCGTTTTCCGAACATATGCCTGTCTCCTTTGCATGAGACTATTTTCTAAATACTAGTTTTCTGTTAATTATAATTATTAATTTACATAAACTATCAAACCTTACATTTAATGTGCCAAAAACATAAATTAAGTATTCAAAACTGAAAGAAAACGACCTTTATTTCCGGGCAGTAAAAATAACATCAGAAACTTGAATTATAGACAATGGGTCTCTGTGTAAAGGGAAGGCACACTGACGCGTGTCCAATGGCTTATATTTTACTTAGACAACAAGCCGCTAGGTGGCATTGTTTCTTGTTCTCACTTTCAAATAAATAAGGCTTATAATGAGGTGACTGGCATTATTTCATTCACGAGGTCAGGAGTCACTAAAGTGACTTTATACTCGAACAAAAGACCAGATCAGCCCTTTCACAGGTGACCTAGCTTGGCGTTTCTCTCAAGGTGGATATCTTGCATCGGGCAACACAATCAACCCCCTGTAGTGTACTACATGCTCATTTCAACTGTTTCACATCATCAGGTAATAATTTCATTCACGAGGTTAAGAGTCACGACAGTGACTCGGTACTCAAACAACAAATCAGCCCTTTCTAGGATGACCTAGATTGACGTTTCTGTCAATTTGGATATTCTTAGTTGGGCAACAGCCTCACGGCGTGACTGGCATTCCCCCGTTCTCCCCTATGCGGCTCCAGTGCTCCGCGAGCCCTCCCGATCATAGAATTAATATTTATAGAGTTTTCCTTGATTTAGTGAGCCGTGAACCGTTTGACAGTTTCACAGCTTTGGAAAAATTGACTACCTTTCCAGCAGGGTAGCCCTTATTTGCATGTAATCTTGATGACTAATAACAGGTTCGAATTAATGTGGCTAATAGAATTAACTGTTTGACAGCTTAATTTATCACCGGCACAATCATTTCGCATATTTTGATTATAGAGTTTGATAAAGTTTATCTTTTACCGGGTATCATCTACGGTAGCCGCGGTAAATCTCGTCTGGCTTTTTATTCGCGAGGGAAAATTGCTCCCGATATCTAGATTCCTTTTCCATATTTTATAATACTTCCAAGTTATATTTCCACTTTTATCAGGATGAATTCCTCTAAAATTGTAATGTGTAACCTCGTTATATTAAATTAAACACTGGCCCTAGCTTTTGAATAAGAGGTGAAATGTCATGACTGACCCCGGTTGATCGCTGGACCGCTTATAATAAAAGCAACAGTCTTAAGTGAGGAAGTTATAGACTAATCACTTTATATTTAATAACTATACTAAAGTGAGTTAAAGCTCATTTTAAAATCGGAATCCTTCAAAGTGAGCAACTGCCCACTTTATTAATAAATATTGTTTAATGTGAGAAGTTGCTGGCAGAGCGTGTTTGTGGATATCCGTGATGGGCCTGCGGCATTTTGCCACTACCCTATAATTACACCACTGAACTTGTCTATCAAGAATTTCAAACTCTATTAACCCATTTTTTATTAATTATATTCAATGATCAAATATAGCTTTATACGTTTAAACATATTTTGATATGTCTTAACACCCGCTTTGGTGACTTAATGGTCTAACGCGCCATTCTTGCAGTAGACTAGACTGCCGATGACGGGGAGATCGAGGTTCGAATCTTGGTTGGGTGTACTGAGGTTGGTATTCCACGCTCCCTCCCTGTTAGTGCGGGTACACTTCCGATGAATGTAGTCTTCCTGATCCCTAAAACCATTAGCGTAATTGTTAAAAAAAAATTATTCACAGATTCTCTGTTTATTAGACAAAAATTTGAATCTGGCCATTCCTCAGGAACTATATATCCTACTCAAAGAAAATATTTGGACCAGCCTATATAATATTTTATATATATAATTTAAATAATTACATAATATAGTATTGTAAAATAAATATTATATATACAGATATTCAAATTTGAAAATAGCATATAAAACAATGTTCTACAAAAAGAAACATTTCATTTTTTAAAATGGATAATCTTTATAGAATAAATATTACATAGGTAACCATTATTGTCTCTACTACAAAATTTATAAACACTTACTCCAAAAATAAGTATTTAAAATTGCAATAAAACATATAGAAATATACTGCAAGAAAAGATTTCTCCCCCCTCTGCTGGACGGGGTTTAGAATAGTCCCGCAGTAACCACTGCTTGTCGTAAGAGGCGACTAAAAGGGGAGGCTTCCGTGCAGGTCGTATCTCGTGCAGGAAAAATCTATCCTAAATCTTTCCTTTCACCCCCTTTTTTCTTCCTTGCCTTTCACCCTTTTTTCCATTCTTCACCCTTCTCTCTCTCTCTCTCTCTCTCTCTCTCCTTACCTCTTTCTTTCCTTCCCCTGCCGTTCAGTCCTACACAGAGACTTTTGGCCCCTCCGTTGACGACCCTGGCATCTAACACGGCTTTCCTTGGACGATTAATGGACACAACTGCTTTGAGCTCCCGAGTGAAAGTGCGCCGGTTGTAATATCTTAGTAGAAGGGCCTTAGGGATGACAATAACCGGGTACCCTACTTTGAGAAAAGACCGGTTGCGTTCACGAGGGCCCGGACGTAAAATTGGCACTTTCCTACACCCACTTGCTGCGACGACCTCTCTCGGCGATGCCCTATGCGAAGGTTGTCATGTCTAGCGTCGTATGGGGCCTCTCGTCGGGACAGTTAACAGGGCCACATGTGGTAGAACCAACTTGGATCACCCTGGTTCTACGATCTGAGTATTGTGTAGTTTGTCCCTAATACGGCATGGCCGATCTCCTTGTCACCGCTGGCACTGTACTGCCGAATTCTGCTGGCACCTCACTGCACGGCCCCTCACAGGGCCGTAATATTGATAAGAGACGGAAACGGGTAAGGCCTTCCAGCCCAAATATGGAAAAGGTCCAGGAAGTGGTGAGGCCCTTGCCCCGCTTCCTGGTGATGTCTCGAGACGATGATAACGAAAACCTTAAGCGCGTCAGCCCGTTTATCCTCGAAAGAGCGATAAATGGTGCAGCAAAATCGGACGTTTCGGTAAGGAAATTGCGCGATGGCACTATTCTGATTCAGACTGCAACTGACGTCCAGTCGTCACAAATTATGGATATTACAGAAATACCGTTGAGTAATACGGTTTATATGCCGGTGAAGGTGAAGCCCCACAGGTTCCTCAATGTTTGCAAGGGAGTGGTCACTTGCTTTGACCTCGACTGCGTGAGCATTGAGGACATCTGTGAGGAACTTTCCCCTTAGCACGTCACCGAAGTTTACCGCATTGTCACCAAAAAGAACGGACAAGAAAAAAAAACTGACACTTATATCCTTACTTTTGCGACACCTACCCTTCCAAAGGAGGTCCGAGCAGGTTTCCACGTGCTCAGGGTCTGGCCGTATGTCCCTAACCCTCGGCGCTGTTTTCAGTGCCAGGAATTTGGGCATAGGAAGCTGCGATGCCGTGGTAAGCCAACCTGTGCGGATTGTGGACAGGAGGCTCACGAAACACCATGTGAGTCTCCTAAGTACTGCGTCAACTGCAAGGGTCCGCATTCCGCCTGGTCTCGGGCCTGTCCGAAATGGAGAGTGTGTGGCAAAACGGGTGAGGCCGCAAAGGCGAGTCCTGCTGGTGCCTAGAGAAAGGTCCAGCGAGGTGTAGCCGACATTAATAACCATAAAAAGGCGTCGAAGGCTGTAACAAAGCCTTCGCGCTCAGAATCAACCCCCAAATCTCTTCTGGAGAAACAAAAGCCTCTCTTGAAACGAGAGGTCCAGGAAAGACTTGGCAAAGCCAGAGGACCTATAAAGGTCCTTAACCAATTTTTAGTTTTAAGAGATAGTGATATGGATTGCGTGGATGAATAAATTTATACCCCCCTGCGGGACGGGGTTTAGAATAGTCCCGCAGTAACCCCTGCTTGTCGTAAGAGGTGACTAAAAGGGGAGGCTTCTGTGCAGGACGTACCTCGTGCAGGAATAACCTATCCTAAATCTTTCCTTTCAACTCCTTTTTTATTCCTTCCCTTTCACTCCTATTTTTCATTCTTCTCCCCTCGCTTTCTCTCTCCTTACCTCTTTCTTCCCTTCCCCTGCCGTTCAGTCCTGCACAGAGACTTTTGGCTCTTCCGTTGACAACCTTGGCATCTAACACGGCTTTCCTTGGACGATTATTGGATACCACTGCTTTGAGCTCCTGAGTGAAAGTGCGTCGGTTGTAATATCTTAGTAGAAGGGCCTTAGGGATGACAATAACCGGGTACCCTACTTTGAGAAAAGACCGGTTGCGTTCACGAGGGCCCGGACGTAAAATTGGCACTTTCCTACACCCACTTGCTGCGATGACCTCTCTCTCGGCGATGCCCTATGCGAAGGTTGTCATGTCTAGCGTCGTATGGGGCCTCTCGTCGGGACAGTTAACAGGGCCACATGTGGTAGAACGAACTTGGATCACCCTGGTTCTACGATCCGAGTACTGTGTAGGTTGTCCCCTAAAACGGCATGGCCGATCACCTTGTCACCGCTGGCACCGTACTGCTTAATTCTGCTGGCACCTCACTGCCCCGCCCCTCACAGGGCGGTAATATTGATAAGAGGCGGAAACGGGTAAGGCCGTCAAGCCCTACTTTAGAAAAATCCAGGAAGTGGTGAGGCCCCAGCCCCGCTTTCTGGTGATTTCTCGAAATAATGAAACTGATAACCTTAAACGCGTCAGCCCATTTATCCTCAAAAGAGCGATAAATGGTGCAGTAAAATCGGTCGTTTCGATAAGAAAATTGCGTGATGGCACTATATTGATTCAGACAGCGACTGATGTCCAGTCCTCCAATATAATGGCTATTACTGAAATACCATCGAGTAATACGGTTTCTATACCGGTGAAGGTGGAACCTCACAGGTTCCTCAATGTTTCCAAGGGAGTGGTCACTTGCTTTGACCTCGACTGCGTGAGCATTGAGGACATCTGTGAGGAGCTCTCCCCACAGCATGTAACCGAAGTGTACCGTATTGTGACCAAAAAAAACGTACAAGAAAAAAAGACGGATACGTATATCCTCACATTTGCGACTCCTACCCTTCCGAAGGAGGTCCGAGCAGGTTTCCACGTGCTCAGGGTCCGGCCGTATGTCCCTAACCCTCGGCGCTGTTTTCAGTGCCAGGAATTTGGGCATAGGAAGCTGCGATGCCGTGGTAAGCCAACCTGTGCAGATTGTGGACAGGAGGCTCACGAAACACCATGTGAGTCTCCTAAGTACTGCTAGTCCAGTCAACGAAGACCAAAAAAGGTCGAATAGGGGAAATAATTAGTGTAGTCACAAATTTTTGTACAGTGGTAGAGGGGAGTACCATGAACAACATACTAAAAATCCTGACCGGTGGGGGGTAAGCGGGGGGGTGGGGGAGCGTTTAAAGGTCATTCTTCCACGTTATTCTCGTATAACTCGAAAACCGTGATCTCTAACGAAAAGGTGTTCAGGTACAAAATTAAACTACATTAAATTCCCTACAAAAAAGATCCTATTCATTTTTTCTCTAGGATGAAAAGTTTATGATATGCAGGGGATGGAATAATCCCGGATTATTCAAAATAGTGTTTTAATGATATAAAATGAATGTTTAGTGTTAAATAAAGTGGGTTCAGACCGAATATTAAATGTATGTACAACATCTAAGTGCATTTATGAAGAAGTTCATAGATTCTGAGTGTCGTGGTGATTGGAATGGCCACTCAGCTTGTGTTCAGAAAATTATACCATTCTTCCATGCAAGCGGTCATTTTCAATATGCAAAATATGCACATCTTTACGTTCAATACATGCTATCATTGAAAACTAGCCACCCACATGTGTTCAAGGATTTTGCAGATAAGGGTTATTTCACCATAAATAGAACTTCTTCACGTTGGGCAGGGGTTTGGTCAGACATGACCATAGAGCGGACTCTAATGCGCTCCATGAAAAGCTCAGGTGGCCTGACCCGAGGAAGACGAATAACTGATTCTGTTCTAGCAGAGTGGGTTGGTGGGTCCCCTGGAGCAACCGACATCTGCTCGTCAATAGAGTAGTTTACTGGAGTGATTTTTTCAAGTGGGGAGCAGCATGTTGATTTCAGAGTATCACGGCAAAATAGGGATGGGCAAGACCGGGCAAAGATTTATGAAGGGTTCAATGACCATCCTCCTTTTCCAAAAATAAATTCACTTATGTCTTTGTCAACAGGGATAATCTGAAACTCAAAAATAAATAGTCACCGAGCCCTAGAAATTGGTACCACAACCATGCAAAGTTTTGTTGGTTGTAATTTTGGTGACATAAAACAGTCTAAGAAGAATGTGGTGTTGTCATTGGCTAGTATGAGCAATGCTGTAAAAGTGAACGGTGAAACAGTGACTGTAGACCCTCTGAACATTTTCCAAAGAACTGCCATTGCAAAAAAGAGTGATGAAGATGTTGCACAGCTTATGGAATATGAATTATCTCCATTCCCGTTGGCTCTCTTTAATGAAGGGGGAATGAGAAAAGGAAAGAAGTCTTCTCTCTACGATGCTTTTCCAGAGAATAGTTATGAAACTCATGATCTACGAACGAGCACCAATGTATTAGATGGAGGCTTCCTCCTTCACCGCGTGAAATGGAATATGGGTACCAAGATTTCTGTACTTTGCGATCAATACATAGCCTATGTACTCAAACATAACGGTCAAAACTGTACTGTGGTTTTCGATGGTTATGGCGACGTCAACAGTACAAAACGAGCAGAGCAAAAGAGAAGGGGCCTCACAAAAACTTCAGTTGACATTAATTTTAAAGAAAACATGAATGTCACTGTTCAACAGGAGCATTTTCTCGCAAACGAGAATAACAAAACCAGGCTTATACAACTCCCCAGTGACAAAATGGCAGCGAGGGGAATAGAAACAGTAGTTGCTACAGGGGATGCTGATGACACTATAGTGAGATGTGGGTTAGAGAAAGCTGCCCTACATCCCACTGTCACAATAATAGGGGAATATGTCGACTTGATTGTTTTACTCATTGCATTTGCACGACCAAGGAGTAACGTATACTGCATGAAGCCTGGCAGGGACAAGGTGGTATCAAAATTGTTTTCAACAAACAAACTTCAACAACTTCCTTTTGCTGAAACCATCCTCCTTCTCCATGCCTTTAGTGGGTTTGACACCATCTCCGCCATTTACAGCAAAAGCAAAGGAGAAATGGTTAAGATGTTCAGCAAGATTCCTAGGCAAATGAAGACAATATCAGACATTTTTACTAACCCCTCGACACCAGCAGACAAGGTCGCACAGGCTGGTGAGAAGATGTTTTTAGAAATGTACCAAGCGAATGCAGATCAGCAAGACCTGAATCAACGCCGGTATGCTGCATTCCTAAACGCATCAACGAAGCCAAAACCAAACCTCGCCTCACTGCCACCAACCACAGGAGCTGCGCAGCAACAATATTTTAGAGATTATTTACAGGTAAGTTATATTAATTTTACTGACTTACTGTTTTTATTTGATGATTTTTACAACACTATTTGTTGTTACTTAGAGCGGTTTTGTTACTTACTTACAGATACAGCAATGGCTCAACAACCCCCTAACCACGACCGAGGGGAGGATGGATCGCTCACCCCTGTAACAACCAAATACCCAGTAGCACCTAAAGTGATACTGAACAACATCTTTTACCGATGTTCTACCGGGTGTGGGGGACGAAGTGGATGCCGAAAAGCCGGCCATGGTACGTGTACGAATGGTGCACCGTTACTTGATCTTCAAGATGATGATGATGATGATGATGATGATGATGATGATGATGATGATGATGATTCACTTGTTGATTTTTGAGATTTACACATTCAAGATAAGATGTTTGTTTTTAATAAGTAATGTAGTTGTTCTGTTCTATGTTAATTTAACATTAAACATTGATTTTATACCATTAAAACACTATTTTTAATAATCCGCGATTTTTCCATCCCCTGCATATCATAAACTTTTCATCCTAGAGAAAAAATGAATAGGATCTTTTTTGTAGGGAATTTAATGTAGTTTAATTTTGTACCTGAACACCTTTTCGATAGAGATCACGGTTTTCGAGTTATACGAGAATAACGTGGAAGAATGACCTTAAACGCTCCCCCACCCCCCCGCTCACCCCCCACCGGTCAGGATTTTTAGTATGTTGTTCATGGTACTTCCCCCTACCACTGTACAAAAATTTGCGACTACACGAATTATTTCCCCTATTTTTACTTCGTTGACTGGACTATGCGTCAACTTCAAGGGTCCGCATTCTGCCTGGTCTCGGGCCTGTCCGAAATGGAAGGTAGAGAAAAAAGTCCTGGAGATACAAACTGAAAAGAAGATCTCATATGCCCAGGCACGCAAGGAATATGCATCTAGTCAGGCTCCGGTATTTCAAACCTTCTATAGTCAAATTGTCAGTCAGAACATCAACTGTCCCAACTGCCATTGCGCAGTTAATCTAGCAAAGACGTCTACGAGACCTTTGCCATTGATCCCTACTCGAGACATCATTACTGATAACGCGCCAAATAAGGTGGCACCTAAATTGTTACAGGTGGCGAAACCTCAACAAAGGTCGTCTCCCCCACCTTACCACCGAGGATCCCTCCTCGACGAACACCTTTGAGCCCTCCTCGGAGAACCCCCCCGTGCCCTCCTCGGAGAACCCCCCCGTGCCCTCCTCGGGAACCCCCCCGTGCTTTACTTGGGGAACACCCCCAAGCCCACCTCACGGGCCTAAAATTACATGCGGCCGTTGTCGAGCCGCTCGACCCCGCCTCTGGGACTCCGGAGGTTGGGACGGGTGGTGGTAGAGGTGAGGCCGCAAAGGTGACCCCCACTGGTGCCTTGGGAAAGGACCAGCGTGGGACCGCCATTAAAATTCCTATAAAAAAAGCATCGAAGGCTATAACAAACCCTTCGCGTAAGGACCTACCGTCTCAGTCTCTCCAGGAAAAATCAAAACCTCTCCTGAAGCTGGAGGTCCAGGAGAGACTGGGAAAAGTAAAAGGGCCTTAATCAATTTTTATTTTTAAAAGATAACGTAATGGATTGCGAGGATAATTGAACTTTTTATTAATAAATAATGTCGTTATTACAATGGAATTGTAGGGGTTTCTTTGCTCGTGTAGAGGATATTAATCAAATAATATCTTTCCTGCAACCTTCCATCTTGTGTTTGCAGGAAACCCACTTCCGCTCAATTGACAACCCGATGCGTCATGGGTACGATGTATATCGTACCGACAAGCCATACTTTGATCGGGCTAGCGGAGGTGTGGCTATACTTGCACGTAGCAATATATATCATAAATATATAAATATTGTATCTGATCTCCAAGTGATTGCTGTCAGAGTCTCCCTTCCTATAGAAGTAACCATATGCTGCATCTACCTCCCACCAGGTGAGCATGTTTCAAAGAGGAGCCTAGAGGCCTTCTTTATACAACTTCCCGCCCCTATATCATCTTGGGGGATTTTAACGCACATAACCTGGTGTGGGGGTCTAATCTTACAGACGCCCGTGGGAGGATGGTAAAGGATATTCTTGTCTCGGGAAACCTAGTGTTATTGAACACCGGAGCCCAGACACACTTCTCCACCTTTAATGGTGTATCCTCTGCCATCGTTCTAACTCTATGTAGCCCCGGGATCGCTGCTAACTTCCTTCGGGAGGTTCACCCGGATCTATGTGGCAGCGATCACTTTCCCATTCTGCTTTCGCCACTTCACGATCCTCCCGGTATAGCACGGGCACCACACTGGGTTCTGAAACGTGCTGACTGTGATAAATTTCACGAGCTCGCCGTATTTGATCAACGTCACTGTTAATATAGGCCATTTTACATCGACGGTCATCATGGCGGCGAGGGAATCCATCCCTAAATCCTCGTCAACTCCGCGCCACCGTCCTGTTCCCTGGTGGAACGAGGAGTGTCGGTTGGCTATTTATGACCGTCGAAGGGCCCTATGTCTTTTACATCGACGTCCTACTTTGGAGAATCTGGAGTCTTTCCGGATTCTGTGTTATCGAGCTCGCCGTACCATTCGTGAAAGCAGAGGAGAGTCTTGGAGACAGTTTATTTCTACCCTTACTATTTCCACTCCCACAACTAAGGTTTGGGACAATATTCGTAAATTACGTAGTAGCAAAAATACCAGTAATAATATACCTGCCCTTATGTCAAACGGTTCGCTTGTCTCCTCCCCTGTGGAGGTTGTCAATGTATTGGGCTCTATGTTCACCGCCATTTCAAGCACTGCGAGCTACTCTAATGAGTTTGCAGTGCATAAGCGGAACATAGAGCGCCATTTTATTGACTTTGGTCAAAGCCGGGGGGAGGATTATAACTCCCCCTTTACCTTAGATGAACTGACATATGCTCTGTCACAGGCGGGTAGCACAGCTTTCGGCCCCGATGACATCCACTACGACATGTTACGCCAGTTACCCCCTGCTGGACAGACATATCTCTTGGACCTTTATAATAGTGTTTGGGGATCTCATCAATTCCCATCACTATGGAGGCAAGCAACCGTTATACCAAAACATAAAAGTGGCAAAGATAAATTAGAACCAACTAGTTATAGACCGATAGCCTTAACTAGTTGTGTCTGCAAAATATTGGAAAAAATGATAAATAAACGATTAATATGGTATTTAGAATCCCGCAATCTGCTATCAAATATTCAATGTGGTTTTCGCCGTAATCGATTCACGATGGATCATCTCGCCCGTCTCGAGACGGTGGTTCGTGACGCCTTTCTCCACAAACAGCATCTTTTGGCAGTTTTCTTAGATTTGTAGAAAGCGTACGATACCACATGGCGGTACGGCATTTTAAAAACCCTTTTTATTTGGGGGTTCCGGGGAAACCTTCCTGTTTTTATAGTTAATTTTATGTCAGATAGACACTTCCGGGTAAGGTTAAACGACACCTTATCCGTTGATTTTATTCAAGAAAATGGGGTGCCTCAGGGCAGTACTCTGAGCTGTACGTTGTTCGCCATCGCAATAAATGGCATTGTGGACAACGTGCGCTTACCTGTCCGTTCATGCCTTTTTGTGGATGACTACGCAATTTATTGCAGTTCGTCGAGTCTCCACAGGACTGAACGGCAGATACAACTCTCTGTCAACAATCTGTGGTCGTGGGCATCGCGAAATGGCTTTCGCTTTTTTGAAGCCAAGACGACGGTCGTCCACTTCCACAGATTACGCGGAATACAACAACCCCCCAGTATTTTAATGTACCACGTTGTTTTACCTGTCTCAGAGACTGTAAGGTTTCTGGGACTTTTATTTGATTTTAAATTAACTTGGATCCCTCACATCAAAGACCTGAAAGCGAGGTGTATAAAAGCACTCAACCTGCTCAAAGTGGTTAGCGGTCGGTCCTGCGGTGCTGATAGGGAAACCTTGATGCGCCTGTATAGGGCCTTGGTAAGATCAAAACTAGACTACGGCAGTTTCGTTTATGGATCGGCGAGACCCTCGGCGTTAAAGATGCTGGATAGTGTTCACCATGCTGGTATACGACTGGCTACTGGTGCTTTTCGTACCAGTCCAGTTGTCAGCATCTGTGCCGACGCCGGTGAGCCCCCTCTTCATTACAGGCGGTCCTATCTTCTGGCATCTTACGTGTCGAAACTACACTGCATGCCTGATCATGTTGCTTACCGTCCTGTGTTTCATCCCCCTAACCGTGTCTTGTATGAAACCAAATGGCGTAGTATAAAGCCGGTTGGGATCGGGATGCTATCGGTCTTAGACACGTGTGGGATAGTCATGCCAAAAGCTTTCCTCACATCCCCAGGTCGAGGTTCTCCCTGGAAGTTACGCCAACCTCAATGCCATTTTGATCTTGCCAAGTTCCCTAAAGTGACCACCCCGCCGATTATATATGAGAGGACCTTTAATGAGCTCCTCTCCATTCGCTTTCAGGGCTTTAAGCGCATCTATACAAATGGTTCCAAATGTGGGGCTTCCGTGATATGCGCATTTGTTGTGGAGGGAAACAATTTTAAATTTGGTCTACCTGGTGAATTCAGTGTTTTTTCGGCTGAATTATACGCCATTTTTAAATCTCTCTGTTTTTTTATCGTAAGAGTCACCGTTCTGTTCTCATCTGCACGGATTCCATGAGTGCTCTGTTGGCACTGTCCACTCTCTACTCCTGGAATCACCTTGTGCAGATGATACATGAGCAAATTTTAAAAATTGATTAATTAAACACCCGGCGCGCCTTTTGCTGGATTCCTGGTCATGCCGGTCTTTCAGGAAATGAACTGGCGGACCAGGCGGCCAAGGAGGCAGCACGTCTGCCTCCGGAGGCGAGTCTGGGTGTCATGTTTTTAGATCTAAAGGGTTATGTTCGGCGTGGGGTCTTACGCACCTGGCACGAGCAGTGGGTCTCGACCCCTGCTCAGAATAAGCTGCTGTCCATCAGGGACGGTGTGTCGCGATGGCCCTCTTCTATACGAAAGTCTAGAAGAGAGGAGGTCATCGTGACGAGGCTCCGCGTCGGGCATACATTTCTGACCCACGGATTTTTATTAAGAGGGGATCCACCTCCTGTGTGTTAATTTTGCGATGCTCCCCTTAGTGTGTACCACATTTTGGTGGAGTGTCGTAAATATGCCCCTATCCGCCTGGCTCTTGATTTTAAAGATGACCTACTTTTTTTACTACGTGATAGCGCGGATGGAGTTATTTGTTTTCTCCGTTTTATACGCCAGGCGGATCTTTTTAATGACATTTGAGTCACTTTTATAAAGTGACTCATCTGGATTTATCACATTTTGAACTTTTTAACATTTTATACATTTTAATATGTTTGTTCTGTCTTTTTAACGTATATTTTAACACGTTTTATAATTTTAATGTGTTATTTAATATGTTTGCTTTGTTATTTTAACGTAGTGCATACACCTGTGGTTTTATTTTAGCAGGTGTATCACTTCTTTTAATCTAAATGCCTATTTGAGCGCTCCCATGGAATGTCTCAAATGGGCACTTTCTCATATTGAGAATAACGATTTTTAATTGATTTACTAATTTTTAATATTGTATATGTTTTATATTTTATGTTTCCACCTGTTTATTCTAACAGGTGGACTATATGTGATGTGTCTCATCCCTAATGGAGATTTTACTGTGTTTATTTTATTTTAAAGGCCCTAATGACCTCACTTGTCGACGGGCCTAAAACAATAATAATAATAATCTTCCAGCAGCCCCTTCCATCAATACATAACAAAAAATTTTCCAGAATATATTCCCATACCGATCCCGGTCGGGTGCACTGAGGGAGTTTTTTCCTAAATAGTTTCCCACTCTATCGCCACGCAAATTTGGGTGCACGTCCTAATTTACACTACCTCATCCCTAACCATTAGCGTCATTAGTGCATAGTTGTATTGCCCGAAAGGGTAGTAAGAAGCAGTGATAAATAATATAGTATATTTAAAGAACATTCTTGTTTTCAAAAACTAATAATGTAACAAATATTTGAATAATGCTATGTATATTAATTGTTATTATTTCTAACTTTCTGTAAAATAAAAACTTCTGAACTTTTACAGTTTTCTTCATCAATTTTTCAAATTGTAGAACTATTGAAGCCTAATAAAAAATTTGCCCATGAGGCAATTACAACATTGCAAGAACAGACGACACAACATAAAATCATACAATTGAACTTTATGCCTGTAGGAAGTTAGATTGTTTGAAATTATCATTTTGTTGTCTTCTGTATAGAACGTGGCAAGTGCCAAGTCTACTAATCTTTTTGAATGTTCTGACATGTTAATAGGCTATTCAATGTATGTTTTAATGTTTTCTATAAACATTAATATTAACATTTTCCTAAAACAAAATAACTCAACTGGTAGCACAAAAAGGATTACGCAGCTTATAAGAATCAATCAAACACACTCTGACATACAAATACAGTAGCTAAAAGCGGGAAACAGTCGCTTGGTTGTTTGTTGCTTATCAGCAAATGATAGAAACACATTCAAACTACTGCATTATGGTGGTTGGATGTTTGTTGCTAATTGAAGAAAAGACCTTTACAAAATGGTGGTTGGTTTGGACATCTGTAGATGGAAGCACGATGCAGGAAACACTTTCATATTTATTTACAAGATAGAGAGGACTCTTTTCTATCACTTACACACAAAAACACAAAAAAAATCGATATTGGCGCTTGGTTGTTTGTTGCTAAACACTATTCAATTTTTTATTACTTTACCTCTATGTGAACTGGTTCATCGACCTATATTTTTTCTTACTCGTTTTTATTATTATTATTATTATTATTATTATTGTTGTTGTTGTTGTTTACAGACGTATCGACACAAGTAGAGGTAATGTAAAGTCTTCAAGATTATTTTACTCGTGTTAATGTGCACAAGATTCATAATTTCTGAACCCTTTTTTTAACAACCTTTCTATATATGGGTGTGTGTTTGTGGAACAAACTACATGGGTTTGGTGTACAGCAATTAATTTACATAACAATGAATAAAGTAATTGGGCCATTCCACGAGAGAAGAGACATGACCACTTTATTTTAATTTTCTAGTAAAAATTTTGAAACAAGTCTCATTTTACTCAGAAAACACTATATTTTTATATAAAAGCCAACAATTTGACTTATAAATTAAATGTACTAGTATAGGTATACCCAAATTTGCCACACATTGTTGAAGATAAAAATTGCTTACCAAAGTATGAAAAAAGAAATTGAACAATTCAGTCCAGGTAACAGTATGGCTTATAAAAATATATTGATATTGTCTACTAAGGTCTTATATTCAATATAAATTTAATAAAAAACCTAAAAAATAAACAATATCAATGTTTATAATTTTTTCAAGCATGTCTAATAGTTTTGTAACACCCGTCACTAAAAAAAATAATATAAAAGTTTCTATAACATTTATAATTTTTTCTTCAAATGAGTAAATTTGTGAGAACAAAGCTAAAAATCTCTCCCAATTACTGTGAAGTTTTTTTTGAAAAATATATCTCCTCAATCTTGTGGCAAAAACTATGTGACGGGTGTTACATGTGCGTGAGGTGTTACAATTAGTGACGGTGTTAATATAGCTAGGCAGGTAATGTGTTTGTTGTGATAGGTATAAATTATATTGCTAGCATGGTAAATATTAAATTAGGTTGGCTATTGAAGACGTTATTCAGCAATTGGAAGCTACTGTTGATAATAGGGGAAGACAATTAAATATAGTGCTGAATAGAGTTTCTCGAGTGTGACTCGTGGCATCCATCCACTGAATTTGACATATCTTTCTTGCTGTGTTATTTCAATACAATAATATTGTTTCTAGTAGTTCTATGAATGTCCAACAGATGTCAGAGATATCCAGTGTCTTCTAGATATGGTTTTATTTGTCTCTAATAGATGTCCAAAGTAATGTGAGCTCTGACATCTGTGTCATTATTCTTTATTAGGGACAAATTATAGTGTTTATTACTTCTACTTTATCTATGATTGTTTATTCACTTTGTTTTTTAACATTGAAACTTTTATATATTTTATAAACTTAAGTGTTTTAAACTTTTTTATACACGAGTTATACATTTTATAGAATTGTGGTTTATAATCTAGTGAATGTTATAAAGAGTTTATGGTACTTGTTTACAACGCATCGAAAATTGGAATTTTTGAAAAAACATCCAAAATAATGGGTAGTTATTATTTTTTATATTTTGTGGTAGGTTGTTACATTGTAATTTAAAATAAAATAAAAAATTATGAAGGTTGTTACATTGTAATTTAAAATAAAAAAAACTATTATGATGGACTGGAATATCTGAAACAGAGGACATACATGTGATATTAACAGTGTGATAGTGTATCATGATTTCTGTTTTGCACGAGTAATTATAAAGAGAATTAACGGCTGATTTAACCTTGAACCCAAAAAGTTGTATTTGTATATGATCAAATAAATAGACCTACCTATTTCTGCACGGCTTAAGGCATTTCCTTTTCTTTAAAATTCGCCTCCCTGGGACGATATGTGGGGTAGCAACGGAGGAGGAGGCTACAGGCTCCTCCACTGTGTTGGCATTTAAAATTTCCTCCACTGACTCCTCCACTTTCTGTTTTTTTCACTCTATGGAAGGGTAGATCCCTTTGAATGAAGAAATAAATGTTTTGTAACAATCATAAAAAACAACTTAAACTAGAAATCATGAAAGTCTTTGTATAAATGTTGAAGTGATTCAGTGAAAGGTAGCTCATATACATTTTAAGTTAACCTATCTTGTTCTACCCTGATTTTTGTTTGAAGAACAGTAGAGAAAATTCAAACATATTTCTTTGAGGCCAACATTGATAACATTTCACTTTATTAGGGCTGATGACAAAAGTTACTTTGTCGATGTTATAAAGCGTTTTTGTTTTAGTGAAATACTAAACACAACCTGGTATTTTTGATGAATTTTTTTTAGATTTGTCTGTTATTTTTTCCAAAAAAATATGATCACTGTATGTATACGCGAAAAATTGAGATTTTACTTACAAAGGCCCAGCATGGTATCTTTTGAGTACCCCTCTTGTCACCAGAATCTCACTGCCCCGGACCTCTATCTCGCCGTACTCTAGTTTCACATGAGATGTTTTATATAAATTGGGCCTCCTAGCGCCGCCACGATACATTTGACCCATTGGGGGGATCAGTTCTTCAGATTCTAAAGTTTCCCACAATTCTGCTGATGGCCTTGTGGGTACAACCTGGGTGACACCCAAAAGACGCCCTGGCGCCTCCTTGGACTTTACCTAAGTAAAGAAGGAATAAACATTTACTTCCTGAAAGGTAATTCAATAACAGAAATATTGGTTTATCAAAAACAAGAATATTTCCTATTAATAACTAACGAATAGATAATCTAGGATAAGGTTTTTTTTCTCAGGGAATGGTAGTCCTATGGTTATATACTTAGGTCAGTTCCTGGTTCAGTATGTAGAGTTTAAGAATTTAAATTCTGTCAATTTATATTTTTATTTAGCTTTAATTTATTTTTAGGTGATTATTTATTTTGTTTCATACTACTTTTAATTAATTCTAGTTAATTGCATTTTGTCGAAGGAAGCACCCATAATGGCCGCACTATGCTAGGAGGAAAGAAATGAACTCCAGCATTGGTTGGAGGGGAGAGAGGAAAGAAGAAGCGAGGTTTTGGTTTTGGCATTGTTGAAAAAATATAAGAAAAGATAAGACTGTAGACTGTTAGTGTAAAAAGCTTTTTTTGAAGAAAATTTACTAGTAAAGCCATTACACCACTAGCATTACCACAAAAGGATTGATGGTACTTAATATAGCAGTGAATCACCCCCAGACCATGGCTAATACTTGTTAGTTATCCTGATACCATAACGGTTTCAAAATAGAAGCCGTTGCCAGACTACATAATAACCTGTTTGTAAAAAAATAAAATGACTTCGACAAATGCAATTACTTTAATATTTATTATTATTTTGCGTATAACCAGAACGGGTAGTAAGACGTGGTGCTAAGTATTATTATTATCACCGCGTCTTACTACCCGTTTGGTTTATACTTACTTACGTTAATGTGCAATGGTAGGGTGATTGTGAAATGAAATGGAGGACCTACAGTTTAACGTGGAATCCGAACCACGATGGAGGCCTGGCATTCCTCACATTCACAAGTTTTGCTTAATACACGCCTTGTCAGAAGTGAAGGAAGTATTTGGTAATCATAATATTTATTATTCTTGTTGACTACCGACTAAACTCATTGAGAAAATTGACTGTGAATGTGTATAGATTTAAGGAGTTCAAATTGTTTAGTAAGTAAGTGTTCGTCCAATAAATCAGATTAAACAATAAAGGTACATTTTTGTCTTACATGACCCAGAAGTTCTGAGAGAGAAAGAGAGAGAGAGTCCCGTACTGAAATTTTCTGTAATATTATAATTTTTTTTAATCCTAAGACAATAAATGGTTCATGTTGTAAATTGTAAAAGCTTGATTGTGAACCCAAATATTATAATCATTTTTCTCTTCCCTTCATGTATCACTTATTTTATGTATTGTTTTGACATCACTGGACTTGATTGAATAGTCCAATGCCTTGGCTCATAAAGAGTAGCCCAAACTCTTATTTTTTGTAAACATCAAAAATTGGAATTCCAAATTTGTCTAAATTTTGAATTATTTTGTACTTTATGAAATAAAATTTGTCCTTAAAAAATATTGTTTCTTTCATAAACCCCTATTACGTCCATTTTTCCTATACTACATAAATTTAAAAAAATGTAATTAAAATTATTAAAAAAATGTTTAAATAATTTGAAAAAATTAAAAACAAATGGGGGTCAAACCCCACCTCCCTAAGAACTTACGAATTACTCACTACCCAGTTAAATGTTTTCAAAAGTAAGATGCCGCGCTATATAACTTAATACTATTGAATATTTAAAATACAGAACATACTATAATCAACAAATTTCTGCTTCTGGCTGGGGGTGCCATGATTAACTTGAATTTAGAACTTTACGTTCGAACACACTAGTAAAAATGGAAACGTTATTGTACTCTGTTATCAATTCAAATGTCCAGTTTTATAAAAAAAATAAAGTATTAGTAGTCGAGCCATTCACTTGAGTGAGCCACATGAAATACATGTTGTCAACAAATAGATAGCGAGAGTTTTGGTTTTGTTTGGCCTTGTTGAGAAAAATAAGAAAGACAAAATGGTTGCTGGTGAAAGCAAAAGGAAAAAGCTTCTTTTTTAAGAAAATTTAGTATTAATGCCTTTACACCACTAGCATTACTATCAAAAGGATTGATGGTACTTGACATGGGGTTATTTTCAACATTATTTTTAATTTTTATTAAATAGATATTTATTTTTCTTCATTACGTGAATTTTTAAATAATTTGAGACCCACCAAACACATTACCAATATTTGACTCATGGTTTGACTCCGTCTTAAAATATTTTTCATTGTGTTCATTAGTTAAACTAAATATTTTTATTATATACATTGGTCTCCTCTTCTCGACTTATTTTGCGTTTTCAAATTCATTTGTACTATTTTCAAGAAGGTTTTCCCCTTAGTTAATATTTTGTAATTAGTGTTAATTTGCAATTGTTTATTATATGCTTTGTTTTTTGTATTTGAATATTTATATTTGACTTGGATTGACATTGTAATTTACAATTAGCGTATCTCAGTCTCACTTGATAGTTTTATTTACGTTCGTATAAAAACAATGCCGGCCGTCTCCACTTGCTCTGTGACAGGATGCTATGGATCTTCCGCGATAAATCCTGGCTTGACATTTTTCTGATTTCCAACAGGGGACAAATTGAGGTAATATTATTTATGTTGATCATATTTTTTAACTGCCGAGTATGATACAGTTATTAATTAAGCATGTTTACCTTGTGAATACTGGCGCACTATATAATCCACCGGTACAGTAGTGTGCTGGGATTTTTTTTTTCTATTATATATTTTTTAATATTTTTAACTGCCTATACCCACAAGAAAGCATGTTTACAATGATAGTAAAATAAAATTGTAAAATTAATCTCTATAGTTAAGTTACAAAAATTAAGGAAAAAGTATTAAAATATTAAAAGTTAACATTTTTATTATTATCAACCATCCCAAAGGAACAAAACTTCTTTGGGTATAAATTACATATTTTTCATTAAATTCTGAAATTCAGTCAACACTCGATATCTCATACTGAAAGGAGCGGGGGTCTGTGCGAGTTATGAAAAGTCCGTCTTATCGAGGGGAAATAAAGTGGTGCCTAAAGAATGAAAACTGATATTTATATAAAGTAATATTATACTGTAATGTGACGAGGTAAACTATACATATCAGATAAGACACATACACAAATAACACAGGCATTCAAATGGGGAAGGTTGAGATTACAAAGGCCTAAGTTTTTATAGCACTACTTGCAAATTATCTATATACTATGCTGTATGTGCAGAATAAATTTCACTAACTTACTGACCACAATATTTTAGTAAGAGTCTGATTCACACCCTATTTCAGTAGACCTAGGCCTATTAAATGAACATGATGGGGATTGTTGTGCCACTGTGATGATATTTTGCTCAGCAGACGTAGGTTTGAAGTAGCTGCCAATATACTTCTGTGAATATTTTTGATGTTACTTTTTATTGATGACTTGTGAAATTATTGAACTCTTCAACGCTCGTTCACAGCTTGTGAATGTGAGGAATGCCAGGCCTCCACCGTGGTTCTGATTCTACGTTAAACTGTAGGTCCTCCATTTCATCCCACAATCACCCTACCATTGCACGACGTGCGGTACTACCTACTACTAACCTACTACTACTACTACTACTAATAATAATAATGATAAAAATAATAAAAATAATTCAACGCTCGTTCCACTAAAAGTTTGATAAATTAGGGTTGTTCAATTGTACATAGGTACAGAAGTAGGAGGAAATCACAATAAATAAAAACCAGATGTCGATTAACAAAAAGGAAAAAGAGTTTAGATATTCTTGGTTGAGCGAGCCGCGGTTCTAATCACGGCTGAGGCCGGCTTCACCAGTATGCGGCTCCAGTGATCCGCGAGCCCTCCCGATCATAGAATTATTATTTATAGAGTTTTTCCTTGAATTAGTGAGCCGTGAACCGTTTGACAGTTTCACAGCTTTGGAAAAATTGACTACCTTTCCAGCAGGGTAGCCCTTATTTGCATGTAATCTTGATGACTAATAACAGGTTCGAATTAATGTGGCTAATAGAATTAACTGTTTGACAGTTAATTTATCACCGGCACAATCATTTCGCATATTTTGATTATATAGTTTGATAAAGTTTATCTGTTATCGGGTATCATCTACGGTAGTCGCGGTAACTCTCGTCTGGCTTTTTATTCGCGAGGAAAAATTGCTCCCGATATCTAGATTTTTTTTCATATTTTATAATACTTCAAGTTATATTTCCCCACCACTTTATCTGGATGAATTCCCCTAAAATTGTAAGATGTAACCGCGTTATATTAAATTAAACACTAACCCTATCTTTCGAATAAGAGGTGAATCATTTGTTACTACACGATAAAGAAGCACAAATCTGCTAACTGAAACGTGCAGCAACAACACCGTCCTGAGATAGCGTCTAGCTCAAACCACAGTGAAAAAAATATAGGATCCCTGTTATACAAAATATTTTTTAATATTCATAAAGTCCAAAAAGTCAGCCACACTTACCATGTCATTGCGTGGCTTAGACTCTTTCAGCTCTCGCCTCACTCAGAAGTAAGAGATGAGGCGAGGTTTATATATATATTTTCCCAACCCCATCCTAACGATAGTAAGAAATCAGCCCGTCAGGGCGCCATATCAGTCACTTTCTCTGGTAGCGCTAAGAACCATGCCATTAAACTTTAAACAAAAATTCATGTTCCATCAAAAAATAATAACATAATATCCCGTGCAAAGAACGAACCTTCATTTGGTCTGACATGTTTCCTGAAAGAACCTGTTAGCATTGCTGAACATAGACATTTGTTGACTACACCTGTGAATGAACACGCTGCTGCACCAATAAGTGTAAGTAAAATCAATTATTATAACCTTGGGTGGTTTCGCTCCTTTATTCTCCAATCAGATAACCCTCTTTCTATGGAAGAGATATGCCTTTGTGCTAACATTTGTAAGATTGGGAACGGAGGTCCGCAATTTGTTTCCGCAACTGCTTGATAAAGAAAAAAAGATTTTTTTAAAGGACTTTTTTTCCTTGTTTAGGATCAATGGAACGGCATAATGATCCTATTGCATCGATGCTTATTGCTGGCTGCAATGATTATTCATATTCATTTGAATGGGTAAATGGTAGTGTACGTAAAACGAATTCAAACAATTTTCATTTGAATTCTATGGTAGGAAGGAGTATACTTTATTATCCACCAATGAAAATATTGGTTCTATGTCGGACACTTTCTTACGTCCGAGCTCATAGTGTTGATTTAACACCTTTAAGAGACGGTACATGACTAGGTTTATGGTCTTTATACTCCATTACACTGTTAGCGATTTCTCGTCTTACCACAGACTACAGTGAACAAGTTCCGAGGCTATTTTCTGATCCCTCATTTGACCAGAAATTGGCCTCTTAACTGTAGAAATGTGAAGGAAACTTTCTTTAAGCCCAACTAATTTTACAGCCAACATATGTGTTGATATGTCCTTGTCCTCGATATTAAAAATATATTTTCGTCACATTGTTTGCACATTCTCTCACCTGTTACATGGTCAAAGTTATCTCTATTTACATTTGCTCTTTAGAATACCCAGGTACAATCTTTTTTTTGTTTAATCCCAAACAAATTTTGAAATTGCATGGGTTATTGATATATAGCAAGGCATTCATTCTGGCCACGCTAGGAAATTATCCCAACAGGCAAGAGTAATTTCCAGTCTTCTTCAGTTACTTTAGTTTCAAAGGATATTATATCTGTTGTTATATCTGAATCATTTTCCGTTGGTGATTTTTCTGGAAGTAAAATCTCTGAAAAATAGATAAAATCATTAATGCATCAGCCCTCCTGCGTTACGGGGTTTACAATAGTCCCGCATTAACCCCTGCTTGTCGTAAAAGGCGACTTAAGGTGCGGCAGAAGGGAGCGCAAGTAATTTACAGTTTTTATAGCACTAATTGGTTTTGGCCAAAATAAATCAAATATTTCTCCAGTAGCAACCTATAGTTTAGCTTTCTGCACACGCTAATATCAACAGATCTTGAATATTGGTCAAGGGTGTCCTGGAATTTTGTCAAAACTTTTTAAATAAAGAGAAAATGTTTTGACAAGATTCCAGGACACCCTTGACCAATATTCAAGATCTGTTGATATTAGCGTGTGCAGAAAGCTAAACTATAGGTTGCTACTGGAGAAATATTTGATTTATTTTGGCCAAAAATGTGTAATGCTATAAAAACTGTAAAAACACTTGCGCTCCCTTCGGCCGCACCTTAAAGGAGAGGCTTCTGTGCAGGACGTACCTCGTGCAGGACAAATCTATCCTAAATCTTACCTTTCATCTCCTTTCTTTTTTTCCTTCTTCTCCCTTCTCTTTCTCTTTCCTTACCTTGTTCTTCCTTTACCCTGCCGTTTAGCCCTGCACAGAGGCTTTTGGCCCCTCCGTTGATGACCTTGGCAGCGAACACAGCTCTCCTTGTGATTTTTGGGTTCCACTGCTTTTAAGCTCTTTCATGAAAGTTCGCCGGTTGACATAGCTTAGTATAAGGGCCTTAGGGATTACAATAACCGTGTACCCTACTTTTAGAACAGATTGGTTGCGTTCATGAGGGCCAAGACATAAATTTGGCACTTTCCTGCACCCATTTACTTTACTGCGATGACCTATCATCTGATGCTTCCATATGCGTAGGCTGTCATATCTAGCGTCGTCTGGGGTATTCTCGCCAGGAGGGTTAACAGGGCCTAATTTGGTAAAACCAACTTTGATCACCCTGGATCTACGATCCGAGAATTGTGTAGGTTGTCCTCAAATTAGGCTTGGCCGAAACCATTGTCGCACCTGACACCTTACTGTCCGCTAGCACCGTACAGCCAAACCCGGGTAGGACCGACCAGCCCTAATATTAGAAAATCTCCAGGAAGTGCTGAGGCCCCAGCCCCGCTTCCTCGTAATGTCTCGAGTATATGTCCTCAGCCAAGACAACGGTCGTCCACGTCCATAGATTACGCGGAATACAGCCAGCCCCCAGTATTTTAATGTATCACGTTGTTTAACTGTCCCATAGACCGTAAGGTTCGAAGAATTTTTTTTATTCCAAACTAACTCGTATCCACCACATAAAGACCTTAAAGCGAGGTGTGTCAAACATTAAATTTGCTTAAATTAATTAGTAGTTGCTCTTTAGGGGCTGATGGTGACCTGGTGGTCTAGGGGTAAGGTGTTGATTAGTAGTTGCTCTTTAGGGTCTGATGGTGACCTGGTGGTCTAGGGGTAAGGTGTTGGACTTCTGTGCTAGGGGTTCGGGGTTCAATCCTCGGTCCCGGTACAGATTTATCTGATTACCAAACCCTTCCTTCACCTCTGATTAGATGTGTATTAATCACAACTTGTGAATGTGAGGAATGCCAAGCCTCCACCGTGGTTCGGATTCCACGTTAAACTGAAGGTCCTCTATTTCATCTCACAATCACCCTACCATTACACATTAGCGTAAGTGCGTATAACCCGAACGGGTAGTAAGACGCGGTGCTAATAATAATAATAATAATAATAATTTAGGGTCTGATAGGGAAACTTTGTTGCGCCTCTGTAGGCCTTTGTTAAGGTCAAATCTTGATTACGGCAGTTTTGTTCATGGCTCAGCTAGACCTTCGGCGTTAAAGATGCTAGATAGTGTCCACCATGCTGGCATTCGACTGGCTACTGATGCTTTACGTTCCAGTCTAATCGTCAGCATATGTGCCGACGCTGGTGAGCCCCCTCTTTCTTACCGGTGGTCTTATTTTCTGGCATTTTAATTTCGAAACTGCACTGCATGCCAAAGCATGTTGCTTACAGTCCTGTGTTCCATCCCTACAACTGTGTCTTTTATTAAATCAAATGGCGTAGTATAAGACTGGTTGGGATCCGTAAGCTATCGGTTTTCGACATGTATGGGATAGTCCTTCCAAAGGTCGAGTTTCTCCCTGAAAGATACGCCTTCCTCAATGCCACCTTGATCATGTTATGTTTCCCAACGCCACCAACCCGCAAATTATATATGGGAGGACATTCAAAGAGCTTCTCTCCAATCGCTTTCTAGGTTTTAAACACCTCTACACGAATGGTTCAAAATGTGTGGCCACCGTTGGATGTGCCTTTGTCGTGGAGGGAACAATTTTATATTTGATTTACATGTAAATTCCAGTGTTTTTACGCCAGAACTTTACGACATTTTAAAATCCTTATGTTTTGTTTATCGTAATTCTCACTGTTCTGTTCTCCTTTGAACGGTTCAATGAGTACTCGTTTGGATCTGTCCACTTTGTACTCCTGGAATCCACTCGCGCAGATGATACATGGGCAATTTTTTTAAACTAATTTATTAAACACCCTGTTCGCCTTCTGCAGGATTCCGGGAGAGGCTAGCCTTTCAGGAAATGAACTGGTGGATCAGGCAGGCCATCTGCCTCCTGAGGCGAGTTTGGGTGTCATGTTTTTAGATCTAAAGGGTTATATTCTTCGTAGGATCTAACGCACCTGGTGTGAGCAGTGGGTTTCGACCCCTGCTCAGAACAAGCTGCGGTCTATCAAGGACAGTGTGTCGTGATGGCCCTCTTCGTTACTAAAGTCTATAAGAGAGGTGGTCATCGTGACGATCCTCCGCGTCGGACATACATTCCTGACCCACGGGTTTTTATTAAGAGGGGATCCACCTCAAGTGTGTCATCTTTGCGATGATCCCCTTAGTGTGTACCACACTTTGGTGGAGTGTCGCAAGTATGCCCTTATTCACCTAGATTTTTATTTAAAGGTGCCTTCGGTTTTAAATACGTGACAGCGCGGATAGAGTCATATGTTGACTCAATTTTATACGATAAGTGAATCTTTTAAATCCCGTTTGAGTCTCATCTATAAAGCGACTCACTTGGTTATTATCTCATATTGAGATTATTTTTAACATTTATAGTAAAATTTAACGTGTTTGTTTTGTCTTTTAACGTATCATATTTTAATATGTTATTATTGTTTTTCCCCCCTGTGGGACGGGGTTTAGAATAGTCCCGCAGTACCCCCTGCTTGTTGTAAGAGGTGACTAAAAGGGGAAGCTTCTGTGCAGGACGTACCACGTGCAGGAAAACCTATCCTAAATCTTTCATTTCACCTCCTTTTTCTTCCTCCCCTTTCACTCTTTACTTCACTCTCTCCCTTCTCTTTCTCTTCCCGCCCAACTGACAACCTGATGCTTCGTGGGACGATGTATATCGTACCGACAAGCCATTCTTTGATCGGGCTAGCGGAGGTGTGGCTATACTCGCACGAAGCAATATATATATATATCAAAAGTACATAAATATCATATCTGATCTGCAAGTAATTGCTGTCCGAGTCTACCTTCTTATGGAGGTGACAATATTCTGCATCTACCCTCCTCCCAGGCGAACGTGTTTCAAAGAGGAGTCTAGTGGCCCTCTTTATAAAACTTCCCGCCCCCTATATTATCTCGGGTGATTTTAACGCGCATAACCTGGTGTGGTGGGTCTAATTTTACAGACGCTCTTGGGAGGATGGTAGAGGAAAACCTGGTGTTAGTTAAAAACGGGACCCAGACACACTTCTCCCTTTTTAATATTGTATTCTCTTCCATCGACCTAACTTTATGTAGCCCCGGGATCGCTGCTCTCTTCCTTTGGGAGGTTCAATAGGACCTATGCGGCAGCGATCACTTTCCCATTTTGCTTTCACCTCTCCAAGATCCTCCAAGTATAGCACGGTTACCCCAATGGGTGCTTAAACGTGCTAACAGGGATAAATTCCGTGAGATCGCCGTATTTCATGAACCCCAATTTCCTGACGTCGATGTTAATGCTGGGTATTTTACTTCAACGGTCTTCGTTGGTGCATGGGCTTCCATCCCTAAACCCTCACCAAATCTGCGCCAACGTTTTGTTCCCTGGTGGAGCGAGGAGTGTCGGTTGGCTATTTCTGGCCGTCGAAGGGTCCTATTGTAACCCTGGTACAACACTTAAAAGAAAACGAGACTCTTTGGCTCTCCACTTCGGCCCCAGTTTATCTCGTCTCGGCAAGGCTCCGCTCCACCAAACACATGACGGCACTAGAAACATCAAACTGGCTGGAGAGACAAAAAAAAAATACGGGCGATATGCGCGATTTGGATGCGCGTGGTCGGCTGCGTTCAGAAACTTATCAGAGCTATTGTTGATCGCGCTTTTATATAGCGTAGACTATTGGAGTATGTTCTGTAAGGTTGCTACCCATTACCCCTCTCCCCTTCCTTTGGTTCCGCGCCTGTAGAACATATGGCTTGATTGTCGCGTATGTATACGGCATCGTTCTGTATTGCCGGTACACATTACACTACGATCTATAGGTGAGAGACCTTGGTCCTAGAATAGTTTGTCTTAACACTCTAAATTCCATTTGGCTATAAATATTCAAAATTATCATTCAGAATTTTAATATATACTTGGTCTATTTTAATTTGCTTGTAGACCATGGGAAATCTATATATCTTTGCAGGGTTTGACCGAACCGTTAATTTAACTTCACTTTGTAGTCTTCCGGAAGAACTCTTTATTTATTTAACGCACTTTCTGGTCTGTCCGCTTCACGGTTGGGCTTGTACATTGAAGTACCGCCATATTTGATTCTGGCAGCGTCACACTGTTCTGCCGATTTAGTATATTTTAAGACTTTATTTCATGTTATTAATTGGAACATAAATTATTATTACATTTTTGAAAGTCTATTCTATGTTGGTTAAAAGTGGGACCGCGAGTTGGCAGGTTTATTCCCTAATACTGGGTTGAATATTTAAAGTTAATGCAGCCGGTTAAGGCTTATGTTTCCAAATTAGTTTTTGTGGATGGTTTCTATTTTGCCCAATAGCGGCTAGGGAGATTAATGTTATTGGGAACTCATTGTTTATGTTTTGGATACCGCTGGTGGTGGCGAATAAATATCATTCTCATTACCAGAGCTGTTGACTCTCGACTATTCATATTTTCATGGAATGTGTACGAAGGTCAATTTATCTTCTTTTTGTAAGGTTTATTTTGAGTCGCCATTAAGAGCTTGGGAAGACTTGACACTTGTTTCTTATGTTATTATACTATCTTGATTGTTGTATACGGATCCAGCGTCTAACGTTAGTCATGTTTCACTCGCTCATAGAGTTGGACTTGTTATGTTTCTTGAATTATAATAAAACTCTCTTGTGACCAACCTGACTGTTATTTTTGGGAGATAGCCGGTGGTTGGGGGTGGGGGTTACAAGAGAGAAGCTTCGCGACTCTGCTGTTGTGTGCTGATATAAGCAAACATTGGCGGAAGCATACTTGCGGGAAGTAAACCTTTGTTAGGGATGCATTCAAATTGATCTTCTAATGAAGTTGTTTCATATTTTATGAACACAGCATCCTCATCTTGTTTGTAAGTTGACACTTGTGAGATATGTTTAGCTTGATTACTACTGTCACACCATTTATTCAATGGAGTTTCTGCTCGAGATTGTTTCTTAAACTCATGGGAAACTCCCATATGACGTGATCTTGATGTTCCATGTTGTGTTGACTTGCTCTTTTTAATTTTCTTATTAGAAGGTTCTTGTTCCATGCGCTCAATCTCTTTCAATATGACAGCCGGCTTGAGGTCTTCACGGCTCATTTTCTTATTAGAATTTTCAAAGTGACTGGCCGCAGAAGACGCAATGGCTCTGTGTGAGATGTTACTGTTGGAAGTCATGCAAGGTGCAAGAGAAGCAGGTGGCATCACATGAGAAGAGACAGTCTGAACAACAGAAATATTCTTAACACACACTGCCAGAAAAGTGTGTACCTCGGTCTTGATTTTTCCTCTTGCAATTCAATAAAAGTCATTATGAAGTCAATTTTTCTTAAAGTTTTGTGTCTTGATCTTTTGCTCTCTGGAGGCTACATTTTTATTAGCTCTGAAAGAATATATTTTTTTAAATTTTTGTTTGCGTAAAATGCAAACACGGGTGGAACGTCTCTTATTGGTTTTTAACATTTTGTTTGTCTGGCTTCAAATCTTTATTATTGACCGAGGGGTCTACTTGGGGCTATGAAGGTGATGGGATCTCATGAGAAAAAGCGGTCTGAACAGCACAAACTTTCTTAACACACACAATTCCAGGTAATTGCTTGACTTGCTCTTGGTTTTTTCTCTTGCAGTTACCCGCCTGGCTCCGGCTGACCTCCCGAGCCCTCCCAGCCGCCGCTTTTATACTCCCTTTCGTCCTGAGAGTGCGATTGCTAGGGAAGGACAGCCGAAGGAGGCGAAAGGAGTCGGCGGCTAATGCCTTTATTTACTAGTTACAATGTGCATGAATACAGTCTTATATGTACAAAAGGTCAAAGCGTGAAATAGGTACAGTATTGATAATCAAAAATGTTTGCGTCTTCGGTTTTCTCGGTCAGCAGCGTCTGTAGGGCGGCTCTCGACGGGATGTCAGCTGGGTTTGTGTCCGTATCTATCCAGTAGGTATCCCATCTCCTGTTCCTCAGCATATTGGAGACAACCATGTGTAAACTTCTCACCGGCGTAGAGTTGAACACCAGCCCTCTCCCGGTCGGCAGGCTGTGGAGGACTTAGGTGTTGTCTGTTCCTAGGAGGATCGGTCTCTTGTCTTCGCGGTTCTTCTTATGTTGCCACCTCAATGCCAGTAGTGCCGCTGCCATCTCTGCCTGGTTGATCTCTGCTGCAGAAATGAACCGCTGCACCCAGGCCGAGTTGTCTTCTGGGCAGAAGGTGGCGACGCTCCAGGGAGGGGCGTCCGAGAATACATGCACTGGTGGGAGATGGTCCTTTCCCCAGAAGCAGGTGTTCCATCTGGGTAGCCCTAGGAGATCTAGGGCCACCGCTGGCTGGCCCCGATAAATCCGGGCCACCGCATATGCTGCTATCTCAAGTTGAACGCCACCCAGCTCACGTAGCCTCCTATCCTCTGTCTGCTTTTCTCGGGCGCCTTCCGGGTGTGTGTGAGGAGCGTCCCCGCCTTCTGTCTCGCTGCCTCGGACAGGGTGAGAGTGGAGTGCCGCGTGCTGACCTCGAAGCCCAAGAAAGTCAGTTCCTGCTCGGCCCTCGTTGATGACTTCTTCGGGTTCACTGTGAAGCCTAGTGTTTTGATCAGCTCTGGCACGTGCTCCAGTTCTTGTTGGTCGGGCCCATAGAACAACCAGTCATCCAAGTAAGCGATTCCCTTGGTTCTGGTCAGGACTTCTTCTATGGTGCTGATTGCCTCTACGGCGATTCTCTGTAGTATGGATGGCGACATGCTGTTCCCCATTGGCAGTCGGGTCATGGCCAGTTTTTGGCCCCTGTAGTAGACACCCAGGTGCCTCTGCGACCCTTCTGAGACTGGTATTTGGTAGAAGCCCGCACGCAGGTCCAGTTTCCAAAGCCAGCTGTTTTCCGGGATCTTGTTTATCGCCGTCCCTGCTGCCATCAGCGAGAAGGGTAGTATGCGCGTGTACTCAGTCCAGGCGGACATATCGTGGATCACAAACAGGGATTGCAAACAGGGGAAAGGCGTCGCAAAAGTCGTCCCTTTTTCGCAGGATGCCGCTGTCTAGCAGGTCTTTGACTATGATGTCCATGGTTGGCGATGGTTTGGTTCTGATGAACACATGTGGTGCGTCAGCTGGCTTAGGGATATATGCTCCTTCTTTGATGTTGCTGAATCGAACTTTGTTGTTCCACATCAGTGTCTTCACGGGTTTTACTGCTTGAGTCTGGTACGTGCAGTCTGCTATCGGGATGAACGCCGCGCCTTGTTCTTGCAGGAACTCTCTTATTTCTTTATTCAAGTTTGGAAAGGGTGAGGCTGCCTCTCTTTCACCTGCTTCCTCTTCCTCAGGGCCGATGACGTCTGGGGTGCTGAGTCCCTGTTGACGGGGATGCTGTCGACGTCTGCTCCGGGCTGCTCCTCTGTTTCCTTGGTGAGGGTTACGTTCAGGTCCTCCACCAGCTGCTCGAGGTCCTGGGCTGGTGGTAACTCTTGTGCCATAAGTGTAGCTGCTTGTTCATACCATGTTCGCAAAGTCTCCAGGTCTGGCAACTTTTCTGTGACTGGATCTTCGTTCTCCTCGAGCTCCGCTCCGGCAGAGCTAGTGTCAATGCGCGGTGGTGTCGAGAGGAGTTGGTCTTGGTTCCAGGTCTCGATGGTATCTAGGAAGTCCCAATCTTCCTGTTCCCATACGGATGTGACGTCCTCTGCCCACTGGTATTACGCCGCGTCCATGGGAGGAGGGAGTCCAGCCTCTTGATAAACTTTGTTCAAGTTGTCTCCTGATGGTGGTGACTTTTTGCTTCGCGCCATCGTTGTTGCCGCTCCTCACGCCTGGCTCCGACTGACCTCCCGAGCCCTCCCAGCCGCCGCTTTTATACTCCCTTTCGTCCTGAGAGTGCGGTTGCTAAGGAAGGTCCCGGCTCGGAGGATGACTTGACATATGCTTCTGTCACCCCTAATAGTCTCATGACAGCAGACACAGTCTTTTGGCTAACAAATCCCACAAACATGTGGGCAAATAAATTATCTTCTTTTATCCGATCCTGGCCTATCCACCATTTTGCATGGTTTTGTAACCTTAATATAAAGTCTCGAGTCTCTTCAGATTTTACCTAAGTAAAGGAAAAAACATTGACCCATGATTTTTTATTAACCCATTTGGCCCCACAGTTCCATTATTGGAACATCAAGGAAATATTTTTTTTATGAAAAAGGATTTTAATTTTCAACTTTAGACACACTGATTATTGTCAGAAGGCAACACTGTTCATCATCTAGTTAGCTGTTTCAAGCTTGGTTTGAATACAAAGCTGGCATTTTGTTTAGAAAATCCAGTTTTCCTACTAATATAGCTTCCAAGAAAGGGTGAGTAAATAATTTTATATTCAATTATCTAGTTGTTTGTTAATTCACAATACTATATAATAAAGATAATGTAAAATTGTATTACAATTGAAATTATTCCATTTTTACTTTTCATAACCTCAAAAATGTGTGTTAAATATGTGTGTTCCAATTTTGGAACAGTGGGACCAAATGGCAATATGAACATTTTGTTCATTTTTTCTTATTATAGTTTGAGTGCTGATGAAATTGCTGGAATTTTAGAAGAACAAGTGGGATTACTTGAAGCGGAAATTTATATAACCCCTCCAGATAACCCATTGTTATCAGACGAAGATTCTGGAGATGAGGAAGAGACCAATTTTGACCATTTTAGCGGGAATCAATTAAAAGCTGTTTCAGAGGCTAGAATAACAAAGGTTGTTAGTAGAGAAATTGTAACTGAAGTGGTAAATTTTCTTTTAGCCTATACATAGTAACAGCATATATTTATAATAACATTGATGACAGGTTAATTAATTAAGATTACAAGAAACATAAATGATCCACAATATTTAGTACTTTTTAGTTGAAAGCAGTTAATTATAATAGGTATATTGAGGTTGTTGCACTGTTGGTTATTATCAGCTATAACTCTTTCATGGATGATGGATTGGATGAAAATATTAGTAAGTTAAGGATACATTTCCATATGAAAAAGTGGTACTATCAGCTATTTGCCTTTCCAATAAATGTGTCGATTAACAACGCCTGTCTACCGCCGAGGACGGGGAGATCGAGGTTCGAATCTCGGTCGGGTGAACTGGGGGGGGGTTTCCTAAATGGTTTTACACTCTCCTTCCACGCAAATGCGGGTTCACTTCCTCTAAATTCAACCTTCCCAGTTCCTAATCCATTAGCGTAATTAGTACTTAGGCGTATAACCCGAACGGGTAGTAAGACGCGGTGCTAAATATTATTATTATTAACAACGCCTGGCTGATATATAGACAAATGCCACGCTACAAGGAACAACCATTGGATCTTCGTGGGTTTACTAGGCAAGTTAATAATTGTTATTTTCAGAAGTATTCAACCAGAATGATAATGGGAAGGCCATTGCGTAACCCAAAATCCATTGACAAGAGAGTTTTGGAATATGTTAGGTATGACAAGATTGAGCACTTAATTTCACCTTTAGGAAAACAAGGAAGATGTGGCCAGTCCAAAAAATATTACCAAGAAATGTTGCTACATTCCAATTGTTTTACCAAATTTAACTTAAAGTAAATTTTTTAGTTGTGTATTTTAATTAATTAATTAGTTTTCAAAGATTTTGAAATAAATGAAGAATTATAGTTACTTTAAGATAGAATAATAGTTTTATCACAATATTATAAGTTATCTTTTGACTGTACATTATATTTGTCATTTTATATTAAATTAAGCACTGAAAAATATAATAAATATTGGAATTTGAAATAATTTTTTTATGTTATTGATGCACCCTTACAATCCCACTGTTCCATTAATGGAACGTTAGATAATCACTATAAATTAACAATTAAAAAATTTAAAAATAGTTTTCACATGTTTTATGCACCTAAAGGAGTAACCACTAACAAGTAAATAAGTTTTTGAAAGAAAAAAAAAGTTGGGATCAAATGGGTTAAGAGGGGATCCACCTCCATTGTGTGAGTTTTGCGATGCTCCCCTTAGTGTGTACCACATTTTGGTGGAGTGTCGTAAATTTGCCCCTATCCGCCTGGCTCTTGATTTTAAAGGTGACCTACGTTTTTTACTTCGTGATAACGCGAATGGAGTTATTTGTTTGTTCCGTTTTATACGCCAGGCGGATCTTTTTAATGCCATTTGATTCACTTTTATAAAGTGGCTCATTTGGATTATTTCTCATATTGAGATTATTTTTAACATTTTTAGTGTACTTTAATATGTTTTTTGTCTTTTTAACACTTCTTTTAATATGCTTTAACATGTCTGTTTTTTTATTATTTTATATTTTAATCTGTTTTGTCATTTTAACAAACTTATTATATTTTAAAATGTTGTAACTCTTTTTATGATTAGGTAACTCTTCATGTAACTGTTTTAAATCATTGAAGTCATATAACTTTTCCACTTTTATTTGACATTTTATTTTTCTAGTTACTTTAACGATACATTCTGAATCACACATCTGACATGTAATTTTTCTAGTTACTTTAACGATACATTGTGAATCACACATCTGACATGTAATTTTTCTAGTTACTTTAACGATACATTGTGAATCACAGTACAAGTGTTTAGACCTGACTTCCCCAAAAGTGAAAGCTCGTGGACCGTGCATGGAGTAGAACTGACGTCCCGCCGCGCGCAGGCCAGAGAGGAAGGCGGCCGACCTGCCCTCTAGCGTCACACGCGACGAACTCACAGTTCAACCAGCGTGGGTGATATGTGGATTGTGACGTCACACTCCACAATGTTTGTTCTGTATTTTTAATTTAGTGCATACACCTTTGGTTTTTTATTAGCAGGTGTATCACTTAAAAACATGGGTGTACTATCCATATTTCTTCTCTCATGGGGATATAACTGTTTCTTAAATGTCAAGGCCCTAATGACCACATTGTGTCGATGAGCCTCTAAACAATAATAATAATAATTTAATTATTAATTTGGACTTTGAAACATTATCAGAATAAGTCTTATTAGATTTGAAACATTACCAGAGTAAGTCTAAAATAAATTATTCAATTGAGAACTGAACATGTTTAAAAAATAAAATATTTGACCCAATTACTTTTTTTTTAATTATGGGATTCTACTACAATTTGATTCCCTAAAATAAATTTAGGTTGACTTTCAATTCACCTTCGACTCAAATTTTTTTTCGTAAGTAATTCGATTTGAAATTAAAAATTATTGATTCGCAAAGACTTGATAGTTGTGAACAATTATTTTCAAAGAATTAAACATGTGAAGTGTCGTACCAGAACATGCATTACAGATAATCTTGAAAGCTCCCTTCCTATTGCAAACTAATCAATTTCTTCTGAAATAGCTTCTCTCCTTTGAAACAAGAAGTGCCAAATATCATTGAAGACTAAGATTTTTTGAGGTTCTTTAATATATATATTTTTTTGCTGTATAGTGTTACTGTTTTTATGTATGCATGCATTTGTTAAAAATAAATATTGCTCCACCATTGTGCATTAGGTCCTTATATATTTCATGTGTGGCCCCCAATTAGTTCGCCAAGAAATGATACGACCCTTAGTCCGAGAAAGATCAGCCATGCCTGTTCTAGGCAATCCAATCAGAATTTCTACTTTATATACCCAACAAGGAAAGAGAGAAATTTGCAAAGAAACTTGAGCCCAAATTACCTGCAGCAACCACTACTTTTTTACACCTATCCACATACTAACTCTTGAAAAAATCAAACTACTGTATTAATTCCGATTCTCAGCCAGCTCAAACTTTGACCATCTCGCTCTGATAAAAGATGCATTAGCACACCGTGAACCCTATAACTCAGATATTCTAGTTCAAAAACATTATATGCATGTAGACTTTAGAACATCTTTGCTTTAAACTGAACATGTGTTGGGGTTCCATAGTACTAAGCTTAAAAAATTGGCTTGTTTATGACAATTATTACAATCGTCAGTAGAGAATACAAATAATAATAATAATAATATACAACAAAGAAAAAATAAAGATTTAGGTTAGAGGCTTCATCGGCCATAGGTACATCAGAGGCACCTATAAATAACCAGAAATAATCATAATTATTAGAAAAAACAAATAATTATTTATAACAAAGAGAAAATAAAGATTTGGGTTAAAGGCTTCATCAGCCATAAGCGCATTAGAGGCATCAATTATTAACCATGCACAATCATAATCATTAGGAAAAACAAATAATTATATACAACAAAGGGAAAATAAAAAATGTTCCAAATATTACTACAATCAATACTTCCTAATTACCGGTAACTTGGAGTACCTGGCAGTCTTGAAGTACTTTACCCTGGCTGCCTTTTTAACCATATCTATGGTATAACCACCTAGACTAATTTTACCAGTAAAAATCCTATTAATGGTTTTGCAATATTTATGCACAAATAATCTAATAACTAAATCAATAACATATTTACATAAATCATGGTTCATACATTTAAAAACACTAACCTCAATTTCAGACAAAATCAAGGTAGCTAGTGTTTCTTTGACATTCATCATATGACACATCGAGGGCAAGTGTATGAAAAATACCTTAGAGGCCCCAGCACACGTTTTGCTGAATAATGTGTTAGTGTATCGCAAAGCAGTTGGTGTATAAGCCCTTGCTCTGATATCATTGTTTGGAATAGTTCTAGCACTAAACAAATAGTCGCGAAAAGTTGTGCACTCTTTCACTTTGTTCATAACTTTCCGAGCAATGTAACCATTTATATACACTTTAGTGGCTTCAGAGAGAGAATTGATTTGCAATGTTTCCTCTTCAACACTTTAAAGATTTGACCAAAGTCACACATTAGGTGTGGCATTGTGATGCTCGCAGTTCTTGAATTACACTCTGATACATTTGATGTCACAAAATCTGAAAGTGTGTCTAGGGATCCCACTGTGTCATCATTTAGACAATAATAGCCTACAGAGTGTGGTGATGTAAAGTTATTTATAACTAAAGTCTTCAATGAAGGCACAAATGCAGCACATGTAGGATTGATATTCCTAACACCATGACTTATTTTGCAAAAACATAAGTTTTCGATAGGGTCCTGGTTTAGAGCTCTAGGTGACATAAAATTTAAATCAATTTTTTTGAAGTGTAATCCAAACACATTTAAAGCCACGAAGTGTCTCTAACCAATTTTTGACGGAAGGGGGAATAGACATCTTCCCATTACTGTCAATAAAAGTAATGGAGTTCAAAACTGTTATAGCTTCAATCCAAAAATCCAAATGTGGAGAAGTACCTGTCACTGCACAGCGTAGTATCTTTCCATTAGACGCATTGATGGTATCGCCATTCACATTGTCAAATAGCTTGTCCATAAACATCAAAAGGTTGGCGGTGTTGGCAGCTTCTTTATCAAAATGGCAGTCATATCTACTTGTCCGACAAACATAGAATAAAAAGACGCCAATCAAAAACAATTTCTCCCCCTGCGGGACGGGGTTTAGAATAGTCCCGAAGTAACCCCTGCTTGTCGTATCAGGCGACTAAAAGGGGAGGCTTCTGTGCAGGACGAACCTATCTTATATCTTTCCTTTCACCTCATTTTTTTCTTCATTCCCTTTCACTCCTTTTTTCCTTCTTCTCCATTCACTTTCTCTCTCCTTACCTCATTTCATCCCTTCCCCTGCCGTTCAGTCCTGCACAGAAGCTTTTAGGCCCCTCCGTTGACGATCTTGGCAGAGAACAAGCCTCTCCTCGGTTTATTATTGGATACCACTGCTTTGAGCTCCTGAGTGAAATTGCGCCGGTTTCAATATCTTAGTAGAAGGGCCTTAGGGATGACAATAACCGGGTACCCTACTTAGAGAAAAAAATATGTTGCGTTCATGAGGGCTGGGACGGTGATCACGCCCGAGGCCTCCTTGGGGTCCAAAATTAGTGCTACCGTTGTCAAGCCGCTCAATCCCGCCTCTGGAACTCCAAAGGTTGGGATTAACAAAGCCTTCGCGCAAGGATACATCGACCCAGTCTCTCCAGAATAATTCAAAGCCTCTCCTGAATCGGAAGATCCAGGAGAGAATGAGATAAGCAAGAGGACCTAAAAAGAACATCAATCAATATTTATTTTTAAGAGATAGTGTTATGGTTGCGAGGATATTTAAACTTTATATTAATAAATTATGTCGTTACTACAATGGAATTGTAGGAGTTTCTATGATCGTGTAGAGGAAATTAAACTATTGATTTCCTCCCTGCATCCTACCATCTTGTGTTTACAGGAGACCCAGGTCCGCCCAACTGACAACACGATGCTTCGTGGGTACGATGTATATCCTACTGACAAGCCATACCTATGATCAGGCTAGCGGAGGTGTGGCTATATTCGCACGAAGCAACATATATTATAAACATATTAATATCGTGTCTGATCTCCAAGTGATCGCTATCAGAATATCCTTTGCTATGGAAGTGACAGTATGATGCATCTACCTCCCACCAGGTGAACGTGTTTCAAAGAGGATCCTAGAGGCCCTCTTCATACAACTTCCCGCACCCTGTATCATTTTGGGTGATTTTAACGCGTGTGGGGGTGTGGTGTGGGGTCTAATTATACATATGCCCGTGGGAGAATGATAGAGGATATGTTTGTCTCGGCAAACCTGGTGTAAAGTAACACCGGGACCCAGACACACTTCTCCACCTTTAATGGTGTATCCTCTTCCATCGACATAACTTTATGTATCCCCGGAATTGCCGCTCACTTCCTTTGGGAGGTTCACTCGGACCTATGTGGCAGCGATCACTTTCCCATTCTGCTTTCGTCACTTCAAGATCCTTCCGGTATAGCACGGCTATCCCAGTTAGTTATCAAACGTGCTGACTGGGATAAATTCCGCGAGCTCGCCGTGTTTGATGAATCGCATTCTCTTGGCGTCGATGTTGAGGCTGAACATTTTACTTCGACGGTCATCGTGGCGGCGAAGGCTTCCATCCTTAAATCCTCGCCAAATCCGCGCCATCGTCCAGTTCCCTGGTGAAACGAGGAGTGTCGGTTGGCTATTTCTGACCGTCGAAGGGCCCTGCGTTTCTTGTATCGACGTCCTGTTTTAGAAAATCTCGAATTATTCCTGATTCTACGTGCTCGAACTCGCCGTGTCAGTCGAGAAAGCAGAAGAGTCTTAGAAACACTTCCTTTCTACCCTTACTATTTCCACTCCCACAACTAAGGTTTGAGCCAATGTTCGTAAATTACGTAGTATTAAAAATTCCATTAATAATATACCTGCCCTCATGTCAAATGGTTCGCTTGTCTCTTCCCCTTGTGGGGGGGTCGTCAATGTATTGGGCTCTATGTTCGCCGCTATTTCTAGCACTTCGAGCTACATTAACGAGTTCGCAGTACATAAGCAGAATATCGAGCGTCATACTATTGATTTTGGTCAAAGTCGGAGAGAGGATTATAACTCCCCCTTCACCAAAGATAAATTGACCTATGCCCTGTCTCAGACAGGAAGCACAACTCCCGGTCCTGACGACATCCACTTGGAGATGTTACGCCAGCTGCCTCCTGCCGGACAGGCATTTATCTTGGACCTCTACAATAGTGTTTGGGAATCTCGTCAGTTCCCAACACTCTGGAGGCAAGCAACCGTTATCCCGATATATAAAAGTGGCAAGGAAAAATTAGAGCCAACTAGTTATAGACCTATAGCCTAACTAATTGTGTATGCAAAATATTAGAGAAAATGATAAATAAACGATTATATGGTATTTAGAATCCCGCAATCTGCTAACCAATATCCAATGTGGTTTTCGCCGGCTGTTCGTAACGCCTTTCTCCATGAGCAGCAACTTCTGGCTATTTTCTTTGATCTGGAGAAACCGTACGACACCACCTGGCGATACGGCACATTGAAAAAACATTTTAATTGGGGGTTGCGTTGGAACCTCGCTGTTTTTATATCTAATTTTATTCGTATAGACACTTCCGGGTAAAGTTGAATAACACATCCGATGATTTTTTCAAGAAAATTGGCTGCCTCAGGGTAGTATTTTGAGCTGTACGTTGTTTTCTATCGCGATAAATAGCATTGTGGACAACGTGCGCTTACCTGTATGTTCATGCCTTAATTTGGATGACTACGCAATTTATATCAGTTCAATTCTCCACAGGGCTGAACGGCAGATTCAACTCTCTGTCAACAATCTTTGGTCGTGGGCATCGCGTAATGGCTTTCGCTTCTCTGCAGCCAAGACGACGGTCGTCCACTTCCACAGATTGCGTGGATTACATCCAGCCCCAAACATTTTAATGAATAACGTTGTTCTAGTCGTGTTGAGCTCGACCACCGAGGACGGGGAGATCGAGGTTCGAATCTCGGTCGGGTGAACTGGGGGTGGTTTTTCCTAAATGGTTTTCCACTCTCCCTCCACGCAAATGCGGGTTCACTTCCTCTAAATTCAACCCTCCCAATTCCTAATCCATTAGAGTAATTAGTACTTAAGCGTATAACCCGAACGGGTAGTAAGACGCGGTGCTAAAAAAAAAAAAAAAAAAAATAACGTTGTTTTACCTGTCTCAGAAACTGTAAGGTTCTTGGGACTTTTATTTGATTTTAAACTAACTTGGATCCCCCACATCAAAGACCTGAAAGCGAGATGTGTCAAAGCACTAAATCTGCTTAAAGTTGTTAGTGGTCGCTCATGGGGTGCGGATAGGGAAACCTTAATGCACCTCTTTAGGGCCTTGGTGAGATCAAAACTTGATTACGGCAGTTTTGTTTATGGTTCAGCTAGACCTTCGGCATTAAAGATGCTAGATAGTGTACACCATGCTGGTATTCGACTGGCTACTGGTGCATTTCATACCAGTCCAGTCGTCAGCATCTGTGCCGACGCCGGTGAACCCCCTCTTTCTTATCGGCGGTCATATCTGCTGGCTTCATACGTGTCGAAACTGCATTGCATGCCAAAGCATGTTGCCTACCGTCCTGTGTTCCATCCCCCCAATCGTGTCTTGTATGAAACCAAATGGCGTAGTACAAAGCCGGTTGGGATCCGGATGCTATCGGTTTTCGACACGTGTGGGATAGTCCTGCCAAAGGCTATCCCCACATCCCCAGGTCGAGTTTCTCCCTGGAAGATACGCCTTCCGAAATGCCATTTTGATCTTGCCAAATTTCCTAAAGCGACCACCCCACATGTTATTTATGAGAGGACCTTTAACGAGCTCCTCTCCACTCGCTTTCATGGTTTTCAGTGCATCTACACGGATGGTTCCAAGTGTGGAGCCTCTGTGGGGTGCGCCATTGTTGTGGAGGGAAATAATTTTAAATTTTGTTTACCTGGTGAATCCAGTGTTTTTACGGCAGAACTGTATGCTATTTTTAAATCGTTATGTTTTGTTTATCGAAATTGTCACCGTTCTGTTCTCATCTGCACGGATTCCATGAGTGCTCTGTTGGCATTGTCCACTTTGTACTCTTGGAATCCACTCGTGCAGATGATACACGAACAAATTTTAAAAATTGATTCTAAGCACCCCGCTCGCCTTCGCTCGCCTTCTGCTGGATTCCTGGTCATGCCGGTCTTTCAGGAAATGAACTGGCTGACCAGGCGGCCAAGGAGGCGCTCCATCTGCCTCCTGAGGTGGGTTTGGGTGTCATGTTTTTAGACCTGAAGGGTTATGTTCGGCGTGGGGTCTTACGCACCTGGCACGAGCAGTGGGTTTCGACCCCTGTTCAGAACAAGCTACGCTCTATCAGAGACGGTGTGTCGCGATGGCCCTCTTCTGTACGGAAGTCCAGAAGAGAAGAGGTCATCGTGACGAGACTCCGCATCGGACATACATTTATGACCCATGGGTTTTTATTAAGAGGGGATCCACCTCCAGTGTGTGATCTTTGCGATGCTCTTCTTAGTGTGTTCCACATTTTGGTGGAGTCTTCATATGTTTACTCCGTTTTATACGCCAGGCGAATCTTTTATAAAGTGGCTCATTTGGATTCTATCTCATATTGAGACTATTTTAACATTTTTAGTACATTTTAATATGTTGTTATTTTAACGTGTTATTTTAATATGTTTGTTTTGTACTTTTAAAGTAGTGTATACACCTGTGTTTTTTTTAGCAGGTGTATCACTCTTTTATACTATATTGTTTATTTACCTGCATATGCAGGTGAATTATTATGACTCTCCCCTAAGGGGATTTTACTATGTTTTTTAAATTGTAAAAGGCCCTAATGACCTCATTGTGTCGATGGGCCTATAAACCATAATAACAATAATAACAATATCTCATATTGATCTTTTTAACATTTGAGTAAACTTTAATATGTTTGTTTTGTCTTTTTAATGTATTATTATTTTAACATGTTTTGTCATTTTAACGTTTTATATTTGAACTTTTGTCATTTTAACGTGTTATATTTTAACATGTTTTGTCATTTTAACGTGTTATATTTTAACATTTTTTTTGTCATTTTAACGTGTTATATTTTAACATGTTTTGTCATTTTAACGTGTTATATTTTAACATGTTTTTTAATTTAAAGTGTTATATTTAATATGTTTTTTCATTTTAACGTGTTATGTTTTAATACGTTTTATCATTTTAACGTGTTATGTTTTAATACGTTTTATCATTTTAACGTGTTATATTTTAATATGTTTGTTTTGTCATTTTATTGGAGTGATACACCTGTGGTTATTGAAGCACGTGTATCATTTGTACTAAGAGACTATTTGAACACTCGTGTCTCAAATGGGTATTTTATCATATTGTTAACTATTATTTTATATTTATATCATTTATTGTTTTTATATTATATATTCTGGAGGTGAATTATTATGACTCTCCCCTATGGGGATTTAACTATGTTTTTAATATCGTTCAAGGCCCTAATGACCTCAATGTGTCGATGGGCCTTTAAACCATAATAATAATAATAATTTATTTTCTTTCAGATATGATGTTTTCATTACTATTTATAGATCTTGCTTGTAACTCCCTTTGATTATTTAAATTTTTACCTTCAGAAGTATTTTTCTCTGAATTATTGGATGCAGCTTTAACCCTCTCCCATGTTTTCAGTTTTAAAACGTTTTTAGAAGTTGTTTTCTTTGGTGAGGAAGATGTAAGAGCAAGGAGCTGCGGTATTTTACTTGAGTCATTCTTTTCGAAAATGGCTACAGCTATTGGTTTGTTCATCTAATGTAAATTGAAATGGTAGGGCCTAAAAATTAACTAATTCGGAAAATTATTTTTAACTTGGTCTTGGTCAAAATGGTTAACACATATAGATTTCCTCTTTAACTGTTTGTCGCTGAGTTCTATAAAACTATCATTTCCCATCTCATTATCCATTCCAAGCATCAAATGAAAAAATAATAAACGTAGTAATAAAAATGTCCGTCACATTAATATGCAAAACATATTTATTATGATTATTGATATTTTTGGTCACAATTATATCATATGAGTGGTACAATACTGGAATAGTTAACTTCATATTTTAAATAAAAATTAATTATGTTTATTATTTGCAAGGTTTTATGACAGATTCATGTTTGAGGTCTTTTTTTTAGAGGTGTATGTAAAATAAGCTAACAAAAAAATAAATTTTTAATAGATTGTAGATTTCAAAGCTCAATGACAATGTTTTTACTGCCTCTAAAAACACATGAAAAATTGTATAATTTGTAGAATATTAAAAAAGTTATATTTCTATCATATTATCTGCAGTGGTTGCGAAACCTGGACATACATGGAGACAGCTAAAGATGAATATGTTAGTGAATTTGCAAATAAAATAAATATGAAGAGAAACTTTCTTCTAATTAAGACACAATTTTTTAAATGTTTTAGTTGTTATTGTTGTCGTTAAAGCATCAAAAACTGAATTTCTTGACTATTATTAATTTGTCAAACATATTTATGTTGAAATAAATCATTCTATTACATAGCCAAAGTTTGATTTTATTTTTTCCTTAAAAAATAATTTACATTTGTGGCGACCAAATTTGGGGATTTTAGTTGGTGCCCTTTTTAAAATTCGTAGTTTTTTAATTCTTGGTTAATTTAAAAAACACTTAATACTACATTTTTAATGGATTCTGGCATAAGGATTCCTTAGAAAACCAATAAAAGATTTTTTTACATTGATATATCAACTCTAACGCTACCATTATGTAAGTTATAAGGTAAAAACCAATTGGGAGTCAGAGTGGGGTAGATTTCCCCACTTGGGCACTTCGATTAAGGGCCTCTAAATAAATAACTAGAGATACATCAAATTCAATATCATTTTCTGAATCAACCATTGATCTCTCAGATGATATTTTTTCAGCAGCAGATTCTGTATTGTTGACTTGAACTAATTTGTATTAGGGTTATTGTTCCAACCTCCCATTTATCTAATTTATTAAAACAACTCATTGTGGTCTTGAGATAACTTATAATCAATAAATATGCCAAAGGTTTTATAGAATGCAATAAGTCTTTAGATAACTTAGTATTTCTCTGGATGCGTAAGATAAACTCAATGGAAAATGTTTTGCGTGGGTGATATAAAATTGGCACACCGTCTTTACTTATTGATTTGATAAAATCACTCACTTCAACGAAGAAACTCTGCCAATAATCCATAATAAATAGCTTAAGGCCCTAATGACATTTTGTCGACGGGCCTTTCAACTTCAGTAGCAGTAATAGTAGAAGGGTGAAGTCCCCTAGTGGCGTACACTAAAGGTTTTTAGGAAAAATAAAAAAAACTTTTTCGAAAAATATATCTTTATTTACGACTTAAATAAGTCAACAAACTTTAAAATCTAAATAAATAAACAAAAATGCAACTTCTGCATAAACATAAATTAAACTTTGGTGAAAATAAACGCAGTCTCTGCAAATGGTACCTAGTACCGGACAGACTTCACTTCGAACCCCTATCATCGGACAGTTTTAAAACATCTGACACCGATCACATTTATAGGCGTCTAAACGTTCTGGAATGTCAGCACAGGCTTCATGAGCCCACCCATGGCAGCTGGAGCACTGTATCCAGTCTTCATCGTAGTCCTCTAAGCACACTCCGCAAGTAGTTTTTTCTGTGTGAGGTGATTCAATTAATGGCTGCTTTTTCTTAGCTTTCCCTTCATCTTTGTTTTTGGCCTTTACTCCTTTGGCTTGTTTCTCCTTCTTTACAATTTTTCATCTAGCTTTTGCGCATTTGCTTTGTTCCCCTTCTTTTTCTATTGCAGTTTTAAAGTTGGTTTTAATCGTTTTCGCAGTAACCCCTGCTTGTCGTAAGAGGCGACTAAAAGGGGAGGCTTCTGTGCAGGACGTATCTCGTGCAGGAAAAACCTATCCTAAATCTTTCCTTTCACCTCCTTTTTTCTTCCTTCCCTTTCACTCCTTTTTTTCATTCTTCTCCCTTCGCTTTCTTTATCCTTACCTCTTTCTTCCCTCCCCTGCCGTTCAGTCCTGCACAGAGACTTTTGGCCCTCCCGTTGACGACTTTGGCATCTAACACGGCTTTCCTTGGACGATTATTGAATACCACTGCCTTGAGCTCCTGAGTGAAAGTGCGCCGGTTGTAATATCATAGTAGAAGGGTCTAGGGATGACAATAACCGGGTACCCTACTTTGAGAAAAGACTGGTTGCGTTCACGAGGGCCCGGACGTAAAATTGGCACTTTCCTACAACCACTTGCTGCGATGACCTCTCTCTCGGCAATGCACTATGCGAAGGTTGTCATGTCTAGCGTCGTGTGGGGTATCCCGCCGGGAGGGTCAACAGGGCGTCATGTTGTAGAACCAACTTGGATCACCCTGGGTCTACGATCCGAGTATTGTGCAGGTTGTCCCAAAAAAAAGGCATGGCCACCTCCATTGTCGCCGCTGACACCTTACTGTCCGCTAGCAACGTACTGCCGAACCCCGCTGGCAACTCACTGCCCGGCCCCTCACAGGGCCGTATTAATGAAAAGAGGCGGAAACGGATAAGGCCGTCCAGCCCTGTAATTGAAAAAGTCCAGAAAGTGGTGAGGCCCCAGCCCCGCTTCCTGGTAATGTCTAGAGTCGATGACGGTGAGACTCTGAAACGTGCCAGCCCATTTGTCTTCGAAAGAGTGATAAATGGTGCTGCAAAGTCAGAGGTCTCTATAAAAATACTGCGAGATGGCACTGTGATGATCCAGACCATAAATGACGTCCAGACTGTAAACGTAATGCGAATAACTGAGATATCGTTGAGCAATTCAGCCCATTTAAAGGTAAAGGTGGAGCCACACAGGTTCCTCAATGTTTGCAAGGGAGTGGTCACTTGCTATGACCTCGACTGCGTGAGCATTGAGGAGATCTGTGATGAGTTTGCACCTCAACATGTTACCGAAGTTTATAGAATAGTGACAAAAAAGAATGGCCAAGAAAAAAGACAGATGCCTATATCCTTACATTTGCGACTCCTACCCTTCCAAAGGAGGTTCGAGCAGGTTTCCACGTGCTTAGGGTCCGGCCGTATGTCCCCAATCCTCGGCGCTGTTTTCAGTGCCAGGACCCCCAGCGGGACGGGGTTTAGAACAGTCCCGCAGTAACCCCTGCTTGTCGTAAAAGGCGACTAAAAGGGGAGGTTTCTGTGCAGGACGTACCTCGTGCAGGAAAACCTATCCTAAATCTTTCCTTTCACCTCCTTTTTTCTTCCTTCCCTTTCACCCCTTTTTCATTCTTCTCCCTTCGCTTTCTTTATATTTACCTCTTTCTTCCCTTCCCCTGCCGTTCAGTCCTGCACAGAGACTTTTGGCCCCTCCGTTGACGACCCTGGCATCTAACACGGCTTTCCTTGGACGATTATTGGACACCACTGCTTTGAGCTCCCGAGTGAAAGTGCGCCGGTTGTAATATCATAGTAGAAGGGCCTTAGGGATGACAATAACCGGGTACCCTACTTTGAGAAAAGACCGGTTGCGTTCACGAGGGCCCGGACGTAAAATTGGCACTTTCCTACACCCACTTGCTGCGATGACCTCTCTCTCGGCGATGCCCTATGCGAAGGTTGTCATGTCTAGCGTCGTATGGGGCCTCTCGTCGGGAGAGTTAACAGGGCCATATGTGGTAGTACCAACATGGATCACCCTGGGTCTACGATCCGAGTACTGTGTAGGTTGTCCCCAAAAATGGCATGGCCACTTCTTTTGTCGCTGCTGACAACGTACTGTCCGCTGGCACCGTACTGCCCGCTGGCAACTCACTGCCCGGCCCCTCACAGGGCCGTAATACTGAAAAGAGGCGGAAACGGGTAAGGCCGTCCAGCCCTTTAATAATAGAAAACCAGGATGTGGTGAGGCCCCAGCCCCGCTTCCTGGTAATGTCTAGAGTCGATGACGGTGAGACTCTGAAACGTGCCAGCCCATTTATCCTCGAAAGAGTGATAAATGGTGCTGCAAAGTCAGAGGTCTCTATAAGAAAACTGCGAGATGGCACTGTGATGATCCAGACCATAAATGACGTCCAGACGGTAAACGTAATGCGAATAACTGAGATACCGTTGAGCAATACAGCCCATTTAAAGGTAAAGGTGGAGCCACACAGGTTCCTCAATGTTTGCAAGGGAGTGGTCACTTGCTATGACCTCGACTGCGTGAGCATTGAGGATATCTGTGATGAGCTTGCACCTCAACATGTTACCGAAGTTTATAGAATAGTGACAAAAAAGAACGGCCAAGAAAAAAAGACGGATACCTATATCCTTACATTTGCGACTCCTACTCTTCCAAAGGAGGTTCGAGCAGGTTTCCACGTGCTTAGGGTCCGGCCGTATGTCCCCAATCCTCGGCGCTGTTTTCAGTGCCAGGAATTTGGGCATACGAAGCTGAGATGCCGTGGAAAGCCAACCTGTGCGGATTGCGGTAAAGAGGCTCACGATACACCGTGTGAGTCTCCTAAGCTCTGCGTGAACTGCAAGGGTCCGCATTCCGCCTGGTCTCGGGCCTGTCCTAAATGGAAGGTGGAGAAAAAAGTCCTGGAGATTCAAACTGAAAAGAAGATTTCATATGCCCAGGCCCGCAAAGAATACTTATCCAGTCAAGCTCCGGTATTTCAGACATCATATAGTCAGATAGTCAGCCAAAATATAAATTGTCCCAACTGCCACTGCGCAGTCAACGTTTCAAAGCCATCTTCCCGACCTGTGCCTCTAGTCACTACTCGAGAAACTCCAGGCCAACAAGTGCCAAGATTTTTGCAGGTGGTGACGCCTCCAATGAGATCGTCCCCACCACCTATACCCCCGAGGTCTCCTCCTCGGGGCACTCTACCTATCCCTCCTCGGGGATCACCTCCGATCCCTCCTCGGGGATCACACACGAGCCCTCCTCGGGGAACACCCCCGAGCCCTCCTCGGGGAACACCCCCGAGCCCTCCTCGGGGATCCCCCCGAGCCCTCCTCGGGGAACCCCCCGAGCCCACCTCGGGGCCCAAAATTAAGTGCGGCCGTTGTCGAGCCGCTCAATCTCGCCTCTGTAACTTCGGAGGTAAGGATGAGCGGTGGTACAGGCGAGGCCGCAAAGGCGAATCCCACTGGTACCTTAAGGAAGGACCAGCGAGGGATCGCCGAGAAAATTATTTTGAAGAAAGCGTCGAAGGCCTTAACAAAGCCTTCGCGCAAGGATTCACTAACCCTGTCTCTCCAAGACAAATCAAAACCTCTCCTGAAGCGGGAGGTCCAGGAGAGACTGGGAAAAGCAAGAGGGCCCAAAAAGGCCATCAATCAATTTTTATATTTAAAAGATAACGTTATGGATTGCGAGGATAATTAAACTTTATATTGACAAATAATGTCGCTACTACAATGGAATTGTAGGGGTTTCTTTGCTCGTGTAGAGGAAATTAAACAAATAATTTCTTCCCTGCATCCTTACATCTTGTGTTTGCAGGAGACCCACTTCCGCCCAACTGACAACCCGATGCTTCGTGGGTACGATGTATATCGTACCGACAAGCCCATTTTTGATCGGGCTAGCGGAGGTGTGGCTATATTTGCACGTAGCAATATATATCATAAATCTGTAAATATTATATCCGATCTCCAAGTGATTGCTGTCAGAGTCTCCCATCCTATTGAAGTAACCGTATGCTGCATCTACCTCCCACCAGGTGAGCGTGTTTCAAAGAGGAACCTAGAGGCCCTCTTTATACAACTTCCCGCCCCCTATATCATCATGGGGGATTTTAACGCACACAACCTGGTGTGGGGTTCCAATTTTACAGACGCCCGTGGGAGGATGGTAGAGGATATTCTTGTCTCGGGAAGCCTGGTGTTAATGAACACTGGGACCCAGACACACTTCTCCACCTTCAATGGTGTATCCTCTGCCATCGACCTAACTCTATGTAGCCCCGGGATCGCTGCTCACTTCCTTTGGGAGGTTCACTCGGATCTATGTGGCAGCGATCACTTTCCCATTCTGCTTTCGCCACTTCACGATCCTCCCGGTATAGCACGGGCACCACACTGGGTTCTTAAACGTGCTGACTGGGACAAATTTCGCGAGCTCGCCGTATTTGATCAACCCCTTTCTCTTGACGTCGATGTGAATATAGACCATTTTACTTCGACGGTCATCATGGCGGCGAGGGAATCCATCCCTAAATCCTCGCCACATCCGCGCCACCGACCTGTTCCCTGGTGGAACGAGGAGTGTCGGTTGGCTATTTATGACCGTCGAAGGGCCCTACGTCTCTTCCATCGACGTCCTACTTTAGAGAATCTGGAGTCTTTCCGGATTCTACGTGCTCGAGCTCGCCGTATCATTCGTGAAAGCAGAAGAGAGTCTTGGAGACAGTTTATTTCTACCCTTACAATTTCCACTCCCACAACTAAGGTTTGGGACAATATTCGTAAATTACGTAGTAGCAAAAATACCAGTAATAATATACCTGCCCTCATGTCAAACGGTTCGCTTGTCTCCTCCCCTGTGGAGGTCGTCAATGTATTGGGCTCTATGTTCACCGCTATTTCTAGCACTGCAAGCTACTCTAACGAGTTTGCAGCGCTTAAGCGGAACATAGAGAGCCATTCTATTGACTTTGGTCAGAGCCGGGGGGAGGATTACAACTCCCCCTTTACAATGGATGAATTGACCTATGCCCTGTCTCAGGCGGGCAACACAGCTTCCGGTCCCGACGACATCCACTACGATATGTTGCGCCAGCTTCCTCCTGCTGGACAGACATATCTCTTGGACCTTTATAATAGTGTTTGGGGATCTCATCAATTCCCATCACTATGGAGGCAAGCAACCGTTATACCAATAATAAAAGTGGCAAGGATAAATTAGAGCCAACTAGTTATAGACCAATAGCCTTAACTAGTTGTGTATGCAAAATATTGGAAAAAATGATAAATAAACGATTAATATGGTATTTAGAATCCCGCAATCTACTATCAAATATCCAATGTGGTTTTCGCCGTAATCGATCCACGGTGGATCATCTCGTCCGTCTCGAGACGGCGGTTCGTGACGCCTTTCTCCACAAACATCATCTTTTGGCAGTTTTCTTTGATTTGGAGAAGGCTTACGATACCACGTGGCGGTACGGCATTTTAAAAACCCTTTTTAATTGGGGGTTCCGAGGGAACCTCCCTGTTTTTATATCTAATTTTATGTCAGATAGACACTTCCGGGTAAGGTTAAACAACACCTTATCCGATGATTTTATTCAAGAAAATGGGGTTCCTCAGGGCAGTACTCTAAGCTGTACGTTGTTCGCCATTGCAATTAATGGCATTGTGGACAACGTGCGGCTACCTGTCCGTTCATGCCTTTTTGTGGATGACTACGCAATTTATTGCAGTTCGTCGAGTCTCCACAGGGCTGAACGGCAGATACAACTCTCTGTAAATAATCTGTGGTCGTGGGCATCGCGAAATGGCTTTCGCTTCTCTGCAGCCAAGACGACGGTCGTCCACTTCCACAGATTACGTGGAATACAACCTGTCCCCAGTATTTTAATGAACCACGTTGTTTTACCAGTCTCAGAGACCGTAAGGTTTCTGGGACTTTTATTTGATTTTAAATTAACTTGGATCCCCCACATCAAAGACCTGAAAGCGAGGTGTATAAAAGCACTCAACCTGCTCAAAGTGGTAAGCGGTCGGTCCTGCGGTGCTGATAGCGAAACCTTGATGCGCCTGTATAGGGCCTTGGTAAGATCAAAACTAGACTACGGCAGTTTCGTTTACGGATCGGCGAGACCCTCGGCGTTAAAGATGCTGGATAGTGTCCACCATGCTGGTATACGACTGGCTACTGGTGCTTTTCGTACCAGTCCAGTCGTCAGCATCTGTGCCGACGCCGGTGAGCCCCCTCTCTCTTACCGGCGGTCCTATCTTCTGGCATCTTACGTGTCGAAACTACACTGCATGCCGGAGCATGTTGCCTACCGTCCTGTGTTTCATCCCCCTAACCGTGTCTTGTATGAAACCAAATGGCGTAGTACAAGGCCGGTTGGGATCAGGATGCTATCGGTTTTCGACACGTGTGGGATAGTCCTACCAAAGGCTATCCCCACATCCCCAGGTCGAGTTTCTCCCTGGAAGATACGCCTACCTCAATGCCATTTTGATCTTGCCAAGTTCCCTAAAGCGACCACCCCACCAATTATATATGAGAGGACCTTTTATGAGCTCCTCTCCACTCGCTTTCAGGGCTTTAAGCGCGTCTATACGGATGGCTCCAAGTGTGGGGCCTCCGTGGGATGCGCATTTGTTGTGGAGGGAAACCATTTTAAGTTTGGTTTACCAGGTGAATCCAGTGTTTTTACGGCTGAATTATACGCCATTTTTAAATCTCTGTGTTTTATTTATCGTAAGTGTCACCGTTCTGTGCTCATCTGCACGGATTCCATGAGTGCTCTGTTGGCATTGTCCACTCTCTACTCCTGGAATCCCCTCGTGCAGATGATACATGAGCAAATTTTAAAAATTGATTCATTAAACACCCGGCTCGCCTTTTGCTGGATTCCTGGTCACGCTGGTCTTTCAGGAAATGAACTTGCTGACCAGGCGGCCAAGGAGGCAGCACGCCTGCCTCCGGAGGCGAGTCTGGGTGTCATGTTTTTAGATCTAAAGGGTTATGTTCGGCGTGGGGTCTTACGCACCTGGCACGAGCAGTGGGTCTCGACCCCTGCTCAGAACAAGCTGCGGTCCATCAGGGACGGTGTGTCGCGATGGCCCTCTTCTATACGAAAGTCTAGAAGAGAGGAGGTCATCGTGACGAGACTCCGCGTCGGGCATACATTACTAACCCACGGATTTTTATTGAGAGGGGATCCACCTCCAGTGTGTGAATTTTGCGATGCTCCCCTTAGTGTGTACCACATTTTGGTGGAGTGTCGCAAATATGCCCCTATCCGCCTGGCTCTTGATTTTAAAGGTGACCTACGTTTTTTATTACGTGATAGCACGGATGGAGTTATTTGTTTACTCCGTTTTATACGCCAGGCGGATCTTTTTAATGCCATTTGAGTCACTTTTATAAAGTGACTCATCTGGATTTATCTCATATTGAGAACTTTTTAACATTTTAGTACATTTTAATATGTTTGTTCTGTCTTTTTAACGTATTATTTTAACATGTTTTAAGATTTTAATGTGTTATATTTTAATATGTTTGTTTTGTAATTTTAACGTAGTGTATACACCTGTGGTTTTATTTTAGCAGGTGTATCACTTCTTTTAATCTAATTGCCCATTTGAGCGCTCCTATGGAGTGCCTAAATGGGCTTTTTCTCATATTGAGAATATCTGTTTTTAATTGATATACAAATTTTAATATTGTATATTGTTTTATATTTTATGTTTCCACCTGTTTATTCTAACAGGTGGACTATGTGATGTCTCTCTCCCTAATGGAGATTTTACTGTGTGTGTAAATGTCAAGGCCCTAATGACCTCATTGTGTCGATGGGCCTCTAAACAATAATAATAATAATAATAATATGTTTGTTCTGTCTTTTTAACGTATTATTTTAACATGTTTTAAGATTTTAATGTGTTATATTTTAATATGTTTGTTTTGTAATTTTAACGTAGTGTATACACCTGTGGTTTTATTTTAGCAGGTGTATCACTTCTTTTAATCTAATTGCCCATTACAGCGCTCCTATGGAGTGTCTCAAATGGGTATTTTACTATATTGCTAACTATTATATTATATTAATATATTTTATTTTTTGTTTGTTTGTATATTGTGTATTCACCTGTATATTCTGCAGGTGAATTATTGTCTCCCCTATGGGGATTTTACTATATTTTTAATATCGTTCAAGGCCCTAATGACCTCAATGTGTCGATGGGCCTTTAAACCCCAACAATAATAATAATAATAATAATAATAATAATTCAGTGCCAGGAATTTGGGCATACGAAGCTGAGATGCCGTGGAAAGCCAACCTGTACGGATTGCGGTAAAGAGGCTCACGTTACACCGTGTGAGTCTCCTAAGCTCTACGTGAACTGCAAGGGTCCGCATTCCGTCTGGTCTCGGGCCTGTCCGAAATGGAAGGTGGAGAAAAAATTCCTGGAGATTCAAACTGAAAAGAAGATTTCATATGCCCAGGCCCGCAAAGAATACTTATCCAGTCAAGCTCCGGTATTTCAGACGTCATATAGTCAGATAGTCAGCCAAAATATAAATTGTCCCAACTGCCACTGCGCAGTCAACGTTTCAAAGCCATCTTCCCGAGCTGTGCCTCTTGTCACTACTCGAGAAACTCCAGGCCAACAAGTGCCAAGATTTTTACAGGTGGTGACGCCTCCAATGAGATCGTCTCCACCTCCTATACCCCCGAGGTCTCCTCCTCGGGGCACCCTACCGATCCCTCCTCGGGGATCACTTCCCGAGCCCTCCTCGGGGAACCCCCCCGAGCCCTCCTCGGGAAAACCCCCCGAGCCCACCTCGGGGCCCAAAATTAAGTGCGGCCGTTGTCGAGCCGCTCAATCTCGCCTCTGTAACTTCGGAGGTAAGAATGAGCGGTAGTACAGGCGAGGCCGCAAAGGCGAATCCCACTGGTACCTTGAGGAAGGACCAGCTAGGGATCGCCGAAAAAATTATTGAGAAGAAAGCGTCGAAGGCTTTAACAAAGCCTTCACGCAAGGATTCACCAACCCTGTCTCTCCAGGACAAATCAAAACCTCTCCTGAAGCGGGAGGTCCAGGAGAGACTGGGAAAAGCAAGAGGGCCCAAAAAGAGCATCAAACAATTTTTATATTTAAAAGATAACGTTATGGATTGCGAGGATAATTAAACTTTATATTGATAAATAATGTCGCTACTACAATGGAATTGTAGGGGTTTCTTTGCTCGTGTAGAGGAAATTAAACAAATAATTTCTTCCCTGCATCCTTACATCTTGTGTTTGCAGGAGACCCACTTCCGCCCAACTGACAGCCCGAGGCTTCGTGGTTACGATGTATATCGTACCGACAAGCCATTATTTGATCGGGCTAGCGGAGGTGTGGCTATACTTGCACGTTGCAATATCTATCATAAATCTATAAATATTGTATCTGATCTCCAAGTGATTGCTGTCAGAGTCTCTCTTCCAATCGAAGTGACCGTATGCTGCATCTACCTCCCACCAGGTGAACGTGTTTCAAAGAGGAGCCTAGAGGCCCTCTTTATACAACTTCCCGCCCCCTATATCATTTTGGGGGACTTTAACGCACATAACCTGGTGTGGGGGTCTAATTTTACAGACGCCCGTGGGAGGATGGTAGAGGATATTCTTGTCTCGGGAAACCTGGTGTTAATGAACACCGGGACCCAGACACACTTCTCCATCTTCAATGGTGTATCCTCTGCCATCGACCTAACTTTATGTAGCCCCGGGATCGCTGCTTATTTCCTTTGGGAGGTTCACTCGGATCTATGTGGCAGCGATCACTTTCCCATTCTGCTTTCGCCACTTCACGATCCTCCCGGTATAGCACGGGCACCACACTGGGTTCTTACACGTGCTGACTGGGATAAATTTCGCGAGCTCGCCGTATTTGATCAACCCCTTTCTCTTGACGTCGATGTGAATATAGACCATTTTACTTCGACGGTCATCATGGCGGCGAGGGAATACATTCCTAAATCCTTGCCACATCCGCGCCACCGACCTGTTCCCTGGTGGAACGAGGAGTGTCGGTTGGCTATTTATGACCGTCGAAGGGCCCTACGTCTCTTCCATCGACGTCCTACTTTAGAGAATCTGGAGTCTTTCCGAATTCTACGTGCTCGAGCTCGCCGTATCATTCGTGAAAGCAGAAGAGAGTCTTGGAGACAGAGTATCTCTACCCTTACTATTTCCACTCCCACAATTAAGGTTTGGGACAATATTCGTAAATTACGTAGTAGCAAAAATACCAGTAATAATATACCTGCCCTCATGTCAAACGGTTCGCTTGTCTCCTCCCCTGTGGAGGTCGTCATTGTATTTGGCTCTATGTTCACCGCTATTTCTAGCAATGCAAACTACTCTAATGAGTTTACAGCGCTTAAGCGGAACATAGAGCGCCATTCTATTGACTTTGGTCAGAGCCGGGGGGAGGATTACAACTCCCCCTTTACAATGGATGAATTGACCTATGCCTTGTCTCAGGCGGGCAACACAGATTCCGGTTCCGACGACATCCACTACGATATGTTGCGCCAGCTACCTCCTGCTGGACAGACATATCTCTTGGACCTTTATAATAGTGTTTGGGGATCTCATCAATTCCCATCACTATGGAGGCAAGCAACCGTTATACCAATACATAAAAGTGGCAAAGATAAATTAGAACCAACTAGTTATAGACCGATAGCCTTAACTAGTTGTGTATGCAAAATATTGGAAAAAATGATAAATAAACGATTAATATTGTATTTAGAATCCCGCAATCTATTATCAAATATTCAACGTGGTTTTCGCCGTAACCGATCTACGATGGATCATCTCGCCCGTCTCGAGACGGCGGTTCGTGACGCCTTTCTCCACAAACATCATCTTTTGGCAGTTTTCTTTGATTTGGAGAAGGCGTACGACACCACATGGCGGTACGGCATTTTAAAAACCCTTTTTAATTGGGGGTTCCGAGGGAACCTCCCTGTTTTTATATCTAATTTTATGTCAGATAGACACTTCCGGGTAAGGTTAAACAACACCTTATCCGATGATTTTATTCAAGAAAATGGGGTGCCTCAGGGTAGTACTCTAAGCTGTACGTTGTTCGCCATCACCATAAATGGCATTGTGGACAACGTGCGGCTACCTGTCCGTTCATGCCTTTTTGTGGATGACTACGCAATTTATTGCAGTTCGTCAAGTCTCCACAGGGCTGAACGGCAGATACAACTCTCTGTAAACAATCTGTGGTCGTGGGCATCGCGAAATGGCTTTCGCTTCTCTGAAGTCAAGACGACGGTCGTCCACTTCCACAGATTTCGCGGAATACAACAAGCCCCCAGTATTTTAATGAACCACGTTGTTTTACCAGTCTCAGAGACCGTAAGGTTTCTGGGACTTTTATTTGATTTTAAATTAACTTGGATCCCCCACATCAAAGACCTGAAAGCGAGGTGTATAAAAGCACTAAACCATCTCAAAGTTGTTAGCGGTCGGTCCTGGGGTGCTGATAGGGAAACTTTGATGCGCCTGTATAGGGCCTTGGTAAGATCTAAACTAGACGATGGCAGTTTCGTTTATGGATCGGCGAGACCCTCGGCGTTAAAGATGCTGGATAGTGTCCACCATGCTGGCATTCGACTGGCTACCGGTGCTTTTCGCACTAGTCCAGTCGTCAGCATCTGTGCCGACGCCGGTGATCCCCCTCTTTCTTATCGGCGGTCATATCTGCTGGCTTCATACGTGTCGAAACTGCATTGCATGCCAAAGCATGTTGCCTACCGTCCTGTGTTCCATCCCCCCAATCGTGTCTTGTATGAAACCAAATGGCGTAGTACAAAGCCGGTTGGGATCCGGATGCTATCAGTTTTCGACACGTGTGGGATAGTCCTGCCAAAGGCTATCCCCACATCCCCAGGTCGAGTTTCTCCCTGGAAGATACGCCTACCTCAATGCCATTTTGATCTTGCCAAATACCCTAAAGTGACCACCCCGCCGATTATATATGAGAGGACATTTAATGAACTCCTCTTCACTCGATTTCAGGGCTTTGAGCGCATTATACGGATGGTTCCAAGTGTGGGACCTCCGTGGGATGCGCATTTGTTGTGGAGGGAAACAATTTTAAATTTGGTCTACCTGGGGAATCCAGTCTTTTTATGGCTGAATTATACGCCATTTTTAAATCTCTGTATTTTGTTTATCGTAAGTGTCACCGTTATGTTCTCATCTGCACGGCATCCATGAGTGCTCTGTTGGTATTGTCCACTCTCTACTCCTGGAATCCCATTGTGCAGATGATACATGAGCAAATTTTAAAAATCGATTCATTACACACCCAGCTCGCCTTCTGCTGGATTCCTGGTCATGCCGGCCTCTCAGGGAATGAACTGGCGGACCAGGTGGCCAAGGAGGCAGCACGCCTGCCTACGGAGGCGTGTTTGGTTGTCATGTTTTTAGATCTAAAGGGTTATGTTCGGCTTGGGGTCTTACGCACCTGGCACGAGCAGTGGGTTTCGACTCCTGCTCAGAACAAGCTGATGTCCATAAGGGACGGTGTGTCGCGATGGCCCTCTTCTATACGAAAGTCTAGAAGAGAGGAGGTCATCGTGACAAGTCTCCGCGTCGGATACACATCGTTGACCCATGGTTTTTTATTGAGAGGGGATCCACCTCCAGTGTGTGAGTTTTGCGATGCTCCCCTTAGTGTGTACCACATTTTGGTGGAGTGCCGTAAATATGCCCCTATCCGCCTGGCTCTTTATTTTAAAGGTGACCTACGTTTTTTACTACGTGATAGTGCGGAAGGAGTTATTTGTTTACTCCGTTTTATACGCCAGGCGGATCTTTTTAATGCCATTTGAGTCACTTTTATAAAGTGACTCATCTGGATTTCATTTCATATTGAGAACTTTTTAACAAGTTAGTACATTTTAATCTGTTTGTTCTGTCTTTTTATTGTATTATTTTAACACGTTTTATAATTTTAATGTGTTATATTTTAACATGTTGGTTTTGTAATTAAAACGGAGTGCATACACCTGTGGTTTTATTTTAGCAGGTGTATCACTCCTTTTATTCTATTAGCCCATTTGAGCGCTCCTATGGAGTGTCTCGAATGGGCTTTTTCTCATATTGAGAATATATGTTTTTAATTGATATACAAATTTGTTATATTGTATATTGTTTTATATTTTATGTTTCCACCTGTTTATTCTAACAGGTGGACTATATGTGATTTGTCTCGTCCCTAATGGGGATTTTACCGTGTTTATTTTATTTTAAAGGCCCTAATGACCTCATTGTGTCGACGGGCCTCAAAACAATAATAATTCATCGTTTTCTTTTCCTTCTTAGCATTCTTTTCATTATCTTTTTTTTCGACAGCAAATTTGTATGGAGATGATGTCAAAATTTCACTTCTTTCCCATTTTCTTTTCCGAGCAGTTGATCGTTGTTTTTTTTGTTGCAGCATCTGGTAATAGAGACAATTTATGGACAATTTGAATAATATCTGGATCAAAGCTAGTCGATGGCTTGGGATTGTCGATTCTTGTTTCGTTTGTAGAATCTTGATGCCTCGTGGATTCTATAACAGCTGGATCAAAGCTAGTCGATGGCTTAGGACTGCCGATTCTTGTTTCGTGGGTGGAATCCTGAGGAGAGCCCGTGGATTCTTTTGAGATCAAATCGCAAGCTTTGGCGGTGCTTTCAGCTATCGCTAAATTAGCGGCAGATACGGGACCCTTTCCGCTGTTATCCGTAGTGTTTGAGGAATTCCCTGGTTCTTCTAATGGAATATTGGTCATGTCGGCTGCCAAATAATCCAGGTCGGAAAATAAATGTTTATCAAATGGGTAAATGCCTGTGCATTTTAACACAGATGCCGCAATATCCAGTCGAGCAACTTTTGTGAACGCTTCATTGACAAGACCAGCAATGTCGTAGTCGGTAATCCGAGATCCAGCATTTGCTCTCATCCATGTCGCATCGTTAGTTATAGGCATCTTTAAACGATTTCATGAATGTTCTATCTAATGGTTGGAGCTTGTGCGTGGTATGTGGCGGTAAGCTTATCAAATGAATGTGGTTTTCGCGACAAAAAATTATGACCGCCAGTGTCTTGTGGCTGTAGTGGCCATCCAGTAGAAGCAGCACAGGGCTCTCTTTAGTTGGGTGTGTTTTACAAACAGCTGCAACCAGTGTAGGAAGAAATCACTATTCATTCAACCTTTTGGCTGGGCCACACCCACACTTTCGGCCGGAGCATTAATCATGAGTCTATAATTAATTCTTTGCCTTGGAAACACGAAAAATAGCGGTATGAAGTGGCTGTTAGCGCTCATACAAAAAAAGACTTATATTTTTGCCCCTCTCAGCAGAAGTGAGCTTTCCTACTTGACGGACAGCCTTTTGGAGCAAGAACTTTTTGATGCTTATGCATACAGCTTACTCCAGTTTCATCGCAGTTGTAAATGTTGGAAGGTTTAAATTTGTGCAGTGTTATCAGTCTTTCAAGATCGTCATAAAAGAGATCTACTTGTGGTTTGTTAAACCCTACGGCCCGCATCATGCTTGTCGACTCTGGTGGTCGCAGCGATATGTCAGGATGTGAGCAGGAAAACCTATCCTAAATCTTTCTTTTCACCTCCTTTTTTCTTCCTTCCTTTCACCCCTTTTTTCATTCTTCTCCCTTCTCTTTCTCTCTCCTTACCTCTTTCTTCCCTTCCCCTGCCGTTCAGCCCTGCACAGAGACTTTTGTCCCTCCGTTGACGACCTTGGCAACTAACACGACTTTCCTTGGACGATTATTGGATACCACTGCTTTGAGCTCCTGAGTGAAAGTGCGCCGGTTGTAATATCTTAGTAGAAGGGCCTTAGGGATGACAATAACCGGGTACCCTACTTTGAGAAAAGACTGGTTGCGTTCACGAGGGTCCGGACGTAAAATTGGCACTTTCCTACACCCACTTGCTGCGATGACCTCTCTCCTGGCGCTGCCCCATGCGAAGGTTGTCATGTCTAGCGTCGTGTGGGGTTTCCCGTCAGGAGGGTTAACAGGGCCTCATGTGGTAGAACCAACTTGGATCACCCTGGGTCTACGATCCGCGTATTGTGCAGGTTGTCCCCCAAAAAGGCATGGCCACCACCACTGTCGCCGCTGACACCTTACTGTCCGCTAGCACCGTACTACTAAACCCCGCTGGCAACTCACTGCCCGGCCCCTTACAGGGCCGTATTAATGAAAAGAGGCGGAAACAGGAAAGGCCGTCCAGCCCTTTAATGGAAAAAGTCTAGGAAGTGTTGAAGCCCCAGCCCCGCTTCCTGGTAATGTCTCGAGTAGAGGAAAATGAAAATCTTAAGAGAGTAATCACATTTATCCTCGATAGAGTGATAAATGGCGCAGCACAGTCTGACGTATCAATAAGAAAACTGCGTGATGGCACGATCTTGATACAAACAATGACTGACATTCAGTCCTCAAAAGTAATGGCAATCTCGGAAATACCGTTGAGCAATACGTCTCATATACCGGTGAAGGTGGAACCTCACAGGTTTCTCAATGTTTGCAAGCGAGTGGTCACTTGCTATGACCTCGACTGCGTGAGCATTGAGGATATCTGTGAAGAACTTTCCCCTCAGCACGTCACCGAAGTGTACCGCATTGTCACAAAAAAGAACGGACAAGAGAAAAAAAACTGACACGTATATCCTTACTTTTGCGACTCCTACCCTTCCAAAGGAGGTCCGAGCAGGTTTCCACGTGCTCAGGGTTCGGCCGTATGTCCCTAACCCCCGGCGCTGTTTTCAGTGCCAGGAATTTGGGCATACGAAGCTGCGATGCCGTGGCAAGCCAACCTGTGCGGATTGTGGACAGGAGGCTCACGAAACACCGTGTGAGTCTCCTAAGTACTGCGTCAACTGCAAGGGTCCGCATTCCGCCTGGTCTCGGGCCTGTCGGAAATGGAAGGTAGAGAAAAAAGTCCTGGAAATACAAACTAAAAAAATATCTCATATGCCCAGGCACGTAAGGAATACGCATCTAGTCAGGCTTCGGTATTTCAAACCTCCTACAGCCAAATTGTAAGCCAGAACATTAATTGCCTCAACTGTCACTGCGCTGTTAATCTCGCAAAGACGTCCACGCGACCTGTGCCATCGGTCTCTTTTCCAGACATTCTTAATGTTAACGCGCCAACTAAGGTTGCGCCTAAATTACTTGTAGAGGCGAAACCTAGACAAAGATCGTCTACCCCACCTGTACCCCCGAGGAGCCCTCCTCGGGTACCTCCCCCGAGCCCGCCTCGGTGACCTCCCTTCCGCCCACCTCGGGGATCTCCCCCGAGCCCACCTCGGGAAACAAAAGAACTTGCGGCCGGGATTGGTTCGTCCGCTCTGGTCTCTGGGTCACCGGAGGTTAGAGTGGGTGGCAGAACGGGTGAGGCCGCAAAGGCGAATCCTGCTGGTGCCTGGAGAAAGGTCCAGCGAGGTGTCGCCGACATTAGTAATCATAAAAAAGCGTCGAAGGCTGTAACAAAGTCTTCGCGCTCAGAATCAACCCCCAAATCTCTTCTGGAGAAACAAAAGCCTCTCTTGAAACGAGAGGTCCAGGAGAGACTTGGCAAGGCCAGAGGACCTAAAAAGGTCCTTAACCAATTTTTAGTTTTAAGAGATAGTGATATGGATTGCGAGGATGAATAAATTTATATTTGTACTTAATGTCGCTACTACAATGGAATTGTAGGGGTTTTTATGCTAGTGTAGAGGAAATTAAACTACTAATTTCTTCCCTGCATCCTTCCATCTTGTGTTTGCAGGAGACCCACTTCCGCCCAACTGACAACCCGATGCTTCGTGGGTACGATGTATATCGTACCGACGAGCCCATTTTTGATCGGGCTAGCGGAGGTGTGGCTATATTTGCACGTAGCAATATATATCATAAATCTGTAAAAGTTATATCTAATCTCCAAGTGATTGCTGTCAGAGTCTCCCATCCTATTGAAGTAACCGTATGCTGCATCTACCTCCAACCAGGTGAGCGGGTTTCAAAGAGGAGCCTAGAGGCCCTCTTTATACAACTTCCCGCCCCATATATCATCATGGGGGATTTTAACGCACACAACCTGGTGTGGGGGTCCAGTTTTACAGACGCCCGTGGGAGGATGGTAGAGGATATTCTTGTCTTGGGAAGCCTGGTGTTAATGAACACTGGGACCCAGACACACTTCTCCTCCTTTAATGGTGTATCTCTGCTATCGACCTAACTTTATGTAGCCCCGGAATCTCTGCTTACTTCCTTTGGGAGGTTCATTCGGACCTATGTGGCAGCGATCACTTTCCCATTCTGCTTTCCTCATTACAAGATCCTCCTTGCTAATCACGGGTACCACAATGAGTGCTCAAACGTGCTGACTGCAATAAATTCCACGAGCTGGCCGTATTTCATGAAACCCATTCTGCTGACGTCGAGGTTAATGTTGGCTATTTTACTTCGACGGTCATCATGGCGGCGAGGGAATCCATCCCTAAATCCTCGCCACATCCGCGCCACCGACCTGTTCCCTGGTGGAACGAGGAATGTCCGTTGGCTATTTCTAACCGTCGAAGGGCTTTACGTCTCTTCCATCGACGTCATACTTTGGAGAATCTTGAGTCTTTCCGGATTCTACGTGCTCGAGCTCGCCATGTCATTCGTGAAAGCAGAAGAGAGTCTTGGAGACAATTTATTTCTACCCTTACTATTTCCACTCCCACAACTAAGGTTTGGGACAATATTCGTAAATTACGTAGTAGCAAAAATACCATAAATAATATACCTGCCCTCATGTCAAATGGTTCGCTTGTCTCCTCCCGTGTGGAGGTCGTCAATGTATTGGGCTCTATGTTCAGCGCTATTTCCAGCACTGCGAGCTACTCTATTGAGTTTGCTGCGCATAAGCAGAAAGTAGAGCGCCATTCTATTGACTTTGGTCATAGCCGGGGGGAGGATTATAACTCCCCCTTTACAATGGATGAATTAAACTATGCCTTGTCTCAGGCGGGCAACACAGCTTCCGGTCCCGACGACATCCACTACGATATGTTGCGCCAGCTACCTCCTGCTGGACAGACATATCTCTTGGACCTTTATAATAGTGTTTGGGGATCTCATCAATTCCCATCACTATGGAGGCAAGCAACCGTTATACCAATACATAAAAGTGGCAAAGATAAATTAGAACCAACTAGTTATAGACTGATATCCTTAACTAGTTGTGTATGCAAAATATTGGAAAAAATGATAAATAAACGATTAATATTGTATTTAGAATCCCACAATCTACTATCTGATATACAATGTGGTTTCCGCCGTAACCGATCCACGGTAGATCATCTTATCCGCCTAGACACAGCAGTTCGCGACGCCTTCCACCATAAACAGCACCTCTTAGCTGTCTTCTTTGATTTGGAGAAGGCGTACGATACCACATGGCGGTACGGCATTTTAAAAACCCTTTTTAATTGGGGTTCCGGGGGAACCTCCCTGTTTTTATAGCTAATTTTATGTCAGATAGACACTTCCGAGTAAGGTTAAATAACACCTTATCCGATAATTTTATTCAAGAAAATGGGGTGCGTCAGGGCAGTACTCTGAGCTGTACGTTTTTCGCCATCGCAATAAATGGCATTGTGGACAACGTGCGGCTACCTGTCCGTTAATGGCTTTTTGTGGATGACTACGCAATTTATTGCAGTTCGTCGAGTCTCCACAGGTCTGAACGGCAGATACAACTCTCTGTAAACAATCCGTGTTCGTGGGCATCGCGTAATGGCTCTCGCTTCTCTGCAGCCAAAACGACGGTCGTCCACTTCCATAGATTGCGTGGATTACATCCAGCCCCGAACGTTTTAATGAATAACGTTGTTTTACCTGTATCAGAAACTGTAAGGTTCTTGGGACTTTTATTTGATTTTAAACTAACTTGGATCCCCCACATCAAAGACCTGAAAGCGAGATGTGTCAAAGCACTAAATCTGCTTAAAGTTGTTAGTGGTCGCTCATGGGGTGCGGATAGGGAAACCTTAATGCGCCTCTATAGAGCCTTGGTGAGATCAAAACTTGATTACGGCAGTTTTGTTTATGGTTCAGCTAGACCTTCGGCATTAAAGATGCTAGATAGTGTACACCATGCTGGTATTCGACTGGCAACTGGTGCATTTCTTACCAGTCCAGTCGTCAGCATCTGTGCCAACGCCGGTGAACCCCCTCTTTCTTACCGGCGGTCATATCTGCTGGCTTCATACGTGTCGAAACTGCATTACATGCCAAAGCATGTTGCCTACCTATATCATAAATCCCCCTGCGGGACGGGGTTTAGAATAGTCCCGCAGTAACCCCTGCTTGTCGTAAGAGGCGACTAAAAGGGGAGGCTTTTGTGCAGGACGTACCTCGTGCAGGAAAAACCTATCCTAAATCTTTCCTTTCACCTCCTTTTTATTCCTTCCCTTTCACCCCTTTTTTTCATTCTTCACCCTTCGCTTTCTCTCTCCTTACCTCTTTCTTCCCTTCCCCTGCCGTTCAGTCCTGCACAGAGACTTTTGGCCCTCCCGTTGACGACCCTGGCATCTAACACGGCTTTCCTTGGACGATTATTGAATACCACTGCCTTGAGCTCCTGAGTGAAAGTGCGCCGGTTGTAATACCATAGTAGAAGGGCCTAGGGATGACAATAACCGGGTACCCTACTTTGTGAAAAGACCGGTTGCGTTCACGAGGGCCCGGACGTAAAATTGGCACTTTCCTACACCCACTTGCTGCGATGACCTCTCTCTCGGCGATGCCCTATGCGAAGGTTGTCATGTCTAGCGTCGTATAGGGCCTCTCGTCGGGACAGTTAACAGGGCCATATGTGGTAGTACCAACATGGATCACCCTGGGTCTACGATCCGAGTACTGTGTAGGTTGTCCCCAAAAATGGCATGGCCACTTCTTTTGTCGGTACTGACAACATACTGTCCGCTGGCACCGTACTGCCAAACCACGCTGGCAACTCACTGCCCGGCCCCTCACAGGGCCGTAATACTGAAAAGAGGCGGAAACGGGTAAGGCCGTCCAGCCCTTTAATAATAGAAAACCAGGATGTGGTGAGGCCCCAGCCCCGCTTCCTGGTAATGTCTAGAGTCGATGACGGTGAGACTCTGAAACGTGCCAGCCCATTTATCCTCGAAAGAGTGATAAATGGTGCTGCAAAGTCAGAGGTCTCTATAAGAAAACTGCGAGATGGCACTGTGATGATCCAGACCATAAATGACGTCCAGACGGTAAACGTAATGCGAATAACTGAGATACCGTTGAGCAATACAGCCCATTTAAAGGTAAAGGTGGAGCCACACAGGTTCCTCAATGTTTGCAAGGGAGTGGTCACTTGCTATGACCTCGACTGCGTGAGCATTGAGGATATCTGTGATGAGCTTGCACCTCAACATGTTACCGAAGTTTATAGAATAGTGACAAAAAAGAATGGCCAAGAAAAAAAGACGGATACCTATATCCTTACATTTGCGACTCCTACTCTTCCAAAGGAGGTTCGAGCAGGTTTCCACGTGCTTAGGGTCCGGCCGTATGTCCCCAATCCTCGGCGCTGTTTTCAGTGCCAGGAATTTGGGCATACGAAGCTGAGATGCCGTGGAAAGCCAACCTGTGCGGATTGCGGTAAAGAGGCTCACGATACACCGTGTGAGTCTCCTAAGCTCTGCGTGAACTGCAAGGGTCCGCATTCCGCCTGGTCTCGGGCCTGTCCTAAATGGAAGGTGGAGAAAAAAGTCCTGGAGATTCAAACTGAAAAGAAGATTTCATATGCCCAGGCCCGCAAAGAATACTTATCCAGTCAAGCTCCGGTATTTCAGACATCATATAGTCAGATAGTCAGCCAAAATATAAATTGTCCCAACTGCCACTGCGCAGTCAACGTTTCAAAGCCATCTTCCCGACCTGTGCCTCTAGTCACTACTCGAGAAACTCCAGGCCAACAAGTGCCAAGATTTTTGCAGGTGGTGACGCCTCCAATGAGATCGTCCCCACCACCTATACCCCCGAGGTCTCCTCCTCGGGGCACTCTACCTATCCCTCCTCGGGGATCACCTCCGATCCCTCCTCGGGGATCACACACGAGCCCTCCTCGGGGAACACCCCCGAGCCCTCCTCGGGGAACCCCCCGAGCCCTCCTCGGGGAACCCCCCCGAGCCCACCTCGGGGCCCAAAATTAAGTGCGGCCGTTGTCGAGCCGCTCAATCTCGCCTCTGTAACTTCGGAGGTAAGGATGAGCGGTGGTACAGGCGAGGCCGCAAAGGCGAATCCCACTGGTACCTTAAGGAAGGACCAGCGAGGGATCGCCGAGAAAATTATTTTGAAGAAAGCGTCGAAGGCTTTAACAAAGCCTTCCCGCAAGGATTCACCAACCCTGTCTCTCCAAGACAAATCAAAACCTCTCCTGAAGCGGGAGGTCCAGGAGAGACTGGGAAAAGCAAGAGGGCCCAAAAAGGCCATCAATCAATTTTTATATTTAAAAGATAACGTTATGGATTGCGAGGATAATTAAACTTTATATTGATAAATAATGTCGCTACTACAATGGAATTGTAGGGGTTTCTTTGCTCGTGTAGAGGAAATTAAACAAATAATTTCTTCCCTGCATCCTTACATCTTGTGTTTGCAGGAGACCCACTTCCGCCCAACTGACAACCCGATGCTTCGTGGGTACGATGTATATCGTACCGACAAGCCCATTTTTGATCGGGCTAGCGGAGGTGTGGCTATATTTGCACGTAGCAATATATATCATAAATCTGTAAATATTATATCCGATCTCCAAGTGATTGCTGTCAGAGTCTCCCATCCTATTGAAGTAACCGTATGCTGCATCTACCTCCCACCAGGTGAGCGTGTTTCAAAGAGGAGCCTAGAGGCCCTCTTTATACAACTTCCCGCCCCCTATATCATTTTGGGGGATTTTAACGCACACAACCTGGTGTGGGGTTCCAATTTTACAGACGCCCGTGGGAGGATGGTAGAGGATATTCTTGTCTTGGGAAGCCTGGTGTTAATGAACAGTGGGATCCAGACACACTTCTCCACCTTTAATGGTGTATCCTCTGCCATCGACCTAACTCTATGTAGCCCCGGGATCGCTGCTCACTTCCTTTGGGAGGTTCACTCGGATCTATGTGGCAGCGATCACTTTCCCATTCTGCTTTCGCCACTTCACGATCCTCCCGGTATAGCACGGGCACCACACTGGGTTCTTAAACGTGCTGACTGGGATAAATTTCGCGAGCTCGCCGTATTTGATCAACCCCTTTCTCTTGACGTCGATGTGAATATAGACCATTTTACTTCGACGGTCATCATGGCGGCGAGGGAATCCATCCCTAAATCCTCGCCACATCCGCGCCACCGACCTGTTCCCTGGTGGAACGAGGAGTGTCGGTTGGCTATTTATGACCGTCGAAGGGCCCTACGTCTCTTCCATCGACGTCCTACTTTAGAGAATCTGGAGTCTTTCCGGATTCTACGTGCTCGAGCTCGCCGTATCATTCGTGAAAGCAGAAGAGAGTCTTGGAGACAGTTTATTTCTACCCTTACAATTTCCACTCCCACAACTAAGGTTTGGGACAATATTCGTAAATTACGTAGTAGCAAAAATACCAGTAATAATATACCTGCCCTCATGTCAAACGGTTCGCTTGTCTCCTCCCCTGTGGAGGTCGTCAATGTATTGGGCTCTATGTTCACCGCTATTTCTAGCACTGCAAGCTACTCTAACGAGTTTGCAGCGCTTAAGCGGAACAAAGAGCGCCATTCTATTGACTTTGGTCAGAGCCGGGGGGAGGATTACAACTCCCCCTTTACAATGGATGAATTGACCTATGCCCTGTCTCAGGCGGGCAACACAGCTTCCGGTCCCGACGACATCCACTACGATATGTTGCGCCAGCTTCCTCCTGCTGGACAGACATATCTCTTGGACCTTTATAATAGTGTTTGGGGATCTCATCAATTCCCATCACTATGGAGGCAAGCAACCGTTATACCAATATATAAAAGTGGCAAGGATAAATTAGAGCCAACTAGTTATAGACCGATAGCCTTAACTAGTTGTGTATGCAAAATATTGGAAAAAATGATAAATAAACGATTAATATGGTATTTAGAATCCCGCAATCTACTATCAAATATCCAATGTGGTTTTCGCCGTAATCGATCCACGGTGGATCATCTCGTCCGTCTCGAGACGGCGGTTCGTGACGCCTTTCTCCACAAACATCATCTTTTGGCAGTTTTCTTTGATTTGGAGAAGGCTTACGATACCACGTGGCGGTACGGCATTTTAAAAACCCTTTTTAATTGGGGGTTCCGAGGGAACCTCCCTGTTTTTATATCTAATTTTATGTCAGATAGACACTTCCGGGTAAGGTTAAACAACACCTTATCCGATGATTTTATTCAAGAAAATGGGGTTCCTCAGGGCAGTACTCTAAGCTGTACGTTGTTCGCCATTGCAATTAATGGCATTGTGGACAACGTGCGGCTACCTGTCCGTTCATGCCTTTTTGTGGATGACTACGCAATTTATTGCAGTTCGTCGAGTCTCCACAGGGCTGAACGGCAGATACAACTCTCTGTAAATAATCTGTGGTCGTGGGCATCGCGAAATGGCTTTCGCTTCTCTGCAGCCAAGACGACGGTCGTCCACTTCCACAGATTACGTGGAATACAACCTGTCCCCAGTATTTTAATGAACCACGTTGTTTTACCAGTCTCAGAGACCGTAAGGTTTCTGGGACTTTTATTTGATTTTAAATTAACTTGGATCCCTCACATCAAAGACCTGAAAGCGAGGTGTATAAAAGCACTCAACCTGCTCAAAGTGGTTAGCGGTCGGTCCTGGGGTGCTGATAGGGAAACCTTGATGCGACTGTATAGGGCCTTGGTAAGATCGAAACTAGACTACGGCAGTTTCGTTTACGGATCGGCGAGACCCTCGGCGTTAAAGATGCTGGATAGTGTCCACCATGCTGGTATACGACTGGCTACTGGTGCTTTTCGTACCAGTCCAGTCGTCAGCATCTGTGCCGACGCCGGTGAGCCCCTCTCTCTTACCGGCGGTCCTATCTTCTGGCATCTTACGTGTCGAAACTACACTGCATGCCGGAGCATGTTGCCTACCGTCCTGTGTTTCATCCCCCTAACCGTGTCTTGTATGAAACCAAATGGCGTAGTACAAGGCCGGTTGGGATCAGGATGCTATCGGTTTTCGACACGTGTGGGATAGTCCTACCAAAGGCTATCCCCACATCCCCAGGTCGAGTTTCTCCCTGGAAGATACGCCTACCTCAATGCCATTTTGATCTTGCCAAGTTCCCTAAAGCGACCACCCCACCAATTATATATGAGAGGACCTTTTATGAGCTCCTCTCCACTCGCTTTCAGGGCTTTAAGCGCGTCTATACGGATGGCTCCAAGTGTGGGGCCTCCGTGGGATGCGCATTTGTTGTGGAGGGAAACCATTTTAAGTTTGGTTTACCTGGTGAATCCAGTGTTTTTACGGCTGAATTATACGCCATTTTTAAATCTCTGTGTTTTATTTATCGTAAGTGTCACCGTTCTGTGCTCATCTGCACGGATTCCATGAGTGCTCTGTTGGCATTGTCCACTCTCTACTCCTGGAATCCCCTCGTGCAGATGATACATGAGCAAATTTTAAAAATTGATTCATTAAACACCCGGCTCGCCTTTTGCTGGATTCCTGGTCACGCTGGTCTTTCAGGAAATGAACTTGCTGACCAGGCGGCCAAGGAGGCAGCACGCCTGCCTCCGGAGGCGAGTCTGGGTGTCATGTTTTTAGATCTAAAGGGTTATGTTCGGCGTGGGGTCTTACGCACCTGGCACGAGCAGTGGGTCTCGACCCTGCTCAGAACAAGCTGCGGTCCATCAGGGACGGTGTGTCGCGATGGCCCTCTTCTATACGAAAGTCTAGAAGAGAGGAGGTCATCGTGACGAGACTCCGCGTCGGGCATACATTACTAACCCACGGATTTTTATTGAGAGGGGATCCACCTCCAGTGTGTGAATTTTGCGATGCTCCCCTTAGTGTGTACCACATTTTGGTGGAGTGTCGCAAATATGCCCCTATCCGCCTGGCTCTTGATTTTAAAGGTGACCTACGTTTTTTATTACGTGATAGCACGGAGGGAGTTATTTGTTTACTCCGTTTTATACGCCAGGCGGATCTTTTTAATGCCATTTGAGTCACTTTTATAAAGTGACTCATCTGGATTTATCTCATATTGAGAACTTTTTAACATTTTAGTACATTTTAATATGTTTGTTCTGTCTTTTTAACGTATTATTTTAACATGTTTTAAGATTTTAATGTGTTATATTTTAATATGTTTGTTTTGTAATTTTAACGTAGTGTATACACCTGTGGTTTTATTTTAGCAGGTGTATCACTTCTTTTAATCTAATTGCCCATTTGAGCGCTCCTATGGAGTGTCTCAAATGGGCTTTTTCTCATATTGAGAATATCTGTTTTTAATTGATATACAAATTTTAATATTGTATATTGTTTTATATTTTATGTTTCCACCTGTTTATTCTAACAGGTGGACTATGTGATGTCTCTCTCCCTAATGGAGATTTTACTGTGTGTGTAAATGTCAAGGCCCTAATGACCTCATTGTGTCGATGGGCCTCTAAACAATAATAATAATAATAATAATAATGTTGCCTACCGTCCTGTGTTCCATCCCCCCAATCGTGTTTTGTATGAAACCAAATGGCGTAGTATAAAGCCGGTTGGGATCCGGATGCTATCGGTTTTCGACACGTGTGGGATAGTCCTGCCAAAGGCTATCCCCAGGTCGAGTTTCTCCCTGGAAGATACGCCTTCCGAAATGCCATTTTGATCTTGCCAAATTTCCTAAAGCGACCACCCCACATGTTATTTATGAGAGGACCTTTAACAAGCTCCTCTCCGCTCGCTTTAATGGTTTTCAGCGCATCTACACGGATGGTTCCAAGTGTGGGGCCTCTGTGGGGTGCGCCTTTGTTGTGGAGGGAAATAATTTTAAATTTGGTTTACCTGGTGAATCCAGTGTTTTTACGGCAGAACTGTGTGCTATTTTTAAATCATTATGTTTTGTTTATCGAAATTGTCACCGTTCTGTTCTCATCTGCACGGATTCCATGAGTGCTCTTTTGGCATTGACCACTCTGTACTCCTGGAATCCACTCGTGCAGATGATACACGAACAAATTTTAAAAATTGTTTCTTTAAGCACCCAGCTCGCCTTCTGCTGGATTCCTGGTCATGCCGGTCTTTCAGGAAATGAACTGGCGGACAAGGCGGCCAAGGAGGCGGTCCATCTGCCTCCTGAGGCGGGTTTGGGTGTCATGTTTTTTAGACCTGAAGGGTTATGTTCGTCGTGGGGTCTTACGCACCTGGCACGAGCAGTGGGTTTCGACCCCTGCTCAGAACAAGCTGCGGTCCATCAGATACGGTGTGTCGCGATGGCCCTCTTCTATACGAAAGTCTAGAAGAGAGGAGGTCATCGTGACGAGACTCCGCGTCGGGCATACATTACTAACCCACGGATTTTTATTAAGAGGGGATCCACCTCCAGTGTGTGATCTTTGCGATGCTCCCCTTAGTGTGTACCACATTTTGGTGGAGTGTCGCAAGTATGCCCCTATTCGCCTGGCTCTAGATTTTAATGGTGACCTTCGTTTTTTACTACGCGACAGTGCGGATGGAGTCATATGTTTACTCCGTTTTATACGCCAGGCGAATCTTCTAAACGCCATTTGAGTCACTTTTATAAAGTGGCTCATTTGGATTCTATCTCATATTGAGACTATTTTAACATGTCGTGTCCTTTTAACATATTTTACTTTAACATGTTTTGTTATCTTAACGTGTTATTTTAATATGTTTGTTTTGTACTTTTAAAGTAGTGTATACACCTGTGTTTTTTTTAGCAGGTTTATCACTCTTTTATATTATATTGTTTATTTACCTGCATATGCAGGTGAATTATTATGACTCTCCCCTATGGGGATTTTACAATGTTTTTTATATGGTAAAAAGCCCTAATGACCTCATTGTGTCGATGGGCCTATAAAACATAATAATAATATTTCCAATACAGCAACTAATGATTGCCCTACGATTTTATGCCATGGGAAGCTTCCAGGTAATACTTTAATGTAAATTGTTTTGTTTAAAAATTAATTTTAATAATACCAAACTAAAATAGGGCTTATGTCAGGACGTGTTTGTTTTTTGAGAGGGAATCACTAATTTAAATTGTATAACTCTATTAATTTTACTAATTTTATTATGTAGGTTTTTATATGTAGTATTTGATGAAGGTTATGATTTTTGTTGAACTAATATTTATACAGTAAGATAACCTAAATGTTAGTACTGTACACCTACCTTTTGATACAATCATACACTCTTCGTTTGAAGTTAACTTATAACAAGTACTTTGACAACAAATGCATATTTTCAAAATGGCTTTGTACTTAATAAAAAGATTTGTAAATAGTCAAATAGTCGTTGTACTTCCTATTTTTTATATAATAACGTTTAATGAAAAAATAATGGCAATGCTATTCCAAACATGTTGTGAAAATATAGTAACCTTTTATATTATTTTTTCTAGATTGTTAGTGGGGACTTGTTCAACGTAGACCAGTCAACTGTATCTCGGGTTGTTAGGAAAATCTCCATTCTGTTAGCGGACAATGTTTGGCATGTGCTGAAGTTTCCAACTGGAGGGGCTGAACTGGTAGCTGTGAACTTGCAGTTCTATAACAAAGCCAACTTCCCTGGTGTGTTAGGCTGTATAGACTGCACCCACATTGCAGTTCAGAACCCCGGTGGACCTAATGGAGAAGTTTTCAGGTAACCCTTATGATATGCTAAACTAAATATAGGACAGACATAATTTTCTGATAAAAACAAAGTTTCATCTCAAACAAAATTCAAACAATAATAGAACCTAGGGCTATTTTACATAGACCAATATTATTTGTATAGTTACTGAGAACTTTTATTTGTATACATCTAGTTAGGCAAAACTTCAATCTCATTAGTAAGTACCTATTAGGCCTACACACTAGGCCTAAATTTGTCATCATATTGTAGACATAATTAAGTTTAAAGTAAGCTTGGTTAGTGAACAGCAAACTAAAATACTCTCGCTGGCAGGCCTACTTTTGAAGGGTAGTACTAAATATAATTTTTCTTTTTAATTACACAACACCAACTTCACAGAAGTGAACACACAAAACAAAACCAAAATCCAGGCGGGATGCCCTTATTAAAATTTATACAAAAAACTATTTAAATATTTCAATGGGTAAATTTGGACAAATACTATTAGTCAAAACTTTAGATATTTACTATTGAAAAAAAACTATAGACATCTACAATTTTAAGAAAACTATTGAATTTACTTTAAAGAAAAACTTTAGAAATTAACTATTGAGAACATTTTTTGAAATTTACTATTGAGAAAAACTTTAGAAATTTACCTCTGGAAAAAACTATTAAACATTAGTTTTGGTAAAAACTATTAAAAATTACTTCTGGGGAAAAATATTAAAAATTAATTTTGAAATAACTATTAAAAATTACTTCTGGGAAAAACTATTAAAATTTACTTTTGAGAAAAACTTTAGAAAATTTATTATTGAAAAAACACCCCAAAAACAAATAAGTGAAAATAAAGTTGCATTTAAAATCATTTTAAATCATTATTCAAACTTATTAAATGATATATATACATATATATTATAACGATCCTTATTAAATTATTGTACTGTTATGTAGAGTTAATCTTATATAAGCACAAAATTATGTACTCTCATAAACAATCAGCTTAAATAAGATTAGCAAGATTCATGAAAATAAATAATAATCTTCCGCCAGTTCATGTAACCATTTGACAACATTCCTCCACTTTAAAGTTGTGTGCCACCAAAAAATGCATTTAGCCAAGTGAACAATTTGTGAATGCATATCCACCTGCTGTTACCAAACAAGCAGAAACTTGTCCAATTTTTGGGTCATCAGTTCAGACTTGGGGCTGAGTGATTTACACTTGTTCACTCAGCTGAAGGCATTTTTGATGGCACACAATTTCAAAGTGAAGTAAAGGATAATTTTTATAATCTTAGTGGGACAAGATGACATTGAATTGAACGTACACAAATTTATAATATAACTCACCAAAGAGTGATGCCATAGTATGTTTGTTTTATTCGAATGATATAATATGGACCTAAAGACACATTCCAAGTTAATGAAATTATTTGGCATTTCTAATTAGTTACAATTTTACCTGCCGCGGTTTAAGGTGTTGTTCTTGTCGGTGACTAGACTGCCGATGACTTGGAAGTCGAGGTTCGAATCTTGGTCGGATGTAACGAGAGTGGCTTTTACTAAATGATTTTCCACTCTGCCTCCACATAATGTGGGTACACTTCCTCTGAATCCAACCTTCCTATTTCAGATCACTTTAGAGTAGTTAGTAAATAAGTGTATAAGCTAAACAGATGGTAAAACATGTTGCTAAGAAATATATTAAAAGGTTTGTTTAGTAAAAAAATAAATTATAAATAAGATGTATACCAATGTAAAAAAATTAGTTTATATGCCAGTACAAATTGTTGACAAATGTCAATTCACCCTTTTAAGGTTTTAAGTTTTCTTTTATATGTTTCCATCACTTTTTCCTGTAATTTCTTCCAAACATATATTCTATTAGTGTATTTTAGAATTATATCACAACTATTGATAATCAAAATCAATTAAATTAAAAGGATGACCCTGTGCCTCAATATTTTTTAAATGGGTATGTGTAACTCAAACAGGTAATAAGAATAGGTGCTTAAAAAAAAAGAGGACAAAAGTGCTACTCTCGCAGGCAGATTTCATGGACTTTCTTATATATATATACAAATACAATTATATTATTCTAATTACTCTTTAACCTAAATACCCCCTGCGGGACGGGGTTTAGAATAGTCCCGCAGTAACCCCTGCTTGTCGTAAGAGGCGACTAAAAGGGGAGGCTTCTGTGCAGGACGTACCTTGTGCAGGAAAACCTATCCTAAATCTTTCCTTTCACCTCCTTTTTTCTTCCTTCTCTTTCACTCCTTTTTTTTCATTCTTATCCCTTCTCTTTCTCTCTCCTTACCTCTTTCTTCCCTTCCCTTGCCGTTCAGTTCTGCACAGAGACTTTTGGCCCCTCCGTTGACGACCCTGGCATCTAACACGGCTTTCCTTGGACGATTATTGGACACCACTGCTTTGAGCTCCTGAGTGAAAGTGCGCCGGTTGTAATATCATAGTAGAAGGGCCTAGGGATGACAATAACCGGGTACCCTACTTTGAGAAAAGACTGGTTGCGTTCACGAGGGCCCGGACGTAAAATTGGCACTTTCCTACACCCACTTGCTGCGATGACCTCTCTCTCGGCGATGCCCTATGCGAAGGTTGTCATGTCTAGCGTCGTATGGGGCCTCTCGTCGGGAGAGTTAACAGGGCCATATGTGGTAGTACCAACATGGATCACCCTGGGTCTACGATCCGAGTACTGTGTAGGTTGTCCCCAAAAATGGCATGGCCGCATCTTTTGTCGCTGCTGACAACTTACTGTCCGCTGGCACCGTACTGCCCGCTGGCAACACACTGCCCGGCCCCTTACAGGGCCGTAATACTGATAAACGGCGGAAACGGGTAAGGCCGTCCAGCCCTGAATTGGAAAAAATCCAGGAAGTGGTGAGGCCCTTGCCCCGCTTCCTGGTAATGTCTCGAGTGGATGAAAGTGAGAACCTCAGACGTGTCAGCCCATTTGTCCTCGAAAGAGTGATAAGTGGAGCTGCCGGGTCTGGAGTTTCAATTAGAAAACTGCGCGATGGCACGATAATGATACAGACTGACAATGACATCCAGACTACTAAAATAATGGCACTAACTGAGATACCGTTGAGCCCCTCAAACCATTTAAAGGTGAAGGTGGAACCTCATAGGTTCCTCAATGTTTGCAAGGGAGTGGTCACTTGTTATGACCTCGACTGCGTGAGCATTGAGGATATCTGTGAGGAGCTTTCCCCTCAACATGTCACCGAAGTATATAGGATCACCACCAAAAGGAATGATGTTGTAAAGAAAACTGATACATATATATTAACATTTGCGACTCCTACTCTACCAAAGGAGGTCCGAGCTGGCTTCCACGTGCTTAGAGTCCGGCCGTATGTCCCCAACCCTCGGCGCTGTTTTCAGTGCCAGGAATTTGGGCATACGAAGCTGCGATGCCGTGGTAAGCCTACCTGTGCAGATTGTGGACGGGAGGCTCATGACACACCATGCAAGTCTCCCAAATTCTGTGTCAATTGCAAGGGTCCGCATTCTGCTTGGTCTCGGTCCTGTCCGAACTGGAAGGTAGAGAAAGGAATCCTGGAGATCCAAACAGAAAAGAAGATCCCTTATGCCCAGGCACGCAAAGAGTATAATGCACTGCAAGCTCCGGTATTTCAAACTTCCTACAGTAAAATTGTTAGCCAAAATATAAATTGTCCTAACTGCCATTGTGCAGTTAATATTTCAAATACTTCTTCACGACCCGTGCCATTGGTCTCTGCTCGAGACACTTATAGTCATACATCTCACCCAACTATGTCGCCGAAATTATTACGGGAGTCGACGCCTCCAAAGAGGCCACCTCCACCACCTGTACCACCTAGGAGTCCTCGGGGCCCACCGCCGAGCCCTCCTCGGGGCCCACCCCCGAGCCCTCCTCGGGGCCCACCCCCGAGCCCTCCTCGGGGCCCTCCCCCGAGCCCTCCTCGGGGTACTCCCCCGAGCCCTACTCGGGGAACACCCCCGAGCCCTACTCGGGGAACACCCCCGAGCCCTACTCGGGGAACACCCCCGAGCACTCCTCGGGGCCAAAAACTACGTGCGGCCGGTGTAGAGCCACTCAATCCCGCCTCTGGGACTCCGGAGGTTGGGATGAGTGGTAAAACAGGCGAGGCCGCAAAGGCGATTCCTACTGGTGCCTTAAGGAAGGACCAGCGAGGGACCGCCGAAAAAACTAATACAAATAAAGCGCCGAAGGCCTTAACAAAGCCTTCGCGCAAAGACCCAACGACCCTGTCTCTCCAGGATAAATCAAAACCTCTCCTGAAGCGGGAGGTCCAGGAGAGACTGGGAAAAGCAAGAGGGCCTAAAAAGGGCCTCAATCAATTTTTATTTTTAAAAGATAACGTTATGGATTGCGAGGATTATTAATCTTTATATTTATAAATAATGTCGCTACTACAATGGAATTGTAGGGGTTTCTTTGCTCGTGTAGAGGAAATTAAACAAATAATATCTTCCCTGCATCCCCCCATCTTGTGTTTGCAGGAGACCCACTTCCGCCCAACTGACAACCCGAAGCTTCGTGGATACGATATATATCGTACCGACAAGCCATTCTTTGATCGGGCTAGCGGAGGTGTGGCTATATTCGCACGAAGCAACATATATCAAAAACATATTAATATCGTCTCTAAACTCCAAGTGATCGCTGTCCGAATCTCCCTTGCTACTGAAGTGACAGTATGCAGCATTTACCTCCCACCAGGTGAGCGCGTTTCAAAGAGGACTCTCGAGGCCCTCTTTATACAACTTCCCGCCCCTTACATCATCTTGGGGGATTTTAATGCGCATAACCTGGTGTGGGGGTCTAATTTTACAGACGTCCGAGGGAGGATGGTAGAGGATATTCTTGTCTCGGGCAACCTGGTGTTAATGAACACCGGGACCCAGACACACTTCTCCACCTTTAATGGTGTATCCTCTGCCATTGACCTAACTGTATGTAGCCCCGGGATCGCTGCTCACTTCCTTTGGGAGGTTCACTCGGACCTATGTGGCAGTGATCATTTTCCAATTCTGGTTTCACCACTTCAAGATCCTCCCAGTACAGCACGGCTACCCCAGTGGGTTATCAAACGTGCTGACTGGGATAAATTCCGCGAGCTCGCCGTATTTGATGAACCCCATTCTCATGACGTCGATGTTAGGGTTGGGCGTTTTACTTCGACGGTAATAGCAGCTGCGAGGGCTTCCATTCCTAAATCCTCGCCTTATCCGCGCCACCGTCCAGTTCCCTGGTGGAACGAGGAATGTCGGTTGGCTATTTCTGACCGTCGAAGGGCCCTACGTCTCTTCAATCGGCGTCCTACCTTGGATAATCTAGAATCATTCCGGATTCTGCGTGCTCGAGCTCGCCGTATCATTCGTGAAAGCAGAAAAGAGTCTTGGAGACAATTTATTTCTACCCTTACTATTTCCACTCCCACAACTAAGGTTTGGGACAACATTCGTAAATTACGTAGTAGCAAAAATACCATAAATAATATACCTGCCCTTATGTCAAATGGTACGCTTGTCTCCTCCCCTGTGGAGGTCGTCAATGTATTGGGCTCTATGTTCTCCGATATTTCTGGCACTGCAAGCTACTCTAATGAGTTTGCGGCGCATAAGCGGAGCATAGAGCGCCATTCTATTGACTTTGGTCAGAACCGGGGGGAGGATTATAATTCCCCCTTTACTTTAGATGAACTGACATATGCTCTGTCACAGGCGGGTAGCACAGCATCTGGCCCCGATGACATTCAATACGACATGTTACGCCAGTTACCCCCTTCTGGACTGGCATATCTGTTAGACCTTTATAATAGTGTTTGGGGATCTCATCAATTCCCATCACTATGGAGGCAAGCAACCGTTATACCAATACATAAAAGTGGCAAAGATAAATTAGAACCAACTAGTTATAGACCGATAGCCTTAACTAGTTGTGTATGCAAAATATTGGAAAAAATGATAAATAAACGATTAATATGGTATTTAGAATCCCGCAATCTGCTATCAAATATCCAATGTGGTTTTCGCCGTAATCGATCCACGGTGGATCATCTCGTCCGTCTCGAGACGGCGGTTCGTGACGCCTTTCTCCACAAACAACATCTTTTGGCAGTTTTCTTTGATTTGGAGAAGGCTTACGATACCACGTGGCGGTACGGCATTTTAAAAACCCTTTTTAATTGGGGGTTCCGAGGGAACCTCCCTGTTTTTATATCTAATTTTATGTCAGATAGACACTTCCGGGTAAGGTTAAACAACACCTTATCCGATGATTTTATTCAAGAAAATGGGGTTCCTCAGGGCAGTACTCTAAGCTGTACGTTGTTCGCCATTGCAATTAATGGCATTGTTGACAACGTGCGGCTACCTGTCCGTTCATGCCTTTTTGTGGATGACTACGCAATTTATTGCAGTTCGTCGAGTCTCCACAGGGCTGAACGGCAGATTCAACTCTCTGTAAATAATCTGTGGTCGTGGGCATCGCGAAATGGCTTTCGCTTCTCTGCAGCCAAGACGACGGTCGTCCACTTCCACAGATTACGTGGAATACAACAACCCCCCAGTATTTTAATGAACCACGTTGTTTTACCAGTCTCAGAGACCGTTAGGTTTCTGGGACTTTTATTTGATTTTAAATTAACTTGGATCCCCCACATCAAAGACCTGAAAGCGAGGTGTATAAAAGCACTCAACCTGCTCAAAGTGGTTAGCGGTCGGTCCTGGGGTGCTGATAGGGAAACCTTGATGCGACTGTATAGGGCCTTGGTAAGATCTAAACTAGACTACGGCAGTTTCGTTTACGGATCCGCGAGACCCTCGGCGTTAAAGATGCTGGATAGTGTCCACCATGCTGGTATACGACTGGCTACTGGTGCTTTTCGTACCAGTCCAGTCGTCAGCATCTGTGCCGACGCCGGTGAGCCCCCTCTCTCTTACCGGCGGTCCTATCTTCTGGCTTCTTACGTGTCGAAACTACACTGCATGGCGGAGCATGTCTCCTACCGTCCTGTGTTTCATCCCCCTAACCGTGTCTTGTATGAAACCAAATGGCGTAGTACAAGGCCGGTTGGGATCAGGATGCTATCGGTTTTCGACACGTGTGGGATAGTCCTGCCAAAGGCTATCCCCACATCCCCAGGTCGAGTTTCTCCCTGGAAGATACGCCTACCTCAATGCCATTTTGATCTTGCCAAGTTCCCTAAAGCAACCACCCCACCAATTATATATGAGAGGACCTTTTATGAGCTCCTTTCCACTCGCTTTCAGGGCTTTAAGCGCGTCTATACAGATGGCTCCAAGTGTGGGGCCTCCGTGGGATGCGCATTTGTTGTGGAGGGAAACCATTTTAAGTTTGGTTTACCTGGTGAATCCAGTGTTTTTACGGCTGAATTATACGCCATTTTTAAATCTCTGTGTTTTATTTATCGTAAGTGTCACCGTTCTGTGCTCATCTGCACGGATTCCATGAGTGCTCTGTTGGCATTGTCCACTCTCTACTCCTGGAATCCCCTCGTGCAGATGATACATGAGCAAATTTTAAAAATTGATTCACTAGGCACCCGGCTCGCCTTTTGCTGGATTCCTGGTCACGCTGGTCTTTCAGGAAATGAACTTGCTGACCAGGCGGCCAAGGAGGCAGCACGCCTGCCTCCGGAGGCGAGTCTGGGTGTCATGTTTTTAGATCTAAAGGGTTATGTTCGGCGTGGGGTCTTACGCACCTGGCACGAGCAGTGGGTCTCGACCCCTGCTCAGAACAAGCTGCGGTCCGTCAGGGACGGTGTGTCGCGATGGCCCTCTTCTATACGAAAGTCTAGAAGAGAGGAGGTCATCGTGACGAGACTCCGCGTCGGGCACACATTACTAACCCACGGATTTTTATTGAGAGGGGATCCACCTCCAGTGTGTGAATTTTGCGATGCTCCCCTTAGTGTGTACCACATTTTGGTGGAGTGTCGCAAATATGCCCCTATCCGCCTGGCTCTTGATTTTAAAGGTGACCTACGTTTTTTATTACGTGATAGCACGGAGGGAGTTATTTGTTTACTCCGTTTTATACGCCAGGCGGATCTTTTTAATGCCATTTGAGTCACTTTTATAAAGTGACTCATCTGGATTTATCTCATATTGAGAACTTTTTAACATTTTAGTACATTTTAATATGTTTGTTCTGTCTTTTTAACGTATTATTTTAACATGTTTTAAGATTTAAATGTGTTATATTTTAATATGTTTGTTTTGTAATTTTAACGTAGTGTATACACCTGTGGTTTTATTTTAGCAGGTGTATCACTTCTTTTAATCTAATTGCCCATTTGAGCGCTCCTATGGAGTGTCTCAAATGGGCTTTTTCTCATATTGAGAATATCTGTTTTTAATTGATATACAAATTTTAATATTGTATATTGTTTTATATTTTAAGTTTCCACCTGTTTATTCTAACAGGTGGACTATGTGATGTGTCTCTCCCTAATGGAGATTTTACTGTGTGTGTAAATGTCAAGGCCCTAATGACCTCATTGTGTCGATGGGCCTCTAAACACTAATAATAATAATAATAATAATTTAACCTAAATAAAAAGAAACTAATTATTTAATTAAATGTATATTTGTTTGACTGATTTTTTGTTACAAAAATTGTACACAATTTAATTTTAATTTGGTTATTCATAAAATAGACACTACGCTATATTATATACATTTGTATTTGCTGATATGATTAATCTTTAGAAAAAGTGTTTCAATTCAATATTAAAACCAACTATTTAATTAGGATAGCTATGATATATATTTTACATAGGAACATTTAACTATGAGGTCAACACATTTTAAATAATATATATTTCAAAACAATTTGTACAATTAAAATGACCACACATTTTAAATAATATATATTTCAAAAACAATGTGTACAATTAAAGTGACCACAAAACTTATGTTCAAAGTAGGCGAGGTATGATTTCACCTATTATGATATCAAAATGACACTTAAAAGAAAAGGAATCTTGTAAACTTGTTTGAGGAATTAATAGACACTAAAGACCCTCCCTACAGTGTTGGATAATACTAAACTAGAATCTGTCATTGGTGCTAATTAAAACATTTGTTTTAACTATTTCCTTATAGGTCACACCTTTTTCTAACGTTGATATAGTTTTTCTTAGATACCATAGTATTGCACTAACCAAATGTGTACATTATATTAATGGTCTAATTTACTAGTTCCTCTAATATATGGATTTCAAAAAGTATTGATCAGGAAAGTTTTTCTATTTAATTTTTTTTAATTCCCATTTGTGCCTGTTCTTTGAAATTAAAATTAAGTTAAATCTCTTTCTAATCAGTATCTTGAGAGAAGTTGCAAAATCATAGGTGTCGAGTAAGATAGGAGGCCAGACTCCATTTAAGATTTTCTTTTCGATTCATTATTTAATTTAATTCGAGCAATCTTTTCTAGCTTAGTCTTCTTGCTCTCAAGATTCTCCGGGAAGATGGAATGTATGTAGTCTGAAACAAATATTTAATAACAATAAATTCTAAAAAAGACACTGATGTTATAAATTCAATAAAAATAGTAAATACTAACAGAATTACAAAGTCAAATACAAATTAGCATCTGCAATAGACTTAACGAATATTGCCTCAACCTTTAATGGATCAAGTTATAGCTTTAGAATGCTATTTGGCTTGGTATTAGATTTCTGACCAGTCAGCGAAGAAGATAAAACACTGGTGAGCAAATCATTTAAGAGTTTGAAAGGCCTTTTGTGATCACATTTCCTAATTGCTACGTAAGACATTATGTCTAAAATGTTGACTCAATATTATAAAATCTACCTTATAAGGCTACATTCCTATAACTTTGATGTTAGCCTACTGAAAAAAAGTGATTAAAAAACAAAGTCAGGCATTGTAGTTAAAAATAGTTTGATATTGACATGTCGTTGGAGGATATGCACCTGCATTTGCGTGGAGTGAGAGTGGGAAAACATTTAAGAAAATCACCCTCAGTGCACCCAACCGGGTTCGAAGCACGATCTCCTCTGTCCTCATCGGGCCAGTCTAACACGAGAGTGAAGTATTATACCAGTGGTGGAGCCTGGTATAGTTGCGCTCCCCCACTGCTTAAAGCATTGTGCACCCTGAGAACTAGCACCCCCAAGATCCTCTTCAACCCCCTCCCCAAGTGTGCTGCGGGTACATAGCTCCACCCCTGTTGGTCACTGAAGCGAGTGCAAAAAATATATATTATTTATTTATTTCAAATTAGGGTTATTTTAATTGAAAATGAAGACTTTTTGCACAGCATTTAGAGACTTTTCACATGACTAAGTTGGCAACACAGCTGTGAGAAGTATCAAATTATCAAGACTGCATCAAGTCAAACTCCAGGGTCCGACTAGGGAGCCTTGGACTATTCGAATACAGCCATAGTCTTAGATTAGCTTTTTTTTTCACCTCACTGCTCTATGGTAGCTCATAAGACTATATAGCCTAGGTCTAAATTATAATTCAGTAAAAATTTAGAATTTATTTTAATGCAATTTAGCTATTTTAAAGTGTCTTATTTGCGATTAAACGAGTGCACCATATGAACCTTGATTTAAGTAACTTAGGCCTAAATCTTATGCCTATGAAGGATGTTATGGCCGATATTAAGTATGCAAAACATTGTGTCTTAACATTTGAACACAGGGTGACTATAAAACATATTTACAAAATTCCCTTACTTTTCCAGGTTTTCCAGGCAACATTTTCCAATTTTCCTTGACTACTTTTTCCCAGTTTTATTTATTATTGGTCAGATATTAAAAAAAGTTTGTATCTTCTAAACATAAACAGTTTTATCAGTTATTTTAGAAATTAAAATGTTATTTTATTTAGGTACTATTAACTTTTTGTTTTAGTGTTTGGATGCAACATTAATTGGCTATTTTAGACCTATTTTTTAATTCCCTGACTTTTCCTTATTTTTAGTTAAATTCCATGACATTTCCCTGTTTTCCCTGCCATCCAAAAATTCCCTAACTTTTCTAGGTTTTCCCTGTCTGTAGCCACCATGCAAGAACAGCATTACTCGATGTTTTTAATTCACAATTTTTTTATTTTAGCACAAAGTTAATTAGGCCTATAGGTTATATGTTTGGGTACTATTTAGGCCTGCCTAAGTAGGCCTAATTACGCTAATAGGTTAGCCTAAGAACTTGAAAGGTCAAGTTTAGAGTAAGTTAGCCAGCATTTGTGTGGAGGGATAGTTGAAAACCATCCCTAGTTCACCTGAACCTCGGTCTCCCTGTCTTTTGAGGCCTAGTCTAACATAAAACTGACAAGTTTGGACCACTCGACCACTAAGGCAAGTTGTTATAATTAAATAATACTGTTTATAACTCTAATTTAACTTTCCCAATCAAATTAACCTAGCCTTACATTTGTGAAATAATCAAAATGTCAATTAGGCTAGGAGTTTAATTTTGTTAAAATATAGGGCATTATCACCAATCTGTTTTAGTTGACAGTACCCCCAACCCTCCCTGCTAAAAATAGGTTAGGCTTATTAGCTTTATTAAACTTTGGTGTTCAATGCTTAATTAATTAGACCTAAATATGTCTTATCAAATCCAGCTTACCTATTTCTTTCTCTCTTTAAGAGGCCTATTTATTTTTCCTCTAATTATAGTCAATCAATGTATTTTATAACACAGTTAGGCCTAGTTATAAGCCGATTAATACAACTAAGATGATATGTCTGAAGAGATTTTTTTAAATAATACATGGGCAGGATGCCTTGTTTGTAAGCCTAGGCCTAAGTTCTTATATTTTTAAATTCATTAATCGTATAGGCTACTGCCTGTGGTTATAGGCATAATCAATAGGGCCTACAGTACTTACTTCCAACCGCTATGATCTTTGCAGGGACTGATTTGTAGTCCACACTTTTCATCTTGAGCATTTTTCATGGAGATTTAATGGAGCAGATGGGCCAGCTAACTTTAAATAGTCGTAGCTTGTTTGTTTCTGATAAACTTCAAATATCCAACCGAAAAACAATTAGCCTCATTAGGAAATTCAAATATACAACATTTTTCGTAATTAAATTCCATATAAAACAAATTAAAAAGAAAATAATAGAGCCGGCAAGACGTTTTTAAACCACACACAGAATAGTAAATGGCGGCCAGAAATCTCAACTGCATGATACAAGTTATTACTAAAATATATATTTCTGTCCATTTTATATTTTTATTGATATTATTTAAATATTTATGATTTTAAAACAATCTAAATAATATCTTAGTAATACTACCACAAGTGGTTAGAATTGTTTTTATTATTTGTAGTAACTTATCCAATTTTTGGTTTAGTACGTGGAATAGGTTTTGACTTACATTTCACCTTAGACTGCAGTCTGCACTTTGAAACCTTTATTTTGATTGTTTTGTTATTTATGTAAAGTAGGTACCGGTAACCAAAAATTCGAGAGTATTTTTTTTCTACAAATTCTACAAGAATCAAATCTTTTGCCCACTATTTTCACTATTGTGTTTTATTTTAAATATTTTTGCTGTTGAATTCTCAATAGTATGCACTAAAGACAAAATTACAAAAATAGTAGCTATTCACAACACCTACCTAAACTTACCTCATTAGTTAGCACAGAAATAATAAATATTACTATTTAAAACTTTATTTGAAATTAACAAATTATCTTACTGTAGATTTTATTTTTTCTATTATTACCTCAAATATTATATATTACCTCAATAAATAGAATATTAACAATATTGTTTACCTCTGAGCAAATTATTAGTTTTTATTTCTCCCATTGAAAATTTAATAGTTATTATAAACTATTATTAAATTTTAATAGTCCTTCTAAAACAATAAAAATTAAATAGTCATTCTTAAATACTATTAAAACATAACAGTTAATCGAAAATACTATTAAAACTTGATAGTTACCTCAAAAATACTTCAAAACTCAGTAGTAATAGTAAAATACTATTAAAACCTAATAGTAATTATACAATACTATTAAAACCTAATAGTAATTATAAAATACTATTAAAACCTAATAGTAATTATACAATACTATTAAAACCTAATAGTAATTATAAAATATTATTAAAACCTAATAGTAATTATAAAATACTATTAAAGCTCTGTAGTTATTCTAAAGTACGATTTGAAATTCAATAGTAACTAAAATACTATTAAAATCCAAAAATATTTATAAATACTATTAAAATCCAGCAGTAATCCTAAAATACTATTAAAATCCAATAGTGATTCTAAAATACTATTAAAATCTGATAGTAATTCTAAAATATTATCAAAATTCAATAGTATTCCAAAAATATTATTGGTTTTCAATAGTTAATTTTCATAAGGGTGAAACCTAAGAACCGTACCTTTGTAGGCCATTCTTTTTATTTAAAAAAACTTGCCAATCACAAAATATAAGGTAGCATTACACTCACAAAAATGCGGAAAAAACAAAATCTTATTTTAATTATTATTAAAAAAAACTTTACTAATATTGTTGAAAAATCCATAAAATTGCACTAGCTAAGCGTTATGTATATTATAGGGCCAATTAATGTGCAATAATTTTCTGAAACGACAGTAGGCCTACTTCTTTCTCTTTTGCAACAAAACAATGTTTGTAAATGGTTAAATATACTTTTCCTAGGCCCATCCAAACGAAAACACTCCTGCACATCCACTAACTATTAACATCTAGCTAACTCACACAAGGCTACATTTTAACTTGACTGACAAGGTAGATAAGATCCAAACTGACACACCCACCAGAAGTAAGGTATAAAAAATATGATATAGTTATATTTTAAGGCTCAATAATGTTAAAGTATATTATAAGGTTCCTTTCTAACCTAGCTTAACCTAACTTTCATTATGGTAACTATTAGGATAGCCTGGTCAAACCTTGCTATAATTGCTATAGGTACTGTTTATCAATAATAAATTAGAATCTCAATTAATATTCACAAAATAGACTATTCGACTTTTGTAGTATAATATGACATTATGTAGGGGATCATGGGCAAATAACATAGTATGTTTATGTTGGGACTTATTTATTCATTTGTCTATAAATGTTGTAAAAATAAAATAATTTCAAATAAATATAAATACCATATAGTAGCCTACCGGTATTGTTGGAATTGCCAATTACTTGTGAGTATACGGTGATCGTACAACATTTTTAAAGATTTTATATTTTAAAGGAAATACAGTGTATTATTATTATATGATTATGGTGCTTACGCATCATTCCCTAAACCATGCCCCACTTGAGTTTACCTGTGAGGTTAGATCAATTGCTTTAAAATGTATGATATTGACCTACTATTCTTAGTCAAGGTTAACGTACTTTATTATTTAAAAAAAATATAAATCAAATGCTCCCAGCGGCAAGCATAGACTCATAATGTAGTATTTTAATAGCTTTGTTTTTTCATTTTGGCAGGGAAAAGTAATTTGGATATTGGAACTTAAACTAAACACTTTTGACTTTAAACTCTTCTTACATTGTACGGTAATTATTGTGTTTCAGAAATCGTAATGGGTATATGTCCCTGAATGTGCAAGCTGTTGTGGGTCCAAACAGGAAGCTATACGACATAGTCACTCGGTGGCCAGGTTTACACTGTCACATGACAGTCGTATATTCAACAACAGTAGTGTTAAGGCAAGATTGAAGGATGGACGTTTGCAAGGCAAATTACTGGGTGATCTTGGTTACCTGCAGTTGCCTTATTTGTTCACACTCCAGGTCATAGAAGGTACAATATAGCACACCGAGGTACCAGGATGACCGTTGAACATTTCTTTGGGGTCTGTAAGCGAAGGTTCCTGTGCCTTCAGCGTAAGTTATGCACCCGCATACAGACTAGTAGGGCCATCATAGCTGCGTGTGCTGTACTACACAATATCGGAGTTAGGCGTGACAACAATGTCCCAGATATTGTAAACCCGGTATTTTATGTTCGTACTATGCAAACCATACACAGTAATAATATGATAAAATATGTATATTTATTAATTCACATCAATTATCAGCCAATTAGTTTCTAAATAACATTGATTGAAAGTTATTAATAAAATATATTTTAACAAATGTAGACCCTATTGAGGTTTGCTATAATAGAAAAATGTTCACTTAATAAATGGCTGTGAATGTATTTTTTTTTAAATCATCTAATTTTTATACCAGGAATACATTGAGGTGCCTGTAGCAAATCCTTGTGGGCAATTCCTTCAAGGACGAGCCATACGAGATGATTTCATACGGATGTACTTTGACTAAGGTAATTAATAACCTGAATTAGCATGTAACACTCTAAATAACATTTAATTGTAAATTATTTTCTAATATATAACTGAATAAAGATTTTCATATTAATTAAATAACTTTAAAATCTGGTCCTCAATGCCTGGAACTATCCTTCCAAGGTATTGTTTAAACTGCCGGGAACTACTCCACCAGTCTTGACTTCACTGCCTGGACCTATATCACCAAGGTCTTGGCCTTTTAAGGCTATATTTTGTTAATTTACTAGATATCTCTTGTATTAATAAAAACTTACTATGCAACAGAATTGTTGACTTATCTTTAACTTTTGTGTTGAAAACATACCTAATGGGTCATTTCACGTAAAATCAACCAAAAAAAAACAAAACTCAACCTGACCATTTTGTATTTAAATAAAATTTTTACCAATTATTCTTCCCTTAGATATAATCATAAAAAAAATTTTTTTAGATTTTTTTAATAGCCCCGTTTTTGAGAAATCTATTTTTGAAATTTCAATAAAAATAGATTTTTTCTCCCACACCACATTTTTCAATTCTTATTAATTTCTGTTCTATTGCAGCTAGAATTATGCTTTTTGATTCATTTTTCTCATTTTGAAATGGGCTTTAATCTGATATACAACTCGGCACACTTTTAATGCAGTAATTTTTTTTTCACTCTTTCAAAAAAAAAAAATTTTTTTAAATTGTAATTGTGTTTTATGAAAATTTTGAAAAAAATATATGTTATTTAGCTATTAATTATCTATATAAACTGAAAATTTCAAAATGGGATGCCTATGGGATCCTGAGCTATGATGAAAATTGTAGTACAAGTAACAATATTTTCAGTACTGTGATTTGTGATGATTATTACTATTATTTTATTATTATTATTATTATTATTATTATTATTATTATTATTATTATTATTATTATTATTATTATTATTATTATTATTATTATTATTATTATTATTATTATTATTATTATTAAGCTTCTGGTATGGAAGGTGATTTAATACATAAGAACTAAATTATTGAAGACTTTTTAATTATTAACAACTTAGAGACAAGGGCTAGCCATATTAAAACAATGTAAAGAATGGTATGAAAACTTATAAGATAAAACTTACATGTATATGTACACAAATGTTTTCAGCAAATTGCATCTAGTCATTGCTAATTTTGAAAAATTAGTTCTTTGTACACCTTTTTAGTAAAATATTGTTTGCTTTGTTCATTTCTTCTGCTGTCAGTCGATACACTCTTCCTGTTGGTGTCGTTGGATCAACTTTAGTTATAATGTCAGTTCTAATAATACTCATTATATCTGGGAATTGGGGGTATTTAAAAGATGGACTGGGTCCATATGGCTCTAAAATCTTATCTTGATGTCTTCCTCTTCTACACCAAGAACACACCCCAACCACCAATGGTGCGAGTACTGGCAAGTTACGAATCCAACAATGTCACTTATCTCCAATAGGTTGTCTTCCTCTTCAACAGATACTATTTCTTCTCTTGATTCAGTTGACTGACTGTAATACTTAACTTTCAGCCTAGTTTTACTCCCAATTGGAATGTAGTTGTGCAACTGTTGTGTCCCTTTGATAGTTTTTACATTCTTTAGTCTTGGTTGTAAGAATGTGTTTTCTGTTTCATAATCTTCTTTAGTTGTATACAAAAAATTAATTTTTGGTAAATTATCTTTGGCCCAATCATAAAGCTTACGAGGTGTCATAACCTGCTCATTGTATATCATGCGTGATCTTGCCAGGGCAGCCAGCCGTTTTACAGTCCCTCCCGCATCATCACAAGCATTCTTGCCATGTGAGGAGGAAAAAAAATTCCACTCTGCTTTCATGCTAAAGTCTTCTTCATGAAAGCAAAGGTTGAGAAAGTTGGACTTATTTTTATATTGTGATGCTGCTCCATCTGAGAAATAATGTATTTTCTCAGGTGGTGTGTGAAAAGTTTGCTTCAAGAAATCGATCATTACTCTTTGAAAGAGATGTACAGCTACTGTATCATGTGACATACAGTCAGAGATAATCACCAGACTTATATGCTCTAACTTCTCAGTATTTTCGGTTTTGTAGTAGATAACAAAAGGATGGATTGTGGCTTGTGCATTGTTCCAGTGGAAGCCTTGTACAGAGTCTTGTAATATAAAAGAATAATTTTCCGCAAAGTCACATATAACTAAATACTCATTTGGGGGGAGGTTTTCCTTGAGGTTCTTCAGATATGCTGACTGCTGTTTTGCAATATATGAATGACACAATAATTTTGGCATACTTTCAAATAAGGAGTCCAAAAATTCCTGAATTGGTTTTGTCATAGTTTCTAGTGTTGTCCTGTTCTCTATCTGCAACCATTGTTTGAATGTAACATTCTCATTACAATTTTGCTCAAAGCAATCTTCAAAATGAGATCTGAGTTTGTCAGTGCCCGGGCAGTCATCACATTCACTAAAATAGCACTTTGTTGTTGGTTCACAACAAATAATATTAGATATCAAATCTTTATATGTTCTTATTGGCATTCTTCCATCATACATCTCAGGCATTTTGCAATGATCCATCATTAATTTTGCATTTTGATGCGTCATACAAACACATACAGAATGTGTGCCACTTGATCCAACGAGGACACAATACTTTGGATGAAGCTCACAAAACTTTGTAAATCCGATTTTACACTCTGGATGTCGTTCTTTGAACAATACATAAACCTCTCTTAAAGGGTTCAGAATCAAAAATTTTTGAACATGAGTTCGTTTTCCATCTATTTTAACTGAGACATAATCTTTTTTTCCAGGCATTTGACGGCTAACTTCATCATTTTCATAAAATTCTTTTACTAATGAAACAGTGTCAGGATATAACGTTTTCCTTGCCTGCAGATCTGGTGATGACATTATATCTTTTTCCTTGACAAATTTTTTTGCTTTTTTCGCCATAAAATTTGAAACAGTAAATTCATTTTCGATTTGTTTTGATGTCCAACTTTGAGGCAGGGTTGTTAAAATTTGCATCTTCACGCTTTTGTCTGTGGTAGAGTTAAATGTTTCCTTTAGCTGAGTTATGATTTCTGTATTGGCATTGCAAGTTTCTACAGATGAACTGCTTGGGCTTATACTCAACATTTTTGTTCTAAAAGCTTCAGTAACTTTTTTTAACTTTTCCTCGGGATATTTCTTCTCTGATAGGAGTTTTTTTTAATAGGAGTTTCACCGAGAACAGTCAAACTCCTGTTCACCGCACCTAAGGCCTCTTCTTTTTGTGGTGTTGACAATTCAATTATTTCTGTACCATTGTTATCATCCTCATTCTCTGAGGATTGTGAGGTTACTTCCTCTTCATCAATTTTAGGTAATTTCAGAACGGCCTTCCGACAAGTATCACAAATCTTATCACCAGATCTTATTAATTTGGAGCAACTCACAATATTGTCATTAACAGATCTTAAGGTTTTTTTGAAAAAATTATGCCTAGATTTACTAAATGGATTACAGCAGTAAACACTCAGGTATTTTTTAGATATGTCTGCTTCTTCCATTTCCACTCAGTCCTATCATTGATTTTTATGCCTCAATTAGTTTAGATGTCATCCAAAATGTAACAAAATCACACATTAAACCACACTAGTCAGGTGAGATGAGAAAAAGAATGTGTTTAAATTAACTAAAAATTAAAAGTTCTTAGTTGGAAATAAAATAATGCACCTTACAGTAGAGCTAAATTAAAAAAAAAAAGTTTTATTAAATCAAAACTAATTTAAATGAACATTTGCAAACACACTAAGAACCACTTGTTGACACCACTGATTCTGAACAGAAACTGACATGAGACAAGCAGGTAGCCAGATAATCTGGTGAATACTCTGTCCTTTGTTCAATACAAGGGGAGGGGAATACCTATGTTAGCAGAAAGCAAGAGGTTGTGGAATGTGGCTTGCCTAAGGGATGGAAGAAGGGGGGGGGGATTATTAGGCTGGTGGAGAGACAAACAGTTGGGAGCCACATGACTCATTGTGCTCTACAAGTGAAGTGCTTGCAATGAAACATTTAGAGAAGGTATAGAAATAGCTACTCTACCATTTCACGGCGAACTGCCGAATAATTTTAATTAAATTTATGGATAGCAAAATTAATATCAAATTATTAAAGGAGTGATTTTAGCTAAAACTGTCCAAGCAAATTTTAAAGTATTATATATTTTGAGAGGTTTCCTAAGACAACATTTAAGCCAGGCTGAAAATATTGTTACTTGCACTACAATTTTCATCATAACTCAGGATCCCATAGGCATCCCATTTTGAAATTTTCAGTTTATATAGATAATTAATAGTTAAGTAAGTATTTATTTCAAAAAACACTATCACAATTAATTTTTCAAATTTCATTTTTAAAAGAGTGGGAGAAAAAAAATATTGTTAAAACTGTGCCGAGTTGTATATCAGATTAAAGCCCATTTCAAAATGAGAAAAATGAATCAAAAAGCATAATTCTAGCTGCAATAGAACAGAAATTAATAAGAATTGAAAAATGTGGTGTGGGAGAAAAAATCTATTTTTTTTTTGAAATTTCAAAAATAGATTTCTCAAAAACGGAGCTATTAAAAAATCTAAAAAAAAATTATGGTTAGATTTAAGGGAAGAATAATTGGTAAAAATTTCATTTAAATACAGAATGGTCAGGTTGATTTTACATGAACTGACCCTAATCAGTCTTATATATATTCCCAAATTAAGAAAAAAATAAGTATGTGCTTGTAAGAATCAGTGTATAGCGCATCCAACTTAGTTAATGTGTTAATAATTGACACATACATTATAAAAGCTTATCTAATTTTTTTAGTCAAGCTAAAATCGTATGGATCAAAACTATTTTTTTTAGTTCCCGATATGTGTTTTAGCTGGTTTGGCTTCTTCAAACCGGAATTGTATAAATTATATTTACTTTTCATTTTTCAATTGAAAACATAAATATAGTAAAGTTTTTTTATAAATCATTAAGTAAATAAATTATTTTTAAAAATTACACCTGATGTTTTCCTTTGGATATCTGATAAAAAAAAATCTGTTCAAATGGCACCCTGAATCATTAATAAATTCTGCATTTATCAAGCCTCTAACCCGCCTCGGTGGCGTAGTTGGCTAATGCGCCAGTCGTGTTGAGCCAGACCATCGAGGTTCGAATCTCGGTCGGGTGAACCGGGGGTGGTTTTTCCTAAATGGTTTTCCACTATCCCTCCACGCAAATGCGGGTTCACTTCCTCTAAATTCAACCTTCCCAATTCCTAATCCATTAGTGTAATTAGTACTTAAGCGAATAACCCGAACGGGTAGTAAGACGCGGTGCTAAATAATAATAAAAAAAATATCAAGCCTCTAAGTTATTTTTAATGTAAATAACGTTTTTTGTGGTAAATTATGTTCCATTTACAAATATTATTTTGGTACTAAAACTAGTAAATATAATTTTTTAATAAACCTAATTAAGAAACTAAAAGAAGAGGAACCTTTATTTAATTAAATCAAATCCAGAACTTTAGTATTTTGATGAGACTCCCTGGTTTAGTCCATGACCAATCATATATTAAGGTATACTGGCTTACGATCCAGTGGTTGAATGGTCCAAGGTGTCACTCATAATAGACTGGCCTGCTGATGAGAGGGAGTTAAGTTTTCAAATCCTGGTGGAATGATTTCTCCACTCTCCCGCACACAAATAGAGGTACACTTCCAAACTAAACCTACTATTCCTAGCACATTAGTGTTATTAGTTCATCTGCATATAAGATTATCAGGTTGTGACTTAATATAGACTGACAAAGTTTGTTGGATTAGAGATAGCAGACTGGAGTGGTGATAACTTTAAAAAAAAAACAATTTCTTTAGGAGCATACTTTGATTTATTATCACAAAAACTAGAGTAATTAAATACTGCAATAAAAAAAAACAAGTTTAAATTGAAATGAAGTACTCATGCATAAGTAATATTAATAAAAAAAAGGTTATAAATTGTAATTAGGTAAAGATACAATCATAGAAAAAGTACAAATAATAATAAAAAACACTAGCACATATTTACAAACAACTCGACATCACAATGCAAAATAGCATATTCTCCAGAAAGTGTATACATGGGTTGATTTTTATTTTTTTCCACAGATTGAGCACTGTATGATCATGCAAGCTAGAGAGAAAGTGTGGATGTGACCAAACTTTTTCCAACATGCAGAAATGAAAAGTATGAATAAAATTAGTAACACAGGCTTTAAATAATATTTAAATCCTGTGTTACTAATTATATATATATATGTATATTATACATTCACTTATTATGTAAGCACCTTAGAGGGGTGGGGGTTCGAGCATTGCTTATTTTTACTGAGGGGGGTCTCGTAACAATACTTATGTAAGAAAGAGACCGAAAAGAATGGAGGAGAGTACATTGCTTACTTTTTTTATATAGTTTCAGTCGGGTGGTAATAAAAATGTATATAATTTTAAACCTTTTTCAAATTTTACCTGTATAGTACAATAAATTTAAATTTATTGGACAAAAGTGTTAATTGTGAAATTTTTTGCACGATTAATTTACACCTTTTTTTTAATAATTACCAGCAATTTATAAATTGCATAAAAAACCATGGTTATTCCTGTGATCAAATTATATAAAGAAAAAGTAAATAAACAATACATAAGAAAGAGAGTGGTGGTTTTTTGCTCTTTTTTTTGCCCATAGGAGTAGTTTAGGGTGCCCAAAATGGCCAAAAATAAATTATGTGCTTATTATGGGTGTGTGAAGTCCACTTTTTCAATTGGAAGCGAACTCAAATTGGATAAATGAAATATTCTCAAGCAAAATCAAGGTTCTAATATTTTTGGTTGATTGTTTTATGCTTGAAAATATATATACTTTTTATTCGTGTAGTTTTATGCACTTAAATTACTTGAAAATGTTTTATTGCACAATTGTTTGTGATATTTAGATTAATTATAATAAATCAAGTTATCCACAACCTAAAAGTCAATTAATTTAGATTTTTCCATATGAATATTGTTTAGTACTGTACATAACAGATCAGAATGACATTAAATGACCGTTATTGGCAAAATTTATAATGGTAGATGTTTTGAAGCTTCGCACAGCCCTACTAGTTTTTATATAATACTTGAACACCCCCTTATTTAATATGAGAGTTTTTTAAATATTAATTACAAATAAAAAATAAAATATTTTATAACCTAAAAAACAAACATTTTTATAGGTTATTTTAGCTTTAAATTATTATATTTTTGCCAAGTATTTTAACTCCCTAACATTTCCCTGTTTATAGCCATCATCAAAATGTAATACTTTTTTTGTAATTCAGTTTGTCGTTTACCGGGAATAGAGCTTAATCAATTTTACCAACTAAGCTATATCTTAATAACAAGGGGTTTCTAAGAGAAGTATTTGGAACTTTCTATCAGACCCTTAAATAAAGGGTGAAATGGTAGTTTACTTAAGGTTGAAAAGAGAAAAATGGATTTTCTCCAAATCAACTAATGATTTTGAATAAATTTCAAATCCAGGCACTGTTTAACATTATTAACAAAATGGCAACTAACATTTTCAAATTAAAATTACTTTGAGGGTACTTTACATTTGCAGAAATTTCCAAATTTAATCATATCTTGCTATTATTCGAGATGTGAAATAACTTATTACTAAGTTAAAGTAACATTTAAAAAAACTTCAACCTGAAATATATTTTTATAAAATTAACAGTATCTGTGATTTTGGCATTTAAAAAAAATGAGGTCAACCCAATTGGTAAAGAGATTTGTTATTTCTTAAGAGTTTTTCCTCAGAATGTTTCTGTAACAGTTAACATTATTTCATATAGTGGCCCCCTGCGGGACGGGGTTTAGAATAGTCCCGCAGTAACCCCTGCTTGTCGTAAAAGGCGACTAAAAGGGGAGGTTTCTGTGCAGGACGTACCTCGTGCAGGAAAAACCTATCCTAAATCTTTCCTTTCACCTCCTTTTTTCTTCCTTCCCTTTCCCCCCTTTTTCATTCTTCTCCCTTCTCTTACTCTCTCCTTACCTCTTTCTTCCCTTCCCCTGCCGTTCAGTCCTGCACAGAGACTTTTGGCCCTCCGTTGGCGACCTTGGCATCTAACACGGTTTTCCTTGGACGATTATTGAATACCACTGCTTTGAGCTCCTGAGTGAAAGTGCGCCGGTTGTAATACCTTAGTAGAAGGGCCTTAGGGATGACAATAACCGGGTACTCTACTTTGAGAAAAGACCGGTTGCGTTCACGAGGGTCCGGACGTAAAATTGGCACTTTCCTACACCCACTTGCTGCGACGACCTCTCTCTCGGCGATGCCCTATGCGAAGGTTGTCATGTCTAGCGTCGTATGGGGCCTCTCGTCGGGACAGTTAACAGGGCCATATGTGGTAGAACCAACTTGGAGCACCCTGGGTCTACGATCCGAGTATTGTGTAGGATGTCCCCCAATACGGCATGGCCGATCACCTTGTCACCGCTGGCAACGTACTGCCTAATTCTGCTGGCACCTCACTGCCCGGCCCCTCACAGGGTCGTAATATTGATAAGAGGCGGAAACGGGTAAGGCCGTCCAGCCCAACAATGGAAATGGTCCAGGAAGTGGTGAGGCCCCAGCCCCGCTTCCTGGTGATGTCTCGAGTCGATGCTAGTGAAAACCTTAAGCGCGTCAGCCCATTTATCCTCGAAAGAGCGATAAATGGTGCAGCAAAATCGGACGTTTCGATAAGGAAATTGCGTGATGGCACTATATTGATTCAGACAGCGACTGATGTCCAGTCGTCCAATATAATGGCCATTACTGAAATACCGTCGAGTAATACGGCTTCTATACCGGTGAAGGTGGAACCTCACAGGTTCCTCAATGTTTGCAAGGGAGTGGTCACTTGCTTTGACCTCGACTGCGTGAGCATTGAGGACATCTGTGAGGAGCTCTCCCCACAGCATGTAACCGAAGTATACCGTATTGTGACAAAAAAAAATGGACAAGAAAAAAAGACGGATACGTATATCCTCACATTTGCGACTCCTACCCTTCCGAAGGAGGTCCGAGCAGGTTTCCACGTGCTCAGGGTCCGGCCGTATGTCCCTAACCCTCGGCGCTGTTTTCAGTGCCAGGAATTTGGGCATACGAAGCTGCGATGCCGTGGTAAGCCAACCTGTGCGGATTGTGGACAGGAGGCTCACGATACACCATGTGAGTCTCCGAAGTTCTGCGTAAACTGCAAGGGTCCACACTCTGCCTGGTCTCGGGCCTGTCCGAAATGGAAGGTAGAGAAAAAAGTCCTGGAGATTCAATCCGAAAAGAAGATCTCTTATGTCCAGGCACGCAAGGAATACGTATCTAGTCAGGCTCCGGTATTTCAAACTTCATATAGCCAGATTGTCAGCCAGAACATCAACTGTCCCAACTGCCATTGCGCAGTTAATCTTGCCAAAACGTCTACGCGACCGGTTACACTAGTATCTGATCGAGACATCAATCGTTTTACTGCGCCAAATAATGTGGCGCCTAAATTTTTAAAAGAGGCGAAACCGCCAAAAAGGTCGTCTCCCCCACCTGTACCACCGAGGAGCCCTCCTCGAGGACCCCCCCCGAGCCCACCTCGGGGAACCCCCCCGAGCCCTCCTCGGGGAACCCCCCCGAGCCCTCCTCGGGGAACCCCCCCGAGCCCTCCTCGGGGAACCCCCCCGAGCCCTCCTCGGGGAACACCCCCGAGCCCTCCTCGGGGAACACCCCCGAGCCCACCTCGGGGCCCAAAAATACTTGCGGCCGTTGTCGAGCAGCTCAATCCCGCCTCTGGGACTCCGGAGGTTGGGATGAGTGGTAGGACAGGTGAGGCCGCAAAGGCGATTCCCTCTGGTGCCTTGCGAAAGGACCAGCGAGGGAGCGCCGAAAAAATTAATACCAATAAAGCGCCGAAGGCCTTAACAAAGCCTTCGCGCAAAGACCCAACGACCCTGTCTCTCCAGGATAAATCAAAACCTCTCCTGAAGCGGGAGGTCCAGGAGAGACTGGGAAAAGCAAGAGGGCCTAAAAAGGGCCTCAATCAATTTTTATTTTTAAAAGATAACGTTATGGATTGCGAGGATTATTAAACTTTATATTTATAAATAATGTCGCTACTACAATGGAATTGTAGGGGTTTCTTTGCTCGTGTAGAAGAAATTAAACAAATAATATCTTCCCTGCATCCCCCCATCTTGTGTTTGCAGGAGACCCACTTCCGCACAACTGACAACCCGAAGCTTCGTGGGTACGATATATACGTACCGACAAGCCATTCTTTGATCGGGCTAGCGGAGGTGTGGCTATATTCGCACGAAGCAACATATATCATAAACATATTAATATCGTCTCTGAACTCCAAGTGATCGCTGTCCGAGTCTCCCTTGCTATGGAAGTGACAGTATGCAGCATCTACCTCCCACCAGGTGAGCGCGTTTCAAAGAGGACTCTAGAGGCCCTCTTTATACAACTTCCCGCCCCTTACATCATCTTGGGGGATTTTAATGCGCATAACCTGGTGTGGGGGTCTAATTTTACAGACGCCCGTGGGAGGATGGTAGAGGATATTCTTGTCTCGGGAAACCTGGTGTTAATGAACACCGGGACCCAGACACACTTCTCCACCTTTAATGGTGTATCCTCTGCCTTCGACCTAACTTTATGTAGCCCCGGGATCGCTGCTCACTTCCTTTGGGAGGTTCACTCGGACCTATGTGGCAGCGATCATTTTCCAATTCTGGTTTCACCACTTCAAGATCCTCCCAGTACAGCACGGCTACCCCAGTGGGTTATCAAACGTGCTGACTGGGATAAATTCCGCGAGCTCGCCGTATTTGATGAACCCCATTCTCATGACGTCGATGTTAAGGTTGGGCGTTTTACTTCGACAGTAATAGCAGCTGCGAGGGCTTCCATTCCTAAATCCTCGCCTTATCCGCGCCACCGTCCAGTTCCCTGGTGGAACGAGGAATGTCGGTTGGCTATTTCTGACCGTCGAAGGGCCCTACGTCTCTTCAATCGGCGTCCTACCTTGGATAATCTAGAATCATTCCGGATTCTACGTGCTCGAGCTCGCCGTATCATTCGTGAAAGCAGAAAAGAGTCTTGGAGACAATTTATTTCTACCCTTACTATTTCCACTCCCACTACTAAGGTTTGGGACAATATTCGTAAATTACGTAGTAGCAAAAATACCATAAATAATATCCCTGCCCTCATGTCAAACGGTACGCTTGTCTCCTCCCCTGTGGAGGTCGTCAATGTATTGGGCTCTATGTTCACCGCTATTTCTAGCACTGCAAGCTATTCTAATGAGTTTGCAGCACATAAGCGGAGCATAGAGCGCCATTCTATTGACTTTGGTCAGAGCCGGGGGAGGATTATAACTCCCCCTTTACCTTAGATGAACTGAAGTATGCTCTGTCCCAGGCGGGTAAAACAGCTTCTGGCCCCGACGAAATACATTACGATATGTTGCGCCAGTTGCCCCCTGCTGGATGGGCATATCTGTTGGATCTCTACAATAGTGTTTGGGGATCTCGTCAGTTCCCAACACTCTGGAGGCAAGCTACCGTTATACCAATATATAAAAGTGGCAAGGATAAATTAGAGCCAACTAGTTATAGACCGATAGCCTTAACTAGTTGTGTATGCAAAATATTGGAAAAAATGATAAATAAACGATTAATATGGTATTTAGAATCCCGCAATCTACTATCAAATATCCAATGTGGTTTTCGCCGTAATCGATCCACGGTGGATCATCTCGTCCGTCTCGAGACGGCGGTTCGTGACGCCTTTCTCCACAAACAACATCTTTTGGCAGTTTTCTTTGATTTGGAGAAGGCTTACGATACCACGTGGCGGTACGGCATTTTAAAAACCCTTTTTAATTGGGGGTTCCGAGGGAACCTCCCTGTTTTTATATCTAATTTTATGTCAGATAGACACTTCCGGGTAAGGTTAAACAACACCTTATCCGATGATTTTATTCAAGAAAATGGGGTTCCTCAGGGCAGTACTCTAAGCTGTACGTTGTTCGCCATTGCAATTAATGGCATTGTGGACAACGTGCGGCTACCTGTCCGTTCATGCCTTTTTGTGGATGACTACGCAATTTATTGCAGTTCGTCGAGTCTCCACAGGGCTGAACGGCAGATACAACTCTCTGTAAATAATCTGTGGTCGTGGGCATCGCGAAATGGCTTTCGCTTCTCTGCAGCCAAGACGACGGTCGTCCACTTCCACAGATTACGTGGAATACAACCTGTCCCCAGTATTTTAATGAACCACGTTGTTTTACCAGTCTCAGAGACCGTAAGGTTTCTGGGACTTTTATTTGATTTTAAATTAACTTGGATCCCTCACATCAAAGACCTGAAAGCGAGGTGTATAAAAGCACTCAACCTGCTTAAAGTGGTTAGCGGTCGGTCCTGGGGTGCTGATAGGGAAACCTTGATGCGCCTGTATAGGGCCTTGGTAAGATCAAAACTAGACTACGGCAGTTTCGTTTATGGATCGGCGAGTCCCTCGGCGTTAAAGATGCTGGATAGTGTCCACCATGCTGGTATACGACTGGCTACTGGTGCTTTTCGTACCAGTCCAGTCGTCAGCATCTGTGCCGACGCCGGTGAGCCCCCTCTCTCTTACCGGCGGTCCTATCTTCTGGCATCTTACGTGTCGAAACTACACTGCATGCCGGAGCATGTTGCCTACCGTCCTGTGTTTCATCCCCCTAACCGTGTCTTGTATGAAACCAAATGGCGTAGTACAAGGCCGGTTGGGATCAGGATGCTATCGGTTTTCGACACGTGTGGGATAGTCCTGCCAAAGGCTATCCCCACATCCCCAGGTCGAGTTTCTCCCTGGAAAATACGCCTACCTCAATGCCATTTTGATCTTGCCAAGTTCCCTAAAGCGACCACCCCACCAATTATATATGAGAGGACCTTTTATGAGCTCCTCTCCACTCGCTTTCAGGGCTTTAAGCGCATGTATACAGATGGCTCCAAGTGTGGGGCCTCCGTTGGATGCGCATTTGTTGTGGAGGGAAACCATTTTAAGTTTGGTTTACCTGGTGAATCCAGTGTTTTTACGGCTGAATTATACGCCATTTTTAAATCTCTGTGTTTTATTTATCGTAAGTGTCACCGTTCTGTGCTCATCTGCACGGATTCCATGAGTGCTCTGTTGGCATTGTCCACTCTCTACTCCTGGAATCCCCTCGTGCAGATGATACATGAGCAAATTTTAAAAATTGATTCATTAAACACCCGGCTCGCCTTTTGCTGGATTCCTGGTCACGCTGGTCTTTCAGGAAATGAACTTGCTGACCAGGCGGCCAAGGAGGCAGCACGCCTGCCTCCGGAGGCGAGTCTGGGTGTCATGTTTTTAGATCTAAAGGGTTATGTTCGGCGTGGGGTCTTACGCACCTGGCACGAACAGTGGGTCTCGACCCCTGCTCAGAACAAGCTGCGGTCCATCAGGGACGGTGTGTCGCGATGGCCCTCTTCTATACGAAAGTCTAGAAGAGAGGAGGTCATCGTGACGAGACTCCGCGTCGGGCATACATTACTAACCCACGGATTTTTATTGAGAGGGGATCCACCTCCAGTGTGTGAATTTTGCGATGCTCCCCTTAGTGTGTACCACATTTTGGTGGAGTGTCGCAAATATGCCCCTATCCGCCTGGCTCTTGATTTTAAAGGTGACCTACGTTTTTTATTACGTGATAGCACGGAGGGAGTTATTTGTTTACTCCGTTTTATACGCCAGGCGGATCTTTTTAATGCCATTTGAGTCACTTTTATAAAGTGACTCATCTGGATTTATCTCATATTGAGAACTTTTTAACATTTTAGTACATTTTAATATGTTTGTTCTGTCTTTTTAACGTATTATTTTAACATGTTTTAAGATTTTAATGTATTATATTTTAATATGTTTGTTTTGTAATTTTAACGTAGTGTATACACCTGTGGTTTTATTTTAGCAGGTGTATCACTTCTCTTAATCCTAAGACCCATTTGAGCGCTCCTATGGATTGTCTCAAATGGGTATTTTACCATATTTCTATATATTATATTATATTAATATTTTTATTGTTTGATTGTTTGTATATTGTGTATTCACCTGTATATTCTGCAGGTGAATTATTATTTCCCCTATGGGGATTTTACTATGTTTTTAATATCGTCCAAGGCCCTAATGACCTCAATGTGTCGATGGGCCTTTAAACCCCAATAATAATAATAATCTTCGCCATATCCGTGACACCAACCTGTTCCCTGGTGGAACGAGGAGTGTAAGTTGTCTATTTCTGACCGTCGAAGAGCCTTACGTCTCTTCCATCGGCGTCCCACCTTGGATAATCTGGAGTCATTCCGTATTCTACGTGCTCGAGCTCGCCGTATCATTCGTGAAAGCAGAAGAGAGTCTTGGAGACAATTTATTTCTACCCTTACTATTTCCACTCCCACAACTAAGGTTTGGGACAATATTCGTAAATTACGTAGTAGCAAAAATACCATAAATAATATCCTTGCCCTCATGTCAAATGGTTCGCTTGTCTCCTCCCGTGTGGAGGTCGTCAATGTATTGGGCTCTATGTTCACCGCTATTTCAAGCACTGCAAGCTACTCTAATGAGTTTGCAGCACATAAGCGGAACATAGAGCGCAATTCTATTGACTTTGGTCAGAGCCGGGGGGAGGATTATAACTCCCCCTTTACTTTAGATGAACTGAAGTATGCTCTGTCCCAGGCGGGTAACACAGCTTCTGGCCCCGACGAAATTCATTATGATATGTTGCGCCAGATACCCCCTGCTGGATGGGCATATCTGTTGGATCTCTACAATAGTGTTTGGGAATCTCGTCAATTCCCATCACTATGGAGGCAAGCTACCGTTATACCAATACATAAATGTTGCAAAGATAAATTAGAACCAACTAGTTATAGACCGATAGCCTTAACTAGTTGTGTATGAAAAATATTGGGAAAAATGATAAATAAACGATTAATATGGTATTTAGAATCCCTCAATCTGCGATCAAATATTCAATGTTGTTTTCGCCGTAACCGATCTACGATGGATCATCTCGTCCGTCTCGAGACGACGGTTCGTGACGCCTTTCTCCACAAACAACATATTTTGGCAGTTTTATTTGACTTGGAGAAGGCGTACGATACCACATGGTGGTACGGCATATAAAAACCCTTTTTAATTGGGGGTTCCGAGGGAAGCTCCCTGTTTTTATAGCTAATTTTATGTCAGATAGACACTTCCGGGTAAGGTTAAACAACACCTTATCCGATGATTTTATTCAAGAAAATGGGGTGCCTCAGCGCAGTACTCTGAGCTGTACGTTGTTCGCCATCGCAATTAATGGCATTGTGGACAACGTGCGGCTACCTGTCCGTTCATGCCTTTTTGTGGATGACTACACAATTTATTGCAGTTCGTCAAGTCTCCACAGGGCTGAACGGCAGATACAACTCTCTGTAAATAATCTGTGGTCGTGGGCATCGCGTAATGGCTTTCGCTTCTCTGCAGCCAAGACGACGGTCGTCCACTTCCACAGATTACGTGGAGTACAACAAGCCCCCAGCATTTTAATGAACCACGTTGTTTTACCAGTCTCAGAGACCGTAAGGTTTCTGGGACTTTTATTTGATTTTAAACTAACTTTGTTACTCACATCAAAGACCTGAAAGCGAGGTGTATCAAAGCACTCAACCTGCTCAAAGTGGTTAGCGGTCGGTCCTGGGGTGCTGATAGGGAAACCTTGATGCGCCTTTATAGGGCCTTGGTAAGATCGAAATTAGACTACGGCAGTTTTGTTTACGGATCAGCGAGACCCTCGGCGTTAAAGATGCTGGATAGTGTCCATCATGCTGGCATACGACTGGCTACTGGTGCTTTTCGTACCAGTCCAGTCGTCAGCATTTGTGCCGACGCCGGTGAGCCCCCTCTTCATTACCGGCGGTCCTATCTTCAGGCATCTTATGTTTCAAAACTACACTGCATGCCGGAGCACGTTGCCTATCGTCCTGTGTTTCATCCCCCTAACCGTGTCTTGTATGAAACCAAATGGCGTAGTACAAGGCCGATTGGTATCAGGATGCTATCGGTTTTCGACACGTGTGGGATAGTCCTGCCAAAGGCTATCCCCACATCCCCAGGTCGAGTTTCTCCCTGGAAGATACGCTTACCTCAATGCCATTTTGATCTTGCTAAGTTCCCTTAAGCGACCACCGCGCCGATTATATATGAGAGGACCTTTAATGAGCTCCTCTCCCTTTCAGGGCTTTGAGCGCATTTATACGGATGGTTCCAAGTGTGGGGCTTCCGTTGGATGCGCATTTGTTGTGGAGGGAAACAATTTTAAATTTGGTTTACCTGGTAAATCTAATGTTTTTACGGCTGAATTATACGCCATTTTTAAATCTCTGTGTTTTGTTTATCGTAAATGTCACCGTTCTGTTCTCATCTGCACGGATTCCATGAGTGCTCTGTTGGCACTGTCCACTCTCTACTCCTGGAATCCCCTTGTGCAAATGATACATGAGCAAATTTTAAAAATCGATTCATTAAACACCCAGCTCGCCTTCTGCTGGATTCCTGGTCACGCTGGTCTTTCAGGAAATGAACTTGCTGACCAGGCAGCCAAGGAGGCAGCACGCCTACCTCCGGAGGCGAGTCTGGGTGTCATGTTTTTAGATCTAAAGGGTTATGTTCGGCGTGGGGTCTTACGCACCTGGCACGAGCAATGGGTCTCGACCCCTGCTCTGAACAAGCTGCGGTCCATCAAGGACGGTGTGTCGCGATGGCCCTCTTCTATACGAAAGTCTAGAAGAGAGGAGGTCATCGTGACGAGGCTCCGCGTCGGGCATACATTACTAACCCACTGATTTTTATTGAGAGGGGATCCACCTCCATTGTGTAAATTTTGCGATGCTCCCCTTAGTGTGTACCACATTTTGGTGAAGTGTCGTAAATATGCCCCTATCCGCCTGGCTCTTGATTTTAAAGGTGACCTACGTTTTTTACTACGCGATAGCGCGGATGGAGTTATTTGTTTACTCCGTTTTATACGCCAGGCGGATCTTTTTAATGCCATTTGAGTCACTTTTATAAAGTGACTCATCTGGATTTATCTCATATTGAGAACTTTTTAACATTTTAGTACATTTCAATATGTTTGTTCTGTCTTTTTAACGTATTATTTTAACACCTTTTATAATTTTAATATGTTATATTTTAATATTTTTGTTTTGTAATTTTAACGTAGTGTATACACCTGTGGTTTTATTTTAGCAGGTGTATCACTTCTTTTAATCTAATAGCCCATTTGAGCGCTCCTATGGAATGTCTCAGATGGGTTTTTTACTATATTGCTAAATGTTATATTATATTAATATATTTTATTGTTTGATTATTTATATATTGTGTATTCACCAGTATATTTTGCAGGTGAATTATTGTCTCCCCTATGGGGATTTTACTATGTTCCTAATATCGTTCAAGGCACTAATGACCTCAATGTGTCGATGGGCCTTTAAACCCCAACAATAATAACAATATTTGAGCCCGGACATCCATGCCTCCCTCTTCTTGCCGTTCTGTGAACCAGGAACGCTAAGGATGAAAACAGACATTTTCCATCCCCCGTTGTTGGGATCACTGCGTGATACTTTCCATTCAAACTGGAAACGTCCGTTTCATCTAATATTCCTTGAAACCAAAAATCAAAATTAAAAACCAATGACTAAACCAATTATAAAATACCAAACGGGACAACAAAACCGAAAACACATTAAAAATCCAGAGTGAGACCTTATAGCCCTAAGTCCAGAAACTTGAAACTTAGCTTGAGCTATTAAAACGTTTAATTTAGCACCACGTATTGCAATCCGTCCAAGTTATACATCTATATACTAAATATACTAATGTGTTAGGATGAGGAAGTTTAAATTTGAAGGAAATACACCCGTATTAGCGTTGATAGAGAGCAAGGGGAAATCAATTTAGGAAAAACCAACCTCAATGCATCTAACCGGGATCGAACCACGATCTATCCGTCCTCGGCAGTCTATTCTATTGCGACAGTATCGCGATAGACCGTGAAGCTAGCGAGGCGGATATTAAAACTAATCTAGAAAACTAAACTGTAACTAAATAATTTAACTTAAAAATCTAAACTTAACTTGAACAGAACTGAAAAATTGTGCTTTAAAAATTAACTGAATGTAAAACTAAACTTAAAACTGAACTAATACAACTACTAAAACTCGGAATAAAGGGGGGATTTAAAATGTAAATAAAAGTTTTTTTCTGCTTTGAAGATTATTTTTATTTAATAATCAAGTTATATTAAAATTTGAATACACTTTTTTGGCTGATTGATTTTTTTTAAAGCCTTAAATGAATGAACATAATCTTTGATAAAAAAAATTGTAATATGTAAGCTTATTCGTAATCTTGCATATAAATTAAGCAACTGCCATAATTAGAACCAAAACGGAAGGTATTTAAAGAAGAAAGTTAGCGAGATAGCAGAAAATAGCGAATATAAGAATTAGGTATTAACAGGCATAAGGAAAGTTATCAGGCTAGGGCCAACTTAGTTAAGGATGAGAAAGGCAATTTATGGCAGATATAGAAGGTGTTTTGAGTAGATGGAATGACGTCTTCAGTCATATTTTGAATGTTCGCGAAGGATCCGTCTGAGGGGAGGATATTGAAATCCATACTGCTGAACCATTAGTCCCAGAGCCAAAGAACCTATTAATAAGTTAAAGAATCATATTAAACATAGACTTTAAAAAGGCCTTTGATTCAGTTAAAAAAAGGAAAAAATTAAATGAAATTTTAATCAAGGTTTGGATACCCAAAAATCTGGTCAAGCTAATTGAGATGGGTTTGAAAAATACGTGTGGCTGGGTACGGTTTGGATCTCACTTATCAGATACTTTTGAAATACAAAATGGATTGAAACAAGGAGATGCACGGTCCCCTTTACTCTTTATTCTGGCCTTGCTAATAGGTAATGCAAGAAAGTAGGAACAATGCAGCTATAAGGGTAAGCAGATGATTTAGCTTTGTTAGGTAATAGTAAGGAAGCTATAAAATACATCTTTAATATTTTTTAAAGATTGGTAAGAAAATTGGTTTTGATCAGAAATGAATGCTGAAAAGACTAAGTATATGATCACGCAGAGAACACAGATCGAGGACGATAATTTAAATATTACTGCAAACAACATCATTTAACAGGGTTAATGAATTCAAATACCTATGAACAATTTTAACTAGCGATAATAATATCAGCCCCCCTGCGGGACGGGGTTTAGAATAGTCCCGCAGTAACCCCTGCTTGTCGTAAAAGGCGACTAAAAGGGGAGGTTTCTGTGCAGGACGTACCTCGTGCAGGAAAAACCTATCCTAAATCTTTCCTTTCACCTCCTTTTTTCTTCCTTCCCTTTCAATCCTTTTTTTTCATTCTTCTCCCTTCGCTTTCTCTCTCCTTACCTCTTTCTTCCCTTCCCTGCCGTTCAGTCCTGCACAGAGACTTTTGGCCCCTCCGTTGACGATCTTGGCATTTAACACGGCTTTCCTTGGACGATTATTGGTTACCACTGCTTTGAGCTCCTGAGTGAAAGTGCGCCGGTTTTAATATCTTAGTAGAAGGGCCTTAGGGATGACAATAACCGGGTACCCTACTTTGAGAAAAGACCGGTTGCGTTCACGAGGGCCCGGACGTAAAATTGGCACTTTCCTATACCCACTTGCTGCGACGACCTCTCTCTCGGCGATGCCCTATGCGAAGGTTGTCATGTCTAGCGTCGTATGGGGCCTCTCGTCGGGACAGTTAACAGGGCCATATGTGGTAGTACCAACATGGATCATCCTGGGTCTACGATCCGAGTACTGTGTAGGTTGTCCCCAAATACGGCATTGCCGATCACTTAGTCACCGCTGGCACCTCACTGCCCGGCCCTCATAGGGCCGTAATAATGATAAAAGGCGGAAACGGGTAAGGCCGTCCAGCCCTCTATTGGAAAAAAATCCAGGAAGTGGTGAGGCCTCAGCCCCGCTTTCTGGTAATGTCTCGAGTGGATGAAAGCGAGAACCTCAAACGTGTCAGCCCATTTATCCTCGAAAGAGTGATAAGTGGAGCTGCAGAGTCTGGAGTTTCAATTAGAAAACAGCGTGATGGCACGATATTAATCCAGACTGACAATGACATCCAGACTGCTAAAATAATGGCAATAACTGAGATACCGTTGAGCCCCTCGAACCATATAAAGGTGAAGGTGGAACCGCACAGGTTCCTCAATGTTTGCAAGGGAGTGGTCACTTGCTATGACCTCGACTGCGTGAGCATTGAGGATATCTGTGAGGAGCTTTCCCCTCAACATGTCACCGAAGTATATAGAATAACCACCAAAAGGAATGATGTAGTAAAAAAAACCGACCCGTATATATTAACGTTTGCGACTCCTACTCTACCAAAGGAGGTCCGAGCTGTCTTCAACGTGCTTAGAGTCCGGCCGTATGACCCCAACCCTCGGCGCTGTTTTCAGTGCCAGGAATTTGGGCATACGAAGCTGCGATGCTGTGGTAAGCCTACCTGTGCAGATTGTGGACGGGAGGCTCACGACACACCGTGCAAGTCTCCTAAATTCTGCGTAAATTGCAAGGGTCCACATTCTGCTTGGTCTCGGTCCTGTCCGAACTTGAATCTGGAGAAAAGATTCCTGGAGATCCAAACAGAAAAGAAGATCCCCTATGCCCAGGCCCGCAAAGAGTATAATTCACTATAAGCTCCTGTATTTCAGACTTCCTACAGTCAAATTGTGACCCAAAATATAAATTGTCCTGTCATTGTGGAGTTAATATCTCAAAGACTTCTTCACGACCCGTGCCATTGGTTTCTGCTCGAGACACTTATAGTCATACATCTCACCCAACTATGTCGCCGAAATTATTACGGGAGGCGACGCCTCCAAAGAGGCCAACTCCACCACCTGTACCTCCTAGGATCCCACCTCGGGGCCCTCCCCCGAGCCCTCCTCGGGGCCAAAAACTACGTGCGGCCGGTGTAGAACCACTCAATCCCGCCTCTGGGACTCCGGAGGTTGGGATGAGTGGTAAAACAGGTGAGGCCGCAAAGGCGATTCCCACTGGTGCCTTAAGGAAGGACCAGCGAGGGACCGCCGAAAAAACTAATATAAATAAAGCGCCGAAGGCCTTAACAAAGCCTTCGCGCAAAGACCCAACGACCCTGTCTCTCCAGGATAAATCAAAACCTCTCCTGAAGCGGGAGGTCCAGGAGAGACTGGGAAAAGCAAGAGGGCCTAAAAAGGGCCTCAATCAATTTTTATTTTTAAAAGATAACGTTATGGATTGCGAGGATTATTAAACTTTATATTTATAAATAATGTCGCTACTACAATGGAATTGTAGGGGTTTCTTTGCTCGTGTAGAGGAAATTAAACAAATAATATCCTCCCTTCATCCCCCCATCTTGTGTTTTCAGGAGACCCACTTCCTCACAACTAACAACCCGAAGCTTCGTGGGTACGATAAATATCGTAACGACAAGCCATTCTTTGATCGGGCTAGCGGAGGTGTGGCTATATTTGCACGAAGCAACATATATCATAAACATATTAATATCGTCTCTGAACTCCAAGTGATCGCTGTCCGAATCTCCCTTGCTATGGAAGTGACAGTATGCAGCATCTACCTCCCACCAGGTGAGCGCGTTTCAAAGAGGACTCTAGAGGCCCTCTTCATACAACTTCCCGCCCCTTACATCATCTTGGGGGATTTTAATGCGCATAACCTGGTGTGGGGGTCTAATTTTACAGACGCCCGTAGGAGGATGGTAGAGGATATTCTTGTGTCGGGCAACCTGGTGTTAATGAACACCGGGACCCAGACACACTTCTCCACCTTTAATGGTGTATCCTCTGCCATAGACCTAACTTTTTGTAGCCCCGGGATCGCTGCTCACTTCCTTTGGGAGGTTCACTCGGACCTATGTGGCAGTGATCATTTTCCAATTCTGGTTTCACCACTTCAAGATCCTCCCAGTACAGCACGGCTACCCTAGTGGGTTATCAAACGTGCTGACTGGGATAAATTCCGCGAGCTCGCCGTATTTGATGAACCCCATTCTCATGACGTCGATGTTAGGGTTGGGCGTTTTACTTCGACGGTAATAGCAGCTGCGAGGGCTTCCATTCCTAAATCCTCGCCTTATCCGCGCCACCGTCCAGTTCCCTGGTGGAACGAGGAATGTCTGTTGGCTATTTCAGACCGTCGAAGGGCCCTACGTCTCTTCAATCGTCGTCCTACCTTGGATAATCTAGATTCATTCCGGATTCTGCGTGCTCGAGCTCGCCGTATCATTCGTGAAAGCAGAAAAGAGTCTTGGAGACAATTTATTTCTACCCTTACTATTTCCACTCCCACAACTAAGGTTTGGGACAATATTCGTAAATTACGTAGTAGCAAAAATACCATAAATAATATCCCTGCCCTCATGTCAAACGGTACGCTTGTCTCCTCCCCTGTGGAGGTCGTCAATGTATTGGGCTCTATGTTCACCGCTATTTCTAGCATTGCAAGCTACTCTAATGAGTTTGCAGCACATAAGCGGAACATAGAGCGCCATTCTATTGACTTTGGTCACAGCCGGGGGGAGGATTATAACTCCCCCTTTACTTTAGATGAACTGAAGTATGCTTTGTGCCAGGCGGGTAACACAGCTTCTGGCCCCGACGAAATTCATTACGATATGTTGCACCAGTTGCCCCCTGCTGGATGGGCATATCTGTTGGATCTCTACAATAGTGTTTGGGAATCTCGTCAGTTCCCAACACTCTGGAGGCAAGCTACCGTTATACCAATACATAAAAGTGGCAAAGATAAATTAGAGCCAACTAGTTATAGACCGATAGCCTTAACTAGTTGTGTATGCAAAATATTGGAAAAAATGATAACTAAACGATTAATATGGTATTTAGAATTCCGCAATCTGCTATCAAATATTCAATGTGGTTTTCGCCGTAACCGATCTACGATGGATCATCTCGTCCGTCTCGAGACGGCGGTTCGTGACGCCTTTCTCCACAAACAACATCTTTTGGCAGTTTTCTTTGATTTGGAGAAGGCTTACGATACCACGTGGCGGTACGGCATTTTAAAAACCCTTTTTAATTGGGGGTTCCGAGGGAACCTCCCTGTTTTTATATCTAATTTTATGTCAGATAGACACTTCCGGGTAAGGTTAAACAACACCTTATCCGATGATTTTATTCAAGAAAATGGGGTGCCTCAGGGTAGTACTCTGAGCTGTACGTTGTTCGCCATCGCAATTATTGGCATTGTGGACAACGTGCGGCTACATGTCCGTTCATGCCTTTTTGTGGATGACTACGCAATTTATTGCAGTTCGTCGAGTCTCCACAGGGCTGAACGGCAGATACAACTCTCTGTAAATAATCTGTGGTCGTGGGCATCGCGAAATGGCTTTCGCTTCTCTGCAGCTAAAACGACTGTCGTCCACTTCCACAGATTACGTGGAGTACAACAAGCCCCCAGCATTTTAATGAACCACGTTGTTTTACCAGTCTCAGAGACCGTAAGGTTTCTGGGACTTTTATTTGATTTTAAACTAACTTTGTTACTCACATCAAAGACCTGAAAGCGAGGTGTATCAAAGCACTCAACCTGCTCAAAGTGGTTAGCGGTCGGTCCTGGGGTGCTGATAGGGAAACCTTGATGCGCCTTTATAGGGCCTTGGTAAGATCGAAATTAGACTACGGCAGTTTTGTTTACGGATCAGCGAGACCCTCGGCGTTAAAGATGCTGGATAGTGTCCATCATGCTGGCATACGACTGGCTACTGGTGCTTTTCGTACCAGTCCAGTCGTCAGCATTTGTGCCGACGCCGGTGAGCCCCCTCTTCATTACCGGCGGTCCTATCTTCAGGCATCTTATGTTTCAAAACTACACTGCATGCCGGAGCACGTTGCCTATCGTCCTGTGTTTCATCCCCCTAACCGTGTCTTGTATGAAACCAAATGGCGTAGTACAAGGCCGATTGGTATCAGGATGCTATCGGTTTTCGACACGTGTGGGATAGTCCTGCCAAAGGCTATCCCCACATCCCCAGGTCGAGTTTCTCCCTGGAAGATACGCTTACCTCAATGCCATTTTGATCTTGCCAAGTTCCCTTAAGCGACCACCGCGCCGATTATATATGAGAGGACCTTTAATGAGCTCCTCTCCCTTTCAGGGCTTTGAGCGCATTTATACGGATGGTTCCAAGTGTGGGGCTTCCGTTGGATGCGCATTTGTTGTGGAGGGAAACAATTTTAAATTTGGTTTACCTGGTGAATCTAATGTTTTTACGGCTGAATTATACGCCATTTTTAAATCTCTGTGTTTTGTTTATCGTAAATGTCACCGTTCTGTTCTCATCTGAACGGATTCCATGAGTTCTCTGTTGGCATTGTCCACTCTCTACTCCTGGAATCCCCTTGTGCAGATGATACATGAGCAAATTTTAAAAATCGATTCATTAAACACCCGGCTCGCCTTCTGCTGGATTCCTGGTCACGCTGGTCTTTCAGGAAATGAACTTGCTGACCAGGCGGCCAAGGAGGCGAGTTTGGGTGTCATGTTTTTAGATCTAAAGGGTTATGTTCAGCGTGGTGTCTTACGCACCTGGCACGAGCAGTGGGTTTCGACCCCTGCTCAGAACAAGCTGCGGTCCATCAGGGACGGTGTGTCGCGATGGCCCTCTTCTATACGAAAGTGTAGAAGAGAGGAGGTCATCGTGAAGAGACTCCGCGTCGGGCATACATTACTAACCCACGGATTTTTATTAAGAGGGGATCCACCTCCAGTGTGTGAATTTTACGATGCTCCCCTTAGTGTGTACCACATTTTGGTGGAGTGTCGTAAATATGCCCCTATCCGCCTGGCTCTTGACTTTAAAGGTGACCTACGTTTTTTACTACGCGATAGCGCCGATGTAGTTATTTGTTTACTCCGTTTTATACGACAGGCGGATCTTTTTAATGCCATCTGTGTCACTTTTATAAAGTGGCTCATTTGGATTTTTTCTCATATTGAGAGTATTTTTAACATTTTTAGTGTACTTTAATATGTTGTTTTGTCTTTTTAACACGTCTTTTAGTATGCTTTAACATGTCTGTTTTATTTGTTTTTATCATTTTATATTTTAATATGTTTGTTTTGTCTTTTTACAAACTTATTTTTTTTTTAATGTTTGTTCTGTTTTTTTTTAATTTAGTGCATACACCTGTGGTCTTTTATTAGCAGGTGTATTACTAAAATTTGGGTGTATATCCATTTTTTTTACTGTATTTTTTAATGTCACGGCCCTAATGACCTCATTGTGTCGATGGGCCTATAAACTACAATAATAATAATAATAATATCAGATTGGAAACTAGGAAAATATTAAAGTCGGGAAATGCTTGTTATTACTTGGTCTGTAAGTTGTTGGTATCTCATCTGTTGTCAAGGAATGTAAAACTCATAATATCTAAAACCATAATTTTACCGGTTGTTCTCTATGGGTGCGAAACATGATGAAAATAAATGTAGGGTGTTCAAAAACAAAGTGCTTAGGAAGATATTTGATCCAAAAATGGATGAATATAGAGGGGAGTAGGGGAGGCTACATAATGATGAGCTGAATACTCTGTACTCATCAACAGACATTGTTAGGGTAATCAAGTCTCGCAGGTTACGATGGGTGGGTCATGTAGCGCGAATGGAAGTATCTAGAACCGCGTTCAAGGTATTGACCGGCACAACTAATGGTAAAAAAGAACAGTGGGAAGACCCAGGTGCAGATGGGAGGATAACATTAGGATGGACCTGAAAGAAATAGGGTTTATTGGGTTGGACTTGGTATAACCAGCTCAAGATAGGGACAGATGTCGTACTTATATGAGAGCGGCAATTAACTTTCGAGTTCCTAGTGCCATAGAGTAAGTAAAGCATTTTAAGTGAAATTATCGAAATTAGTAATTGTTTTACTCTTTAAATGAATTAAATAAATACACTATTTATAATAGCAATTTTATACAGGTATAGGCCTATTTTAAAGGAAACATACTTTACTATTGTGATGTTAATTTTGTTAAAATAATTACTTATAATATAAATTTAATAGTCAGTTGACTCAATTCTTCAAATATATAATAACGTTGACAATTTTACTGTTTATTTGTTTTAAATTTCATTCACAACTCCTAAAGTTTTGAATATTCATTATTTATTTATAATTAAAATATGTATTATGTATATAATCTACTTACCTTTATTTCACTATATTAAATCATCTTTCTTTATTTTGATTCATAAACTAACCCGCCATGTTTATTATTTTTGTTGGTAGGTGATTTTAACGCTATCTGCTTTAGAGAATGGTTTATTTCGGAACTGTTATGATCTTAATTTAATTTATGTTCTTGGATGCTTACAACATCTGGCTGTCATTTGAATAATTATTTGCCCCAAGCGGAAGAGATTATTATTCTTGTTTGGGTTTTTTTGTGCCAAATTTAAGTTAATTTTAAAGATGACATATGTTTATTTGTCCAAATTATGTCTAGTTATCTTTATAGTAATACTTTCACTATTTAAATAGTTAAGATTGTTTTTTTTCTTTGCTATAAATCTCGGCGAATATATTTTCTCCTATGCCGGAGATTGTTTATTTAAAAACAAAAAGAACATGATTGTGTTTTGTTAATGTTTTTATTTGTTGACTTGAAAACTGTTTTGGGAAGCGTAAGGAAGGACCCGATCTGGGGATCCTTTAATGATATTTTGTTATGGTTAATTGTAATTTTCATTAGCCAAAACTTCACTAAAAGTAAGGATTAACCTTTGAGGAAGGTCAAGTGCAAGTTTACAAGGAAGATTTTGTTGGAATTTAAGGGCTGGAATTTAATTGTTGCCGGAGCCTTGGGTCAACATTCGCAATAGATCGGACATTTTTGGGTGAGATCAAATTCATTTATAATCATCCTGTTCAATGTTTAAATAATTGACTATAATACCTAAAATTATTAAAGAAGAATAAATAATTTCAGTTTCCAAACCATAAATATTACAGTTTGTCAACCTCACAACAATATTTTTGTTTATTAAAGAATTATACATTATTTTTACATATTATAAAAGATAATTTTTTATCCTGTTATTATTTTATTTAAAGAAATATTTCTGTCATAATTAATTTTTTTTATCCTCACAATTCAAGTGAGAGTTTAACATTTTCAAGTATTGCTCAACAATACTTCTATTAATTCTATAACATAGGAAGCATGCCTTACTAGGTATGGTTTATTTAAGGATATCATTTACAACAATAATTACAATCACTCTTCAAATTTAATTGTGTCTTTTTTTATTTATTATATCAATGTACATTGTATTTTTATTTATTTTTTGAACGTGCATCCCATGTATAGATATTCTCAGTAGATTGGATGTCCAGGGCAAGAATAATAATCTGCTTCAGGAAGTCTTTGGTTGTAAGTGTCCAACTTAAGTTACAACTTTAGGTAAAGTCCAGGAGTCTTGAGAGAAAGGGTTTTCGTCTTACCGCTGAGCAGTTTATGGGGATAAATTTATGTAATAATAAAATCTACCTACCTTACAAAATAAAAGTGGTTGGTAGTTGGCGCCCAACATTATATATATTATAAATTAAATTATATTCATTCGTATATTCATACAGAATAAGAATAATAAATAAAATATATATATATATATATATTTCACCACACTATAAATATAAAGAATGTTGCTTTTATAGCTTCAAATATAGTCGTGCCAACCCTGGTTATTTTTAGCATTTACACTAGAACTCCCCCCTGCGGGACGGGGTTTAGAATAGTCCCGCAGTAACCCCTGCTTGTCGTAAGAGGCGACTAAAAGGGGAGGCTTCTGTGCAGGACGTACCTCGTGCAGGAATAACCTATCCTAAATCTTTCCTTTACACTCCTTTTTTCTTCCTTCCCTTTCACTCCTATTTTTCATTCTTCTCCCTTCGCTTTCTCTCTCCTTACCTCTTTCTTCCCTTCCCCTGCCGTTCAGTCCTGCACAGAGACTTTTGGCTCTTCCGTTGATGACCTTGGCATCTAACACGGCTTTCCTTGGACGATTATTGGATACCACTGCTTTGAGCTCCTGAGTGAAAGTGCGCCGGTTGTAATATCTTAGTAGAAGGGCCTTAGGGATGACAATAACCGGGTACCCTACTTTGAGAAAAGACCGGTTGCGTTCACGAGGGCCCGGACGTAAAATTGGCACTTTCCTACACCCACTTGCTGCGATGACCTCTCTCTCGGCGATGCCCTATGCGAAGGTTGTCATGTCTAGCGTCGTATGGGGCCTCTCGTCGAGAGAGTTAACAGGGCCATATGTGGTAGTACCAACATGGATCACCCTGGGTCTACGATCCGAGTACTGTGTAGGTTGTCCCCAAAAATGGCATGGCCGCATTTTTTGTCGCTGCTGACAACGTACTGTCCGCTGGCACCGTACTGCCCGCTGGCAACACACTGCCCGGCCCCTCACAGGGCCGTAATACTGATAAGAGGCGAAAACGGGTAAGGCCGTCCAGCCCTTTAATTGAAGAAGTCCAGGAAGTGGTGAGGCCCTTGCCCCGCTTCCTGGTAATGTCTCGAGTGGAAGAAAGTGAGAACCTCAGACGTGTCAGCCCATTTGTCCTCGAAAGAGTGATAAGTGGAGCTGCCGGGTCTGGAGTTTTAATTAGAAAACTGCGCGATGGCACGATAATGATACAGACTGACAATGACATCCAGACTACTAAAATAATGGCACTAACTGAGATACCGTTGAGCCCCTCAAACCATTTAAAGGTGAAGGTGGAACCTCATAGGTTCCTCAATGTTTGCAAGGGAGTGGTCACTTGTTATGACCTCGACTGCGTGAGCATTGAGGATATCTGTCAGGAGCTTTCCCCTCAACATGTCACCGAAGTATATAGGATCACCACCAAAAGGAATGATGTAGTAAAGAAAACTGATACATATATATTAACATTTGCGACTCCTACTCTACCAAAGGAGGTCCGAGCTGGCTTCCACGTGCTTAGAGTCCGGCCGTATGTCCCCAACCCTCGGCGCTGTTTTCAGTGCCAGGAATTTGGGCATACGAAGCTGCGATGCCGTGGTAAGCCTACCTGTGCAGATTGTGGACGGGAGGCTCATGACACACCATGCAAGTCTCCCAAATTCTGTGTCAATTGCAAGGGTCCGCATTCTGCTTGGTCTCGGTCCTGTCCGAACTGGAAGGTAGAGAAAGGAATCCTGGAGATCCAAACAGAAAAGAAGATCCCTTATGCCCAGGCACGCAAAGAGTATAATGCACTGCAAGCTCCGGTATTTCGAACTTCCTACAGTAAAATTGTTAGCCAAAATATAAATTGTCCTAACTGCCATTGTGCAGTTAATATTTCAAATACTTCTTCACGACCCGTGCCATTGGTCTCTGCTCGAGACACTTATAGTCATACATCTCACCCAACTATGTCGCCGAAATTATTACGGGAGGCGACGCCTCCAAAGAGGCCACCTCCACCACCTGTACCACCTAGGAGTCCTCGGGCCCACCGCCGAGCCCTCCTCGGGGCCCACCCCCGAGCCCTCCTCGGGGCTCTCCCCCAAGCCCTCCCCGGGGTACACCCCCGAGCCCTCCTCGGGGTACACCCCCGAGCCCTACTCGGGAAACACCCCCGAGCCCTCCTCGGGGCCAAAAACTACGTGCGGCTGGTGTAGAGCCACTCAATCCCGCCTCTGGGACTCCGGAGGTTGGGATGAGTGGTAAAACAGGCGAGGCCGAGAAGGCGATTCCCACTGGTGCCTTAAGGAAGGACCAGCGAGGGACCGCCGAAAAAACTAATACAAATAAAGCGCCGAAGGCCTTAACAAAGCCTTCGCGCAAAGACCCAACGACCCTGTCTCTCCAGGATAAATCAAAACCTCTCCTGAAGCGGGAGGTCCAGGAGAGACTGGGAAAAGCAAGAGGGCCTAAAAAGGGCCTCAATCAATTTTTATTTCTAAAAAATAACGTTATGGATTGCGAGGATTATTAAACTTTATATTTATAAATAATGTCGCTACTACAGTGGAATTGTAGGGGTTTCTTTGCTCGTGTAGAGGAAATTAAACAAATAATATCTTCCCTGCATCCCCCCATCTTGTGTTTGCAGGAGACCCACTTCCGCCCAACTGACAACCCGAAGCTTCGTGGGTACGATATATATCGTACCGACAAGCCATTCTTTGATCGGGCTAGCGGAGGTGTGGCTATATTCGCACGAAGCAACATATATCAAAAACATATTAATATCGTCTCTAAACTCCAAGTGATCGCTGTCCGAATCTCCCTTGCTATGGAAGTGACAGTATGCAGCATTTACCTCCCACCAGGTGAGCGCGTTTCAAAGAGGACTCTCGAGGCCCTCTTTATACAACTTCCCGCCCCTTACATCATCTTGGGGGATTTTAATGCGCATAACCTGGTGTGGGGGTCTAATTTTACAGACGCCCGAGGGAGGATGGTAGAGGATATTCTTGTCTCGGGCAACCTGGTGTTAATGAACACCGGGACCCAGACACACTTCTCCACCTTTAATGGTGTATCCTCTGCCATTGACCTAACTTTGTGTAGCCCCGGGATCGCTGCTCACTTCCTTTGGGAGGTTCACTCGGACCTATGTGGCAGCGATCATTTTCCAATTCTGGTTTCACCACTTCAAGATCCTCCCAGTACAGCACGGCTACCCCAGTGGGTTATCAAACGTGCTGACTGGGATAAATTCCGCGAGCTCGCCGTATTTGATGAACCCCATTCTCATGACGTCGATGTTAGGGTTGGGCGTTTTACTTCGACGGTAATAGCAGCTGCGAGGGCTTCCATTCCTAAATCCTCGCCTTATCCGCGCCACCGTCCAGTTCCCTGGTGGAACGAGGAATGTCGGTTGGCTATTTCTGACCGTCGAAGGGCCCTACGTCTCTTCAATCGGCGTCCTACCTTGGATAATCTAGAATCATTCCGGATTCTGCGTGCTCGAGCTCGCCGTATCATTCGTGAAAGCAGAAAAGAGTCTTGGAGACAATTTATTTCTACCCTTACTATTTCCACTGCCACAACTAAGGTTTGGGACAACATTCGTAAATTACGTAGTAGCAAAAATACCATAAATAATATACCTGCCCTTATGTCAAACGGTACGCTTGTCTCCTCCCCTGTGGAGGTCGCCAATGTATTGGGCTCTATGTTCACCGCTATTTCTGGCACTGCAAGCTACTCTAATGAGTTTGCGGCGCATAAGCGGAACATAGAGCGCCATTCTATTGACTTTAGTCAGAACCGGGGGGAGGATTATAACTCCCCCTTTAGTGTAGATGAACTGACATATGCTCTGTCACAGGCGGGTAGCACAGCATCTGGCCCCGATGACATTCAATACGACATGTTACGCCAGTTGCCCCCTTCTGGACTGGCATATCTGTTAGACCTTTATAATAGTGTTTGGGGATCTCATCAATTCCCATCACTATGGAGGCAAGCAACCGTTATACCAATATATAAAAGTGGCAAGGATAAATTAGAGCCAACTAGTTATAGACCGATAGCCTTAACTAGTTGTGTATGCAAAATATTGGAAAAAATGATAAATAAACGATTAATATGGTATTTAGAATCCCGCAATCTACTATCAAATATCCAATGTGGTTTTCGCCGTAATCGATCCACGGTGGATCATCTCGTCCGTCTCGAGACGGCGGTTCGTGACGCCTTTCTCCACAAACAACATCTTTTGGCAGTTTTCTTTGATTTGGAGAAGGCTTACGATACCACGTGGCGGTACGGCATTTTAAAAACCCTTTTTAATTGGGGGTTCCGAGGGAACCTCCCTGTTTTTATATCTAATTTTATGTCAGATAGACACTTCCGGGTAAGGTTAAACAACACCTTATCCGATGATTTTATTCAAGAAAATGGGGTCCCTCAGGGCAGTACTCTAAGCTGTACGTTGTTCGCCATTGCAATTAATGGCATTGTGGACAACGTGCGGCTACCTGTCCGTTCATGCCTTTTTGTGGATGACTACGCAATTTATTGCAGTTCGTCTAGTCTCCACAGGGCTGAACGGCAGATACAACTCTCTGTAAATAATCTGTGGTCGTGGGCATCGCGAAATGGCTTTCGCTTCTCTGCGGCCAAAACGACGGTCGTCCACTTCCACAGATTACGTGGAATACAACCTGTCCCCAGTATTTTAATGAACCACATTGTTTTACCAGTCTCAGAGACCGTAAGGTTTCTGGGACTTTTATTTGATTTTAAATTAACTTGGATCCCTCACATCAAAGACCTGAAATCGAGGTGTATAAAAGCACTCAACCTGCTCAAAGTGGTTAGCGGTCGGTCCTGGGGTGCTGATAGGGAAACCTTGATGCGACTGTATAGGGCCTTGGTAAGATCTAAACTAGACTACGGCAGTTTCGTTTACGGATCGGCGAGACCCTCGGCGTTAAAGATGCTGGATAGTGTCCACCATGCTGGTATACGACTGGCTACTGGTGCTTTTCGTACCAGTCCAGTCGTCAGCATCTGTGCCGACGCCGGTGAGCCCCCTCTCTCTTACCGGCGGTCCTATCTTCTGGCATCTTACGTGTCGAAACTACACTGCATGCCGGAGCATTTTGCCTACCGTCCTGTGTTTCATCCCCCTAACCGTGTCTTGTATGAAACCAAATGGCGTAGTACAAGGCCGGTTGGGATCAGGATGCTATCGGTTTTCGACACGTGTGGGATAGTCCTGCCAAAGGCTATCCCCACATCCCCAGGTCGAGTTTCTCCCTGGAAGATACGCCTACCTCAATGCCATTTTGATCTTGCCAAGTTCCCTAAAGCGACCACTGCGTCGATTATATATGAGAGGACCTTTTATGAGCTCCTCTCCACTCGCTTTCAGGGCTTTAAGCGCGTCTATACGGATGGCTCCAAGTGTGGGGCCTCCGTGGGATGCGCATTTGTTGTGGAGGGAAACCATTTTAAGTTTGGTTTACCTGGTGAATCCAGTGTTTTTACGGCTGAATTATACGCCATTTTTAAATCTCTGTGTTTTATTTATCGTAAGTGTCACCGTTCTGTGCTCATCTGCACGGATTCCATGAGTGCTCTGTTGGCATTGTCCACTCTCTACTCCTGGAATCCCCTCGTGCAGATGATACATGAGCAAATTTTAAAAATTGATTCATTAAACACCCGGCTCGCCTTTTGCTGGATTCCTGGTCACGCTGGTCTTTCAGGAAATGAACTTGCTGACCAGGCGGCCAAGGAGGCAGCACGCCTGCCTCCGGAGGCGAGTCTGGGTGTCATGTTTTTAGATCTAAAGGGTTATGTTCGGCGTGGGGTCTTACGCACCTGGCACGAGCAGTGGGTCTCGACCCCTGCTCAGAACAAGCTGCGGTCCATCAGGGACGGTGTGTCGCGATGGCCCTCTTCTATACGAAAGTCTAGAAGAGAGGAGGTCATCGTGACGAGACTCCGCGTCGGGCATACATTACTAACCCACGGATTTTTATTGAGAGGGGATCCACCTCCAGTGTGTGAATTTTGCGATGCTCCCCTTAGTGTGTACCACATTTTGGTGGAGTGTCGCAAATATGCCCCTATCCGCCTGGCTCTTGATTTTAAAGGTGACCTACGTTTTTTATTACGTGATAGCACGGAGGGAGTTATTTGTTTACTCCGTTTTATACGCCAGGCGGATCTTTTTAATGCCATTTGAGTCACTTTTATAAAGAGACTCATCTGGATTTATCTCATATTGAGAATTTTTATCATTTTAGTACATTTTAATATGTTTGTTCTGTCTTTTTAACGTATTATTTTAACATGTTTTAAGATTTTAATGTGTTATATTTTAATATGTTTGTTTTGTAATTTTAACGTAGTGTATACACCTGTGGTTTTATTTTAGCAGGTGTATCACTTCTTTTAATCTAATTGCCCATTTGAGTGCTCCTATGGAGTGTCTCAAATGGGCTTTTTCTCATATTGAGAATATCTGTTTTTAATTGATATACAAATTTTAATATTGTATATTGTTTTATATTTTATGTTTCCACCTGTTTATTCTAACAGGTGGACTATGTGATGTGTCTCTCCCTAATGGAGATTTTACTGTGTGTGTAAATGTCAAGGCCCTAATGACCTCATTGTGTCGATGGGCCTCTAAACAATAATAATAATAATAATAATAATAATAATACACTAGAACTATCATCATGAGAACTATGTTACCATATGTTGAGTTATGAAATTCAGTTGTAAATAATGATTGTATAAATATAATAATCACCAATTAAATATCTCCATAAATTAATATATTAATATAAGGGTCATTCCGAAATCTAGGGACAATTTACACTTTTCAACTGGATAAAATTAAAATAAAATAAAATGTACAAGTTATACTATGGTTGTGATCATAATTGATTGGTAATTACAAAAATACTATAGAATGAAATCAAGAACATTTATTTTGGTAAATAAACATAAAAACTTATTTTTAACAAACATGGAGGTGACACAAGTTGCCATGGTGGTGACAATACAGTACATGGAGGATTGGACAGTTGGAATGTAGGTGTTCATATAAACATAAATAGTGGTATTCTGTACCTTAAATGCAATAATAGGTAAAACTAAAATGTTAAACTTAACTACTTAATTTTCAGAAAAATCAATATGGATAAGAACATCAATACATTTGAGGTTCTGCTTTGAGTCAGCAATTGCTTTATACTGATGATTGATGTTAGAAATGTGCCCCATATAACTAGGCAATGCATCAACAAGCAGGTTGAACAATTGTTTCATATTTGTAGAAACAGTTTCCTTCAAAACCTTTACATATTGTATTTCTTTTCCTTTAACACAAGTCTTCTCTTTCTTCCTTGACCACTGCTGGTATGTTGTTTCTTTATCTTCAAACTCCTTTGTTACTACCTGATTATCATTACAGTCATCACATTTCCTTTCCAAACATTGTTCGCTGCTGGCTTTCTCATTGCAAATTAATACTTTAATCAAATCATCTGGTCTCTTGTACTCATTAATATTGAGGCGCTTCAGACGTTCAAAAATCATGTCAAAATTTTCATGTTTTGTATAGAGACAAGTATCCCGCTTATGGATATTAGGTGAAAGGACCCAAAATGGACGCAGGAAGCAGACTGTAGAGTAAGCAATATTGTAAGAATGTGATTCATTGAACTGTTTGTGTAGCACCCTTAAACTATTGTTCAGTATTCTCTGTTTTTTAATTTTGTTTCTTGTTATAACATCCTTCTTTCCTGGTTCTATTCTACTAACTTCATCCTTCTCAAAAAATTTAACATCATTTTTCAAGTGCAATGAGTATTTAGTGTCATACTTTCTCTTTACAAAAACAGACTTTATTTTCTTCCCTTCATTCTTTTTGTGCGCTTATGTGAAAGAAAAACTCCTTGGTGTGAGAAAGGAGCCTGTATTTTTTTATAATTTTGCCACTTAGAACTCTAGCAAAAACCTGACAAGCTTTTGAATCTTGGTTTGCATTGTAATTGTAGTAAGTACTTCTCCAAACTGCTAACGTTTCACTACTTTAGTAGACACTTTCTCACCATTTAAGAATTCTCTAACTCTTGTTCGTGGACTTTCATTATTCCCCTTTTGTTTACGTGATCTGTAGTACTTTGCCTTATATTTAGCTGCACTTTTCGAAAGCCTTTTGAGCTTTCCTTCAAGTTCTTTTATCTTTAGGTGAGCCTGTGATCTGTTCCTTAAAACCCTTTTACGGCCTGCATTCTTCCTACTTGAGCCAGCCCTTCCCAGTATGCCATTGCTAGGCCCAGCAGCAGAAACAGTGACTTCTCTTGATTCTGTGCCATTTAATGACGGAGTGCCACAGAAACAGTGACTTCTCTTGCTTCTGTGCCACTTAATGACGGAGTGCCACACACTAAAATGTTATTAAGTTCTTCCCTATCAGCCTTCTGCCTCTTTCTATGTCTTGTCGTCCTTTCAACCCATTTTTTTCTTTTGCTGTCTCTTACCTCTTTCACTTAAATCTGAGATTAATTTTATTTTCCCATCTTCCTTTCTTTTATTATATCTCTCTCATTCCTTTCTTTTGAATTCTTCATAAAGTACTGGATCATTTTTTTATCTTATTCCTATGCTCCATTTCTGCATCTTTTTTTTTTTTAACATCTACTAAATTCTTATCAGACTTTTTTTTCTTGCCATGTTTATTTCTGAAAACAAATTAATATGAATATTTTTTGTATAAAGTAAATGTAATTTACATTATAATTGTAATGATTTGAACTTCAGACTTTTATACTAAGTCCATTCCTATTGTTCATGGGGTTCCCTATATTAAAACATCACAATATAAATTTTCCATTCTCGAAAAAGTTATGATGCAGGAAGAAAATAATATTCACAAACAAAACTTGTAATTGTTTACATTTAGTGAATAAACTGTTTTTGATAGAATTAATTTTGAAATATTTCTTACACATAAAGTCCATGATGGAGAGATACCAAACTTTTTAAACCTTGAAATCACATAACTACCACTGTTAATTCAGCAAAGCTAAATAATTACCCAAATATATGCACTAAACAAAACAAACAAAACAACAAGTAAACAAAAAGTAAAAAAAAATTAATTATATTCACTAAGTAACCGATACTTTACTTTAGCACAGATAAAGAGTGAAATAATAAATTTGAAATTATGTCACCTCCATGAATATATTGTCACCTCCATGCTAGATTAAGTACATGGAAGTGACAACCATGGAAGTGACAGATTTGAGGTTTTATTTACACAAAACCTAACCTATAAATTACTAAGCCACGGCTTTCATCCAATGTTAAATCATTAAATCTCACTTCAAAGGGAACAATTTTTTTTATATAAATAAGAACAATTTAATAACACCATGGAGGTGAATATCAATAAAAATATTCTTCAATAACAAGTAAATAACTCATAATTAAGACAATTAAAACACTCACCTATAGGAATGAAATGAGACACAATACAAGATGGATACTCAGGGCTTTCTCTCACATGGTTCCTTTATCCTCACTACACAATCTAGTGGATTTTTAAGGAAGTTCTGTTCAGACCATGGAGTTGACATTGTAACAAGGAACACTCCCTGAGGTTTAGATTACTTAGTTAATAAATTCAGTACAATTATGACATTTGCAACCTGGAATTACTGTTTTATATTAGACTTCATCTCATTTATTTATAATGGATTCTTAAAAGGTGTTATAAATTTGGAAGTCTCACACTCTAGTGACATGGGGGTAGTGACATGACATGGAGGTAACATTTCACCATAAAAAAGGATATTTTATATTTATAATCGTTTTTGTAATAACTTGTACATTTTTTATTTTCTGTGCTACATATCCTTTGTATTAAAATAATTAACACAAATATATAAAAAACACTGTTTACATAAATTGTCCCTAGATTTCGGAATGAACCATAAACAAATTACTTTTATGTCTTCTTAGGAAGGCCATAATCTATATTCTAGACCATTGCCTTCAAAATCATTCTCCTCACAGGTAAGAAAAATAAGTCAATAGACATTTTTATAATATCCCAGTTAAAACCGGATCAGTCGGGTGTGGCTCGTGGTCCATACTAAAAATTGCAAATATTAGCACGTGTAAAGTATTCTCTAAATCATATTTCCGGGAAAATGAGATGGTACAAAATAATATTACTTACAAATTGGCCTAAGATATAAATTTTAATCAATTTCATAAGAGCCAATTATGATAAAATCGATATTATTTTTATCTTTTCACCCTTAAGTAAGTTACATTTGGTTTTAGGGGTATATCTTTAATTTTAAAAGAAAAAACTGTTTGACCTTATGAAACTCCAAGACACCAAGTCAATACTATAAATGTGCATAATTTCAGTTTTCTAGGTCATTTAGAGACTTCTAGAGGGTGTGGAAAGACACACAAATATTAGGAAATTATATTTTGTATGTTTATTGTATTTTAATTAATTAAAATAAAAGTCATATTTTAAGCATAAATGTTGGATAGTAATAAATCTATCCAATCGATCTATCAAACTTAAGCGCACTATCATATTTTGGTAAAAGTTTGTAAAAACTACTGTACAAGCAGTGTGAAGTCTTGAGGAATCGTGAAGGGACATGGGGACTTTAAGTGCCAAATGTTTTCCCACCCCTGAGACGTTTTGTCAACATAATGTTTCGAAAGGGGGAAAAGAAATGCAACGGCCTACCAGGATGGAATTACAGTGTGAAGCTACAACATTTTTAGATGTTTTATTGAAAATTATCATGCACAAATTATGGGGATATGATATCCTTGTGGCACAAATTCATCACTAAATCTTGGCATAGGTTTCAGAATTTGTGCCGCTATGGATGCTGCTCCGTTAAGTTGGCAGCACCCAAAGTTTCTTTGATGTTTTCACAAAAACTACAGTGACACAAATTATGAGATTAGGATATTCTTGTGGCACAAATTCCGCACTAAATAGAGTAGGTGTCCCAAGTATCGCCTACTTTAACTATTTTTTCTCCATCTCATCCTCCTCTAGTTTTCTAATTAAGCTGGAAACTGAATACATATTACTAAGAACTATATTCCTTTGGTATCCTGAGATCAACCCGCTTCAAAACACGTGCCAGTTTGTTATGTAGCTCAATTGAAAAAAAATATTTGAAATTTCCTGTAAACCCCAGGGTGGTTCCTAATATAGCCTACCTCTGCTCCTATTACCGCTTACCAGGTGAAATTAGCAGCACCTGTTGAAAGGAGCTGCTAGTAAAGTCCTTCTGAGCAAGAGTGAATGCTGGAGGAGTGGGGAGAGAGGCCTAGGCCAATCACGTGGGGCGATGGCTACCCTCTTTCAGCCCGGGCCTCCACTCCAGCATTCACTCTTACTCAGACGAGACAACACACACAAATGTTGTAAACTAATTTTAAGCTTTTCCTACAAAAAAAACTCAAATAAAAAACAGAACAAAGACACAAATTCTTAAAAATGTATTATGTAAAAAGTTTAAAAACATGATTCAGCAACTTAATCGTTCAAACAGAAGGAACATATATATTTCCTACGCTTTCCACTGGCTGCATCACAAAATTGATGGTTCCAGGCAAAGCACGAGATACACATGACCCACTCCTGACCACTAAAATCGTCTGAATACTTCTCATTGCAAAATGCGCAGGTGGCATCCATGGAGTCATGGTTGTCAAAGTCCATATCATCGTCAGTGTCCTCAATGAAATCAGCGTCTGTGAATAAATACACTATTAAAAGGGTAAATGCCGGTGGCACGAAAACCACTCATAGCATTAGCCATTGTAGCAGCTCTGATGTAAGCTTTACCCATTAGTTTCTTGACTTCATTCTGCGCCACAATTCTGCCCTCATTTCTTGAAAGCCATTTCTCAATTTCTCGATTGTAGAAAGTTTTGAATGGTATCATGAAGGCAACGTCTAAGGGTTGCATCTTATGGGTACTATGAGGTGGCAGGCAGACCATTACGATGTGGTTTTCCCTAGCAAAGTTGATCACCTCCAGCTTCCTCGTGTGCGAGTAATGGCCATCCAGGATCAATACAACTGGGTCTTCTGCTGTAGGTTTAACAAAAGTCGCAAAATGTTTCATCCTCTCACAGAACAAGTTGCACTGAATCCAGCCTGATTGATGAAATCCTGGAATAGACCCAGGAGGAGCCCCCCTCATTAGATTTATGTTCTTCCTCTTCCTGGGGAAAACTATCATCGGGGGAACAAACTGGCCGGCAGCAGACATACAAGGGACTATCGTATTCAGCTTCTCCCCTTTCTGCCGATGACATTTTGTATACAGCTGATTTCCCTTTCGTGCAAATCACCTGTACATTTTCACTTTGGACAGTTGTAATGCCCGTTTCGTCTACATTAAAAGTTCTGGTAGGGTTGAACTTAATTTTCTCAAGTTCTGCTTTAAGAATGGTGAAAAAAGATTTCACGTTTTCTTCAATGAACCCTAAGATTCTGGCTCTTGACAATGACTGTGGAGTTCTGATTGTTAATTGGGAAGCGTTCTGTTTCAAAAACAAATTCAACCACTTTCGACCAGCTGTGTTTGTTTTTTTAGAGAAGGGGTGGGGAAGATTGTTCCTCAAGGCAAGCTGGTAGGCCATCTGCTTAACGTCTAACCGAGTCAAGCAAAAGAAAAATATATTCCATTTCCTTACAATAGTGAACTAGCTTCTTTTCTAAATCGTCAGTCGGTACAAGTTTTCTTCCCAGTTTCTTTCTAACCATTGTTTTTACCTCTCTTTCACGCCTTTTTTAATGTACTCTTGGAATTGTTGATCTCGGAACGCCAAACTGTTTGTATGCCTTCAACGTTCCCATTTTTTTGTTCAGGACTGCCTGCAGACTCGACGTACTTCATGTCTGTCTCTTATTTTTTCATTCCCCATCTTAGGCAAGAGCCCTACTACAAAAACGAACGGAAAGGAAAGTGTAATAAAATCAAAAATTTAAGAAGGAAATAAGATTGCAATACTTCGTGGTTGAATGGTAGGTATGACTCGAGGAAATTAAAGTATCTGTTCCAAATATCGCCTAGTAGGCGATATTAGGATCAAGTTTGTAGGTGATATTAGGAACACAACCCAGTCAACACACACATGCTAAAACACAGTTTTTTCAAAAATAATAACACCTCTGGATTCTCCATTTAATGCACTTTCAAATGGTATAAGCAAAACTAGAATTTGAATGCACCTACCTGGTCGTTCACTGGATTGTTCGGAGACAAAATGTATGATAGCAACAGCCATATCAACTTCAGATGCCATACTGCTTCTGTTGTCAGTGATAGGAACGTTGCCGCTAGCGCTGCTTTTAGTACAACCCCAGAACTTAAAGGTTACTGCATTTACTCATATAAATGGCGTGCATTGTACCTCGGAAACACGAGTAGGCGATATTTGGGACACCTACTCTATTGACATAGGTTTCAGAATTTGTGCTTTTTTTGGTATTTTCATGGAAACTACACTGGCACTAATTATGGGGATAGGACATTCTTGTGGCACAAATTCAGCATTAAATATTGGCCTAGGTTTCAGAATTTGTGCCGTTATGTGTGCTGCCAGCAGCACCCACTATTTTTTTGGCGTTTTCACGAAAACTACAGTGGTACAAATCATGGGAATAGGATATTCTTGTGACACAAATTGTGGTGCTAGGATATTCTTGTGGCACAGATTCGGCACTAAATATTGGCATAGGTTTAATAATTTATGCCGTTAGTGGTGCTGCCAACTTCTAGGACCTTGAGTACGACCCCTTCTACTCTCTCCATACTTCACCGGCATGTCATCTTCGCCAATAACTTTATTGCGTGCCAATTTTTTTTTTGTCATTGAAAATTTGCCGCCCCTAAAATCTGCCACCGTAGATCTGTGTCTACTAGGCCTATGCGTAAATCCGCCCCTGCACACTGTATTGTTCCAGCACAGACACACTGTATTGTTCAAACAAATAGCCCTCCACAGGGTTCTGTACTAGTTCTTGCATTGCTGCATACACAAACTAATATAATTGTGGCTCTAAAGTTTCATAATATATTATGACTAGAAACAAATTTTTTCAGCTTGTCTAGCACCAAAAGTAATTTTCTCTTAATTCCTGTTAATTCTCTCATCACTAAATGAAAACGCCACTGAATACAATATCTCTATCTCTCTCTATATAAGCGAAAGCCCTGACTGACTGACTGACTCACTCACTGACTCATGCCGGGATCACGATCAACTTAACATTAACTTAAAGTTAACTTAAAGTTAAGGACCTCCTCGTGTATTTAAACGTTGACTTGCAGTTAACTTAACGTAAGAGATGTCCTGGGAGGTCTTTTACTTTAAGTGACCGTTACTTGAAGGGTATCACGTGATCTAGCCAGCCAATCATCATGTGAGTGACGTCACCAAGTCTATTTAGTAATTCATTTGTTGGTATTATGACCAATGTTTAATCTTTAGCGTAAGTTCTAGTGATCAGTCATTGAAACAAAAGAATTAAACTAAAATAGGAAAGCTAAATTTATCAAAAAGGTTTAGTAATAGATATTTATTATATCGATTGAAAACCGTAAACATTCACAGATCATCACTGTAAAACTAGTTACAAATCACAGATCATACTTGAGAATGAAGATGTTTGGCTCGAGTTGTTACGTAAAGTTACGTGAATCGTGATCACACATACGTTAAGTTGATCGTGATTCCGGCATCACTCACTCACTCACTCGACTTACTCATCATCACTAATTCTCACACTTCCCACGAAGCTAGAGGGCTGAAATTTGGAACAGGAGTTCCTTATAAGCTAATTAGGAAAAGTAAAGATGTTTCATTCCGATGTTTTGTGGTTAAGGGGGTGAAATCGGGGTAACTACCATAATCAACAATATTGTTTTATAAACTATTTTTAAGCGTTTAGAGGGTAATAATCAGGTAAGTTGGTTCTAATAATACCTTCGAAAAAAATATAGCAATTATTTTTAACCCCGTAGGTGCATCTGAGGGGTGGGAAAAAATGAATACAGATAATTAATTAAAATATGTGATTACGTTTTAATATGCAACTCCAAGAGACGGTAGAAGTCTGTAGTTTATATTTTGTTGAATTTCGTGGTGTTTGTAGTGTCTGTGTGAGTGAGAGGGCCCGGCCCGGGGTGGTGTGTGATGGTGGGGAGTGGTGGGAGGGGGCCATTAAGCTTCAAACAAAAATTCCTCATTTTCATCCAAAAAATAAATAACACAATATCCCGTGCGAAGAACGGGCATTCATCTAGTATTAATATAATAGTGTACCATTTTGGTCAAAGGGATTAACTGTTTATCAGCATTCGAATGTGAGTCTTGGAACTTTCAAACTGGACAGCTCCCTGAAAAAAACTATCCTAGATGTTTAAAAATAAATGCTTTAGAATTAAAATAATTTTAAGCAATCTACTGTTTTTTATTTTGGTAAATAAAACTCGATCGTTTGTATTGATTATTGACTTTTGACTAAATAGTTTATTATTCCTTTTTATCAAAACTATAAATTATAAAATGTGTGCTTTTTTTACGTCATCATTAAAATCTAAATATAACTAATCAGCCAAAGCAACTTTGCTCATTTTTAAGGTTTTTTTTTATTAAAAAATGTATTCTACTAAGCGTTTGTTGAATGTCCTTTAGAACTTTTTTCCATTGTTTCGCTTCTCATTGCCCATATGAGCTATACAAAGAATTACACTAAACGTTAAGGATGAAGAAGGTTGAATTTTGAGTGAATTACCTCATCTGCGTGGAGGAAGACTCGGAAACCGTCTAGAGAAAAATACATCAATATTCCCTGTCGGAGTTTGAACCTTGACCTTTATGTCACCAGAAAACTAGACAAGACGAAACTGACGCCTTTCTCCGCTTGTCCACCGGTACTTATTCTATAGCTAATATAATCCAACCAAACTTAATGCCTAGAAGCTAAGGATCGAGTTTGAATTTGACAAAAAATAAATTTGGTTCAATATAGGAGGTGTGTGAAATATGATAAACATTTTTATAATAAACAAAAATGTATCAAGTATGATTTAAAAAAGTTCTAAAGATCGGGACTCCCATTTGTAGAGTTGGTGAAGTGGTTTACACCCATAGCTCGGAGATGTTGATGTAGGGTTCGATCCTTGACCAGTGTACATGCTATTTCCAATAGTAATTTTATTTTCAAGCGAATGCTGGTGTAATCATTTAAAATTCTCACCCTTAATCTCTGTTCTTATATCTGTGCGAATATGCTGTGGACAGCTCGAAAGCGAAAGAAGATGTGCTAAAGTAAAGTTGTAACACCCATAAATTTAAAGAAATGTTGGAAAACCAATTAATGTGATTACATATTTTTAGGATGAAAACAACACGTTAATTTTTAATAATGATAATTTGCTTAATATATGGATACGTGACCATTATTCTTATTATATATACACATTACACACACTAGTATTCAAATTAATAACTACCATATATATGTACTGTAGAGGCTGTACAATAACATGAACCCTAAAACAATTTAAAAAGTTGATATTAACATGTGTCCTATTTGACCTTGTTTCATTGTTATAGCCTTGTTTGTGGTCCAGTAATGTGGAGATGCTTAGCGCTATACAGGGTGGGGCGGAAACAATTAGACGATCTATGCTGAGGAAAGTGATGGGCAACGTGCAGAGGTTTGTCTGACGTCCGGTGGAGCTCACCTCATTGACATTAGCTTTGAAAAGTGAGCAAATGTAGTTTTCTTTTTGTCATCTAGTGAATATGTACTTTTTTCATCTAAAGTGCTAATTTTCAAGTTACTAATGGTCTAATTGTTTCGGCCCCACCTGTGTAAAGTGTTCAAAATAGCTACCTTCGTCCTCAATGCAAGTCCATGGTCGTCGTGTCGTAGAACGCCGCGTTCTTTTAAAAAATATCAGGTGTTTATAATAACCTAGAATAACCCATAGAATATACCTAGAGGACAGGTCAAGCTATCTCGAGTGTGGCATACAAACAATTCAATGGAATAACTTGGTTCTACTTCGGAAACAAGGTCAAATGGGACGCAGGTTAATACGATTTTTTCCCAAACCCACATGGTACTTTTTTTTTTACATCCATTACTGTTTCCCATGTGTGGCCTGGGTCAGTTTTTTTTTATTCAAGCCATATATATATATTTTCCACTATCGGCTTGCCAGGCTTGTCGTAGCTTCAAATACTTTAAAATGTAACTTAAGACTAGGACAGGCACAACATCCAGTCCCCGGCCATTAATTCTTCACTTTGAAAGGGTAGACTCACATTTCACCAACGATACATTTTTCGGCCATACCGGGAATCGAACCCGGGACCCTTAGCTCAGTAGTCAGACACGCTACCGGCTGAGACAAGGACATGTAACGGTACTCTCTGTATATAATTGGTCGATATTGTTTCTGTGCTGCCTTGTATATCTCTTCCGTCCAGGCTGAATATCAGCGGGACAAGGAGTGCGAAAGTCTCTCTCTCTTGGCGCAAGCTATGTTCTATGTTCTCGCATGTTCCCGGTCGGAAGGGTTCTCTTGGTTGCTGTTGATGACGATGTTCTTTTTGTTGAGCGGAATTCTCTCCTTGTCCTCCTGCTGTAGTTTGTTGCTCCCGCTGTTCCAGGATTGCAACTCACCACTCCCAAACATGAGAAACATGAGCGCGCCACCTGCGTATGTCCCCACCAATATCCCGAACACCTTCCTCCACTGCGCGTATGTTTGCTGAGAACACAACACACATTCACAACCTCTTACACATGACATTAACACCTTGTTTGCTGAGAACACAACACACATTCACAACCTCTTACACATGACATTAACACCTTGTTTGCTGAGAACACAACACACATTCACATCTTACACATGACATGAACACCTTGTTTGCTGAGAACACAACACACATTCACATCTTACACATGACATGAACACCTTGTTTGCTGAGAACACAACACACATTCACATCTTACACATGACATGAACACCTTGTTTGCTGAGAACACAACACACATTCACAACCTCTTACACATGACATTAACACCTTGTTTGCTGAGAACACAACACACATTCACAACCTCTTACACATGACATGAACACCTTGTTTGCTGAGAACACAACACACATTCACATCTTACACATGACATGAACACCTTGTTTGCTGAGAACACAACACACATTCACATCTTACACATGAACATGAGGTTTTGTTTCTGGCCCCTAAGTGTAAGAAGGACTCAAGAGACACAGCTGGAGCTTGTAGGCTCAGCGCGTTAGTGAAATATCACTCACATTTAATTGTCCTAAGATCTCGTTTCATCTCTGAGGTGAGAGTGTGAGAGAGAGAGTGAAATGGGGTGAGAGAATCTCAGTGCGTGAAAGAGCGTTGTGTTGAGTATGTGACAAAGTGAGAGGAGGATTGGGGGAAAGAAGAGTGTGTGGTGTGTAAGAGAGGAGAGAGAGAGATGAGGGGTGATGGATGTGTGAAAGAAGGGGAAAATAGTGTGTGTGTGGGTGTGTGTGTGTGTGTGTGAGTGGAGGAACATGTATGTGTGTGTGAGAGTGAGAAATAGTGTAAAGAGAGTGTGAGTGTGGGTGAATTGGTAGTCTCCGGAGAGTGAGGTTTGCCTCCATGTTGCCACCCGGACGTGATTAGTGATAATTGAAGCAGGCCCTAGCCACCGGCAGCTATGGTCATGATAATTTTAACAGCTGATGAATTCACACGTCCATCCCAGACTCTGCCTTAAAGTGTGAGTGAAGAATGACCCTACGGATCTATCCGTAGCTAGAGTTAATTTTCATCTTTGTTAATATAGTAATAATATATATCTGTGTATCTGGTTTGATTCCCTTGACCCAATGTCTTTATTTACTTGACAAGGGGAATTTTTTTAGACTTGAACATGTTTGTTTTGTCTTTTTAACATATTATATTTTGAATTAAATAGCCAAAGCTATTATTTATGCTTTTAATGAGAATTACTCCATCTAGATAACATATTCTGAAAATTGAAAAATGACACCTGGACACGGGAATCGAGCCCGGGACCTTTGGCTTAGTACGCCAATACTCTAACCACTGAGCTGTAGCCACTGTAGCCGACGATTTCCGCTAAGTCCATCATAGACTCTGCCTTAAAATATGAGTGAAGAATGACCCTGGGCACGGGACGACTCCTGGATAGCTCAGTAGTTAGAGCATTGGCGTACTAAGCCAAAGGTCCCGGGTTCGATTCCCGTGTCCAGGTGTCATTTTTCAATTTTCAGAATATGATATTATATTTTAATATGTTTTGTTTTGTATTTTTAATATATTATTATTATTTTAACATGTTTGTCTTGCCACTTTAACGTGTTATGTGTTTTTTGTCTTTTTAATGTAGTGTATACACTTGTAGTTTTTTTTTTTAGCAGATGGATCACTCATTTCATACTAATACCCCATTTGAGCACTCTTATGGAGTGTCACAAACGGATATTTTCTCATATTGAGATTTTAAATTTGTACATAAATCTAATATTTTTATATTGTTCTTTATCTTGTATTTTCACCTGCCTATTTCGACAGGTAAATTATTTACTAGGATTCTCCCCTATGAAGATTTTACTATGATTATTATATTGTTAAAGGCCCAAATGACCTCGCTGTGTCGACGGGCCTCAACATTTCAATAATAATATTATATAGTTGAGTTCTACTTTGGCATGGAGGAGAGCCCAGGTGGATCAGTCAATAGAGCGGTTGCCACATACAATATACGTACGTCCAGGGTTCAAATCCCTATTCGGGTGTCATTTTTCTATATTGTATTGAACATAGTATAGTTCCCTTCTCGCCATGTGCTACTGAGCTTAGGGCGGACATCACAAGTCCTACAGTAGCACCATGGCTTCTTTGGTGCTGACTGACAGTTCACAGCTGACTGTCTGAAGTGACAGCTGCTAAACACATGTTTTTTGCAGATCATATGGTTCAGCGTAGGGGTACATAATTTGGTCTGGTAGCTTTTCAAAGCCGTCAGCTGTGAGCTGTCAGTTAGCACCAAAGAAGCCATGGGGCTACTGTAGTTTACTTACCAAAGGTGGACGAACCAGGCGGCTGCCCGGGGTACCAAACAGAACACCAACCTAAACTAACCTTTTTGATATCAACATGAAATTTGACTTACTAATATAGTTTTTTATGGTGAATAAAATAGGATAGAATACCACTCTTAAAAAGTTATCTAACATCTGCCATCTTGAAAAAATGGTGCCCTAAAACTGTTTCTTTTTTGCAGTTATCTTGAAGACTGTTCATTATATCAATGTATTTTTTTATAAGAAAAATAAAGAAGAGGAAATTGTTTACAAAACATATATCATAGTTTTCTTTGCAATCCTAACAGTTTTCGTACAATCCCGCAGTGAAACGTTTGGAGTATGATTACCACTGTGAAGTTTCCCTTCATATTATTTTTCCAACATGCACAGGCTACGTTAATATTTGAGGATATTGTCCTGTTATCCCTGGTTATATAGGGGGGCGCGAAATTTACCTCGTTGAGCTCATGATACTTACATTATTGTATGTGAGGGAGCCCACCATGAAAGAAGACAAGAATCCACCCAATGATGATAGGGTGTTGGCCATGCCGAATATCGTACCTGCAACATAACGTTCTCGTTCTAGTAATACCACCAGGGCTGTCTGTACCTTGATGTTCTTACAAATGGACATTTGGAACACCTTTCAGAAAATACAAACTTTTTGCGTCCAACAATGATCAAATTCTAATATATCACAAGTGTTATTTTTTAGGAATCAATAATGTATTATTATTATCACCGCTTCTTACTACCCGTTCGGGTTATACGCACTTACGCTAGGGTTATTGTGAAATGAAATGGAGAACCTACAGTTTAACGTGTGATCCGAACCACGGTGGAGGCCTGGCATTCTACACATTCACAAGTTGTGATTAATACACGTCTTGTCAGAGGTGAAGGAGGGGTTTGGTAATCAGATAAATCTGTGCAGGGACCGAGGATTGAGCCCCGGACCCCCAGCACAGGGTCCAACACCCTACCCCTAGACAACAGATCACCCCATAGATAATGTAAAAGTAAATCACAGATCACATGACTCCCATACTTTCACATGAGCTGGTCCAAATAAACTATTTCTGAACATCATACGAAATGCTTTCTCCACGTTCATACAACCATGTCTTTTATTGGTTGTACTGATGAGATAAGTATATACAAATTATACCCGAAGAAATAACTATTTTAGAAAAAAGTTTGGTCATATTAAACAATCTTTTAACAGTCTCATATTATTTAATAAATTTTAAATCTTTTTAATATGTAGTTTGTATTCTGCTTTTAAAGGCAAATCAATACTAGCTTTGATTAGTGGTTTTTTTTTTTCGTTCAATGTAACTCAACTTTTTTTTTACTTTTGACATTTACGGTGCAAAGCACAGACTTTCTCTCTCTTTTGTCTTAAAAGAGAAATATTTACTAAAGATTATTAAGATTTGTGAAACTAAATAATATACATTGTTGCAGAAACACTTGGCCAAAGAGTGTAAATGAATTAATATACACTGTTACAGAAACGTTTGAAAAAAAGTAACCTCTTTGTCCACTAAAGAGCATAATAATAAATTTATGTTTTTACAACTATATATATGTATGTATATATATGTATATATATATGTATATATATGTGTGTGTATATATATATATATATATATATATATATATATATATATATATATATATATATTTTGTTTTTAACTCAGAATTTTTTAGTTTCATAAAAATATATTCTAAATATTTTTTTAATTTTTAACATTAGGGTATGTTTGTAAGGTTTTCAGTGTTTAGATAAAAAAAATGTACTCAAAACCATTAGAGCAGATTTGGAGAAAAACGATTTTTTTTTTTTTACGCTTCAGTAAACTACCCTTAATTTTAGGGTAGGATAATTAATTCTAGTAACTCCTTGAGGGAACTTTGTAAAAAAAAAAAGTCCCTAGATACCAAGCTCTAGCTCGATCAGTAAATTAATTTCGGCTCTAGGCTGAGAAACAAACAGACAGACGGCATCGCAAAAACAACTTTCTCGATTTCAGGTCATGAAACGTGGAAAACTATCAAAATCTCAAGTTTTTTTTTTACGATCACAATACTTCTCTCTCCGAGGTATTGAGAGAAAATAAAACCAGTAGGAGAGAGAAAGAGTAAAATGTTTGTAAGTTATAGTAATTATCTTGAAATTTATTGTCATATATTGATCTTTTAAAATTATGTTTTGGTTATTTCAATGTTTCTGTTGGATCTAGATCTAGTTTAGGTGCTCGCTATGAGAACAATGTCTGCACTTGCCCGAGAAGTTGGGCGCTATATCCAGGCCATTGCCGAGGTACCCCGCGGTCACTGCTCCATTCATCGTGAGAGCCAACGTGAAGAACGACACGGACGCGATACGATCGCATCCAAAGAACATCTGTGCCAACATAAGGCAGGCGGGCACAGATAACGCTGAAACAAATACAACCAAACATCCAGCGACATTTTGACGACTACATTAAACACGCTCACACTATTGTGAAACAAATACAACCAGACATCCAGCGACATTTTGACTACTACATTAAACACGATCACACTAGAGTGAAACAAATACAACCAAACATCCAGCGACATTTTGACTACATTAAACACGCTCACACTATAGTGAAACAAATACAACCAAACATCCAGCGACATTTTGACTACATTAAACACGCTCACACTATTGTGAAACAAATACAACCAGACATCCAGCGACATTTTGACTACTACATTAAACATGATCACACTAGAGTGAAACAAATACAACCAAACATCCAGCGACATTTTGACGACTACATTAAACACGCTCACACTATAGTGAAACAAATACAACCAGACATCCAGCGACATTTTGACGACTACATTAAACACGATCACACTATAGTGAAACAAATACAACCAAACATCCAGCGACATTTTGACTACATTAAACACGATCACACTAGAGTGAAACAAATACAACCAAACATCCAGCGACATTTTGACGACTACATTAAACACGTTCACACTAGAGTGAAACAAATACAACCAAACATCCAGCGACATTTTGACTACTACATTAAACATGATCACACTAGAGTGAAACAAATACAACCAAACATCCAGCGACATTTTGACGACTACATTAAACACGCTCACACTATAGTGAAACAAATACAACCAGACATCCAGCGACATTTTGACGACTACATTAAACACGATCACACTAGAGTGAAACAAATACAAACAAACATCCAGCGACATTTTGACGACTACATTAAACACGATCACACTAGAGTGAAACAAATACAACCAAACATCCAGCGACATTTTGACTACATTAAACACGCTCACACTATTGTGAAACAAATACAACCAAACATCCAGTGACATTTTGACGACTACATTAAACACGATCACACTAGAGTGAAACATACAAACAAACATCCAGCGACATTTTGACGACTACATTAAACACGCTCACACTAGAGTGAAACAAATACAACTAGACATCCAGCGACATTTTGACGACTACATTAAACACGTTCACACTAGAGTGAAACAAATACAACCAAACATCCAGCGACATTTTGACGACTACATTAAACACGATCACACTAGAGTGAAACAAATACAACCAAACATCCAGAGACATTTTGACGACTACATTAAACACGATCACACTAGAGTGAAACAAATACAACCAAACATCCAGCGACATTTTGACGACTACATTAAACACTCTCACACTAGAGTGAAATAAATACAACTAGACATCCAGCGACATTTTGACGACTACATTAAACACGATCACACTAGAGTGAAACAAATACAACCAAACATCCAGCGACATTTTGACGACTACATTAAACACGCTCACACTATAGTGAAACAAATACAACCAAACATCCAGCGACATTTTGACGACTACATTAAACACGCTCACACTATAGTGAAACAAATACAACCAGACATCCAGCGACATTTTGACGACTACATTAAACACGTTCACACTAGAGTGAAACAAATACAACCAAACATCCAGCGACATTTTGACTACATTAAACACGCTCACACTATAGTGAAACAAATACAACCAGACATCCAGCGACATTCTGACGACTACATTAAACACGCTCACACTATAGTGAAACAAATACAACTAGACATCCAGCGACATTTTGACGACTACATTAAACACGATCACACTAGAGTGAAACAAATACAACCAAACATCCAGCGACATTTTGACGACTACATTAAACACGTTCACACTAGAGTGAAACAAATACAACCAAACATCCAGCGACATTCTGACGACTACATTAAACACGTTCACACTAGAGTGAAACAAATACAACCAAACATCCAGCGACATTTTGACTACATTAAACACGCTCACACTATAGTGAAACAAATACAACCAGACATCCAGCGACATTCTGACGACTACATTAAACACGCTCACACTATAGTGAAACAAATACAACCAAACATCCAGCGACATTTTGACGACTACATTAAACACGCTCACACTATAGTGAAACAAATACAACCAAACATCCAGCGACATTTTGACGACTACATTAAACACGATCACACTAGAGTGAAACAAATACAACCAAACATCCAGCGACATTTTGACGACTACATTAAACACGTTCACACTAGAGTGAAACTAATAAACATAGACAACATTATCAAGAATATACTAACATGGATGATAAATACCACTTATAATGAAGTGACATCTGAAAATAACAACTTAAGAGCGTTCATCATGGCAGGCCCAACTCAGCTCGCGTGAGGTATGGGAGTAAAAGGGGAAAAAAAGACCAAGGTATGCCAGAAATGTGTGCAATGCAGTCGAATTTAAATTATTACTCGAAATTGTCTATGGTGACGAGGGGGGACAAAGCGACAAAGTTTCTTGTTAATAACTTCAGCATGTCTCTATTATGACAGAATGAAGATTTGTGCACAGTGCTTATCTGTGAAGCCATTCTAAAATTGTCTAAAACGAGCTTTTTAATGCAGTTTTTATCCAAATTACATTTAAAATTTCAACGAAGTTCAGTATTAGGATTTTTTATTAACTCTTTATCTCCATTAATGTTTAATCAGAAATGTTTCGCGTGCAACAGTGTTCGTGTATATTTAGGATTTCAAGCCGACTGTATGACAGAGTTGATTGGCGTGTGATGCACGCTCTTAAGAGACAAATACATTTCTGGAATTAATTATAGACCTATATAAGATGTACCTTGTTTACTCTGAAAGGTACCAGCCTTTTACCTCTTGTGACTGCGGGACCATCACAACCACGCTGGCAGAAACTCAGAACGTCATTCGTGACCATCAACAGTCTCACACAGAACGTACCGGTCGCCCGAAATACACAAAGCCCGCTGATGATTATAGCTTTAGATGCCAGTGCAGCCATTATTAGCGCACGTATTCACATTGGCATACGTTATGGCATCAAACAACATTAAATGCTGGCGAACTCTGTTCAGAATCCTCTCCCTCCCCCTCTCTCTCTCTCAAAATGTGTGTACAGGTATGAGAAACCTTCCAGGGTAATAACTAACATAAAATGTGACAATCTTAGTAGGGAAGAAAATATGTCTGGTCTCACTTTAGAGGTAAATGGCGGCCATCCCTTCCTACCTCCTATTTAAATATATATATATATATATATTTATAAAGGATAAGAAAAATTGGTAAAGAGGCTAGAAAGGTTTTAAAAGGTTAACAAGGGTCGGGTTAGATTCCATCAAAATTAATTTAGCTTTTTTAAACCAGTATTTACACTTTTTAACCTTTCCACGGCGTTTAGCCTATTTACCTCATTAACCTTTTTTTATCCTTTTTTTTGTTGCCCCTTTTGCCATTTTAATTTCTTTTTACTCTATTTCTTTTACCCTGTTTTACTCTTGTTATTTTTTATTTTATTTACTTTTTACCATTTTCACCCTTTTTGTCATTTTTAATTATTTTTTTCTCTTGTGTCCTTTTTGCCCTTTTTAATATTTGGTTCCTTTTTGATATTTTGGCAATTTTGTTTTTTTAACCTTATTGCTCTTTTTGGGTTAGATTTACTTTTTACCCTTTTTGATCTTAGTACACATTTTTACATTAATTACCCGGCTTTGGAGAAATATGGAAATAAGGTTAACAAGAGGTAAAAAGGGTCAAAAGTAAATTTAATCAATTGGATCAATTGAATAAATAGGTTAAAAGGATTAAAAGGGCAAAAAATGTAAGTGGGCAAAAATTGATAAAAATAATCAGAATTTTAAGATTCCGGCTTCGAGGTGCACGTGTTCTCTTACAGGGGCTACTAATTTTAAAATTGCAGTCCTCTGCGTGCGGTAATTATCACTCAATACTCATGACAGACAAACTCTTCATTTTATTAATATATATTTTCTTCAACCTTACAATAAAGTACTAATTGCGCAACTCACCAAAAGTAGTGAATATTTTCCTGGCCATTGTTGTGGTCAGCCTGCCTGTCTTCCGCAGAAAGTCACACAGAGAACTGGTCAGCACGGCAAAAATGTATTTACCCAGATATGGTAGACTGGACATCCAGCCGTTCTGCAACAAGATGATAGCTGTTGCCTTAGTAATGTTGCTTGTGCTCTGCTTAAAGTCGTGTTTTGATGGTCTTTATAGCAACACATATATTTCAGTAGATACTTGGAGTTCTAATTTTCTAATCCGACACCTTAGCTAAGTTGGTAGCATGTCGGCCTACTGAGTTCGACTCCCGGCACGACCGAGAAGTGTGTCATTGGTTTACACTTTCATGCCGGGATAACGATCAACTCAACGTTAACTTAACGTAACGTTCACTTAAAGTTAAGTTAGAATATGTGTGATCACGATTCATATAATTTAAAGTAACAACTCGAGCTGAACATCTTCATTCTCGAGTATGATCTGTGATTTGTACTAGTTTTACAATGATGATCTGTGAATGCTAACAGTTTTCAATCGATAAAATAAATATCCATTACAAAACATTTTTGATAAATTTATCTTTCCTATTTTAGTTTCATTATTTTATTTCAATGTCTGATAACTAGAACTTATACTAAAGAGTAAACATTGGTCATAATACCAACAAATGAATAACTAAATAGCCCTGTTGACGTCACTCGCATAATGACTGGCTGGCTAGATCACGTGATACCCTTCAAGTAACGTTCACTTAAAGTAAAAGACCTCCCAGGACATCTCTTACGTTAAGTTAACTGCATCGTGATCGCTTCCATTTAAACACACGAGGAGGTCCTTTAAGTTAAGTTACGTTAAGTTGATCGTGATCCTGGCATCACAGTGATGAATTAATGGCTGGAGACTGGATGTTGTGCCTGTCCTTGTCTTAAGATATATTATAAAGGATATGAAGCTACGACAGGCCTAGCAGACCGGTAATGGAAAATATATTACTTGAATCACAAACTGATCCAGGCCACAGTCTGGAAACATTAATAGATGTAAACAGCTTAATTTTCTGTACTTTGTAATTTAAACAGTTCTTGAATATGTGTGTGTGTGTGTGTGTGTCTATATATATATACATATATACATCTATACATATATACATATATATATACATATACATATATATATATATATATATATATATATATATATATATATATATATTAGCCCCGCATTCTACTATCTGTTCAGGTTTTATGCATATGTACTAATTTGGCCAATAAGCTAGGGATGAAGAGGGTTGAATGTATATTAAATGTATCCGTATTTGCGTGGAAGGAGACTGCAAAACAATTTTGGAAAAACCACCCTCAGTACATACGACCGAGATTAAAACCCCGAGCTCTCTGTCAATGGCAGTCTAGTCTAACACGAGAGTGGAGCCTTAGTCCATGCGGCCACCGAAGCAGTTCTTAAATATTTATCATGAGCAGGGTGGCATTTGAACAAAAACTTTTTTTAGGTTAATTTAAAGTCCTGATAAAATCCGTGGTACCAATGACAAATATTAATGAACTGTTGAGTAAACAATTAAGCTAAGCCATCTACTGAAGAAATATTCGATTTATTTAACCCAAAAAATTTTCTTACTATAAAAACTGCCAAAATACGGACCTTGACTATTGATCTCTTCACCCCTAGTTAAGGGTGTGGTATTTGTTTACAATTGTATACGTAACTCGCTTTGCTCGTTGGGGGATCCGCCCCCAAACCCCTGGTGAGTTTTCTTTGCAAGTTGATGTAAACTAATGTAATTCCAGCGTTGTTTTGAAATTAAAAAATGTGTGGAAAATGTGCAAAATTTACCTAAAATAAAAAAATCTAGCTCTTTCTAAGGTATAACCGATGGAGATACGACAAAAAGTAATAGGACCAAACTTGTGGATCTCGCCAAATCCGTTCTGCTGGTGCAATCCGTTTTTTGATAGGTCTTACCGTTAAGCCACAAGAGACCTCCAAAGAAAGGTCCGCACCGACTTTAAAGTTGCTTCGCCGTTTTGAATTTTTTTGGGGGGGATTAGAAATTAAAATTTTTAACTTTTTGGAATTTTCCCGTTGGTTACAGGTTAGAAGCTTTAAGTTTGCCAAATTTCAAGTTTCTAGCTCATCTGTAAGTGGTAAACATTAATGTCAGTGAGTGAGTGAGTGAGTCAGCCATGTGGCTGTATAGCAGTGTAATTCGCAACCCCCACGTAACAGGAATGCCACTCATTAGCGTCATTCATCTCACATTTACTTATTTATTTTACGTTACATCTAATTTACAAATCATTAAATCACTTCAATTTACCCGCTTCGATGGCGTATGGTCTAAGGCGTTACTCTCGCAGTAGACTAGACTGCCGATGATGGGGAGATTGAGGATCGAATCTCAGTCGGGTGCACTGAGGGTGGTTTTATACTCTCCCTCCACGCAAATGCGAGTACACTTCCTATAAATATAACCTTCCTAATCCTTAAAACCATTAGCGCAATTAGTACATAAGCGTATAACTGGAACGGGTAGTAAAACGTGGCGCTAAAAAAATATTTATTTTATTTTACATAACTATATTATTTAGAGCCAAATTGGTGATATTACTCTGGTTAGACTATATTTCCGGTAACGGGGATATTCGGGTTCGAACCCAAGTCAGATGTACTTGGTTGGTTTTCCTAAATTATTTTACAATCGCCCTCCGCGCAAATATGACTACGCGTCCTCCAAACTTCCTCATCCTACTCCATTAGCGTAGTTATTAATGGTTACGTATAAACTTAAGTAGGAGCGGCCATCGATCTGGCCGTAACATGGCAGAAATATGTCAGTGACAACTGAGTGACGATACTCACGCGAGACTCAAAACACACCGGAATGATTTGGCAGCAAATGATAATATTGCGCGTCGGGGATACATCACTCTTAAGGTTGGGTGCTAATGAGCGCGAATTTAGTGCGCTAATTTTGCAGTTTTTACAGCATAAACATTTTTTGAACAAAATAAATCAAATTTTTCTTCTATAGAAACATATAGTTTAGTTTTCTGCACGTGCTAATCTCAACAGTTTTTTAATATCTGGCATGATCATGGTGGCATTTGGTGACAAACTTTTTAAATTAAGAGAAAAAGTTGTCATTAAATTCTAGGACCCCCTTGACAGATATTCAAGATCTGTTGAGATTAGCACGTGCAGAAAACTATTCTATATGTTTCTATAGAAGAAATATTTGATTTATTTTGGCTAAAAATGTTTATGCTGTAAAAACTTCAAAAATACTTCCCTAAACTCACGCTCACTAGCACCCCATCTTAAGCCAGTTGGTGGGAACATTAAGCCAGTACTAACGTACCATTTCCCGGGGACGCGGACGCCCGAATGTACTAATCGTACATCCTTTCCCTGGAAGCTCTTTCCATGTCCCTACGAGATGAGGTGATGGTGATAGTGAGTATGAGGGTGTGGAACTAGTAGAAACTCTACCTAATTTAAGACTAATCAACCAAACCTTGTTGACCGTTGGGGTAATTCATCTTTCAGGAAATATACACAAGGTACCAACCGTGAGTTGAACCCGGGACTTCTAATCTCGTAGCCGGTGCACTGACCATTACACCATGGTGCCGGCTACCTTTGATGATGATGGTGCTTTGGCCTTAATTAATTGAGTCAATGTTATTAGATAAAATAATCATGATTGCGCTAAATGACGCTTTTTAGTGCATACTTTTGGCGAGCAAATGTAAAAAAAAAAGTGTTACTTTCAATGTTTTTAAACAATTAAATATGTACCCAGAAAAATTTCAATTGTCTTAGAGAATGAGAAAAGAAGAATTTCATTTATTAATATGAAAAATGTAACCTACTATTTTAAAACAATATACAATTGGGCGTGTGTATCATTTGAAGAACTTCTTTTAATAACTCTAAACAAATGTCCATGGAATTAAATGAACTACAGTAGCCCCATGTCTTCTTTGGTGCGGACTGACAGTTCACAGCTGACTTCTGACAGTCAACATTTAGGTGTATATTCTGAAAATTGAAAAATGACACCTAGACACGGGAATCGAACCCGGGACCTCCCGTGTCCAGGTGTCATTTTTCAATTTTCAGAATATGATATCTAGGTGGAGTAATCCCCACTAACAAGCATAAATAATAGCTTTGGCTATTAATTCTTATTTAGGTGTATACCTAAATTTTGACTGTCAGAAGTGACAGCCTCTAAACACATGTTTTTTGCAGATCATATGGTTCGGTGTAGGGATACATAATTTGGTCTGGTAGCTTTTCAAAGCCGTCAGCTGTCAGCTGTGAGCTGTCAGTTAGCACCAAAGAAGCCATGGGGCTATTGTAGCTTGTCCGTAGCGTGTGACAAGAAGGGGCGTATGTATCAATCGTCTGACACTACATAACACCACTTCAGCTTGTGTTTACTCATGTTTACATCAATTGGTTTAACCTGAAGATGCGTATTATTAGATATCAGATCACATGTCACGTCATTTTGATGGCCGCTCCTTCTAACGGGTATTTAGAAAAGAATGTATAATATATATGATTTATAAAACTATTATTATTATTACTATGAAAAAAGGTGCGATATTTTTGAAATGGAACCAAAACATTATTACTATATTATCTAATCACACCAGTGACTAAACAGGGAATATAATAATTATGTTAACTTATATTTAGATAGCGTCTTCAGCCATGTTAATAAGTCTTCCCTTCAAACTCGTCATGTTAACCGAGTTTACTTTGTAAAACTCTGTGTTAGCTGTATTGGTAAACACCAGTGTATTGACATAATCCCCCAAGTCTTGTAAGATACAAACAGGATGATCACCTCCTTGATGTTGAAGTCGAGGATGTACTTCATATAGGTGGGCAGCTGGTTGATGACGGTGAAGTAACCGAACACACTGGCTCCGTGTGTGATTATAATGGCCCATACAGGTAGAGAGGTGAAGATCTGTCTCCAAGGCACTTGGTGAGCCTGCGACAGGAAAAAACAAAATATTCAATTCTCTTAACTATACCTAAGAGTTTCAAACAGTAGCTGAACCCATTTCAGACTTACAACAAAAATATTTTGAAAACTTGGGAGAGAAACATATTCCACGAGTGGAAATATATTCATTCACTCTTCAGTGGTTTCATTAAATGCATCTATTATTAGTGTTTAGTACCACAGTATTTACAATATTTTAGTAATTTTAACATTTGCATTTTCATATGAAATAAATTGGAAAATACTTTAGTAAAACTTTCTAAAAGTGATGTGCAGCATTTTGTATAGCTAGAAATATAATAATTTTAAAAAAAGACGAGTACAATAATTCGTGTTGCCTTGCTTCATCTTCCATTACTATTGTTTGTTTATCTACCATAATCTCAAAACTGACCGTATTATTAGGTTATTTTTACTTTCTCCCTACTTTCCAGGTAGAGAGGTTTTTTTTTATAGGTTTGCCCCGAGGGGTTTTTGGAATTGGATATCTAACCCTAAAATTAAGGGTACCTAGTTTACTTAGGGGCGAAAAGAAAAAATCTATTTTATCAAAATTGACTCTAACGATTTTGATTAAAATTAATTTCTAAGCATTGATAAATATTACACACAAAATGGGTATTCTCAATTTTTCGTCAATATGACTTTAAGGGTTCCGTACTGATGCATACATTCTTTTTTTCTATCATATCATATAACTATTTGTAATATGAAATTACTTATCATGGCAAATATGTAGGTCTATTTATAATAAAAATCTTTTATTTGAAATAAATTTTTATAGAACCAATAGTATTTGAAATATTTGCAAATATATTAATACAATTTTGTGAGCTTAAGTTGTACAGAGCTACTACTTAAGTTTTAACGCAATAATTCTCTAATGCCATAGAGTAAGTCTAAAAGTTGTTCTTTTTCCTTTAACCTCTTAGGGGAAATGTTTGTACAGCAATGATCTCTCTTTATCATTTTAGACTCAATAGTCAATATTTACCTTTTTATTGGCCAACACTTATAAATGAGAAATTTAATAGCAATACGATGACCTGAAGATGTGCAACCCCTAGTAAAATTTAGAAAATTTTAAACCGGAAGTCGACATTTTAATACGAGGGACCCAATATCAATATTTTTTTATTGGACCAAATATACAAATGAGTACTTTAAGTCTTTAAAAATAAAATTATAAAATTTATAACTGGGCGCCAAAAACTGTTTTACGTAAGTATAGCGCAATTTGTGCTCGGATTTGCAAGTGTATATTATTGCGTTTCACATATATTACGAGTTTTGAGTAAAATCTCCATTTTTGAACATTGTAGCGAGAAAGTCCGCGTGGAGTCTCGTACCAATGTTTTCATTTTAAGTGGACATTTTAGTGGAACTGTACTTTACAGTAATGATATAAGGTAGATTAACTAGTTACCATGGAAACGAAACTGGTCAGCTGTTCTAAAAGTTACACCAATTCAACAACCCCTTAAATTCGCAAGCGTTACGATCAGAGCCAACTCCGCTCCCTTGAATGCCGAGCGTTATCAGCAGCGCCCTAAGTGCTGAATATTCCAAAATTATGCGAAATATGACACAAACCTTATGAATAAGGATAAATAAATCCAGAGTTTGGACTTGATAACTTAAAAATGACAAAATATTAGTTCAAATCTAAATTAAAGTTTTTAACAAAAAGTCATAATGAATGCACACGACTAAATCAAATACGAACTTTACAAATGGAAATTAAAATATACCTATTTTGTTGATCTACAAATATATATTTCAGAAAAAAAAAAGCCATCCCATCCTAGCGCAACCCTCTCAACCCTATTTGCAATGTGCCACCAGGAATGTGTATTTTCAAATCATTCAATCAAAGGGGATATCTTTTCATTCTGGCAAATGTGTGATTAAAACATTGATTTTTTAGTCTAGGTATTTTTAAAATATAGATATTATTTCAAAATATACTCATCCAACCTAAATTCTTAAAAATGACCAAAAATGTCTGACCCATAAATGACGCAAACTAGGGATGTGTGAAGCTTCGACCTAGCTTCGAAACAAATGTCATCTTCGACTTCGCCTCAAAAAATGTTTTGGCTTTGACAATTGCGAAGTTTTGCCAATAAAAATATTGAGTGCTAAAATACTCAATTTATGTTCAATTACTGCCATTCTGATTTGTTACATACATTACAGATTAATATTCAAATTTAAAAAAAATTGAAGTAATTGACTTGTAAGCTATGATAACTTATATTGAATTGAAATACTACGAACAAATTGTGCAATAAAGCAATTACAAGTCATTTTAGTGGATAAAGTTACAGATAAATAACCACAAAATAAGATTTTCTCAATAATAAAACAAACAAAAATATTCGAACTCGGCTTCAAGTATATGTCATATATTCGATTCGAGTTCGCTTTGAAATGAAAAAATGGACTTCCCACACCCATTAAGCTAACCAAGAAAATATTACCTGAAAATATGAAATGATGACCATGAAGGATGACAGAGTTACTCGTGTTAATTGAACTACAGTCCTCGTTGTTGGTTGCTTAGTGTGGCCTGTGGTGTAGTTATATCAAGTTCCTTCCTCAGCTCTTCCACTGGGTCTCTTAGCTGTCGTCTCACTTTTATTAAATATAAATTAAATTATGTTAAATGGGTAAAACAGTATCTACCTCTAACGTGAATTTACATCACAGAATTGTTTATATCATTACATTGCACCTTGACGCTCAAAGTATCTAACTCAGAAGTGGCCGTCCATCACCGTTACCGGTATTGTATTGTATTTTTCATACATTATTTTAGTTTCTCCATATTATAGGGCAGCTAAAATCATCAAATTTGGCACGCTTATGGCAGTTGGATGTGCCAATATGCCTGCCAAATTTTATGATTCTAGCTGTCCCATAAGTGTGTCAAAAAATTAAAAAATTAGTGGAAAATGTGCAAAATTTACCTAAAATCAAAAAATCTAGCTCTTTCTAAGGTATAACCGATGGAGATACGACAAAAAGTAATAGGACCAAACTTGTGGATCTCGCCAAATCCGTTCTGTTGGTGCAATCTGTTTTTTGATAGGTCTTACCGTTTAGCCACAAGAGACCTCCAAAGAAAGGTCCGCACCGACTTTAAAGTTGCTCCGCCGTTTTGAATTTTTTTCGGGGGTTAAAAATTAAACTTCTTAACTTTTTGGAATTTTCCCGTCGGTTACAGGCTAAAAGCTATAAGTTTGCCAAATTTCAAGTTTCTAGCTCATCTGTAAGTGGGTAAACATTAATGTCAGTGAGTGAGTGAGTGAGTCAGCCATGTGGCTTTATAGTAGTATAATTTTATTTTTAAAGAATTAAAGTCCTCATTTGTATATTTGCACCAATAAAAAAATAATATTGGGTCCACAAGTGTCAACACTTCGTATTAAAACGCCGACCTCCGGTTAGAATTTTTTTTAAGGTCATCGAATTGTTATTAAATTCATCATTTATGAATTTTCACCTATAAAAAAGGTAAATATTGACTATTGAGTCTAAAATGATAGAGATAGATCATTGCTGTACAAATATTTCCCATAATAGGTTAAAGGAAATAGAACATAAACTTTTTGAAAGACTTCCTTATTCACTTACTCTATGACATTAGAGAATTATTACGTTAAATCTTAAGTAGTATCTCTGTACAACTATAGCTCACAAAATTGTATTAGTTTTTATGCCAATATCTCAAAAACTATTAGTTTTATAAAATATAAATTTCAAATAAAAGTTTTTTATTTTAATAGTACAACAATTTTGCAATGATAAGTTATTTAGTATCTCAAATAGTTAAATAGATTTGGAAATTTTCGCTTCTGTAAAGTACTCAAAATAATTTTCATGGAAAAATGAAAATATCCATTTTGTTTGTGATCTTAATCAACACCTAGATATGAATTTTAATCAAAATCGTTAGAGCCAATTTTGAGAAAATAGATTTTTTCTATTTTTGCCCTTTTTGTTTGGTTGTTGAAATTAAATACTCAGCGAAGTGTATACACAAAATAGCAAAGAGAGTTCATTTTCGACAAAAATATTGTTAGATTTATATTTTAACTTAAATTTCAAACAAACCATGTGTGTTAACGTAAACTGAATATGCTATGTGAGAAGTCGGTAAAAAATCCTATTCACTGATACTTTATTCATCGCTGTAGACTTTGTATTAGTTGAGAAAAAGGGATGTTGACAACATAAATAATATATACAATTTTAGGGTTGGATGGACACACAGACAGACGACATTGCAAAAACCACTTTTTAGGATTCGGCGGGTTCATGAAACGTCAGCATCCATTAACATCTTGGGTTAGATTTTTTTTATGGTCTCAGTACTTAACCAGTGATCGAAAAGTTAATATATATATATTTGCTTATAACTTGAAAATTATTAGTTTATAAATATATGTTTCAAATAAAATATTTTTATTATAAATAGACCTACATATTTGCAATGATAAGTAATTTCAAATCAAAAAGATCTACGGAGATACGATAGAAAAAATTAGAATTCATGCATCAGACCGGAACCCTTAAACTCATTTAGAAGAAAAATTGAGAATAGCCATTTTGTTTGTAATATTGATTAATGCCTAGATAAGAAATTTAATCAAAATGCCGATTTTGATAAACTCGATTTTTTATTTTTTCGCCCCTAAGTAAACTACCCTTAATTTTAGGGTTAGATATTCAATTTCAAAAAAAACTTCGGGTCAACCCGATGAAAACTCTGGATACCAAGTTTTAACCCGATCGGTAAAAGAATTTAGGCTCTACTCCGAGGTGCAAACAGACAAACGGAATTGCAAAAAATATTTTTGACATTCGTTAAAAACTAAAGTTTGATTTTTTTGACGATCACAATACTTTCTCTCCCGTAAGAGAGCGAGAAATTAAAAATAGAAGGTCCCATTTGAAAAACCTTTAATATGTTTACTAAATAAAAATAAATAATCTCATTTTGTCAACATGACAAAACCAAGCAACTTTGTATGAAATAAGATTTTCATCTATTTCGTTGTGTCAACTTAAAAAAACCACCTTGTTTTTATATATACATATATAATTACTGTCAACACAATATCTTATCTACATACTGTACATTTTTCATTTTATTATCTTTATTAGATCGTTCAACACCATGATTATTTTAAATATATATCTTGTGATAAGGATGAAGGTGTTTGATGGAAATTCACTTGTATTTGCTTGGAGAGAGAATGAGGAATCATGGAAAAAACCAATTACAGTACTCGTCCAGAAAATATATTTAATTAATGTATAATGGCCTGGGGAAGTGGACGTAAGCGTTTATGGAAATTCGCCCACATTTGAGTAGAGAGAGGATGGGAAACCATAAAAAAAAGTACTTTTTTTGTCACCCGGTTATAATAAAATACCCATTTGAGCTAAAACAGTGACGTTGGCATAACATCTATTCATAGCCTTTTTGAGAGAAAATTTAATTTTATAGGCCTAGCTTTTAATTTATACTACTTTCTATCGTACATTACATGGTTCAGTAATAATTAACGTTTACTGGTTTGTCAGCAGCCATCTTTTCAAGATGGTGGCTGAAGTTTGGGTCAGAGTTCTGCTAGTATTAATGGAATAATTTAAAGAAGGTTTAGAACATATCCGCCAAGTTCTATCTCCATAGAAACTAGTTACAATCAAATTTAAAAAAGTATAATTATATTGGACTGAGATATATCGTAGGCAAAACCCCTGGCCGCCGATGATACTCTAGTTCCTAACCTTGCCGTGACTCGTACTGCCGATGGCATTTTCGATAAACAGCCTCTCCTTGTTGCTAATCCTGGGGTGCTGTGCAGGGGAGTCGAAAACTACCAGGAACCAGGCGATGCTCCATAGAAGTCCGACGACCCCAGTGACATAAAACACGGACTCCCAGCCCAGGGAGGCGATGAGATAACCACACACCGGCATCGTGATAGCAGCTCCCAGCGAAGACGCTAAAACAACAAAACTTGTAGTGCTCTAGTGCGGGAATGAAGGAGGTAACTCTAACTTTCTGACAACATTGTTTATTGATGAACATAAATACTAGATTCTCGATTATTCGGGTACATGAAAGAAAGGATCTGCACGGATATTTGAAAAACATGGATAAACCAGTAAATGTTGTGACCATGCTATCTCTATATCTATGTAATCCTGTCACCACCTTCTGTTGTTGCTGGTTGGTGTGAGGAGTTTGTAAAGCCCTCGAGAGAGGTGTCAGATCAACCAAGTAATGCAGTATTTAGTCTTAATACTTCACTGTTATGAACTTGGTTCACTGAGCTGACACCCACACTGTATTTTAGACGCAAACTCTTAGATGAGATCCAAGACAACACCTCTTCACCGAACTATCCTTATTCAAGTGAGCTATTGGTCCTTGCCTTCCCAACTCGACCGCTACCAGTGAATGCGTGCTCAAGATGAATACTGACCGAAACCACACAACAGTGGAACTACAAATGTTTCCCTCTCCCAAAAGAAGGGACAGAGAGCCTCATCCCAAGAGATGAGTTTAAACCAACATAATCTAACATTTACCACATAGGGGAGAGGGGGGTGCATGGCAGGGCAGTTAAGGTTTGAGCTGCTACAGTATTAAAATGGGTTCTACTAAAATAATGATTTTTGTTAGAATAACATACCCTTGAAATGCAACCTAAACTATCAAATTTTAAATGTCACATACAATTAATAGTCATCTTGTACCATAGGTGGGGTGACATGGGGCAAGATGGGTACACAATCAATCGCAAGTTGTTTTTGAGCAATGAATGCACATATGTACCGTTTCATCATCATAGTTATTGATGTCATCACATGAAGTGTGACCAACGGCCACAAGAACCACACATTATCCTACCCACCCTTCTGTTGATTGTGAAGACAGACCACTACAATACCAGAAATCCGCAACATTGTCATCAGTCATCACTGTCCGAGGTACATGTTGGCTCTTTGGAATTATTACTACTTTCTAAGGTGCTTAGAAAGATATTTGCTCCAAAAAGAGATAAGGCTACTGGGGCGGGGAGGAAGCTACATGATGATGAGTTACATAACTTGTTATGCCATTGTTAGGATAATCAAGTCTCATAGATTACGGTGAGCAGGGCATGAAGTGCGAATGGGAGAATCTAGATCTTGTTCAGGGCACTGACTGGCAAATCCAATGGGAAGAGACAGTTGGTAAGACCTAGATGCAGATGAGAGGACATTAGAATGGACCTGAAAGAGATAAGGTGTGATGAGGTGGACTGGATAGAACTAGCTCAAGGTAGGGCTAGTGTGTAATGAGGGGGACTGCACATAACTAGCTTAAGATAGGGATAGGGTGTAATGAGGGGACTGCACATAACTAGCTCAAGATAGGGATAGGGTGTAATGAGATATACTGGATAGAACTATCTCAAGATAGGGATAGGGAGAATGAGATGTACTGGATATAACTAGCTCAAGATAGGGATATGGTGTAATGAGATATACTGGATAGAACTAGCTCAAGATAGGGATATGGTGTAATGAGATATACTGGATAGAACTATCTCAAGATAGGGATAGGGAGAGTGAGATGTACTGGATATAACTAGCTCAAGATAGGGATAGGGAGAATGAGATGTACTGGATATAACTAGCTCAAGATAGGGATATGGTGTAATGAGATATACTGGATAGAACTAGCTCAAGATAGGGATATGGTGTAATGAGATATACTGGATAGAACTATCTCAAGATAGGGATAGGGAGAGTGAGATGTACTGGATATAACTAGCTCAAGATAGGGATATGTGGCGTACTTTTACAATGAACTTTCGAGTTCCTAGGGCTATAGAGTAAGTAAGGTACAGCTCTACATAGTCAATAACGTGTGTCTTTTCATCTTATTAAACCGAAACCCTCTAATAAAGTGAATACATATGTTAATTTCAAGTGCAAACTATTGATGACAGATACCATCTGTGTGTGATAAGAGTAAAGTTTCCACTCACCCATCATGTTGGAGATGAACTGACTGCGCTCCATGGGTGGTATCCAGCGAGCGGTCATGGGGTGGATGGCAGGCCACGTCGCCCCCTGCACACAACTCGATTAGCGACACGGTCTTGTATAGCCACACTTGCATACTACTATCACATTCAACGGAATAAGATACAAATAAACGTTGAAATTGTTTTGGGGGAAGTTATTCTCCTAGCTCATTTATTCAATAAGTTGGTGTTACACCTTAATTTTTATAGTAATTCACGAATACGCACAGTACCACATGATTAAGTGGTTCAATATAAGTCGAAAACTCTCTTTGCAAAAAATCTGTTCTTCCCATAACTTTTGAGAAAAATTATATCAAAGTTAGAGAGGAATGAGGTGGCAACACTGTGCCTGAAATTTGATAGTCATTGGTAATTAGATCTAAACCAAAATGCGAGGTTGGTACTGTGTCAGAAGCAATGGACTACACACCCGTATAATATGTACTGAGATATGGTAATGAGAGCGTCTGACGAGCGAGCCGAACTTGCTGTACGCTGATTGCTTCCCCGGAAGACGTTAATGTTTGTTGACGGCATTGTTGTGGATGCGTATGTGGGCCCCTATCTTCTACCATATCATTTGCATTCCCACAGATACCGTCTAACCCTTGACACGGTTTTACCTGGGCTGCTGGAGGACGAACCATTGCTTGTGCGACAGAGAATCACGAATACATGCGGTTGTTACGACAATAATTGACGTTTACATAAAATCTGTTCACCGTAGGAATTGTTTTCTGAAAGGCCTTTTTCCCTACCAGGAAGCTATTATATTGTAAGATATTGGTAGGAAAAAAGAACTTTCAGAGAGTAATTTCTACCGTGAATGTAGTATACTTGGCCGCGTGCAAACTGAATCCGTGCACCTTTCGGAGAGACGCGTAGCCATGCGAGGATCAACCTTCTAACACCTACTGGGGACTAACATATACTATACGTTCCATCTATGTTTCAGGCACAGGGTTGCCACATCACCCCTCTCTAACTTCAATGGCGGTTTTATCATAAGGTATGGGAAGAACAGATTTTTTTGCAAAGAGTTTTCGACTATTATTTGTTCACCTAATCATGAGGTGTTATCCGTATCCGTATCCGCTATTTCCATATTTTCTTTCTCTCCCGATCCCCTCGCGTTTCTCAGCCCTTTCTATCGTCCTGACAATAACGCTGATGAGCATATATAAGATTTAAATGAAATCCAATTTCAACTTATAATATTTGAAGAAAAAGACGTAAACAAAGTAGCTAAATGTGACTTTCTTTACCTGTTAAATATATTATTATTTAGCACCGCGTCTTACTACCCGTTTGGGTTATACGCTTAATTACTAATTACGTTAATAGATTAGGAATTGGGAAGTTTGAATTAAGAGGAAATGAACTTCATTTTCGTGGAGGGAGAGTGGAAAACATTTCAGGAAAAACCACCCCCAGTTCACCCGACCGAGATTCGAACCTCGATCTTCCCGTCCTCGGCAGTCTAGCTCAACATGACTAGCGCGTTAACTAACTACTCCACCGAGGCAGTTTTGTTAAAAATATATTTAATTGAATGTTTCTGAGAATAGTCTATACCAAACTTACTTAACTTTTAATTTAATTTGACCCGCTTCGGTGGCCGCATGGTTTTAACGTGCTACTCGCGTGTTAGACTAGACTGCCGAAGACGGAAAGTTTGGTGTTCGATCCTGGTTGGGTGTACTGAGGGTGGTTTTCACTCTCATTCCATACAAATGCTGGTGCACTTCCTCTTAATTAAACTTTCCTATTTTCTAAAACCATTAGCGTAATTTGTATATAGGTGTATAATCCAAATGGGTAGTAAGACGCAGTGATAAAAAAGTAGTGTTGTTAAAAATTACACCTGTACACGAAATCGAACCCTGAACCTTAGGCTTAGCACGACACTGTTATACCACTGATCTATCCTAGATTCATCCCGTGCTTAGGGTAATTATTCATTCCTAGTTTATGGCAGAGTCTGTGATGGACGTGTACAAATCATCAGCTACCATGAAGGATTAATTTGACCGCCATCTTACGAGAGGACTGTTATGGTGCCAAGTGTACAATACAAGATTTAATTAAAGTGAATTTCAATTAATATCAACATACAAGGTGTAAATCATTGTTATTACTGGAATGTCCGTGTCAAGCAGACCACAATTCAATTAATTTAAATTATTTGAAAAATTACCCCTAGACACGAAAATCGAACCAAGGGCCTTTGGCTTCGCGTGCCAATACTCCACTTAACTTTGTATAGTACACCTCAACAAATTGTATCTATACCGCGATGACGCACCTTCAAAATAATTAATCTGTTAGGTGATATTTAGATAACATGGTTTGAAAGTAGCCCTAAACTAAAAGCCTAATGAGTTTGAAAAAATCTCCCAAATGTCCTAGATATGTATTTTCTCTCTTAAGTAGTCCTAATATTCTGATAATCAAGGTTGTAACGCTCTCAAATATTCTCTAGTGTGGAAGGAACCATGACGAACATACCAACATAAGTCCCAGCAGTACCCTGAGGATGATCACGGCGATGTAGCTCAGGTTGGCGGCAGCTGGTGTGACTACGGTGATGATGGAAGCGGCCAACATGGAGTAGCCGAACACTCGGCGAGCGCCGATAATCTCCGCTAGGCGACCTCCAGGCAGCTCAGTACACAAGTACCCCCAAAAGAAACATCCCAGCATAAAGTTCTGCTGGTATTCATCCCAGTGGAACCTCGTTTGTTGCAGCTCCTCCTGGAAATATACAAGCAAGAAACTTTGTACAGATGTAGAACAATTCCTCATAATGAACATACTAAGAGTCACCTTGAGCTACCTCCACCATTTTGGAAAATGGCCGTCGTTTATAAGTTTTTCATTCATAGGTCTCTAACGCTTAAAGATAGCCTTAACAACGTGGGAATGTAGTCCATATGAGTAAGTGTATGCGGTGTAGTACTAGCATACACCGATAGTACGTCACTAGATACAATCTAATTTATAGTTGTCTATGTAGTTAGTACCGGAGACATTCATTATATGTGTTAAAACCCAATAAGTAACGAACGTGGAAGGATTTAGACTATAAGGTTCAATGAAGGACATATTCATACGAAATGGCAATCGATGCTGTCAAACCTTTATAAGATAAACTGCAAGCTAAATTTGATATTGGAAAAAGCAACCAGTGCAAACAGCAAAGTTCGAGTTTTTTCCTCAAACTTTTCTGCCATTACCGCATTTTTTTCGCACTCATCTCTAAGATCTGACGTTTTGGAGCAAGTAGTACAAGTCAGACTACCCAGAGCTGCTACAACAAGATGGAACTACAACATTCGAACTGCTAACGTTGTGTACGAAAATAGAGTTAAGTTGGAGGAATGTTTCGAAGTTCTTGAGGAAAAGTGCACAAACAAACTTACTGTTAACGAGGCGAGTAGCCATAGAATGGCTTTTCAGGACCCAAATTTAATGTTTTGGTTAACTCTTTTCCACAAAATTTTACCTCACGTGGATATATTGTACCAACAACTACAAACCAGGAACAGAGACAGTGTAATGTGGCAAAATGACATTTGCATTTTTGAAAATGAGATACAGAAAGAAAGGGGGCAAGTTAATGAAATAGAGAAGCAAATAAACGAAGAGTTCCCTGAACAACCAAGAAAAAGGAAAAGTAATGTTGAATGTAGCACCAGAGTGGGGGATGCTAAAGAAGTGTGTGATATCATTACAACTCATGTAAAAGACAGATTCGCTTTTACTGGTCATTTGGAGGCAGCTTCTTTGTTATGTAATGAGTCATTTCCCCAATTTTCTACTTGCTTTCCAGAAGAAAAACTCATGCGAGTAATCCAGCACTACTCTTTCTTAGAAAAAGAAAAACTCCGGTCTAATAATTAATTAATGCAGGCTACATTCAGAGAAACGACATAAAATCTTAGGACACGAGCTGTAAAGTGTATTGACGTCCACGGTGTAATTTATGAGCATTTTTGGCGAGAACGTAACATATGTAACATTCATGTTCGAGTCAAACAGCTGTATTTCCGAAACTATTGAGAATAATAAACACGTTCATATACACTCTTTTTTTTTTACCCAATGGCCCATACTATAGTCTTCCAAAATATTGCCCCATCCTCCTAACTCATCCTGTATATACTGCCAAATGTTTTTAAACAATATACATGATTAAATGACTAGTAAAATAAATCTATAAAATATAATGAATATATTAATGTATGTATTCGGACTCCTGATATATCTGACTTGGGTATAACCGAGTTCAATTCCAACTGATTTTACCAAGCTTAGTTTTAACACATGTTAGTTTTTGTTCTCTCTTCAGCTGAGTAAGTACTAGTAAACTAACTTAAAATAGACATTCATTCTTAGGTTGGATAATAGGTCGTTGGTGGCTTGCAATGGCACTATTGACACACCTTATTCTTAGGTCGGAGAGCTGAGGCCAGTACTGGCAGTAGAGAAAAATAATTAAATTAACATCTTCGTGCCAAAAAGTATCATGCTTCGTGGAAAATATCTTGAGAAAATGTTTGTACATTATTTATGTTTGTAGATGGTGTATCGCGGGCCGCTGTTTGAGAGGCCGTGTGTAGAGACATGTCTACAAGACGTGTGTCAATAGCAGTCATCCATCGATCTTGTGACGGGATGGTGGAGCCGTTGCTCGTGACCTGACTACGCCCCTATTACATCTCTATCCAAGTGCATATCCTCTGTACAACCCCGACAGAATAACTGCCAGTAGGGAACCACCACATATATGGACTTTTTTACTGCAACATGATACAGTAAAGTGACGAACAGGTTCTTTCTTAAACTTGTTTTATCATCGACCCCTTTTCATAAGACAAAATAATTAAAAATTAGCGACCCCGGATTTTGTGTTTAAGTTTATATATATATATATATATATATATATATATATATATATATATATATATATATATATATATATATATATATATATAATATAAATATAAATAATCTGGTGTCAGTTTTTTAGCAGTACTATTTACTGTAAAAAGTCATGCATGCATTTTTATTTAATATTATTAGTTTCATTTTTATATTTTAAAGACTTTATTTGATACGCAGATAACCAATAAAAATCATTAGTTTATTTTCGTTAATTATATGAATGGTTATTAAAATTGTGTTCGCATAACTATGCTGGATGACGTGTGTTTATATAATAATCCAAACAAATATAGAATGAAATGTTGTTGTGTATTTTTATTTTAATAGTTCAAAAAATAATAATGTTCTTATGTTTGTGAAAGTTAGAAGAACCTTTGACTTAACGCATGAAATGTTAATAATCTTTTTAAAATATTATATACATTATTTTAAAAATAAGATAATTCCGGTCACATGTTAATTTTACTATAAAACTTTAACAAAATAACTCTTAGAATTGTTATGAAAAAAGTTAATGTAAGATTCCAAAACAAAAAAAAAAGTTGTGTATGCCTATTTTCTCTTCTATATTATTTCTTACAATCTTCCAAACTATTTATTTAACTCATGGCTGCTAATACTGGACTTTCCCCCAGTAAAATTAATTTTTAAAAAACTTAGTAATCAGCTGTTCCCACGAAGATGTTTCCTAAGAGTTATGTAGTGACTCTGGACTCTGACACTTCAATGAATGATATGGTGTATATACAAAACCCACAAATAAACACTTGTTAAACAAATTTAATCAACTATTCAAACCTATCTAAACAAATATGTCTTTCAAATTAAATTTTTATTAGTCTAAGGGATCGTGTAGGTATAGAAAAATGACAAAAATGTAATAAAATTACTATACGGGTATAATTTGTTCTATGTTGCATTCCCCTGCGGGTCGGGGCTTAGAATATGCCGGGATCACGATCAACTTATCGTTAACTTAACATAACGTTCACTTAAAGTTAACTTAACGCATGTGTGATCACGATTCATATAACTTAAAGTAACAACTCGAGCCAAACATCTTTATTCTCGAGTATGATTTGTGATTTGTACCATTTGGAAAGTGATGATCTGTGAATGTTTACAGTTTTCAATCGATATAATAAATACCAATTACAAAACTTTTTTGATAAATTTAGCTTTCCTATTTTAGTTTAATTATTTTATTTCAATGTCTGATCACTAGAACTTATGCTAAAGAGTAAACATTGGTCATAATACCAACAAATAAATAACTAAATAGCCCTGTTGACGTCACTCGCATAATGATTGGCTGGCTAGATCACGTGATACCCTTCAAGTAACGTTCACTTAAAGTAAAAGACCTCCCAGGACATCTCTTACGTTAAGTTAACTGCAAGTCAACGTTACGTTAACTGCATCGTGATCGCTTCCATTTAAACACAAGAGGAGGTCCTTTACGTTAAGTTACGTTAAGTTAACTTTAAGTTAACGTTAAGTTGATCGTGATCCCGGCAATAGTCCCGCAGTATACCCTGCTTGACGTAAGAGGCGACTTAAAGTGAAACCCTGAGGGTAAGGATACGTTAATGCCAAGGCCTTATTATTGGATCTTGATGCTCGTCTCCCCCTGCGGGACGGGGTTTAGAATAGTCCCGCAGTAACCCCTGCTTGTCGTAAGAGGCGACTAAAAGGGGAGGCTTTTGTGCAGGACGTACCTCGTGCAGGAAAAACCTATCCTAAATCTTTCCTTTCACCTCCTTTTTATTCCTTCCCTTTCACCCCTTTTTTTCATTCTTCACCCTTCGCTTTCTCTCTCCTTACCTCTTTCTTCCCTTCCCCTGCCGTTCAGTCCTGCACAGAGACTTTTGGCCCTCCCGTTGACGACCCTGGCATCTAACACGGCTTTCCTTGGACGATTATTGAATACCACTGCCTTGAGCTCCTGAGTGAAAGTGCGCCGGTTGTAATACCATAGTAGAAGGGCCTAGGGATGACAATAACCGGGTACCCTACTTTGTGAAAAGACCGGTTGCGTTCACGAGGGCCCGGACGTAAAATTGGCACTTTCCTACACCCACTTGCTGCGATGACCTCTCTCTCGGCGATGCCCTATGCGAAGGTTGTCATGTCTAGCGTCGTATAGGGCCTCTCGTCGGGACAGTTAACAGGGCCATATGTGGTAGTACCAACATGGATCACCCTGGGTCTACGATCCGAGTACTGTGTAGGTTGTCCCCAAAAATGGCATGGCCACTTCTTTTGTCGCTGCTGACAACATACTGTCCGCTGGCACCGTACTGCCAAACCACGCTGGCAACTCACTGCCCGGCCCCTCACAGGGCCGTAATACTGAAAAGAGGCGGAAACGGGTAAGGCCGTCCAGCCCTTTAATAATAGAAAACCAGGATGTGGTGAGGCCCCAGCCCCGCTTCCTGGTAATGTCTAGAGTCGATGACGGTGAGACTCTGAAACGTGCCAGCCCATTTATCCTCGAAAGAGTGATAAATGGTGCTGCAAAGTCAGAGGTCTCTATAAGAAAACTGCGAGATGGCACTGTGATGATCCAGACCATAAATGACGTCCAGACGGTAAACGTAATGCGAATAACTGAGATACCGTTGAGCAATACAGCCCATTTAAAGGTAAAGGTGGAGCCACACAGGTTCCTCAATGTTTGCAAGGGAGTGGTCACTTGCTATGACCTCGACTGCGTGAGCATTGAGGATATCTGTGATGAGCTTGCACCTCAACATGTTACCGAAGTTTATAGAATAGTGACAAAAAAGAATGGCCAAGAAAAAAAGACGGATACCTATATCCTTACATTAGCGACTCCTACTCTTCCAAAGGAGGTTCGAGCAGGTTTCCACGTGCTTAGGGTCCGGCCGTATGTCCCCAATCCTCGGCGCTGTTTTCAGTGCCAGGAATTTGGGCATACGAAGCTGAGATGCCGTGGAAAGCCAACCTGTGCGGATTGCGGTAAAGAGGCTCACGATACACCGTGTGAGTCTCCTAAGCTCTGCGTGAACTGCAAGGGTCCGCATTCCGCCTGGTCTCGGGCCTGTCCTAAATGGAAGGTGGAGAAAAAAGTCCTGGAGATTCAAACTGAAAAGAAGATTTCATATGCCCAGGCCCGCAAAGAATACTTATCCAGTCAAGCTCCGGTATTTCAGACATCATATAGTCAGATAGTCAGCCAAAATATAAATTGTCCCAACTGCCACTGCGCAGTCAACGTTTCAAAGCCATCTTCCCGACCTGTGCCTCTAGTCACTACTCGAGAAACTCCAGGCCAACAAGTGCCAAGATTTTTGCAGGTGGTGACGCCTCCAATGAGATCGTCCCCACCACCTATACCCCCGAGGTCTCCTCCTCGGGGCACTCTACCTATCCCTCCTCGGGGATCACCTCCGATCCCTCCTCGGGGATCACACACGAGCCCTCCTCGGGGAACACCCCCGAGCCCTCCTCGGGGAACACCCCCGAGCCCTCCTCGGGGAACCCCCCCGAGCCCTCCTCGGGGAACCCCCCCGAGCCCACCTCGGGGCCCAAAATTAAGTGCGGCCGTTGTCGAGCCGCTCAATCTCGCCTCTGTAACTTCGGAGGTAAGGATGAGCGGTGGTACAGGCGAGGCCGCAAAGGCGAATCCCACTGGTACCTTAAGGAAGGACCAGCGAGGGATCGCCGAGAAAATTATTTTGAAGAAAGCGTCGAAGGCTTTAACAAAGCCTTCCCGCAAGGATTCACCAACCCTGTCTCTCCAAGACAAATCAAAACCTCTCCTGAAGCGGGAGGTCCAGGAGAGACTGGGAAAAGCAAGAGGGCCCAAAAAGGCCATCAATCAATTTTTATATTTAAAAGATAACGTTATGGATTGCGAGGATAATTAAACTTTATATTGATAAATAATGTCGCTACTACAATGGAATTGTAGGGGTTTCTTTGCTCGTGTAGAGGAAATTAAACAAATAATTTCTTCCCTGCATCCTTACATCTTGTGTTTGCAGGAGACCCACTTCCGCCCAACTGACAACCCGATGCTTCGTGGGTACGATGTATATCGTACCGACAAGCCCATTTTTGATCGGGCTAGCGGAGGTGTGGCTATATTTGCACGTAGCAATATATATCATAAATCTGTAAATATTATATCCGATCTCCAAGTGATTGCTGTCAGAGTCTCCCATCCTATTGAAGTAACCGTATGCTGCATCTACCTCCCACCAGGTGAGCGTGTTTCAAAGAGGAGCCTAGAGGCCCTCTTTATACAACTTCCCGCCCCCTATATCATTTTGGGGGACTTTAACGCACATAACCTGGTGTGGGGGTCCAATTTTACAGACGCCCGTGGGAGGATGGTAGAGGATATTCTTGTCTCGGGAAGCCTGGTGTTAATGAACACTGGGACCCAGACACACTTCTCCACCTTCAATGGTGTATCCTCTGCCATCGACCTAACTCTATGTAGCCCCGGGATCGCTGCTCACTTCCTTTGGGAGGTTCACTCGGATCTATGTGGCAGCGATCACTTTCCCATTCTGCTTTCGCCACTTCACGATCCTCCCGGTATAGCACGGGCACCACACTGGGTTCTTAAACGTGCTGACTGGGATAAATTTCGCGAGCTCGCCGTATTTGATCAACCCCTTTCTCTTGACGTCGATGTGAATATAGACCATTTTACTTCGACGGTCATCATGGCGGCGAGGGAATCCATCCCTAAATCCTCGCCACATCCGCGCCACCGACCTGTTCCCTGGTGGAACGAGGAGTGTCGGTTGGCTATTTATGACCGTCGAAGGGCCCTACGTCTCTTCCATCGACGTCCTACTTTAGAGAATCTGGAGTCTTTCCGGATTCTACGTGCTCGAGCTCGCCGTATCATTCGTGAAAGCAGAAGAGAGTCTTGGAGACAGTTTATTTCTACCCTTACAATTTCCACTCCCACAACTAAGGTTTGGGACAATATTCGTAAATTACGTAGTAGCAAAAATACCAGTAATAATATACCTGCCCTCATGTCAAACGGTTCGCTTGTCTCCTCCCCTGTGGAGGTCGTCAATGTATTGGGCTCTATGTTCACCGCTATTTCTAGCACTGCAAGCTACTCTAACGAGTTTGCAGCGCTTAAGCGGAACATAGAGCGCCATTCTATTGACTTTGGTCAGAGCCTGGGGGAGGATTACAACTCCCCCTTTACAATGGATGAATTGACCTATGCCCTGTCTCAGGCGGGCAACACAGCTTCCGGTCCCGACGACATCCACTACGATATGTTGCGCCAGCTACCTCCTGCTGGACAGACATATCTCTTGGACCTTTATAATAGTGTTTGGGGATCTCATCAATTCCCATCACTATGGAGGCAAGCAACCGTTATACCAATATATAAAAGTGGCAAGGATAAATTAGAGCCAACTAGTTATAGACCGATAGCCTTAACTAGTTGTGTATGCAAAATATTGGAAAAAATTATAAATAAACGATTAATATGGTATTTAGAATCCCGCAATCTACTATCAAATATCCAATGTGGTTTTCGCCGTAATCGATCCACGGTGGATCATCTCGTCCGTCTCGAGACGGCGGTTCGTGACGCCTTTCTCCACAAACAACATCTTTTGGCAGTTTTCTTTGATTTGGAGAAGGCTTACGATACCACGTGGCGGTACGGCATTTTAAAAACCCTTTTTAATTGGGGGTTCCGAGGGAACCTCCCTGTTTTTATATCTAATTTTATGTCAGATAGACACTTCCGGGTAAGGTTAAACAACACCTTATCCGATGATTTTATTCAAGAAAATGGGGTCCCTCAGGGCAGTACTCTAAGCTGTACGTTGTTCGCCATTGCAATTAATGGCATTGTGGACAACGTGCGGCTACCTGTCCGTTCATTCCTTTTTGTGGATGACTACGCAATTTATTGCAGTTCGTCGAGTCTCCACAGGGCTGTACAGCAGATACAACTCTCTGTAAATAATCTGTGGTCGTGGGCATCGCGAAATGGCTTTCGCTTCTCTGCAGCCAAGACGACGGTCGTCCACTTCCACAGATTACGTGGAATACAACCTGTCCCCAGTATTTTAATGAACCACGTTGTTTTACCAGTCTCAGAGACCGTAAGGTTTCTGGGACTTTTATTTGATTTTAAATTAACTTGGATCCCTCACATCAAAGACCTGAAAGCGAGGTGTATAAAAGCACTCAACCTGCTCAAAGTGGTTAGCGGTCGGTCCTGGGGTGCTGATAGGGAAACCTTGATGCGCCTGTATAGGGCCTTGGTAAGATCAAAACTAGACTACGGCAGTTTCGTTTATGGATCGGCGAGACCCTCGGCGTTAAAGATGCTGGATAGTGTCCACCATGCTGGTATACGACTGGCTACTGGTGCTTTTCGTACCAGTCCAGTCGTCAGCATCTGTGCCGACGCCGGTGAGCCCCCTCTCTCTTACCGGCGGTCCTATCTTCTGGCATCTTACGTGTCGAAACTACACTGCATGCCGGAGCATGTTGCCTACCGTCCTGTGTTTCATCCCCCTAACCGTGTCTTGTATGAAACCAAATGGCGTAGTACAAGGCCGGTTGGGATCAGGATGCTATCGGTTTTCGACACGTGTGGGATAGTCCTACCAAAGGCTATCCCCACATCCCCAGGTCGAGTTTCTCCCTGGAAGATACGCCTACCTCAATGCCATTTTGATCTTGCCAAGTTCCCTAAAGCGACCACCCCACCAATTATATATGAGAGGACCTTTTATGAGCTCCTCTCCACTCGCTTTCAGGGCTTTAAGCGCGTCTATACGGATGGCTCCAAGTGTGGGGCCTCCGTGGGATGCGCATTTGTTGTGGAGGGAAACCATTTTAAGTTTGGTTTACCTGGTGAATCCAGTGTTTTTACGGCTGAATTATACGCCATTTTTAAATCTCTGTGTTTTATTTATCGTAAGTGTCACCGTTCTGTGCTCATCTGCACGGATTCCATGAGTGCTCTGTTGGCATTGTCCACTCTCTACTCCTGGAATCCCCTCGTGCAGATGATACATGAGCAAATTTTAAAAATTGATTCATTAAACACCCGGCTCGCCTTTTGCTGGATTCCTGGTCACGCTGGTCTTTCAGGAAATGAACTTGCTGACCAGGCGGCCAAGGAGGCAGCACGCCTGCCTCCGGAGGCGAGTCTGGGTGTCATGTTTTTAGATCTAAAGGGTTATGTTCGGCGTGGGGTCTTACGCACCTGGCACGAGCAGTGGGTCTCGACCCCTGCTCAGAACAAGCTGCGGTCCATCAGGGACGGTGTGTCGCGATGGCCCTCTTCTATACGAAAGTCTAGAAGAGAGGAGGTCATCGTGACGAGACTCCGCGTCGGGCATACATTACTAACCCACGGATTTTTATTGAGAGGGGATCCACCTCCAGTGTGTGAATTTTGCGATGCTCCCCTTAGTGTGTACCACATTTTGGTGGAGTGTCGCAAATATGCCCCTATCCGCCTGGCTCTTGATTTTAAAGGTGACCTACGTTTTTTATTACGTGATAGCACGGAGGGAGTTATTTGTTTACTCCGTTTTATACGCCAGGCGGATCTTTTTAATGCCATTTGAGTCACTTTTATAAAGTGACTCATCTGGATTTATCTCATATTGAGAACTTTTTAACATTTTAATACATTTTAATATGTTTGTTCTGTCTTTTTAACGTATTATTTTAACATGTTTTAAGATTTTAATGTGTTATATTTTAATATGTTTGTTTTGTAATTTTAACGTAGTGTATACACCTGTGGTTTTATTTTAGCAGGTGTATCACTTCTTTTAATCTAATTGCCCATTTGAGCGCTCCTATGGAGTGTCTCAAATGGGCTTTTTCTCATATTGAGAATATCTGTTTTTAATTGATATACAAATTTTAATATTGTATATTGTTTTATATTTTATGTTTCCACCTGTTTATTCTAACAGGTGGACTATGTGATGTCTCTCTCCCTAATGGAGATTTTACTGTGTGTGTAAATGTCAAGGCCCTAATGACCTCATTGTGTCGATGCGCCTCTAAACAATAATAATAATAATAATTGATGCTCGTCAGGCCTCACTGCTGGATCTTGATGCTCGTCAGGCCTCACTGCTGGATCATGATGCTCGTCAGGCCTCACTGCTGGATCATGATGCTCGTCAGGCCTCACTGCTGGATCTTGATGCTCGTCAGGCCTCACTGCTGGATCTTGATGCTCGTCAGGCCTCACTGCTGGATCTTGATGCTCGTCAGGCCTCACTGCTGGATCTTGATGCTCGTCAGGCCTCACTGCTGGATCTTGATGCTCGTCAGGCCTCACTGCTCGCGTGTAGCTTTGATTCTCGCCGTGGAGCATTTACCCCGCATCTGTTCACACTGCTGTAAGATGTTACTAGCATGAGAAGTTAGCTATCTGTGAGTGCAGGCTTTCGATTTTCGTGTTAAGAAACGAAGCTGTCTCAGTATCTGATGACAGTGATAGTAATTCATTTTATAACAAAAATGTTGTTTGTGACAAGTAGAAAGAAGATACAAAGGCATCTTCGAATCAAGAAATCCCCCACCATGGTTAATTTCACCAGTTCTTTAAAGAGCCCAGAGACGTTTTTCAGACACTTTCGCAACCGACCTTTCGGTTATTTTTAATCTCATTGAATAAGAAATTTTATTGAACCAGAAATCGTGAACACGACATGACTACTAATGAATAGATACATTTAGTAGTGAGTTTCGCAGTGAAGGAACCAATCACAGCACCAGTTTCGGGATGCCTGGCGATGGTTGAGGCTCGGAAAACAAAATACATAGTTTATCATCGCAGTGGCGAGGATAGCAGCGGGCAGCAAGGAGAGGATATCAGTTCTGTTCCTGGTTGAATGCACCAATAAAGATGACTGGTTTGTTCCATCAATGCCAAACATTCATGTGCACAGATCAAAGAGGATGCAGCATAGACGTACCCTAAGATGTATTAACGTGCCGAGGGGTAGTTTGTCGGAAACATGGCTGAACGAAAGTTACTAATTGGCTTGCCTGGCCCCTCCCCTCCCCTACTCTCCCCCATCCAACACACACCTTAAAGAATTATGTCAGTGGTGACTGGTTAGAATAGAAACCAAACAAAATTTAGTAATTTTTTTATTTCGTTTTCTTTAAGCTCCCCCAACATAGGGCATGAGTCACAAAAATCAAGATAATTCTTGTGTACAAGTAAAAAATAAATTAATCAAGTTCTTCATCGTCTTTATCATCCAATGTAGGCCAGCAAAAAATTGTTGCATAAAATTCATCGAGAATATTATTTGGAATATAGTCTGAGACTTTTAATGTCTGCAACTTTTTTAATATTTATAGGCACACATCTTTGTGGGTAGGCACGATTTGTCCGAAGTACCGGAGAGGCAGCAGATTTTTTCAAAACAAAACTTTGTTCTTGAAGGCCATTGATGAATGGTTTTGTATTTACCTCCCCAAAATGTTCATTAAAATACACAAATTTCATATAATTTGAAATATTAAAATTTTGCTTTTTTCTTTCCTTGGGATGTTAATAGCATGTGTTTCTGTTGATAAAGCATCTTTCTAATAAAAAATGGGCCACCATGATTTAAAATCCTTGATATTTTCACTGTTTACCAATTACAATAAGAATTTATCAGGTTTTTTTTAAAGCAAAATTAGCTTTTCATGCTGTATTGCTGCATATAACCAGTCACTTCTTTTTATTTTTACTACACTAAAATCAGTCCCAAGGTAGATGAGAGTGACCTCGAACAGAAAAGAAATGGTGAATAATAGTGTCAAAACGGCCAAGTTAAACTAAGCGAGAAATAATCTTACAACTGTGTTGTTATTTTGACCTGCAGTGCCATCAGAAAAATATAAAGGTTAAAGGTGTCTAACATTGTCATCTAGACTCTTGAGCATTATTAATGTAATCAATCAACAACGAGCATACCTCATTCGACTCTTTTTTGCCACACCTCCATGATATATATAAAATTTAGCTTTGTTACTTTTAATATCGTGTATATTGAAAACATATAGTGGAAGTTGCTGCAGGTGAAATGTTTCCTGAACTGGAATTTCTGGCACTTGCAGGTTCTGCATATAGTTCATTCAAATCTCTACTACTTGACTGTCCTCTATACACTCCTGCTTTACACTTTCAATTATTTTTTTAATCATCCCTCTTCTTATGAACAAGCAACTTGGCAAAATAAACTCGCTTAGCTACATCATCAGTGATGGGTTTTAAATTTTCACGGAAAGCTCTTCATACTTGCAGCAGGAATCAACATGTGGCATAACAAAAGTCAAATCAAAAGTTTTCTGGAATATTTTTAAGTATAACTTCTAAGCAATATTTAAATCGGAATGTTTATCTTTAAAAAGGTTCCAAGTTAGATTTAAATTCAAGTTTGAGCTTAAGTAATGATAAGTTTTACTGTTGTAGTGGGCCTCTTTCTGGGTAATGAAGCTATATGGTCGTACATAGCTTTGACAAGGTGTTCAGGTTTAGCATTAAGCTAAATGCACACCAGTTAGTCAAGACTAGACAAGACAAGCTTAGACAAAACATCTTTAGAAGAAATTAAACAAGACACCTTTAGTCATATGATATTAACTCAAACCAGTTAGTCGTGAACAAGATGTGAGACAGCTAAGTTGTAATGGGTGCACTTATGATTTGGTAGTGGATGTGTGAGAAGGACGTTGGAAATAGGAGATATTGGGTTAATCCATAAAATAGGAGGTGGGAAGACCAAAACACATTAGAAAATTCAGTTCTTGAGCTTAGAGAAGATTAATAAATTTTTTATAGTTTCACGCGACTAACACCGAAAATATTTCACTATGTGATAGCACTTCTAGAAGATAGAATGACAAAAAAGGATATCAATTTTAGGAGATGTCTATCCACCACAGTGCGACTGTTTATCATTTTGAGGTAAGTTAAACCACTTTATCCAATAATTTATTTGATGCGTTTGTTTATATAATGATTTATTGATTGATTGTCTTGATTGTATGTTTGAGTGATTAGGTTCTTTAAGCCTTTGGGAACTGTTAAGGGGTGGTAGCATGAGGGTGATTTGAGTATTGAATATTTAGCTGTTTACGTTTATACATATATTCTCTATTGCAATTTTATTGTATACCATTATTTGTTTAGAAGTAACAGATTTATTTACACATTGCAAAATACTAACTAAATAAGTAAATGAAAATCTTATGTCTGTTAAATATTACAATTTGAAATATGTAACATCCGAGAAAATAGCCCCATCAGCATCAGACTGATCAAGTGGAGCATCACCTTAAGAAATCTCACTATTAAAAGTGGAAAATGGAGTGAAAGAGTGTGGTGGAGTTGAACTGTTTTCCATTTCTTACTTTCCATTAAATCATTTAAAGTAGTAACAATTTTCTGTTTAGATAATCGTTGTCTTGGTGCCAGTAAACCATAATCTGGATGCATACCTTTCACGTAGTTCAGCAATGGATGTTCTACTACATTTCTTTGTGTGTTACTCTTGAGGAAATCTATCATTGGTCCTACAACTAGCTATGATGGTAATTGTTTCTTTGTAGGTCGTAAATGTTTTCACTATCTAAAGGAGCAAGGCGTTTTCCAGTCGATTCTCCACTACATCAATACTGTTACTAGGAATTGCTTGGTTGTCTTCAGTGGCGGATTGGATGCTTCCTTTCTCCTCTTCTTCCATTTCGGAGTTTCCTTTTAGTTTGCGATGTTGCATGTAGTCTTTCAAGAATGACATAACAACTACCAAATACCATTTGGGTTTTTGTTCACTTCCAGAACCAGATGGTTTGTTCTGATTTCTTAAATGACTTGCATAAGAGTTTTTCAGATTCGTCCATTTCTTCTTGCAATCATTTACTGGAAAACAGAAAAAAAAAAGACATACTGTAATAGATTATGGATGTAACTTTCAAAGTTTGATGTAAATGTGATTGTGTAAGACTTAAAATTAAATTAATTTTTTTTTAATATTAAAATGTAAACTTAGTCAAAAGAGCCTGTATTTCAAGTTCTAATTTTGTCATTATCTTCTGTTTACAGATTCTTAGCAACTGGTGCAACATTTGCAGTCATGCACTTCGAATTTAGAGTTGGTGCCACAACAATCGTCTGTGTTGTAATGGAAACATGTAAAATAATATGGTATATCCTTCAACTCATCTACATGAAAACTTATTATTCACCAACGGAATGGGAGGATATTGCAAAAAAATTTGGAAGGTTGTGGAACTAGCCTCATTCTGTTGGTAGCATTGACGGCAAACACATAATAATTTTAAAAAAAAACTCCCAACTGCGGCTAGTATTATTATAATTACAAAAGATTTCATTCAATTGTACTATCTGTTGTAAATGCTCATGGTTACTTTTTATTTGTGGATGTTGTAGATCATGGACATGCAAGTGACGGCAGAGTGTTTCGCCAATCTCGTTTTGGAAAGAAGCTATTGAACAATAAATTGAATCTTCCGAAACCTCGCCTCTACAAGTTGGTGAAGACATTGAAATTCCGTTTGTCTACTTAGGTGACGAAGCATACCCACTACATAAAAATCTCGTGAGACCGTTTTCTAGAAGAAGCTTGACGTCTGATGATTTTCGGATGTATAATTATAGACACTCCAGGGCAAGAAGAATAGTAGAATGCGCGTTTGGAATACTACGAGCGAGGTTCCGAATGTTTGCTACTGAAATAATTGTTGCTCCTGATAAAATAGATGTTGTTGTATTGGCAGCCTGTGTGCTTCATAACTTCATAAAAAAGAAACAGCGCAGTCACTGAGATAATCAAATAGCTGAATAAACATTTCCTATTGAGAAACCTACAGCCACTGCTTCAAAACCAGAGAGACCATCAACAGAAGCTCTTGGAATAAGAGAAATATTTAAAAACTATTTCATCTCAGAGAAAGGAAGTGTTTCGTGGCAAAATGCAGCTATCAATAAGTAATATATTTTTCTGATTTATGGACATTTATTTACGTAATTATAAAAATGTTGGTCTAGAACTTACCTGTCATATTAATTTCTTCACCAACTTCCCTCCACAGGTTTTCCACCACATTTCTGTTATGGTGCTCCTTTAATTTCGGATTGTAGAGAGCTTGTCTGCCTTGAACTAACAAACTAACCATCACTCGCCATGTCGTGCACTATTTAGTTTTGGACAGGCGGATGAAAACGAGCAAAATATCTAGTGCGAACCACGGCCTTGTGACATCAACTGGTGTCTGATGATGACTGAAAGTGTTACACCGTCTCCGTGTCCTTCTACTTAACGACCAAATTAAATAAAAGGGAGAAGGTGAATCTAACATAAGGGAAAATATAAGCAGTATTAAAATATCACAATAAGACGGTTTATTCATTATAAACATAGATAAAGCAAAGTACAGTGGTCTCATTATATCATTCTGAATAATGCTGAAAATAAATCAAGTTAATAACGTGAAGCGCAGCATATAAACCTCCCATGTTTATGTTTATTAAAGGTAGTCTTTAAGAGACACAAAATTACGTTGCAAATTAACATCAACAGTGAAGTTACTTACGTTTAACCAAAAAATGAAACAAACATTAAATATTAGTGCCTGATGGGCTCCTCAAACAGTTACAAGTTTACAAGACGAGACTTACAAAACATAACGCGAGAGTTTGACTACCAGACTCAAGCCAAACTCCCCCGGGACTATCGAAACTTAACCAAAACGTTTAAAGATTGAAATTTATAATAATTTGACAGTTTGAAAAATAACAAGCATGATTTTACTTTTACAGTCGCGAGAAATAGTACAATACAATAATTCACCCATTTCAACATATTACATTTAATTTCCTCAAGACTGAATTACCAATGGTGGATTTCAACCCAAACTAACCAACTGGTTACCGCGCCCAAGTGGCGACACATAAGTTACATTTAAGCGACTGAGATGATAAAGAGAGAAGTTACATATTAAGCAAAAACAAAATAATGATTCTAACACAAAAATATTACAAGTCGAAATATGAATAGAGTCTATGATATGTAAACGACATAGTTACGTTCCAATTAATATATAAATGTTTATCCGATCATTGTCAAGGTCCATGACAACGATCCGTCCTCGTTCGTGGATTTTAGATAGTCCTCTTTGGTAGACAATTCCAGCCTGTTATATAGTGAGTTTCGTCGCACGGAAAAAGGGGAGGTAATTCTAACACGCAGTGTCTAGCTGCCGTCGGGCACGTAGGCTCCTTGTAGAGTTGTTCCATCAGAATCTTAGAACAAGTCGGCGATCATTCGATGTTTTTTGGGGTAGTTCTTCTGAAAGCCATCAGAGGGCGGGCGGATAGTTGTCTTCAATCGTACTCCATGTTGCCACGCTTCAGTTTCAATCTGAGCCGCCGGAGAGTGACCACGTGTTGACTGTATACATTCGTCAGCTCGGCCCATTCTTCAATATTGACTGCATGTTATAGGTCAGCTTGGTGGTGACTAGTGGTAGAAGATTTCATAGGTAAGTACATAAACAATTCTAAGTGCATTTCACAGAGGATTGTATAATACGAAATATACTGTGCCGTATTAGCCTACAGGGACTACAACAGAGAAAAGTACTATTGTAGGGATGCTATTTGCGTCGGAACTATTGGAGCGGGTGGTATGAATTCTTGATAGTTACGTATCAACATTATAATGGGGTGGATCCAATTGTAACTAACTGTAAGTTAACGTTACAAAAGGAATAGTGTATGTGCTATTCCATGAGACGCGAAGTTTAGACAGGTTTAGACATGTCTAAATGAAATGAATATTCAGAATGTGTTGCGCCATAAACGTCAATGTACACAACCGTGACTAATCGTGTCTAAACCTGTCTTGTCTGGTGTGCGCCTAGGTTTATCAGGTGGATTTTCCCCGTAAGTCTTTCGGCGTCTTATCCTGTGACAGCAAAGAACACAACCTTCTTACTCGATCAGACGAGATTCCATCTACTGAAAGAAAAGTATTTTTACATGCGTACTTTTGTTTTGCCACTTGCAAGATACACTGTGTACTTATATGACTGCGATTTTGGTTCACTGTTTCGGTTAACAGACGCTTCATCATTATCCTTCTTGCGGCGTTTTCTTTGGATTGGTTTTACACTTTACTAAGCACTAAAGATATAGGCATTTGGTTCATTTTTAGTTGTGAAGTCAATTAATTTTGAATATATTTCTGTTGCATCACCTTCCATTATCATGGAAGATACATTTCCATTTGCATCTGGAAAAGAAAACTTACTTTGTTTTTTTAAATAAGTTCTTATTTCAGATAAATAGATTTTCCCGTTTATTATTTATTTAAATAAAATATGCCATGAAATATTCACGGTTAAACGATTAATTATATTTAAAAGAAGTTATGTGTAGAGGTTGCATGTACTCAAATCCATGATCCTTTAGTTGTTCTGGTCTGCCTTTCCAATTTACTTAAAGCTTCATTTTTAATTTTTGCTCTTTTTATCGTCTCACATCTATACTCCACTTTTTTTACACATTTTTTCTTTTATTATTTACAACAATATTTCTTTCACTCTAACTAGAATTGATGACTGTACTCAATAACAGAAACAGCACAGTATTACTGTTAGCAGCTAACAAATGAACAGGAGTGACCAGTTTTGCCACCAGCAACTACCATAAGTCACGTGAGTAACGCAACATCTCCATCTCAAAAGAATGAAAATTTCCACCCGCCATTTTACTATCAATGTATTATAGAAGATGTGTTGTTACTCTCAGTATTGGATGTAGCTTGTCCCCTGAACCTTCATGTTTATTTCGTTTATTTCTTTAGTAAACTATATCTATATAACTGTGTTTTGTGTGTCAAGGCTATTATTATTTGGGAAACCCTCCCTTTAGTGAGGAATTCTCCATTACACTCTAACCACCCCTCTCCTGTTCTTCGCCCTTTTGTAACATTGCTAGGAAGTCACTTTTTTTTATTTAATATAGTAAGAGAAAGGGTGCTAGCGTATAGCCCGAAAGGGTAGTAAGACTCGGTTCTTTGAACAAACAAAAAAGTGCTTTAGTGTTTAACGAAAGCCCAGCAAGGGATCACTGAAGGAAAAATGGAGATGTGGGGTTTCTCAATTGACCGATTCATTTAAAACGACAAGTTTCGTTCGACGTGACTCTACATCATCCTCAGGTCTATATTATGAGAGGAAGGTGATGTTCCTCAATACATGGTGGTTCATTAATAATGTAATAATCTTGATGAAATTTCGACCTCTCCTTAATTCTGCTTTTAGTTTTGACGTGAATACGTCTTTAAATTTGCTACCATACGGGGGCAATCCAAAAAACCTAATGATAACAAAATCGGGGGATACAGTTTGGTGTTGTAGTTTCGAATCTTTCCTCTACATCCAAAATTAAATTATACCACTGGATAGCTAAAGGATCAAAGAATTCATTACGATAAGCGAGAACAGTGACGCATCGCGCGCAGTGGAGGGGGAAGCGCCGCCATTTTGAGGTTATTTTGCTGCGTATCGAGATTTGCAATTAGTATAACTTTTGACTCGGAGAAGCTACGATGTTCGTTTAAGTTTAATACAAATAATATTTGTTCCTTGCTTTTATCTAAATACACAAATAAAAATATTTATTTAAAAATATAACCCTTATATAAACGTATTCACGTACAACACACGGCCGTGTCCATGACACAGCCACACCCCAGTTTTTTGGTTAGAAGTTGGCGATCGTCAAAAGCAGGTAGTTACGTTACGTTACGTTAATAGTTTTACAACATAATGTTCCGATATAAAAGGAAGGGCGAGCTAATGAAGCTTGGTTAATTAGGGCTGGTTCTGAGACAGAAAGTATAGTGAATCAGATAGTTACAATACTCTACACAAACAATATACAATAAGTAAACTCATTCATGAATACGAGATATTCATTGTTAACTATTAAAATGCGTTTCAAATACATTTAACGTTTGTCTTAATCGGCCTTCATTTAAAGCTCGCTTTTAAGTAAAAACAAGGTTTGACAGACGCATTCACAGAGATGAATTAATTGTTCTAACATTATTTCTAGAAATATCAGACACAATAAAGTAAAAAGTACATAAACAGAAATGGTATGTAATACATTTCAAGGACAAAAATTACTACGTGATATTTTTCGAAAATACAGGCATTATTGGTATAGATACATAGCCGCAGGAAATTACATTCCTACATTTAATGTCCTTAAATAGTATGTTTGATCAAAAGAAGTTAAAATGTTTCCCACTCGATTATCTCAAATTATTTTTTCAAAACTTATCTGTCCAAGTATACCTACGTCACAGGGACACAATCACGAGCTTGCAGTGAGTTTGTTTGAAATTATGGTTAAATCAAGATTAATTTTTATTAGTAACTTGACAGATAGTTTTCTCGTATTTAAATGTACCAGGAAGGACAAATTTATCAATTTTTCTAATATACAGAAATATATCTTGACCAAACTTTTTTTTTCTGTATCAATACATGTTCCTGTTCTATGAATTAAAAATATGATTATACTTCTCTTCGGGCTGAACATTTTTAACCGAGTGGTGCTAGGTCCTGTTTTAATTCAACCTTTTGGAATTTCGTCTTTGTGTTTGTTTTTTTCCGTGATTACGGTACTGCCAAATGCATGGGTCAATTTTAACCAAATTTGGCAGGTCCATTCTGTGAACATAGGTCGAACGACGTATGAATAGGTTTTTTTTACATCTACTGTGGAAATGACGTCTCTCTAAATATACGTGAAAAACGGGTATTTTCTATTGATATAATGTACAATTGTTTATAGTATTTTTTTCTGATAAACTTGATAAGCAAGGAGAAATAACAACTTAAGATCCAAAGAGAAATCTTAAACTGTAGTAACGATAAGATCATAGCATAATTTTCAACGTTTATTTCAATGTAAAGAGAATAGCAAGGTAGCGCCAGTTGGAGGAATTTGATTAGTCATTGCTTACGTCACCTAGTACACAACAGTTATATTTTAATACGAAGACAGCCACACAAACTTCTTTTTTTAAATAAGTAGAGTGATGGCGTTAATTGGATATTGCTGTGGATTTTAAAAGTTTATTTACTATTAAAGTTCCAAAATTTGACCTGAATTTTAACAACTTAGCTACAGTAGCCCCATGACTTCTTTGGTGCTGACTGACAGTTCACAGCTGACTTCTGACAGCTGATAAACACATGTTTTTGCAGATCATATGTTTCGGCAGAAGGATACATAATTTGGTCTGGTAACTTTTCAAAGCCGTCAGCTGTCAGCTGTCAGTCAGCACCAAAGAAGTCATGGGGCTACTGTAGTTTGTCTTCCATATAACTTTGTGTATGTAACTATGGTAACGCACTGGCTTGTGTACTGAGTGACGTCACACGCTCAGCCAAGCGGATGTCTTTCTCCAACTGATGCTATCCTTTATTTTATTTACATTGATTTAGTTGGTGTTTTTTTGAATGGAGCGAGTGAGGTCAATTGTTCACAGAACTACTAGCTATCACCTTAATAATCCTATATACAAATGTGAAACCTAAGTTCCTGCCACCTGTTTGCAGTAAGCTGTTGGACTGAGGGGATCTTAACCAGAGCTCACGTTATCTTGAAACTTCTACATTACACAAAGTCATATTATTTATATAGTTCACAATCCACTTACTTCTGATGTCCGTTCCAAGGTGTCGTTGTCCAGAACTCGAGCGATGGTATTGTTGTTAGCAGTCGAGCCGCCGAGACCGGAGCACTCGGACGTGTGATTGAGCAAGTGGCCGCTAGAGTCTGTCTTGTTGCTAGGATGCACCATGGCGACTATAGCTATTGTCAGGTTGACTCGCAACATGTAATTAAACATGAAGCCTAATATCACCATGAAGTTCAACACTTGCTTGCATGTTACGCGATCTGCAAACAAAATGACAATAGTCTGACCCATTACGGTACTATATAGTTTATATTAGAAAAAATAAATAAAATTGCTTATCTATCAAAATAGGCTCAGGTTAGAATTATTATATATTATTATTATTATTATTATTATTATTATTATTATTATTATTATTATTATTATTATTATTATTATTATTATTAGCATCGCGTCTTACTACCCGTTCGGATTGTATGCACTTACACTAATGTGTAATGGTAGGGTGATTGTGAGATGAAAATGGAGGACCTACAGTTTAACGTGGAATCCGATCCACGGTGGTAGGCCTGGCATTCCACACATTCACAAGTTGTCTCAGGTTAGAACAATTAGGAATAATTTAGTCTAAATTGCATAATATTATTGATGGAGATGGTATATTGGCGTGTAGTCTAGACTATTACTGGGGAAACAAATTGCTGTGTATTTACTTGAAAGAGAGTTAGTGACTTAAGCCCCAAAAGGCCGTCAACAGAAGTTGTTGGCCCTGATAGACCCATGTCCATTTTCCACTACCACTGGACCTTCTGGTGTTGTTCCGTTTCTACCAATGAGGAAAATGCCGGAGTGGTGCGTGCCACCTTCTACCAGAAAGTCTAGAGCAGTGTCGAGATCAAGTGTCAGCAGAAAGTGTATCTTCTGTGTATGTTACAGGAACAGTAGATTCTCACTGGTCTTTTTAGTAAAAGTTGATTAAAAGCGAAAAGTGATGAATTTCGATCAACATTTACAAGTCAGAGTTGACCGTACCTAGGGAAAGTATACTTATACTACCTTGAGTTAGTAAAAGTTGGCTTTGCTTTTGCAAGGAAATGGTCTACTACCTAATAAAAAACAAATAAAAAAAGCAGAACCTTTATGATACAAAGAGAGATGTAAATATTTATTATTTACTAGCTGACCCGGCAAACGTTGTTTAGCCATATAAATAATTTTTAAGTAATTTCTAGTGTAGACAAAAAATAGCTTACTTATTGTAAGTGTGTAAGAATGTGGTATATGCGTGAAATAGGCATGGAGCGCTGTGAACGATGAGGGAATATAAAAATAACAAAAGGCAAACATTATTTTTAAGTTATTATAATTTATTCCTTAAAATTATATATCATTAATTAATCAATTACGACAGTAACACTAACAAACAATATCAATCTCTTAATGCTATAGCGTGAACAATATTTTTTGTTAGTCCATCTTTAGCTAACACAAACAAACTGGATGGTTTACCCACTCGAGAGCATGCCACGTATGATTGTCCGTGTGAAAAACATGGTGTTCTCAAATCTAAGCCACAAATAGACATCGTTTGACCTTGGGATTTGTTGATAGTCATTGCAAATGCCAATCTAATCGGAAACTGAATACGTTTGAATTGAATCAGCACATCTGTAGGTATAATAGGAATCCGTGGTAATAATATATTTTCACCTCGGAACTTGCCATTTAAAATGCTGGCTTCGATCACGTTTTTCATTAATTTTTGAATGACTAATCGCGTACCGTTGCACAGCCGGGCGGGTTCAAATTACGAAGCAAGATAATCGCAGATCCAACCTTTAATTGTAAATTATGCGGTGGCATGCCTGGAAAATCCAGTGAGTTCAAAAACTCTGTTGGAAAATTTACTGCTTCGCTGTCTTCGCAAACTGTATCAATAGATTTATATGATACCAAGTTCCCTGGCAACAACATTTGTATCTTCAGATTTAAATTGTCAACGTCTACATTTTTTGCCGCTAAAATTGCTCTTTCTGCAAGCCACTCATGATTTATGTACTGTGTGTGTACATCGGGAAATATTTGTTCAATGAGAGTATCTTGCGAATCAGCGACTGTGCAGAAATCAGTCGGTAATTTTACGTATCCAGTTTCATCTATAGCAACTTTTCCATCACCGATATCTAAGAGTTGTTTTGAAAATGTTTCAGCGGATGGATCTTGAAGCATTTGAACGCGCATATTTACTTTCAGCTGTACTTTTTCAACATTACGCCACAATGGAGATGATTTTAAGCAAGCGTTGATCTCATCAGCGTATGTTGAACGTGGAATGACTGGAAGTGTTTGCCTGAAATCACCTGAAAGGACCAACAGAGTTCCGCCAAATAGTTTGTCGTTGTTTTTAATATCTTTCAATGTCCTATTCAACGCCTCAAGCAATGTTTGTGTGCCATAGTACATTCATCCCAGATGATAATTTTACACTGTTTCAGCACGGTGGCCATGGACGATTGTTTCTTAATGTTGCATACTGCGTCAGGGTTATTCTGAATATTTAGTGGCAGCTTAAATACTGAATGAGCTGTTCTGCCTCCATCCAATAAAGTTGCTGCAATGCCCGATGATGCAACGGCCAATGCGATGCCATTATTTGATCGTATTTAAGCAAGAATTAGCGAAATAACGAATGTTTTGCCAGTTCCACCCGGTGCATCCAAAAAGAAGAAACCACCTTGTCCAGCTGAAACTGCGAGCATAATGCGATCATAAATGGTTCTTTGTTCCTCATTCATTAGTGGGACATTGCGGGCAACAATCGCTGCCATTTCTACAGTGCTGTACTGCAGTTCACGATTCATTTCAGTATTCATTAAATCAGATGCAGTTCGATTTGGCGAATTCATACCGAAATGACTGAGTGGTAAGTTGGCAATGACAATGCAAAGATTCTCAATAGCAATCAATGCTTCATTGTACATTGCGTCGCTGAATGTTATGGTTAGATCGTGGCACCGTGTACGATGTTGATGCAATATATCATCAGTCATTGAATCTTTGTGATTATCCCACAATATCTGTGCTCGGGCTGGGAAACATGTAGTCAACACTATAGCGAATAGTAGACTAATTTGTATTGCTGTACAGTTCAATGCAGCTTCGGCAAGCATACATTCCCACTGGTTGTCGTCTTCCAGCAAGCCGAGTGCAAGGCATGCATCTTTATACGTTGGATAGTGTTGCCCATTCACTTTACGTATATCTTGAAATGATAATGGGCCAGTAACATTAACCAACAACAGTCGAAGATAAAAGCACTCAGTGTGTCTTGGATTGACTGTAAATAACCGCCCCAAGGCGTTTGATTTAAATAAATTGAGACATGCAGCAACTGGTGAGCCTTGCTTGCGGGGCATCCATGTTTTTGTTTGAGTCCATGTGAAATAGCGTGGTACTTGTGAATAGAGTAATGTTCGTGCAAAGGCACCAAAATCATCCGCACGATTACACAATTCAAAAAATTCAGTGAGTGTAGTTTTAGGTGGATTCATTGCACGATCAATCGCTGTCTCGTTCGTGAAAAATACACGCTGACCGTTTTCAAGATGGACGGCTAACTGAACAACTGCTGGATCCCGTTCATGAATTGGAAAACCAAAGATACGCCAAGCAGCTTCATTGGAGCTGATGTACCGACCAATTTGGTAGAGCGTTATTTCATCGTTTTTATTCACTGGAGGAGCATTCACATTAGTATTTTCCACTCTAAACACAGCCATATCACTGCCTTTATGGACATACTTGCAAATGTATTTGATGCTCTTCACAGAACTGCAGAACTCAACATTAATATGAGCATTGTATGTCTTGCTCAGCAGAGGCGAATATGGCACCACCCAACGATTGTCAATATCAATGTCTGTGTTGCTGATATTTTTAATAAATGATTGTCCGCCATTATCGGGATTTCTTCGACGATATATTGGGTATCCGTCGACATTTGTGACCGTATCATTAGTAAAATCTTTAGGGAAATTTTTAGTACATTTTCCATCTGCCATGCAAGGCGATGAACTATTAAGAGTACCACATGGACCATAGATCATGTTTGTTGTAACAATATCAAACAGCAGTTGGTCAGTGGACGGATCTGGAATTTCCGCAGAAATGATACTATCGATTTCTTCAGGACGGATTTTGTCGATTAACCAAACCAAAATGTGTGCATGAGGTAATCCTCGCTTTTGCCACTCAACCGAATACAGCCAGCAACGTGTGGGACCGAATACATGTAATTTAGTAATGAAACTTATTAAAGACTTCAACTTTTGTCTGAACACACGTGCTGTAATGTCATGGCGATGTATTGCATTTTGGCCAGGCAATAGCAAAGATGTAATCTCTGGCCATTTTGGATTACATGTGAACGTGATAAATAAACATGGTCGTCCATATTCGCGCACGAAAGTCAGAGCATCCTGTATATATTCTTGCATATGACATGGACTGCCTACGTACGATGATGGTAAAATTACATGGTTACCAATTTCGGTGACGTCGGCGTTGTTGTTGATAGCGTCTCGCAAATGAATGTACTCTTCCGCACGCAGCTTTAGTTGATTATATCGTAAGTATCGTAGTCGTTCGCCCTCAATCTTCGCGTACATGTCGACCATGAATTGTTGATAAAGCTCACGACATCGTAGAATAGATGACGTTGTCCAGGCCCGTCTAATCATTAATCGGTACGCATAATAATCCTTTGAGCTAACGTTCTTGTTTGTTTCAGCACCTGTAATAATATATTCATAAAAATTAATTTAAATTAATTACGTTCAATAATTTAATTGTTTTGTTAAATGATTAATGATCAAATTCATAATAAATGAAGTACCTGATACGGGATCTCGTTGTTTTATGTTTATGCAATATCCGTCTTGTCCCTTCCAGAATATTAGCGGATATTGGAGAGCGTCATATGAACGATGTGTATCAGCAATGAACTGAAGATTATTATTTCTTCTACGAATCACAATTTCTCGTGCACCTGTACGATCGCCAACCATGATTCCAGCAACGTCATCAACAACGGGTGCATTGAATCTACGAATATGCTCTCCAGCTGGTGTTTTATCAGGATTAATGACGATAGCGTGATTATCGCTTTGTAATTTGTGCATGTGTGATTTGAATATTTTCAACAAATCGTTGTGATCGTTCAATAGATGCATCCAGCTCGCTGACGATGCGTCTGGCATAAAATGAATCAAGGTTATTATAATCACAACGTGCATTCACGCGATTGGCAAGTGCGCTTCCGGAATCCTCGCCGCCCATGAAGTAGATTTGTAAAAATTTATGTGGTTCGTTTGGCATTGGCAGCAGTGAGCCCATTTTATGATAAACTTGGCCTCTGATTTTGAATGTAGAATTGTATTGTTGACCATTTGCATTAGTATTTCGAACTATTTCTGTTGCTCCGAACGATGTCATTTGAAAGCATGAATTGAATGTTCGAATTGACTTCAGGAACACGTTAGAATCTGGATCCGTGCCGATAAGTAAACCGTTCATGGTTCAGGTGGTGTTTCAATTTCAGGTAGTTGCACTTTTCCTGACGCGCAACACATCCCAGCTGGCTCATTTTTGAATTTCAGAGCATGACAATGCGGACATTCCTTGTCCATAGCACCAATTACCACTTTTGAATGAGCATAATATTCAATATCGGGCTCATACTGGAATGCTAGACGCAGGAATGAATCAGATGTAAATGCTCGATGTACCTGTTGTCGTTGTTGGTCATTTGTTCTGCGTCTATTGACTGTGAAACGGCGTGATTGTCGTTGTTCTAATCTTATTACTTCATTGCGTTCAGCTCGTGTATCTTCTGACTCTTCTTGACGCAATTGCGCCATTCTGACACGTGCATCAGTATTTTGTTGCTGGATTTGTTCTTGGGTTCTTTCGGATCTTCTATTTCCCAAGCTTCGAGATTTACTTGTATTACGGCTCAAATCAGCCCCTTTGCGTTTTCTTGGCATTGCTCACTGTAAAAAACACACATAAATAGAATTAATGAAATTACTTAATGATGAAAAATGTTAAAGGTATAATTAGGGCCAGGATATTTGCCGCAGTTTTGAAATGATTAGTTTGAATTTATGAAATTATAGCAAAAATATAAGTTTTATGAAAAACAATTTTCAAACAAAAGTTGTAAAAAATTAAATTTTACGAAAAAATTGTCTCTTATAATTTTCTCATACAACCAATATTTCCATCGATATTTCAAAATAAAGATTCATAATGATTGATTCAAATTTTTGGAATCTATGAAAATCTTAATTGTTAAATTACATTTTTTTAATAAAATTAAATTAAAATTACATTTTTATAAGAGCAATATATTTGCCGTAATGTCAAAAACTTAAGAGCATTAATTTAAAATGTTAAAATGAAATCACGGCAAAAATCTTTGCCCTAGTTATAATGTATTTAATATTTGGTTGTACACACATACATTTACATATTCATGTAAACATTAGACTGTTTTACAAAAGCGAAAAAGAATTTATTTTTCATAATCATATCGAAAATATGTGGTTAGAAATGGTAAAAAAAAAATGAATACAAAAAAAAAGTTTGCCCAATTTTAATAAAAATTAAATTCCACGAATCTTTTTTGACCGATTCCAACAACATTTTCGATATAAATAAAAAAAAGTATACTTACAACACAAAAGCCGTTGTTGGTGGAAGCTCGTGCCACGTGTTGAGTACTTTTGAGGTTATGAAAATCACTTAATTAACTAATCGTGCAAAATACACTCAAAATTGATAATTTTATTATTATTAATAAAAATAGGAATAATTAATAGTTAATATGAGAGTTACACAGAGATAGCAAAATAATAATTGTCAACGTTACTACTACACTACACATATGATGGCCGACAACTGTGTAGGGAGTGAGGGAAGTTTAATGTGTGAGAGAAACAGGAGACCGGCTTCGTTCTCATCCCTACTCCGTGTTGTTTACTGGCTGCACAAGTCAACAACTGTACTAATTAAATGACGATTGATCAGTTATCGACCGGGGATAAAAATATTAAATTACTAAAATGGCTATTAAAAAAAGGGGTTGGTGATAAAAGGGTAAAAATTTAGGGTTGTATGTATTTTTTAATGCGACATAATAAAAAAATAAAGAAATTTAAAAAATGTCTAAAAATTAAAGAAAAATGTAAGGGTGGACAACCCTTATCACTAAGGGGTATGAAAAATAGATGTTGGCCGATTCTCAGACCTACTCAATATGCTCAAAAAATTTCATGAGAATCGGTCAAGCCGTTTCGGAGGAGTACGGGAACGAACATTGTGACACGAGAATTTTATATATAAAGAGATTACAGCAAGGTAAAGATTTGTGACACTTTGAGTTGCAGATCTACCTAACCTAACCTAACCTAACCTAAACCTAACTAACCTAACTAACCTAACACCTAGAAAACAACAGTAAACAAATAGAGCTGGGATATTCAAAACAAAGATGTGCGCGCGAAGTCGCATGTGGAGAGCAACATCGCGGAATCAACTTTTACTAAACCACAGCAGGCATAGTTAACTCTTCCTAGGAAACGTTGATCTGTTTATTCTCTATCAACTTTTACTGATACTTTTAGTAAGAGTCGACTTTACCTAGGCCGAGTCAACTCTCCCTAACAATCTACTTTTCCTGTAACATATACACGAATTAAGACTTAAGCTAATGACTCAAGGGTCATAAAGTGAACGTTAAATACCTCAAATAAATAAAAAAAATTCAAAGGAACTTCACAGGACTTAGGTATTTATGTCGCCGCCGATATAAAACAAAAAAACAAGGAGGTAAAATACAGAAAAACAAATTAAAAACCACAATAACTTATCATTATTGACTGTGACCGAGGCTGATTCACGTTTATGCTGGGCAAAGAGCGTACATAAAGACCGTTCAGTTTATTTGAAATCTCACCCGAAGAGGTGGGAGAGCCAATAAATTAACAAAGAGATCAGGCAGGCTCTTGAAACTTTGATACAATTTGTTTTTATCCACTCGACTACTTGTGTTGTCAGCCTTGTTCTACTGTCCTACATGTGGACTCGTTACTACCTCGCGTCAGGCCTGGGTGTTTCGTCACTTATAAAACTATGGCACTCGTTTTTATTAATTAGAACATATGTTTTTTGAAAATAGAAAATTTGGTAAACAAACCAACGCAAATTTCGACGTGATGTCATGAGCTTTTACAAATAAGTCTTTCTCGGTTTAAATATCAATACAACCAGCTTTGGTAGATGCGTGGTCTAACGCGCTACTCTCGTGTTAGACTAGACTGCCGATAAAGGGAGATTGAGGTTCGATTTTGGTCGGGTGCACTGAAGGTAGATTTCCTAAATGGTTTTCCACTCTCCTTCTACTCAAATGCGGATGCACTTAATCTCAATTAAACCTTCGTATTTTTCCTAAACACTTAGTGTAACTAGTACTTAGGCGAATAACCCAAAGAGGTAGAAAATGTGGTGTTAAAAAATCAATATTATGTTTGATTTATTGTTTATAATTCATATTAGATTGTTTTGATAGCATCTTGTTTAGCAGAAACTAGCCGTACTCCATTTGATATTGATGATATTGTTTTAAGTCCAACACTTTAGCTCAGTCGGTAGCTTGTCTGTCTACTGCGCTAATGGTTCAGGGTTCGAATACTGGCATGGCTGAAAAATGTATCATTGATGAAATGTGGGTTTTCCCTTTCACAGTGATGAATTAACGGCTGGATGTTCTGTCTGTTCTAGATTTAAGTTAGCTTATAAGTATTTTGCTGAAATAATCAGTCGGTTCATGAAGTTCACGTAAATACCTAAAATAAATGGAAATTAAAATGAAATGATATTGCTGAAGGTGAATCCTAATTGTTTTCATGATTTAACGTTGAGTAAGGGAGAAGGAGGAATTGCAGTTTTTGGTTGAATATGCTAGGATGTTATTTATAAGAATACTATTTATCGTATGTTTTCAAGGTTCTAATATTGTATGAATAATCTTTTGACCCGCCCTTATCATTAAAAAATGTTATAATTTTTTTTATCACGGCATCTTACTACCCGTTCAGGCTAAACGCTTATGTACTAATTACGCTGATAGTTTTAGACACTAGGAAGGTTATATTTAGAGGAAGTGTACCCGCGTTTGTGTAGAGGGGGAAAGGAGAAAGCTATTTTGAAAAAAAAACTCTGTACACCGACCGAGATTCGAACCTCGATCTCCCTTTATCGGCAGTCTAGTCTAATGCAAGAGTAGTGCTTTAATCCACGCGGGTTATTATGTTTCGGAACGAGCGTTTATACTTTACAAGATGGTGTATGGTTGTTCTACTTTGTTTTCATGAAGAGCTGAAAGGGGTACATTGGATATGTTATGGCCTTGAAAAGGAGGGCTATTTAGTTATTTTATAAAGGTAATTTGCAATATATTTGTTAGAATTTAATTGAAATCATAAATAATATTTAATCTTCTTAACACAAATACATGGTGGGAGTCAGTTGAACCCCAACTGTGGTCGAATGGTCTAAGTCGTCATTCTCACAATAAAATGGGCGGGCAGTAACGGGCTGCATTTTTTTATTTGTCATTTATAACAAACCTCAGATATCCAGTTTAGATTACATCTTTGGAGCAAGAGAGGATACATTTCGAATTTTCAAAAATTGTCATTATTAAACTATTCTTAATTTGAGTGTTAGATTATTATTATTAATTATTTATTTATAAGCCCATCGACACAATGAGGTCATTAGGGCCGTGACATTTTAAAAATACAGTAAAATCCCCCATGGGGGAAGAAATATGGATAATACACCCAAATTTTAGTGATACACCTGCTAATAAAAAACCACAGGTGTATGCACTAGATTAAAAATACAAAACACACATTTTAAATTATAATAAGTTTGTAAAAAGACAAAACAAACATATTAAAATATAAAATGATAAAAACAAATAAAACATACACGTTAGAGCATACTAAAAGAAGTGTTAAAAAGACAAAACAACATATTAAAGTACACTAAAAATGTTAAAAATACTCTCAATATGAGAAAAAATCCAATTGAGCCACTTTATAAAAGTGACTCAGATGGCATTAAAAAGATCCGCCTGGCGTATAAAACGGAGTAAACAAATAACTCCATCCGCGCTATCGCGTAGTAAAAAACGTAGGTCACCTTTAAATCAAGAGCCAGGCGGATAGGGGCATATTTACGACACTCCACCAAAATGTGGTACACACTAAGGGGAGCATCGTAAAATTCACACACTGGAGGTGGATCCCCTCTTAATAAAAATCCGTGGGTTAGTAATGTATGCCAGACGCGGAGTCTCGTCACGATGACCTCCTCTCTTCTAGACTTTCGTATAGAAGAGGGCCATCGCGACACACCGTCCCTGATGGACCGCAGCTTGTTCTGAGCAGGGGTCGAGACCCACTGCTCGTGCCAGGTGCGTAAGACCCCACGACGAACATAACCCTTTAGATCTAAAAAACATGACACCCAGACTCGCCTCCGGAGGCAGGCGTGCTGCCTCCTGGCTGCCTGGTCAGTAAGTTCATTTCCTGAAAGACCAGCGTGACCAGGAATCCAGCAAAAGGCAAGCCGGGTGTTTAATGAATCGATTTTTAAAATTTGCTCATGTATCATCTGCACGAGGGGATTCCAGGAGTAGAGAGTGGACAATGCCAACAGAGCACTCATGGAATCCGTGCAGATGAGAACAGAACGGTGACATTTACGATAAACAAAACACAGAAATTTAAAAATGGCGTATAATTCAGCCATGAAAACACTGGATTCACCAGGTAAACCAAATTTAAAATTGTTTCCCTCCACAACAAATGCGCATCCCACGGAAGCTCCACACTTGGAACCATCCGTGTAGATGCGCTGGAAGCACTGAAAGTGAGTGGAGAGGAGCTAATTAAAGGTCCTCTCATATATAATCGGCGCGGTGGTCGCTTTAATGAACATGGAAAGATCAAAATGGCATTGAACTAGGCGTATCTTCCAGGGATAAATTTCGACCTGGGAATGTGGAGATAGCCTTTGGCAGGACTATCCCACACGTGTCGAAAACCGATAGCATCCTGATCCCAACCGGCCTTGTACTGCGCCATTTGGTTTCATACAAGACACAGTTAGGGGGATGAAACACTGGACGGTAGGCAACATGCTCTGGCATGCAGTGTAGTTTCGACACGTAAGATGCCAGAAGATATGACCGCCGGTAATAAAGAGGGGGTTCACCGGCGTCGGCACAGATGCTGACGACTGGACTGGTACGAAAAGCACCAGTAGCCAGTCGTATGCCAGCATGGTGGACACTATCCAGCATCTTTAACGCCGAGGCTCTAGCTGATCCGTAAACGAAACTGCCATAATCTAGTTTTGATCTTACCAAGGCCCTATACAGGCGAATCAAGGTTTCCCTATCAGCACCCCAGGACCGACCGCTAACCACTTTAAGCAGGTTGAGTGCTTTGATACACCTCGCTTTCAGTTCTTTGATGTTAGGGATCCAAGTTAATTTAAAATCAAATAAAAGTCCCAGAAACCTTACGGTCTCTGAGACTGGTAAAACAACGTTATTCATTAAAATGTTTGGGGCTGGATGTAATCCCACAATCTGTGGAAGTGGACGACCGTCGTCTTGGCTGCAGAGAAGCGAAAGCCGTTTCGCGATGCCCACGACCACAGATTATTTACAGAGAGTTGTATCTGCCGTTCAGCCCTATGGAGACTCGATGAACTGCAATAAATTGCGTAGTCATCCACAAAAAGGCATGAACGAACAGGTAGCCGCACGTTGTCCACAATGCCATTAATTGCGATGGCGAACAACGTACAGCTCAGAGTACTGCCCTGAGGCACCCCATTTTCTTGAATAAAATAATCGGATAAGATGTTGTTTAACCTTACCCGGAAGTGTCTATCTGACATAAAATTAGATATAAAAACAGGGAGGTTCCCTCGGAACCCCCAATTAAAAAGGGTTTTTAAAATGCCGTACCGCCATGTGATATCGTACGCCTTCTCCAAATCAAAGAAAACTGCCAAAAGATGCTGTTTATGGAGAAAGGCGTCACGAACCGTCGTCTCGAGACGGACGAGATGATCCACCGTGGATCGATTACGGCGAAAACCACATTGAATATTTGATAGCAGATTGTAGAATTCTAAATACCATATTAATCGTTTATTTATCATTTTTTCTAATATTTTGCATACACAACTAGTTAAGGCTATCGGTCTATAATTAGTTGGTTCTAATTTATCTTTGCCACTTTTATGTATTGGTATAACGGTAGCTTGCCTCCATAGTGTTGGGAATTGACGAGATTCCCAAACACCATTGTAGAGATCCAACAGATATGCCCATCCTGCAGGGGGTAACTGGCGCAGCATATCGTAATGAATTTCGTCGGGGCCAGAAGCTGTTTTACCCGCCTGGGACAGAGCATACTTCAGTTCATCTAAGGTAAAGGGGGAGTTATAATCCTCCCCCCGGCTCTGACTAAAGTCAATAGAATGGCGCTCTATGTTCCGCTTAAGCGCTGCAAACTCATTAGAGTAGCTTGCAGTGCTAGAAATAGCGGTGAACATAGAGCCCAATACATTGACGACCTCCACAGGGGAGGAGACAAGCGTACCGTTTGACATAAGGGCAGGTATATTATTAATTATATTTTGGCTACTACGTAATTTACGAATATTGTCCCAAACCTTAGTTGTGGGAATGGAAATAGTAAGGGTAGAAATAAATTGTCTCCAAGACTCTCTTCTGCATTCACGAATGATACGGTGAGCTCGAGCACGTAGAATCCGGAATGACTCCAGATTATCCAAGGTGGGACGCCGATGGAAGAGACGTAAGGCTCTTCGACGGTCAGAAATAGCCAACCGACACTCCTCGTTCCACCAGGGAACAGGCGGTGGCACGGATATATCGAGGATTTAGGGATGGATTCCCTCGCCGCCATGATGACCGTCGATGTAAAATGGCCTATATTACCATCGACGTAAGAAAAAGGGGTTGATCAAATACGGCGAGCTTGCGAAATTTATCACAGTCAGCACGTTTCAGAACCCAGTGTGGTGCCCGTGCTATACCGGGAGGATCTTGAAGTGGCGAAAGTAGAATGGGAAAGTGATCACTGCCACATAGATCCGAGTGAACCTCCCAAAGGAAGTAAGCAGCGATCCCGGGGCTACATAAAGTTAGGTCGATGGCAGAGGATACACCATTGAAGGTGGAGAAGTGTGTCTGGGTCCCGGTGTTCATTAACACCAGGCTTCCCAAGACAAGAATATCCTATACCATCCTCCCACGGGCGTCTGTAAAATTGGACCCCCGCACCAGGTTGTGTGCGTTAAAATCCCCCATGATGATATAGGGTGCGGGAAGTTGAATAAAGAGGGCCTCTAGGCTCCTTATTGAAACACGCTCACCTGGTGGGAGGTAGATGCAGCATACGGTTACTTCCATAGGAAGGGAGACTCTGACAGTAATCACTTGGAGATCAGATACAATATTTATATACTTTTGATATATATTGCTACGTGCAAGTATAGCCACACCTCCGCTAGCCCGATCAAAGTATGGCTTGTCGGTACGATATACATCGTACCCACGAAACTTCGGGTTGTCAGTTGGGCGGAAGGGGGTCTCCTGCAAACACAAGATGGAAGGATGCAGGGAAGAAATTAGTAGTTTAATTTCCTCTACACGAGCATAAAAACCCCTACAATTCCATTGTAGTAGCGACATTAAGTACAAATATAAATTTATTCATCCACGCAATCCATATCACTATCTCTTAAAACTAAAAATTAGTTAAGGACCTTTTTAGGTCCTCTGGCCTTGCCAAGTCTCTCCTGGACCTCTCGTTTCAAGAGAGGCTTTTGTTTCTCCAGAAGAGATTTGGGGGTTGATTCTGAGCGCGAAGGCTTTGTTACAGCCTTCGACGCTTTTTTATGGTTATTATTGTCGGCGACACCTCGCTGGACCTTTCTCCAGGCACCATCAGGACTCGCCTTTGCGATCTCACCCGTTTTGCCACCCACTTTAACCTCCGGTGACCCAGAGACCAGAGTGGACGAACCAAACCGGGCCGCAAGTTCTTTTGTTTCCCGAGGTGGGCTCGGGGGAGGTCCCCGAGGTGGGCTCGGGGGAGGCCCCCGAGGTGGGGTCGGGGGAGGTCCCCGAGGCGTGCTCGGGGGAGATACCCGAGTAGGGCTCCTTGGGGGTACAGGTGGGGGAGACGACCTTTGTCTTGGTTTCGCCTCTCCAAGTAATATAGGCGCAACCTTAGTTTGCGCGTTAACATTAAGGATGTCTCGAAAAAAGACCGATGGCGCAGGTCGCGTGGCTGTTTTTGCGAGATTAATTGCGCAGTGACAGTTGGGGCAATTAATGTTCTGGCTTTCATTTTGGCTTTAAGAGGTTTGAAATACCGGAGCCTGACTAGATGCGTATTCCTTACGTGCCTGGGCATATGAGATCTTCTTTTCAGTTTGTATCTCCAGGACTTTTTTCTCTACCTTCCATTTCGGACAGGCCCGAGAACAGGCAAAATGAGGACCCTTGCAGTTGTTGCAGTACTTAGAAGACTCACATGGTGTTTCGTGAGCCTCCTGTCCACAATCCGCACAGGTTGGCTCGCCACGGCATCGCAGCTTCGTATGCCCAAATTCCTGGCACTGAAAACAGCGCCGGGGGTTAGGGACATACGGCCGGACCCTGAGCACGTGGAAACCTGCTCGGACCTCCTTTGGAAGGGTAGGAGTCGCAAAAGTAAGGATATACGTGTCAGTTTTTTTCTCTTATCCGTTCTTTTTTGTGACAATGCGGTAAACTTCGGTGACGTGCTGAGGGGAAAGTTCCTCACAGATATCCTCAATGCTCACGCAGTCGAGGTCATAGCAAGTGACCACTCCCTTGCAAACATTGAGGAACCTGTGAGGCTCCACCTTCACCGGTATATAAGACATATTGCTCAACGGTATTTCCGAGATTGCCATTACCTTTGAGGATTGAGTGTCAGTCATCGTTTGTATCATAATCGTGCCATCACGCAGTTTTCTTATTGATACGTCAGACTGTGCTGCGCCATTTATCACTCTTTCGAGGATAAATGGGCTTACTCGCTTTAGACTTTCGTTTTCCTCTTTTCGAGACATTACCAGGAAGCGGGGCTGGGGCCTCACCACTTCCTGGACTTTTTCAATTAAAGGGCTGGACGGCCTTATCCGTTTCCGCCTCTTGTCATTAATACGGCCCTGTGAGGGGCCGGGCAGTACGTTGATAGTGGACAGTAAGGTGTCAGCGGCGACAATGGAGGTGGCCATGCCTTTTTTTGGGAATACTTGGATCGTAGACCCAGGGTGATCCAAGTTGGTTCTACCACATGAGGCCCTGTTAACCCTCCCGGCGGGATATCCCACACGACGCTAGACATGACAACCTTCGCATGGGGCATCGCCGAGAGAGAGTTCGTCGCAGCAAATGGGTGTAGGAAAGTGCCAATTTTACGTCCGGGCCTTCATGAACGCAACCGGTCTTTTCTCAAAGTAGGGTACCCGGTTATTGTCATCCCTAAGGCCCTTCTACTAAGATAGTACAACCGGCGCACTTTAATGAAGGAGCTCGAGTGCGGTGGTATCCAGTAATTGTCTGAGGAGAGCCAGGTTAGCAGCCAAGGTCGTCAACGAAGATGCCAAAAGCTTCCGTGCAGGACTGAACGGCAGGGGCATGGGAAGAAAGATGGAAGGAAATAAAGAGAAGGGAGCAGGAAGAATAAAAAGAGAAGGGAAAAAATGAAGGAGAAAGGAAAAGAAGGAAGAAAAAGGTGAAAGGAAATATATAGGATAGGTTTTCCTGCACGAGATACGTCCTGCACAGAAGCCTCCCATTTTAGTCGCCTCTTAGGGGGGTTAAGTTTTAGAAAAGATATATACTAAGAATAACAGCCTTAGGTGTGAAGATAATAATATACAGATATCAAGTTTGAAGAAAATCTATTAAACTGTTTGAGCTGTAGCCCTAGATACAGACATAGAGAATTAAAAAAGCCACTTTATTAGATTCGGGGGCACATAAAACGCCGAAAGTACGATCGAACTAACAGATAATCTTCTCTCAGTTTTTTAAGTTTTTGATCGTTTTTTTATCATCCCTTGGTCAATTGTGTTTTTTTAAATTGTGTAGGCCACTGTTTTGTAAGGGTTGATTCTTGTCCAAACTTGTTCAATCCTCCCCCCTGCGGGACGGGGTTTAGAATAGTCCCGCAGTAACCCCTGCTTGTCGTAAGAGGCGACTAAAAGGGGAGGCTTCTGTGCAGGACGTATCTCGTGCAGGAAAACCTATCCTAAATCTTTCCTTTCACCTCCTTTTTTTTCTTCCTTCCCTTTCACTCCTTTTTTTCATTCTTCTCCCTTCTCTTTCTTTCTCCTTACCTCTTTCTTCCCTTCCCCTGCCGTTCAGTCCTGCACAGAGACTTTTGGCCCCTCCGTTGACGACCCTAGCAACTAACACGGCTTTCCTTGGACGATTATTGGATACCACTGCTTTGAGCTCCTGAGTGAAAGTGCGCCGGTTGTAATATCTTAGTAGAAGGGCCTTAGGGATGACAATAACCGGGTACCCTACTTTGAGAAAAGACCGGTTGCGTTCATGAGGGCCCGGACGTAAAATTAGCACTTTCCTGCATACACTTGCTGCGGTGACTTCTCTTCCAGCGATGCTCCATATGAAGGTTGTCATGTCTAGCGTCATATGGAGCCGCTCGTCTGGAGAGTTAACAGGGCCTTATGTGGTAGAACCAACTGGGATCACCCTGGGTCTACGATCCGAGTACTTTTGCAGGTTGTCCTCCCACTCATGATTGAGTCCCTTGTCACAGCTGACACCTTACTGTCCGCTGGCACCGTACTGCCAAAGTCTGCTGGCATCTCACTGCCCGGCCCCTCACAAGGCCGTATTAATGACAAGAGGCGGAAACGGGAAAGGCCGTCCAGCCCTGTTTTGAAAAAAATCCAGGAAGTGGTGAGGCCCCAGCCCCGCTTCCTGGTGATGTCCCGATTACACGATAATGAGGATCTGAAACGCGTCAGCCCATTTATCCTCGAATGAGTGATAAATGGTGCAGCAAAAGCTGACGTTTTAATAAGGAAACTGCGTGATGGTGCCATTATGATTCAAACAATGACTGACACACAGTCCTCAAACATAATGGCGATTTCTGAAATACCGTTGAGTAATGCGGCTCATATACAGGTGAAGGTGGAGCCCCACAGGTTCCTCAATGTTTGCAAGGGAGTGGTCACGTGTTATGACCTCGACTGCGTGAGCATTGAGGATATCTGTGAGGAGCTATCCCCTCAACATGTCACCGAAGTTTACCGTATCGTCACCAAGAAGAACGGACAAGAGAGAAAGACAGATACATATATACTCACGTTTGCGACTCCCACCCTTCCAAAGGAGGTTCGAGTAGGCTTCCATGTGCTCAGAGTCAGGTCGTATGTTCCCAATCCTCGGCGCTGTTTTCAGTGCCAGGAATTCGGGCATACTAAGCTGAGATAACGTGGAAAGCCAACCTGTGCAAATTGTAGAAAGGAGCATCATGATACACCGTGTGAGTCTGCTAATTTCTGCGTCAACTGCAAGGGTTCGCATTCTGTTTGCTCTCGGGCCTGTCCGAAATGGAAGGCGGAGAAACAAGTCATGGAGAATCAATGTGAAAAGAAGATCTCTTATAGCCAGGCACGTTAAGAATATTAAACCAGTCAAGCTTCGGTATTTCAGACATCTTATAGCCAAATTGTTAGCCAGAACATCAACTGTCCCAAATGTCATTGCGCAGTTAATCTCGCTAAGACGTCTACGTGACCTGTGCCATTGCTCGAGACATTCATAGTGATACCGCGCCAACTACTGAGGCGCCTAAATTACAAGAGGCGAAACCACCACAAGGGTCGTCTCCCCCACCTGTACCACCCAGGAGCCCTCCTCAAGGAACCCTCCCGAACCAACCTCATGGAACCCCCGAGCCCTCTTTGGGGACCACCCCCGAGCCCTCCTTGGGGAGTACCCCTGAGCCCTCCTCGTGGAAAACCCCCGAGCCCTCCTCAGGCAGCTGAATCACACGCGGCCGTTGTTGATCCGCTCATTCTCACCTCTGGGCCTCCAGATGTCGAGATGAGTGGCGGAACAGGTGAGGCCGCAAAGGCGAGTCCCACTGGTGCCTTGAAGAAGGACCAGCGAGGGACCGCCGAAAAAATGTATATAAAAAAACGCTGAGGGCCTTAACAAGCCTTTGCTAAAGAATCCGACGACTCAGTCTATCCAGTATAAATCAAAACCTCTCCTGAAGCGGGAGTTCCAGGAGAGACTGGGAAAGGCAAAGGGGCCTAAAAAGGTCCTCAATCAATTTTTATTTTTAAGAGATAGTGTTATGAATTGCGAGGATAATCAATTTTATAATAATAAATAATGTCGCTACTACAATTGAATTGTAGGGGTTTCTTTGCTCGTGTAGAGGAAATTAAACTACTAATTTCTTCCCTGCATCTCCCCAATTTGTGTTTGCAGGAGACCCACTTCCGCCCAACTGACAACCCGACGCTTCGTGGGTACGACAAGCTATTCTTTGATCGGACTAGCGGATGTGTGGCTATACTCTTACGAAGTAAATATATATATATATATATCATAAACATATTAATATCGTGTCTGAACTCCAAGTGATCGCTGTCCGAATCTCCCCTGCTATAGAAGTGACAGTGAACGCGGTGAACCAGGTGAACGTGTTCCTAGAGGACTTTAAAGGCCCTCTTTATGCAACTTCCCGCCCCTTATATTATCTCGGGTGATTTTAACGCGCATAACCTGGTGTGGTGGTCTGATTTTTCGGATGCCCGTGGGAAGATGTTAGAGGATATTCTTATCTCGGGAAACCTGGTGTTAATGAACACCGGGACCCACACACACTTCTCCACCTTTAATGGTGTATCCTCTGCCATCGACCTAACTTTATGTAGCCCCGGGATTGCCGCTCACTTCCTTTGGGAGGTTCATTCGGACCTATGTGGAAGCGATCATTTCCCAATTTTGGTTTCACAACTTCAAGACCCACCCAGTAGAGCACGGCTATTCCTCTGGTATCAAACTTGCTGACTGGGATAAATTCTGCGAGCTTGCCGTACTTGGTGAACCCCATCCTCCTGACGTCTATGTTAAGGTTGGGCATTTTACTTCGAAGGTCATCGTTGGCGGTGAGGGCTTCCATCCCTAAATCCTGATTAAATGGTGCAACTGCGGATTACGTAATCCGTAGCACGATAAATTGACTCCCAATCGTGGGGCAATTATATCACAATAAATTGACATCACGATACAGTGCCATACATTTATCCTTCAAGGTGTGTTTAGTGTATTAAAACATTTAGCTAATTTGTTACCATCAATTCTGGCATCAGGATTGGCTGCCTAGTGTTAGTTTAGTTACTTTGTTACCATTGATTCTTGCATCAGGATTGGTTGTTTTGTGTTTAGCTTAGTTACTTTGTTACCATCGATTCTTGCATTAGGATTGGTTGTTTTGTGTTTAGTTTAGTTACTTTGCTACCATCGATTCTTGCATCAGGATTGGTTGTTTTATGGTACTTTGTTACCATTGATTCTGGCATCAGGATTAGTTGTTTTGTGTTTAGTTTAGTTTAGTTACTCTGTTACCATCAATTCTTGCATCAGGATTCAGGATTAGTTGTTTTGTGTTTAGTTTAGTTACTCTTTTACCATCAATTCTTGCATCAGGATTGGTTGTTTTGTGTTTAGTTTAGTTACTTTGCTACGATCGATTCTTGCATCAGGATAGATTGTTTTATGTTTAGTTTAGTTACTCTGTTACCATCAATTATGGCATCAGGATTGTGTGTTCCGTATTTAGATCTTTGTGTTACTCAAGTACTATAAACCCTGATATCAGAGTAGTGGATTTAGTATTAAGAGTGTTGATCTAAGCTATGTAGTGCGTGAGTCATGTCTAATATCCCCCTATATCTTTAAAGTGCGTATAAAATAACCCTACGTAAAATAAACATCCATATAGGTTGTAAAACATGCTCTAGCTTTCATTTCTTCTGTTAACAGCTACTAAAGTGCAAATCTTAATTGTCTGGACAGCTCTGCTGTGCCATTTCATCCCGGCGATTTATGAAAGTAAACAACCTCTGTGAGTTAATTTCAAACCACAAACACTACACGTTGTGCAAATACTAAGATAAACCAATATAACTCTCAAATAAGTGATGATTGCATTACCCTCCACTCGTGACGTTCAACAAATGATTTTATTCTTTCATTTGCTCGTTTCGAAAGAAATATTTTTACTTTACCGCTACCCCTCGGAAGGAAAAATAAAATTGTGATCGTCAAAAAAATTGAATGTGAGATGTTTATGTATGTCCACGTTTTATGAGCTCCTGGACCCGAAAAAGTTGTTTTTGTTTGTCTGTTACTGGGACTAAAGCTGAAACCATTTTTCCGATCAGATATCTAGGACCTGCTTCGATGGCCGCATGGTCTAAGGCGCTACTCTCGCAGTAGATTAGACTTCCGATGCGGGGAGATTGAGGTTCGAATCTCGGTCAGGTGTACTGAAGGTGATGTTCCAAAAATTGCTTTCCACTCTCCCTTTACTTAAATGTGGGTACACTTCCTATTAATATAACCTCCCTAATCCCTAAAACCACTGAGGTAATTAGTTATATTTAAAAAAATAAATAAATAAAAAACCACTAATACTGAAAAAATTAAGTGTCGAAAAATTGTTTCTTGTATCGGACAATAGTTGTTCCCAAAATCGGATTACGTTTTACAATTCAAAATTATAAAAACATCAAAAATAAAACATAAGATTATTAGACGTCTCACATAACTAACTAGCCTATGTTTATGCCTTAGCTCTCAATAGATAATTGCGTCTAATAAAATCCATGAGTTCATTAATTTTTTTATTAAGTAGGTACAAAAAATAAAATATTTATCAAACGAATCTTGCAAAAACTTCTAGTCCAGTCTTTATTGATGGCAAAATTCACATTAAAATGACTCCCACTCATTTTTTCTATTCCTGCACACAACTCGTTGACCAGTCGTAAGCATCTTATGCATCTAATCCACTTTTCTCTTGAATTATCCAAGCAAAAAGGCTGTGAGCAATAGATGAACTTATCATCAGTTGAAGCATAAACGGGTTCTTCATCTTCTTCAGAAGATTCATATTCTTCTATTTTTTCTACACACATTTATACTTTGTACCTGAAGTAGATGGATTATTGAGACAAACAGTTTTTAGAAACGAGGTCTTTTGTACCGATTTTTCCAGGTTGCTTTTAAAAGGCGATGCAGTGATGACAGTGGCTCTTCCTCCTATATTAGGCCTTCCAGTATTAGAGCTACATGGTAAGACGGGGTAGAACAGATCTGGAATGGGCTGACATGACCCTCATGGGTTTTAGAAAATGTTGGGTTTTTCTCAAGGGTTAAGGAAAGAGATACAAGCATAGTTTCACTTCCTCCCTCCTCTATTTGGTGCAAAAAGTAATGGTCTCTGAAAATGTTGCTATTGAACGGAACTATGCCATATTTTTGAAGCCATTTATGGCATTTTCCATTGTAGCACCTCTGATGTATGCTTGTCCCATTATACTCCCCAATTGATATGCTGTTACTGAACGATAAGCATGATTTTTAGCCAATTTTTTATCTCCAGCGAATAGTAATGCTTGAAGGGTCCCATAAATGAAACATCGTGTGGCTGTAGCTTATTTGTTGAATGAAAAGTTAGGCAGATTATCACTATACCATTTCGTCTTCCAAGTTCAATGGCATCTAAGTTCCTAGTATGTGATAAATGACCATCAAGAATCAATACCACAGGATCATTCACAGTTGGTTTTACAATCTTAATAAAGTGTTCGACCCATTGAGTAAAAATGTGTGGCTGGATCCATCCTGATGGATGACAAGCTGCTACAGTCCCAGTGGGGGTTACATCCAGCAATTCGGGCTTCATGTTCTCCCTTGGAAATACAATGAGTGGTAGTACATAGAATCCTGATGCACTCATACAAATGACCAGAGTCATCAACGATCCTCTTTCTGCAGATTATAGGTTTGACACTTGCTTCTTTCCTTTCAGATTGACAACCTTAGTACGTTTATGCTGACAATAGTGATGTCAGTGGTACACTTTTGATAGCCCAAATTTAATTTTCTCTACTTCTGGTTTTAAAAGTTCGAAGAAATTGCGCAGCCTTTTTTTAAAAAAAAAAAACCTTTTACTCTTCCCAAAGAAACAAATTCTGGTTTTCGCAATGAAAGATTAGACTGTCGCTTGAGAAAATTTCTTTACCTCTTTCGTCCTGCCATGTATTTATCTGCTGGAAATGGATGCTCGAGATTGTTCCTAAGAGCTAATTGAAATGCCATTTGTCTGATATCAGAGGAACGTAAATCATAAAATCTTTCTTACATCAAAACACAGTATTGTGCAAGCTGATTTTCTAATTCCTTAGGCAACACAAATTTTCGACCTAGATTGGATGCTAATAGATCACCTACATCTTTTGTTTTATGATTTAAATAATTTTCCAATGTTGATTGAGGAACTTTGAAGTATTTTGAAGCCTTTAAAAAACACCCAGCTCTTTATTTTTAACAGCTTCAACAGCGCGCATTAAAGTCGGGTCCCAATTTCGTCTTTTCAGCCCAGAGAAATCTAAAATAACATTTGATATTGTAAATATAATGATGTCCTAATATCGGATTCCAACCCGGTACAGTATAGTTTACAGGCGCTAGGCAATATTATTATATGTTGGTTCATTGAGTGCTAGGAAAACTTCTCATTTTGACATTTTTATTACTATCGATAGGTTGAGCACACTTTCTGGAAATTGAAAAATGACACCTGGACACAGGAATCGAACCCGGTACTTTTGGCTTAGTACGCCAATGCTCTAACCACTGAGCTATCCAGGATTCGTCCCGTGATCACGGTCATTCTTCACTCATATTTTAAGGCAGAGTCTATGATGGACTTAGCGGATATCGTCGGTTACAATTATGTGATTATATTAATATCTCGAGCTATCAGATAACGCAGCCATCTGCGACTCGGTAGTTGGCTTATTGCTGCCATTTGTACAATTATTATAATTTTACGGGATTTCATACTAAGAATTAAATAACCAAAGCTATTATTTATGCTTTTAGTGAGGATTACTCCATCTAGATATGATATTCTGAAATTTGAAAAATGACACCTGGATAGCTCAGTGGTTAGAGCATTGGCGTACTAATTCAACGGTCCCGGGTTCGATTCCCGTGTACAGGTGTCATTTTTCAATTTTCAGAATATGATAGCTAGATGGAGTAATCCTCACTAAAAGCATAAATAATAGCTTTGACTATTTATTATTATTATTATTAGTAGTAGTAGTAGTAGTAGTAGTAGTAGTAGTATTATTATTACTATTAGCACCGCGTCTTACTACCCGTTCGGGTTACACGCACTTACGCAAATGTGTAATGTTAGGGTGATTGTGAGATGAAATGGAGGACCTACAGTTTAACATGGGATCCGAACCACGGTGGAGGCCTGGCATTCCTCACATTCACAAGTTGTGATTAATACACGTCATTTCAGAGGTGAAGGAAGGGTTTGGCAATCAGGAAGGGTTTGGCAATCAGATAAATCTGTGCCGGGACCGAGGATTGAACCCCAGACCCTCAGCACAGAAGTCAAACACCTTACCCCTAGACCGCCAGGTCACCGTTTGACTATTCAATTCTTATTATTAGCACACTTGCTATTAACGACCTAATTTAATTGGTAAGATCATAAACTATACCTATATGTATATATATATATGAAATTAAAAAGTATATGCACATATATGTATATGTATACATATATGTAAAACAGATATGTTAAAATACTTCAATATCATCAAAATAGGCCTTTACAAATAAGAATCACCATTAGCGGGGAGAGAGGATGAGAAAACCACAACAATAAATCACTTGTTAAAACCACCCTCAGTTCACTCAGCCAAGATTCGGAGCCTCCTCGCCAACAACTATCGAGAGCTATCTGCTAATCACGCGCTCGCTCGCTCGCCAGTCTGGCCACCCCCACACAGTGACACAGAGGTATACCTGCCTCCCTCCTCAATGGTTCAGAGGTATACGTACCTCCCCTCCCCTCAATTACCCAGAGATATGTGCCTCCCCCACACAGTGATACAAAGGTATACCCGCCTCCCCACACAGTGACCCAGGGAGATACTTGCCCCCCACATTCACCCAGGGAAATACTTGTCCCCCACAGTGACCCAGGGAGATACTTGCCCCCCACATTCACCCAGGGAAATACTTGTGCCCCACATTCACCCAGGGAGATACTTGTCCCCCACATTCACCCAGGGAGATACTTGTCCCCCACATTCACCCAGGGAGATACTTGTCCCCCACATTCACCCAGGGAAATACTTGTGCCCCACATTCACCCAGGGAGATACTTGTCCCCCACATTCACCCAGGGAGATACTTGTCCCCCACATTCACCCAGGGAGATACTTGTCCCCCACATTCACCCAGGGAAATACTTGTCCCCCACATTCACCCAGGGAGATACTTGTCCCCCACATTCACCCAGGGAGATACTTGTCCCCCACATTCACCCAGGGAGATACTTGTCCCCCACATTCACCCAGGGAGATACTTGTCCCCCACATTCACCCAGGGAGATACTTGTCCCCCACAGTGACCCAGGGAGATACTTGTCCCCCACATTCACCCAGGGAAATACTTGTGCCCCACATTCACCCAGGGAGATACTTGTCCCCCACATTCACCCAGGGAGATACTTGTCCCCCACATTCACCCAGGGAGATACTTGTCCCCCACATTCACCCAGGGAGATACTTGTGCCCCACATTCACCCAGGGAGATACTTGTCCCCCACATTCACCCAGGGAGATACTTGTCCCCCACATTCACCCAGGGAGATACTTGTCCCCCACATTCACCCAGGGAGATACTTGTCCCCCACAGTGACCCAGGGAGATACTTGTCCCCCACAGTGACCCAGGGAGATACTTGTCCCCCACATTCACCCAGGGAGATACTTGTCCCCCACATTCACCCAGGGAGATACTTGTCCCCCACATTCACCCAGGGAGATACTTGTCCCCCACAGTGACCCAGGGAGATACTTGTCCCCCACATTCACCCAGGGAGATACTTGTCCCCCACAGTGACCCAGGGAGATACTTGTCCCCCACAGTGACCCAGGGAGATACTTGTCCCCCACATTCACCCAGGGAGATACTTGTCCCCCACATTCACCCAGGGAGATACTTGTCCCCACACATTCACCCAGGGAAATACTTGTCCCCCACATTAACCGAGGGAGATACTTGTCCCCCACATTAACCGAGGGAGATACTTGTCCCCCACATTCACCCAGGGAGATACTTGTCCCCCACATTCACCCAGGGAGATACTTGTCCCCACACATTCACCCAGGGAAATACTTGTCCCCCACATTAACCGAGGGAGATACTTGTCCCCCACATTCACCCAGGGAGATACTTGTCCCCCACATTCACCCAGGGAGATACTTGTCCCCCACATTCACCCAGGGAGATACTTGTCCCCCACATTCACCCAGGGAGATACTTGTCCCCCACAGTGACCCAGGGAGATATGTTTCTCCTCAATTCTCTCTCGTAGCTACGCTACTGCCTGTGTCAGTTTATTATGACGGTTATCACAAATATATGTTAGTTTATATTGCTGAATTAACAAGAATGTGGTCAATAACTTCATTATTTTTGTTTGTACAGGATGGACCAAAAGTCAGGCACTATTTTAATGAAGCACATTAAACTCATAAATAATCTTTTGGAAGAACTTTCGGAACAGAATATTAGTAATATATGTTGAAGTATCGTTAGTGGGTTTCGACTTGACGACCATCAGTATCTCTGCACAGATCAAATCGGTCAACAGCATTTGGGGAGCTATGTTATCTGCAGCAATTCATATACATTAACTTAAACCATCCAGGGTTGCAATCTTTGTTGTGATTTGATACATCCCCGAGCGAAACAATGACTTCTAAAGCTGTTTATTCAGGTAATTCTGAACTATTGTGGCGTAGTGACAAGGGGCGCCATCTTGTTGAAACACTACTACGTTAATTTTTGCCATCTCCAAACAACTGAGACATAAGTGATTGCTGCAACATATAAAGACAAATCGTTCCGGTAACATTAACTTCGGTAAATAAGAACGAACCATAAATCTTAGATTTTGTCCTACCCACCCTAACCTTTGGTATGGTATTGAACAAAGTCAGTTGAACGTTCATTCGCCCAAATACGACAATTGTGGCAATTCACTTTTCCACATGCATGGAACTAAGTTAAGTTGTCACTGTGGATGTATTCTAGCAAATCAACTCACTATACACTCCTTAAAAGAAAATCTTCTTCGTGTAATTCATGTAAAACCTGCAAATGATAGCTCTTTTTATGCAAATTAACTTTGTGTATTCTGCGCACCGATGTATTTGTGAGAGTGAGGCTGTGTGCTGCTGCACCAAGAGAAATGTAGATATTTTCATGGATGATTCGACTCACAGCATCCACGTTATCCTCTGTCGTACATGGTCGTCCACTTCATATTTCATCATTTACAGAACCCGTTTGTTTAAATTTGTTCACTAGCTTACGTATCGTTTTATCTACTGGTCCTGCTTTCCTGAATTTCCTTTCAAATTTATTTATGATTTTATAATACTTCTTCCCCTAGGCTCGCCAGTTAACTATTGATACACGCTTCTCTGTATTCATCTTAAGGGTCTGTAAAACAAACCATTTAAATTAAATAATTTTCACTAAAATAGTACCTGTCTTTTGGTCCAAGCTGTATTTTAGTTTGAGAAGAGTGTGATATCCAATTCACTTCATAGCAGCTGATGCTTCATGCGAGCGGTTCATCGTGGGGAACAGTGTCAATAACAGACTTGTTGACATCAAACATTAGTGCAGACAATCTTGTCACAAACTGTCGTCAAGTCCTGGGACGATGAATTAGTTTCAAGAGATGAAAGTGGCTCTAGGGACCAGCGGGGACAAGTATATCTTTATTGTTTGGGGGTACAAGAGCTGAATAATTGTTAATAAACTTAAATATGGATTGGTAGAAGCTTCAAAAGAAAGAGTGGTCTCCCCTAGCAAAATATTTGAGCACATTTAGTGTCTATTTATAAGAGTTTTTTTTAAGGTAGAGGAAATTCTCCTAATTAAAATAAAGCTTTTACATATTTCATAACTTACTATACCACATATTTGCATAAATATATACCTTATATAAAATAATTTGTCTTTAAACTGTATGTCGAAATGTAATCTTTGAATGTTGGAATGTGTAGTTGAGGTGTGACAGTTTTTAAGCTTCAAAACCACTAAAACATTCCTAACTTTTCTTAGAACGTTCTGTGTGACCCTGTTAAAAGTTGACTATAGACTATTTATTTGGAAAATGCAATTTACCTACCTTAAGGTGGGGATGTGGGAAAAGCGACAAAAGGTTTTTTCGCAGTTTTTAAGCCAACACTTTTTTTTGGTCAAAATAAATCAAATATTGCTTCTATACAAACATAGAGTTTAATTTTCTTCACATGGTGATATCAACAATTGTTGAATATCTGTCGAGGCTGTGCTAGAATTTTATTTGATAGTAGCTTTCTGCATCTAAAAGGTTTTGTCATCAAATGCCGCCACGCTCTTGACAAACATTCAACAACTGTTGATATCAACATGTGAAGAAAATAAAACTCTGTTTGTACTGAAGCAATGTTTGATTTATTTTTATAAAAAAAAAGTTTTGCTATTAAAACTGCAAAAACACTGTTCTTTTCTCGCGTCCCCTACAACCCCAACTTAATCTTAGAACTGTACTTAATTTAATCTGTTCGTGCGTTTTATTTGCCCTTGAAACCTAAAAAAAAGTGTATTTTATAATTATGTCTGTCTGTCCCTGGGCTTGGATATGAAACGGTTCAGTGGATTTTGTCCAAACTTGTTATATGGCAAATAGTTTGAACAATTTTGTTTAAAATTTATATACGAAATTTATTTATTGTGATTAACAAGATTATATTTTGTTTTTCTGAAGAAAACTTACTAAGAGGTAGAGAAGCTATTTTTGAACATGTCGTTCCAAGCTATAAAATGGTTTATGAGAAAGACGGAGTAGAGCAACGCTATGCTAGTAGGTATCTATGAAGGACGGATTTTGGGGGATAATTACGGACATGGGCCGTTGACAGCATGAAGCAACAATCGAGTCGCCAGTGGCTATGCTATCAATTATAGCTCTTAGTAGTCGATGATTTCCCCCCCTCCCTCACAGACTCACAGACTGGATAGCTCAGGAGTAGAGCATTGACGTGCTAGGTCAAAAGTACCGGGTCCGATTCCCGTGTCCAGACGTCATTTTTTAATTTGTTCAGGTTTATAAGAACGTTTGTATCATTGTATTATACCATTTTATTTAATCTACAGATTGTGTTGGGTTCATAAAAATAAACGAGAACACAGCTGATAACCCGCAAATTTATTATTACGTCGACTCTGGTACATCTTTGTTAAATCTTTACACATGTTCTTGAAAACTTTCCAAATTAGAACTTGTCCCGAGGGCAGAGTAATTTTGTTATCTAGTGTGTGTTTGCTGAGAAGTTTGATCATGTGTGAAATGTCGGCAAACACCTAAACATTTCGTGAACTATGAGCTATCTTAAGAAATGCTCCTGAAATTTTTCAGACCCACTAACCTCCCTACCAGATCTTATACACATGAAAAAACACTAAATCCAGCTGATTCAATGACTATTATTAATTTATGTAGAAAGTTTTTAGCTCATCTCTATATCAAAAGCGAAAAGAAAAAAAAACTGCTTCCACTTGCTACGGATACCTCTCCTTATAATGATTTGAATATAATTATCAGTGTGGCCCTAGAACAATTTAATGATCATAGAATATTCTAGAATTTATGTTTAGATTATCAAAAGAAGTATCACACTACCCTTAAAAATGATCTTAATATATTTTCATTATTTTGTTTACATTTCTGAAAAATTCCAGACTGGCACCAAAACAATTTTGTCAAGCGCCTTCATGTTGAGATACCAGGTAAAGTAATTCCCATTTGGTTCCTGTTCTATAAATGCTTGTGTATCTATCCATCCCAATGTTTGTGCCTAAAGAGTAAGTGTAAGGTTGTTTCTTGTTCTCCGTTTCTCTGTATCTTTAAATATTCCCTCTAGTATCGAATTTAAATTATCTTTCAACACTTTAAATTGGAGCTGGACATTTTCGTTGCGTTTTTATTTTTCATCGCTGTTTGTCTTTATAGTCAGAAGTCGCTCTAGAAGGTTTAGGGAATAGCAGAACCACGTTTAATAACCCCCTTTTTTATTAGGTAAATTAGGTAGTTCACTCTACATTTATTTCAAAATTATGGTTGGTAAAATTGATTGAACAAATTCGATAATAGCTTGTGTTGTTGTTATTATTAGTCTCCGTCCATCTATATTTGCTCTTCCTTGTACGGTAAACCCTAATCTTTAGGGAATGAGTAGAAAGATACGGAATGTAGGATCCATGGAGGAGAGTGAACTTAAGAGTAATCCCGGAGAGTTATGGGCAAAGTTTCAAAATTGTAAAGAGTGGTATCATGAAGATTGCATTTTTTTTGATACTAAAACCCAACTATATTATATTTGTGAATTATATCAACAATATTAAGTCAACTAATTTTTTCGCACACTTAATTGCATTTGATTTAATTTTTAATAAAAGTTAATTTTGACTATGTTCTATTAGTTTTTGTTCCGACGGTTAAAATAATTGGATTTTAAGATTATCACTTACTTTGCAGCCTTTTTCAGAACGCCATCACTACGCTTCAGAATATCTAGGGTTACTCTATTTTCTCTAAATGGCAATACATTTCCCACACACTTTTTTTCATTTCGCGTAATCTATTATTAGAATAGAAGCCTGTTTAAATTAATTACTCACATTCCTTTCGATTAGTTACTGTAATTTATTTTTAAAATCTTAATTGATAAAATATATTCAATCTTTCAGTGATTTTACGTCAAAAATATCGTCTTTCTTCTTTGTAGGCCTTCGGCCTATTCCATTCCAAGGACTCTAAAGGCAGTCCTTCCATCTTCGCCTCAATCTTCCATCTTCTCCCTGGAGGTCTCTCGTCTCTTCGTCAAAAATACTGATTTTATTTTTTTATGTGCATCCACCGTGCCCGTTCCAGTATGGACGCCCGTAGGTGTTGTGGAATGTACAGGTGTAAGGTCAATAATGATTTTCTTTAACCTTTCAAAAGACTTTATCCTCGTCACTAATGCAACTGTATTTGTTAGATTAACAAATACAAATCTAGTTCTCTTAGCCACACGCTCGCACGCCCGGTCACTGCTCACTTCATGTTCGAGTTCCCCCTCTAACTTTTTGGTAATACACACTGTTCCTTATTATCTATTGGATATTTAATAGATATATGTGAATACACTACACTATGCTAAGCGATACATGTACACTCCGTTTATCCTGAAATATAACAAACAGTGTATGATCGCACCATGACCCTGTCTTATAAGCTACACCATAATGGAGCTTACTACTTTGGACCTGAATGCCCGCTACAAAAAAAGAACTCAGGTTTTAAATGGAACTTACAAATATATTTAAAAAACGTGGGTGATTCTAGGGCCTCCTGTGACACTCCATCCTAGCCAGCCTGGTCGCGTCTGACTTGGGTAGTGACGTTCTCAAGATATGCGAATTGTGTGAACGAGGTTAATTATTTGGACAAGTAGATTGAAATATATCAATCTGGTTAAAAAGTCCAATTAGATACATTTTTACTATAGTCATAGGTGTCAAACACGTTCGAAAGTTTTGCAACATGAAGGAATTTGTTGATGTTGAAGCTACTCGTGACCCGTTTAGTAGGGCGGAGAAGTTTGGGCTGTTACGCAGCTTGCTTAAATCTCAAGTGCTGATCCAGCAGAATTCCAAAACCCAAATGTAATTTCATTCTCGTCAGTAGTGTTAGTTTTTAAAACTTATTTAACTAACGTGTGAAATGGTAGGCTTACCATAATATTTTCCCCACAAACCAGTACACTTTTAGTATTTTACTCGAAGAGAAGAATCGGTGGTGACGGAACCCTATTTGTGTAGGGGGATTCCGAAAATCGTTTGCAGGAAAATGTTGCAAAAAAAATTGATCCACCTAGAAGCTACTAGGAGTTGTCCCTATCCGGAATTTTTAACTAGTTTTTTTTCTAGAAGCTATTTATAGTAATCTTCTCCCGTAATTTTTTTGAAAAATATATTTCCTATAAGCTATTTGGAATGGTCTTTCCATGACGATTTTTTGAAAATTGCATGTGTCTGGAAGCCATTTGGTAGGGTCCTAATTTGGAAAATTTTTGAAAATTAATCTTAGGTCTGAGGAGGAGGGGGAGCAACTGCCTTATCTTTTCCCCTAACCCCTGGGTGCGGCACTGATACAATAAATTATAAAAAACAAATTTTGTGAAAATTGGAGTGTAACTCACCATTTAGTCTCAAGAAGAAATTTCTGTCTGTTGTCGAGCCCATGTCTGTTTTGAATGTAAATCTGAAAAAATAAAAAGAGCCTTCTATAAAACAATTTGAACATAATGTGTACGTGGTATCAGTGTAAATGTTCCTTCAGTGAGCTACTAAAGATGAGTCTAGGCCAAGTGATGGCTTGCAGTAGTTCTAGTGCTGCTTACATAAACCTTTCATCGTAGTTTGCAACATTACCAAGTTATATATTCATGTTAAAAAATCATTAAAATAAAAATACATTTATTTCCAGTAATTAATATTTTTGGGAGTGAAGTATGTTGAGGTACAGTGTTACATACTGTGGGGCATACTGTTACATTACAGTAACAACATTTAAAATAAAGAACGAGCTCTTAAAGAAATTCATATGAATTCAAACACATAGATATCTATTAATTCCTTAATTAGACTTAAAATAGAACGCCACCTTAGGCTAGTAGTTTATGCATAATTGAACAGCTAAAAGTGGGAAAAAATATAGGGAAGAAATAACTAAAATTTTATTTTCATGGTATACACTCAGTTGATAAAACAAAGACATTAAAAATAATTGTAGCCTACACAATAGGTCAACTGCAAGATCACAAAATAAGTTCAAAATTATAAACTTATTTTAGGCTTTGATAGTAAGTTAAATCCACGGGGAAGACCAGCACTTCTGCCTTTCTCGCTGTCGCGCCTCATGGATTTGAGAGAGGAAGTTTAGGAATAAACTTTATTTGTTCGTGAAAATTTAAAAAAATTGAATAATTCTTTTGACAAACATAACTCACATATCAACATAATTCTGGCTCACAACTTCACCAATTGAGTGAATTTGATGACCTTTTAGTTATCCATCAACTAATACCTAATCACCATTGTTAGTTGTAAAAAGATCAAAATCTGCAAGAATCTCTTATTGTAACTCTGCAAAAAAGATGCTATCATCATTATCAGCATAAGATGATCTTCTGTTGACGGTGTATCCATATGCTTCAGGTGTACTTTGGCTCGTTTCTTTGGAATTCCATTCTTTTTGGAATTTGTTTTCTTCAGCTTCAAGAGTTTCTCTGTAATCTTATTTTTAACTGGTGTATAAGTCAAGATCCTACTTTTCACTCTGCGTCTATTATTTTGAACAGCTTTTCTAGGTGGAGGGAAAGAAAGGATTTTCTTCTTGTGGAAAAATTAAAGTTTTGTTAGCTTGTGCATGTTTCGGAGAAGCTCTGGATGTGGAAGGTAAACTGTAAAGTTGGTTAATATCTGAAGTGGAGGGAGTTGGTGAAGAATTGCATGGAGATAGCTTGAAGTAATTATCTTGAGTTGTGTGATTGGGGTCAGCTCGATTGGTGACTAAAGAACTTAGAAAAACATCAGGGCCATAGATGTATCTATTCAGAGGCCATATGCCAGTTGATTGAAATCCACTAATGATATTAGAAGGCACTACATGTAGTGCGACTGTGTCTGATGTCATTAATGCTTTTGTTGACACATTAGCTTGCTCGAAAATTGTTCCCTTTTATTGTTTAAGTTCACTTAATTTGCAAAGAAAAAAAATTACTTGAATTGTTAATACAATCTGGATGCTTAGAATGCAAATTTCTTTTTTACATGGCCGCATACTATCATTTGAAAGAGTTTTACGACATTTTACACGCTGAGACATTGGATTGTCACTCTCTATGTTCAAATAAGTGAAACCCAAATTAATGTAACAGTCATCATTACTGTCTATTAGCAAGCTTCTCTTTCTAATTTGAATTTGACATGACTTCCGTTTGAATTGAGAAAGCCCTTTTCAAAAAAAAGATCCATTTTGATTAGATGGAAACGATAAAATTACTGTATAGCTAACACAACACGGCTAAACATAGTAATTATATTGCACTTACACGCATGAAATGCTAAACAGAACACATTTGCTCCGGTCTTATGTGCCGATACTGGAATGTTGCAAGACAAAAATAGTGTTGCCAGATTACAAAACCCAAATTATAACCTATTTTTATAAGTGAGCTTTTGACCCACCACTGAAAGAATGCGAATTGGTAGAACAAGAAGGAAGGGGTGAGAACGGAACATGTCACCTGTCTTTTGTCTTTCTTCAGCACCCTCACTTGGAAGGTACCTGACTGCTTTTAGAGTAATACTGGTACATATAACAGTTTGTCTATAAATTTACAAATCTATTGAAATTTAAAAATCTATCATGCAAACTTTTAATCTTAATTGAAAATTCATCGGTGGAAAAACAGTTTAACGATGTGGCGCCTCACAGTTTGAAAAACCCTGGTCTAAGGCACTACTCTTGCAATAGACTAGCCCACTGAGGACGGGGAGATTGAGGCAATAGACTAGCCCACTGAGGACGGGGAGATTGAGGCAATAGACTAGCCCACTGAGGACGGGGAGATTGAGGTTTGAGAAACCCTGGTCTAAGGCACTACTCTTGCAATAGACTAGCCCACTGAGGACGGGGAGATTGAGGCAATAGACTAGCCCACTGAGGACGGGGAGATTGAGGTTTGAGAAACCCTGGTCTAAGGCACTACTCTTGCAATAGACTAGCCCACTGAGGACGGGGAGATTGAGGCAATAGACTAGCCCACTGAGGACGGGGAGATTGAGGTTTGATCACGAACAGGTGTACTGAGGGTTGTCTTTCCTAAATGGTTTTACACTCTCCCTCCACGCAAATGGGGCACACATCCTCTAAATTTAACCTCCCTAATCCCTAACACATTAGTGTAACGAATACATAGGCGTATAACTCTAACGGGTAGTAAAACGTGGTGCTAACATATATTATATTATATTATATTATATTATATTATATTATATTATATTATATTATATTATATTATATTATATTATATTAAAACGTAATACAGTCAACTCTGGTTATAATGAACCTCTACGGACACAGATATTTTGTTCACGATGTCCGAAGTTCACTAAAACAGGTTTTATTTTATAATCTAAAAGTAGTGGGTTAGTGACAAACAAAATAATAGTGCAAATACAATAGCTCTTTATTGAAATCTATTAACCAATCTTTAAAGAAAAAATCTGTTATGCTGCTGTTTATTGTATAGTGTTTTAGTTAATATTTTTTCTAGATCCTTCTTTAGAGTCTGCTTTTTCCACACTTGATTCCATACTATCCATGCATTCAAAAGATTAAACTGAGTAGAAAAGTGTAATTTGTTGAGTTTCAAATACCCTCTCGAAGAAAGAGGTTAGTGAGAACAATTACTAAATGGCCACATACTGTCATTCACTGTCCTGTAACTCCTGTCGTATTAATACAGCTCAGAAGACTGTCTTCCCTTACTTGCCGCAGACAAAGGTATTAAAATCCAAGTCAATGAGTACAATGACTGTAAGCTCAGCCCTTCCCCCCCTCGCCCTTGCATTACTTTTCCACTTTCCGAACTTTCAGTCAAGCAAGCTTTGTTTTCTAAACAAGAACTCTGGTAGAGAATCGGTATCTTAAAGCTTACACAACTAAAAAGTTATGTTTTTAAAGTATTATTATGTTAAAATGACATTTTATTATTGAAAGTTTCAATTTTTCTGATCAATAAAACCAAAGTTGAGGGCTCATTATAAACGAATCTTTTAACACACATTGAAATGTATGTGGGTTGGGACCAATGAGTTAGGTTCACTGTAGACAAATGTTCACTACAACCAGAGTTGACTGTACTTGTATTTATAGAACCTTTATATCCACCATGTTGGTAAGACGTTTGCGTGGCGTGGAGGCATCATACAAACTGATAGATAAGAAGTGGCTGGGCGGGCAACTAACCGACACTACTCGGGTCAACTGACCGACACTACTCGGGTCAACTGACCGACATTACTTGGGTCAACTGACCGACACTACTTGGGTATAACTGACTGACATTACTTGGGTCCAACTGACTGACACTACTTGGGTAAACTGACCGACACTACTCGGGTCAACTGACCGACATTACTTGGGTCAACTGACCGACATTACTTGGGTCCAACTGACCGACATTACTTGGGTCAACTGACCGACACTACTTGGGTCCAACTGACTGACACTACTTGGGTCCAACTGACCGACACTACTTGGGTCCAAATGACCGACATTACTTGGGTTAACTGACCGACACTACTTGGGTCCAACTGACCGACATTACTTGGGTTAACTGACCGACACTACTTGGGTCCAACTGACCGACATTACTTGGGTTAACTGACTGACACTACTTGGGTCCAACTGACCGACATTACTTGGGTTAACTGACTGACACTACTTGGGTCAACTAACCGACATTACTTGGGTTAACTGACCGACACTACTTGGGTCCAAATGACTGACACTACTTGGGTTAACTGACCGACACTACTTGGGTCCAACTGACCGACATTACTTGGGTTAACTGACTGACACTACTTGGGTCCAACTGACCGACATTACTTGGGTTAACTGACCGACACTACTTGGGTCCAAATGACTGACACTACTTGGGTCCAACTGACCGAAATTACTTGGGTCCAACTGACCGACATTACTTGGGTTAACTGACCGACATTACTTGGGTTAACTGACCGACACTACTTGGGTTCCAACTGACCGACATTACTTGGGTTAACTGACCGACACTACTTGGGTCCAACTGACCGACATTACTTGGGTTAACTGACCGACACTACTTGGATCAACTAACCGACACTACTTGGGTCCAACTGACCGACATTACTTGGGTTAACTGACCGACACTACTTGGGTCCAACTGACCGACATTACTTGGGTTAACTGACTGACACTACTTGGGTCAACTGACTGACATTACTTGGGTCAACTGACCGACACTACTTGGGTCCAACTGACCGACATTACTTGGGTTAACTGACCGACACTACTTGGGTCCAACTGACCGACATTACTTGGGTTAACTGACCGACACTACTTGGGTCCAACTGACCGACATTACTTGGGTTAACTGACCGACACTACTTGGGTCCAAATGACTGACACTACTTGGGTCCAACTGACCGACATTACTTGGGTTCAACTGACCGACATTACTTGGGTCAACTGACCGACATTACTTGGGTCAACTGACCGACACTACTTGGGTCCAACTGACCGACATTACTTGGGTCAACTAACCGACACTACTTGGGTCCAACTGACCGACATTACTTGGGTTAACTGACCGACACTACTTGGGTCAACTGACCGACATTACTTGGGTCCAACTGACCGACATTACTTGGGTTAACTGACCGACACTACTTGGGTCCAACTGACCGACATTACTTGGGTTAACTGACTGACACTACTTGGGTTAACTGACCGACACTACTTGGGTCCAACTGACCGACATTACTTGGGTTAACTGACCGACATACGTGGGTTAACTGACTGACACTACTTGGGTTAACTGACTGACATTACTTGGGTCCAACTGACCGACACTACTTGGGTCCAACTGACTGACACTACTTGGGTCAACTAACCGACATTACTTGGGTCAACTGACTGACACTACTTGGGTCCAACTGACCGACATTACTTGGGTTAAACTGACCGACATACTTGGGTCCAACTGACCGACACTACTTGGGTCCAACTGACCGACACTACTTGGGTCCAACTGACCGACATTACTTGGGTCAACTGACCGACACTACTTGGGTCCAACTGACTGACACTACTTGGTCCAAACTGACCGACATTACTTGGGTCAACTACCGACACTATGGTTAACTGACCTGAACTACTTGGGTCCAACTGACCGACATTACTTGGGTCAACTGACCGACATTACTTGGGTCAACTGACCGGCATTACTTGGTCAACTAACCGACACTACTTGGGTCCAACCGACGACACTACTTGGGTCCAACCGACCGACATTACTTGGGTCAACTGACCGACACTACTTGGGTCAACTGACCGACATTACTTGGGTCAACTGACCGACACTACTTGGGTCCAATGACTGACACTACTTAGGTCCAACTGACCGACATTACTTGGGTCAACTGACCGACATTACTTGGGTCAACTGACCGTTATTACTTGGGTCAACTAACCGACACTACTTGGGTCAACCGACCGACACTACTTGGGTCCAACCGACCGACATTACTTGGGTCAACTGACCGACACTACTTGGGTCAACTGACCGACATTACTTGGGTCAACTGACCGACACTACTTGGGTCCAAATGACTGACACTACTTGGGTCCAACTGACCGACATTACTTGGGTCAACTGACCGACACTACTTGGGTTAACTGACCGACACTACTTGGGTCCAACTGACTGACACTACTTGGGTCCAACTGACCGACATTACTTGGGTCAACTGACTGACACTACTTGGGTTAACTGACTGACACTACTTGGGTCCAACTGACTGACACTACTTGGGTCCAACTGACTGACACTACTTGGGTTAACTGACTGACACTACGTGGGTTAACTGACTGACACTACGTGGGTTAACTGACTGACACTACTTGGGTCCAACTGACTGACACTACGTGGGTTAACTGACTGACACTACTTGGGTCCAACTGACTGACACTACTTGGGTTAACTGACTGACACTACTTGGGTTAACTGACCGACACTACTTGGGTTAACTGACCGACACTACGTGGGTTAACTGACCGACACTACGTGGGTTAACTGACCGACACTACGTGGGTTAACTGACCGACACTACGTGGGTCAACTGACCGACACTACTTGGGTCCAACTGACTGACACTACTTGGGTTAACTGACCGACACTACTTGGGTCAACTGACCGACATTACTTGGGTCAACTGACTGACATTACTTGGGTCAACTGACCGACACTACTTGGGTCAACTGACCGACATTACTTGGGCCAACTGACTGACACTACGTGGGTTAACTGACTGACACTACTTGGGTTAACTGACTGACACTATTTGGGTCAACTGACCGACACTACTTGGGTCAACTGACCGACACGTGTTTGTCTTTCAGTTTGTCCGCACCCGCTCGTGGGAACACTATCATTTGAAAGTATATCGCTTGGCAGCGCTGCTGGCCATTGGCTCATCCTAATAACCTCAGCATAAACAACGTCTATGGTTTAAAAATCGTATTGGACAATGCTGAATTGTTCAAGGTTCTATTATACATTTCGCTTTCTTTATATCCTGTTCACTGTCCAATGTCCATCCATCCTTAAACTCAACTTTGTGGTTATTTGATTAGTAGTTTTCCATTACCTCTAGAGAAGAATACTATTACGTTTCTTTACATTTCACCCTCCTCATCTTGATAACAGCCAGCGTAACACCACAATATATTCATGTTAACCTAGCATGACTACTGTAGTATTTGAGGGGTGACCTGGTGGTCTAGGGGTAAGGTGTCAGACTTCTGTGCTGGGGGTCCGGGGTCCAATCCTCGGTCCAGGCACAGATTTATCTGATTGCCAAACCCTTCCTTCACCTCTGACAAGACGTGTATTAATCACAACTTGTGAATGTGTGGAATGCCAGGCCTCCACCGTGGTTCGGACCCCACGTTAAACCATTTCATCTCACAATCACCCTAACATTACACATTAGCATAAGTGCGTATAACCCGAACAGGTAGTAAGAAGCGGTGCTAATAATAATAATAATAATAATAATAATAATAATAATAATAATAGTAAATGTTGAAAGCCTATTCGAGGTCAATCACTGGCGCGCACTGTTCAGTCGGACTGTGTGATGGATGACCAACACACACACCAAGTGTCGTCACTGGTTCGGTTGGCGCTATTCTGCCCGGTGGACAGTGTACTAGTAAATCACTGCATTTAAACGCCGATAGCAGTTCATACATTTTTCATAATTGTGGCTAGCAACAAGCTAACTAACGGTGTATTAGGATTTGGACTCAATAACTGGAAGCTCTGTGAACATTACACTTTGCTCCCTCCATTCGAAATAAACAATCTTTCAAACTTTCTCAACACCCTGTATTATAGCTCGGAATAAAATGTTCTAAAATGTGTTTAGTAAACCATCTCTAAATAAGTTTTTCTCGGAAAATCAACCCCATCTTGTTAATCACAATAAACGCTTTTCTTATGTAAATTCTAAACAAAATTATTTATATTTGTAAAAATAAAAAATATAATTTGTAGTAAGAAATAATTTACAGGTACCAATTTTGAACTAAATCTTTAGGCCATTTTCGTAAAATTTCGAAAGTCTATAACTTGTTATAAGTAAACTACTATTTAACTAACTTATTTTAGAAAAATAAAACACAATACATTATTATTTATCTTGTAAATACTCTCCAGATATCAATATTGAGAAAAATCGTTAAAGCTATTATTAAAATATTTCAAACTAAAAAAATCAATCATAAGTAAATTACCCTTAGTTTGAGGGCTAGGGTCAATTAAGTATAATGTTGACATATATGACATCTAAATATAAAGTTTGAACAAAATCCATCCAAACGTTTCAGATCTGTGGCCAGGGATAGACAGACAGGCAGACAGAATTGTACAATCCAAGTTTTTATGTTCGGGGGCATATTAGACGTAAATATTCATTATAATCTTGAGGTCAAAAACTGTCATGATAGCAATACTTTATCTTTATTTGAGAAAATATAAATACTAAGTACATCAGGACAAGCTGCTTTTGAAAAATTCAAAGGTATTTGCGTTATGGATCCTCAAAGTGTTGAAAAAGTGATACCCAGAAACATTGTTAAAAACTGTTCTGGCATTTCAGCCCAAGAACTCACTAAGTCAAACAAAGTTAGAGGCTATGACGTGCACTCGAGATCTCTTCGGTAGACTGCTGTAGTTTGCTGTAGACTTCTGTAGTTTGCAGCGATTCATAAATGAGACATTGAAAAGTGATTGAATATCCACTCACACCGGTACCCCTGTCTTTGGGCCAAATTGGAGGGTCAATGTATAATACGGATAATAGCAAACTGATGCACAATTTAGAGGAGTATCAAACATCAAGTAAAGAGAATCCACTGGAAGTTTATGCTGTTAAGTAAAGAGAATCCACTGGAAGTTTATGCTGTTAAGTAAAGATAATCCACTGGAAGTGTATGCTGTCAGTTAAAGATAATCCACTAGAAGTGTATGCTGTCAAGTAAAGAGAATCCACTGGAAGTTTATTCTGTTAAGTAAAGTTAATCCACTGGAAGTGTATGCTGTCAGTTAAAGATAATCCACTGGAAGTGTATGCTGTCAGTTAAAGATAATCCACTGGAAGTGTATGCTGTCAAGTAAAGAGAATCCACTGGAAGTGTATGCTGTCAGTTAAAGATAATCCATTGGAAGTGTATGCTGTCAAGTAAAGAGAATCCACTGGAAGTTTATTCTGTTAAGTAAAGTTAATCCACTGGAAGTTTATGCTGTCAGTTAAAGATAATCCACTAGAAGTGTATGCTGTCATATATGATACAATGTTTATGATACATTGCTTGAAATTTCCCAAAACTTATGCAGGTGTTGCATACAAACTACTGGGAAACATTTAGGCCTACAGCACATCCGCCAAAGAAGTCTACCTAGTTTGCGATGTGTATGAAACTCCAAGCATAAAGGATATTGAGCATGACATAAAAGTGACGGAACCAGAACAGAAAACTCCAAACAAAATTCAGGAGTTCTTGAGGAACAGTTCGTTTAAGTAAGTCCTCCCTCCTTGCTTTCATATGCAAGGAATTTAAAATGGATAGACACGTATGTCTACTGGCAGAGAGATTATTGTTTGTTGGTATCAATATGCTATTAATATAGCGCACTAGACAATGTTATGAACTGCAGACAAATACCTGAACTAAAATATCTTCATCAAGAAGCAGACACACGCATAGTTTGGCATATCCAGTACATAGCACAACACAGCTCCGAAAAGAACATAGCTGTTTGAGTCAACACGGATATTCTTGTTTTGTTAGTGTTTAATCAAAGGCACTTCCATAACATGTGGATGGATATTGGACTGTTCTCAAATAACATAAGACAGTTTGTAGACGTCACAAATGTTGCAGAACTTGATGATGGTTTGGCTACGGCTCTACCTGGCTTCAAAGCATTTACTGGATACAACTTTAAAGAGCTTTCGCAAGATAAGGAAACGTTAAATATTTCAATATAATGTCTAATAATGCAGCACACGAGATGTTTTAGCCGGTTTGGGAGAAAATGACTTGTTCACTGGGGCTGGACAATATGTTTGTTCCCTGTATGGACAATCTTTTTGTACGTCAGTGACACAAGCAATATACAGTCTAATCAAAATAAAATGTGCTCCTAAAGAAGATACAAAGCCTTTATTCTACTCTTCTTCCCCCGTCTAGAACTGATATTCGTGAAAAGTTAAAAAGAAGCAATGCCGTTGCAGGGATATGGAAGAAAAATTATCAGTAAAACCCATGCCAATATATTGACCCCTTAAAATACGGATGGTGTTTATGCAATGGAAATTATGGGAGTCAGTGGTTTGAGCCCATGTGCCCTGAATACCTTGAAATGGAAAATGACGAAGACAAAGAAAATGAAGAAGAGGAATAATACAGTGATGACAACGATAAAAGCATTGATTGAAAGAAGACAACCGGAAATGTGCTTTCAGACTCTATGCAAATCATCTTAATCTTCTTGTATAACATCTCAGAAAAACATTGATTGTAGTGATTTATAATAGTCTAAGCTCAAGTGATTCAATAAATAAATTCATTATATCCATTTGGTGTGATGTGTTCGTTTTTTAGTGACATCAACCCGCCTCGGTGGCGTAGTTGGCTAACGCGCTAGTCGTGTTGAGCTCGACCGACGAGGATGGGGAGATCGAGGTTCGAATCTCGGTCGGGTGAGCTGGGGTGGTTTTTCCTAAATGGTTTTACACTCTCCCTCCACGCAAATGCGGGTTCACTTCCTCTAAATTCAACCCTCCCAATTCCTAATCCATTAGCGTAATAAGTACTTAAGCGTATAACTCGAACGAGTATTAAGACGCGGTTCTAAATTTAGTGACACCGAGGGGTATGCATGTATTGGTAAAAATACTCATTTTTAAAGTTCGACATTAAAATACGGTAAAAGATTAGACGTTACATAAAAATTTGATCTAGTAAAATGTTATCATCAAATTATCTTTAATTAAAAAAAACTCTACTATTAACCAGTAAGAAATTACAGCCGATGTAATGCCTTGATGTAAATATGGCATGACTGCCATAATGATGACGTCATAATTCATCCCCCATAACTGATTTTTACTAAGACTGCCATATTTTGATTGCATTAAGTGGTAGACCTTCCAAAATTCACAACGCTTTTGGCAATCAAGGGTAAATAAAACCAGGCCTATCTCTTGGACTTAGTTTAGTTTTCTTCCCATGGTGACCTCAACAGTTGTTAAATATCTGTCAAGGATGGAATTTAGTGACAACTATTTTTCTTCTTTAAAAAGTTTTTCATCTAATGCCGCTATACTCATGCGAAATATTAAAGAAATGATGATATCACCACGTTTAAAAAATTAAACTTTATATTTCTACTGGAGCAATATTTGATTTATTTTGTCTAAAAAAAGATTTACTGTAAAAATACTGCCCTTAGCTTGCCATCTCTAAACTTCCCTCCGTAAGAGCTCTCCCTATTCGGTCGGTGTACCCCATCTACTTGACCAAAAATATAGGGAGGAAGTTTTAACTACAAGTCTCCGGATAGAACACGGTCTTATTTCCGGATACATTAGACGTGGATATACTCAGTCCGTGTGAAAATAGAGGATGTATTATATATATTTTCATCCATGGGGATATTGAGGGAAATAATAATAATAATAATAATAATAATAATAATAGTAGTACTTAGCACCGCGTCTTACTAACCGTTCGGGTTTTACGCTTACTGAGGGTAGCAAAAAAAAAATAAAGAAAAATCTGGTAGCTGAAGGAGGCAGAGGACAGGACATTGGCGGTCTAAGTTCACTGACTAAAGGAATGTACCTGTCTCAAGACAAAACACCCGATAATAATAATAATATTTTACTTTGTTTTTATTTGTAATTTCGTAACAATTTTATGTAATTTTATTAGGTTTGTTTTATCTTTTTAATGTGGTATACACCCCTGCGTTTTTTTTAGCAGGTTTATCATCTCTATTGTTTTTCCTACGGGGATTTTACTGTGTTTTTAATTTTTGTTTATGGTGCTAATGACCTTATTGTGTTAACGCGCCATAAAATGCCAATAATAATAATAATAATACATGTACATGTACTGGTCGCGAATCGCAACGAATTTACCCCAGACATGTTGTATTCGCTTCTCTATTATCAGAATAAAACTCCATTGAAATTCATATTTTTCATCGCGATCGGATCATAAACAAGATTTTTTTTCGTGTTCATCATAGTGATTTTACGTTCATAAAGATTATTTTGACTTTTTTTTTTTAACCGTGACTGATCATTTCAAAGATGTCATTCTTTTATTTTTACAGTTTTTTTGGGTCAGTCTATTCTCAAAATAATGTAAATTTCTCGTCAAGTTAAATATTCGTTTTACAAAATTCGATTCAACATTATTTTTCTGTCAACTTTTATTTTTCAAGTATCAATTGGATCTAAAATAAATCCCCGAACCTTGTCAAGCTAGGAATTCTACATAAAAATTGTTTAGTATCGTAGTTATACTTTTAAAAAAAGAGTGTACTCTTTTGGTTTTTACATTATTTAAAATTTGCTATTAATATTAAAGTAGCGAAATTGCATTAGTTACAGTAATTATCACTTACAGTGAATACAGTATATCGCTATTGTTGTATCTTCTCCGCTAAGAAGTTGTGTAACTTGTAGATCAATTAATTTCTGTAAACTTTCCATTCTCCATCCATTCCATCCAAGTAACCTTTCAACCCTGAGAATGATCCCAACATGTAAAACAAGTGTCGAGAATATCGGGTCATAGGTCAAGTTTGTTTATAAATAACCACAAGATTACAAGCGATCGTCGGGTCCTTGACACACTCCTATTAGAGTACAGCTTTACGTCCAATAATAAGTCATAATGAATACAACTAGAATTATTACTGCCGGGGTTTGAACCCGGCTCTCCCTCTAAATCTCGCTCTGGACTGGAACCGCGGGCAGGGAAACAGTGTGTTCACATAGTAGAAGGAATTAATCAAGTTTACACCCACACCAGTGGTCATGCAGTTCTAGGTGTCAAGCTCACATTGTTGTTTTTCCCAGCACCTCTTTTATCTGGTCCATATAAATATTACATGGAACTCGGTTAATTTCCGGCCTTGGAAAAGGGCTAGCTTCGGTTGTTATGAAGGAGGTTTTTCCTGTATTGTTTCCCAATCTCCCGGCCCACAAATGCGGATATATTCCTAACTAAGCTTCACCCTTCTCATCTGATCCCCAAAAGTGTAATTAAAATACGTTTAGTACGGATGGGTGGTAAGACAAATAGCAGGATTTGTCTCCTCGCTCACGGAATTAATATTGTGAACATGTTCCGGATGAAGGCGCTGGACTACATTGTGAACATGTTCCCGATGAAGATACTAGACTACATTGTGAACATGTTCCAGATGAAGGCGCTAGACTACATTGTGAGAGCGTATAGCACGAACGGGTAGTAAGACGTGGTGCTAAGTATTATTACTATATTGTGAGCGAGTAAAACATATGTCGTGACGATCTATAAGATGTTGGCTCTAAATGTTTTAATCTATTTATTAATTATTATTTATTCAGATAATTGGGTATTCTATCTGATAAAAAACCTCGACTGTGGGCGAGATTGTTTAGAAATCATGACAAAAAATGTTTTAAATTGATGTGTATCTCAAACTGATACCTGATGACTGTCCACAGGACAGCTGAATTAAGTGAAAATTGACAATCTGAACGAATTTGAATTGGATCATAAAGAATCGACCCAAACCCACCTCCCTAGTAAAAATCAATATTTTAACATTGATCAATACCAAATGTTTTACTTCCATCTGGAATTGAACCAAAGTTGTCTGCATAATATAAAAACTAATATATATATATATATATATAAACTAATATATTTATATTTATATATATATATTAGTATATATATATATATAGCGGCAAGTTTCATTGCTATTAAATACATTTAAAAACTATGTATAGTTCTACATTACAACGTCATATGGTAATCACCTTAAAAGTAACGACAGTACACCTCATTACTCCGAACATTGTGGAATCAAGTAAGAACGCATAACGAATTACTGACAGTGAATAAAACATTCCAAGAACAGTTTGAAAACGTAATTGCTTCCATTCACAGGATGCCTGCAAAGCACGGCTTTTTATTTTAGCACCGCGTCTTACTACCCATTCGGGTTGTACGTATATGTCTTAATCACGCTTATGGTTTTTGGGATTAGTAAGCTTATATTTAGAGGAATAGTACCCGCATTTGCTTGGAGGGAGAGTGAAAAACCATTTTAGAAAAACTATGTACACCCGACCGAGATTCAAACCTCGATCTCTCCGTCTTCGGCAGTCCAGTCTATTGCGAGAGTAGCGCATTAGACCAGGATTCGCAAACTCATGGCCCGCGAGACATATCTCGCTTGTCTGTAATACTTTTATATTACTAGAATATTACTATATGGCCTGTGGTCCTAAACGCACACCAAACTTTACTGTTTAGTTTTAGTGTAGGTGCTATGGGTAAAGTCCGAACTTTGATGAAGTCAATATTATCTTGACATACACAAAGTCCGTGAATAATGTTAAATGAGAGGTGCTTGAATAATGTTTTCCTACGTCTAACCGGATAACATTGACATTATCCACCCTCAATTGTTAAATGTCAAATTCTAAGTTTGAGGTTAGGTTAGTTAGGTTATAGTAGAGTTTAGGCTAGGTTAGGTTAGTGGAAAATAAAGTATCAAAATGAGGCATTTTAAATGTTAGTGCATCACCACGATCCAATTTCAGGTCCCAGATCGAAATATCACACCTATAAATAAACCGTATTGAAACGTGCTCAGTTTTACAAGTAGGTTTCAACGCTATCCAAATCTTGCTGGCTAGTGTTGAAATTATCCGCATAAGGTAGAAAATGAGATATACTATTTTTTTCTGACTTTATCCACTGCACGCTTATGTTGCTATCTCCCGGCTAATCTCGACTTAATTCAGATTTCGCCCATTACCCGTAACATACATAATTATAATTAAAAAAACATATTTAGATCAATTTTAAATCGTGCAATTTTTGTATCGCTTTAAATACTTACTTGCGGGAATTTGTATTACAAAAAATTTATTAACTGCCGCTTTGAGTTTTTCGAAAACCCAGATAAATATCTTGGAAAATATCAGTTTCTAAATATTTTAAACATAGATTAATGATTTTAAATACATAGCGAAAAAAGCTATATAGAGTCACATCGGTGGACACGTGGATAAAACGTCAGGTTCTTATGGTCTGGTTTGACGGTGGTGGGGAGGTCGGGGTTTGTATTACAGCCGGTGCTTTTTACAATATTATTTCCCATATTCCCTTAACTCATATGCAGCTGCATTTCCTCCTCCCTTACTTTGTAGCGTGATTAAAATATGTATAGTCCATACAGGCTGTAAGACGCACTGCAAAGACAAACGTACAGAATATATTTAAACAAACATGTTTGTATCAGATGTGACCCGCAACACTTCCCGAGTTTGATACCACTGCCTTAGACCGTGCGACCATTGAAGTGGGTTCTTTTAGAGATAATAATTAGCGTACATTTGCTGACGAAAGTTTCAAGGATTTGAGCAGGATATATTCCCAATGGCTGCTATTATGTCTGATAAGTGGTTTAAAAAGTTTCTCACCTGCCAAGTATGAGTATGCCTATAAGACATAAATAAAAACTGCAGCCACAGGAGTAGCGTCGTTGATCCTGTCCATACCGGTGTTGTAGGGCTAAGATTTTAAAGAAGGGTCAAGGTTAGATTACCTCAATTCTCAAAGGCGATAGTGGGTTTTTGGATTTTAGCCCAGAGCCAACTTTGAAAAAATATTTCATCCAGCGTGTAACAGACAAATACTTGTTTTTGTAAATAAATTATATATTTTTTCGTATTTTGAGTTTATGAGAAGGTGCACGCCTTCAGAGATTTTCGACAGTAAGAGTTTTACGGCACAATTTTAACAAGTGTATTTATAAACTATAAATAGTGACTCAATGAGTTCAAATAATTACACTTCATGAGTTATAAGGGGTCAAATTTGCTATTTTATGCTCTTTTTTTGTACCATTGTTAAGGTAAAATATCTAAGGTATGGGGCTGAATAAGATAGTAGATTTTACCCCTTATAACTCGTGAACTGTTGTCTGATCCACACTCTCACCGAGACGACTCGGACGAGGCTGTACGAGCCGAGTGAGGTCGAGAGATACTCTCTACACTCTCACCCCTCGCCCTCAGTCACCCGTCGTGCAGTCGTTGTTTTAATGAATATGATGGAGGATGTCGAACTTGCTATATAACACCAACTTATGCGAACCCACGCATCATTCAATTTCTTCTTATCTTTGTGGTCCATATGTTTCGGTTCCAACAAAATGGGCTCGCCTTGGTATAATTCCAAGAATTGGATTGTTGTATCATTTGTCCAGTCAATCATGTTTTGATGGAATTTACTAAGCAAAAATTGAAATAAAACAGAATTAAATTTATTAAAAATTAAATGAATTAAATATGATGACTTGCCAAGTGTCAACATTCTAATCGCGCATTGGCTGGACGAGAGTGTGGCGGTGCACTCGGGCTTCCTCGGGTCGTCTCGGCGAGAGTGTGGCGGTGCACTCGGGCTTCCTCGGGTCGTCTCGGTGAGGGTGTGGCGGTGCACTCGGGCTTCCTCGGGTCGTCTCGGCGAGGGTGTGGCGGTGCACTCGGGCTTCCTCGGGTCGTCTCGGCGAGGGTGTGGCGGTGCACTCGGGCTGCCTCGGGTCGTCTCGACGAGAGTGTGGCGGTGCACTCGGGCTGCCTCGGGTCGTCTCGGCGAGAGTGTGGTGGTGCACTCGGGCTGCCTCGGATCGTCTCGGCGAGAGTCGGGATGAGGCATAATTATTTGAAATCATTGATTCACTTTGTATAGTTTATAATTTTGCACTTATTAAAATTTTGCAATAAAATTTTAACTGTTGAATGACCTTAGTGTCCTTTATAGTGCATTCATTTTATGAAAACTAGGTTAAAAAACCTTACAAGCAAAGGACTTGGTATATTTATAGTATTAGGTCATCCGACTAACATATTAAAAGTCCCCGGAAAATAAAGTTGTGCAACGGCCGCCATTTTGGAAAATGGTGGCTGAAAACTCATTTTCCAAACTTATCTTTGAAACCATCAATGCTATCAAATAATGTTTCAAACAAATAATGCCAGACATAACATAGTTTACATTTTATGTTCTGAGCATTCTTTTTATATAACTTACCATTAAGCCAGAATATTAAGTTTTCACTTTTAAAAATTATGTCATAGCCATGCGCGCCCTTCTTTATCCACCAGAATATCATAAATGAGAGCTCCGACGTAAAAAAAAAATGGGTGTGTGGCTGTGTCATGGACACGGCCGTGTGTTGTACGTGAATACGTTTAAACTTAAACGAACATCGTAGCTTCTCCGAGTTAAAAGATATACTAATTGCAAATCTCGATACGCAGCAAAATAACCTCAAAATGGCGGCGCTTCCCCCTCCACCGCACGCGATGCGTCACTGTTCTCGCTTATCGTAATGAATTCTTTGATCCTTTAGCTATCCAGTGGTATAATTTAATTTTGGATGTAGAGGAAAGATTCGAAACTACAACACCAAATTGTATCCCCCGATTTTGTTATCATTAGGTTTTTTGGATTGCCCGCGTATGGTAGCAAATTTAAAGACGTATTCACGTCAAAAAATGAAGAGAACAAAATACCTTAACATTTTAAGCAATACTCACTAGTTTTTACTCAGCAATTACAGACAATTAGAGATACAAATAAAATAATTATATAAAATAACCAACTACTAAGTTGTAGATGTATTAAGTGAAACTACAAGTCAAAAATGTGATTAGGATTTACTTCAGGCGAAAAACATATTGTCAGATTAAATATTTGACATAAAATTAATAAGGCATCATCAACTGGACTATATACAGGTTGGTGAAAGTCTAAAATATAGTTTACACGTTAAAAAAGTTACAAAAACTTACATATATACAATAAAGAGTGGACAAAACAATGTTATATATTCAGATAGTTATAAAGTAAAAAGTATAAAATTTAAATTTAAAGAAATGAAACTGCCAAATGAAATTGAATGAAGTAATTAAGAGTTGCTATTCCAAAGACTTTGAGTAATCCAATATCATATGTACAAAAGTAGGTTTTAAGTTTAAATATGTTATAAAGTATAAAGTATGGAATTTTGAATTTAGAATTTACGAATTTTAATGACGTAACTAAGAGATGTGGAATAATCTAAGTCTTACCTGTTCCCTTGTCCCATTACTCCTTTATGATATCTAGCACTGGAAAGTTGCTGGAGTAAATGTTTCGGTACTTATGGTACACTACTCATGGAAACTGCACACGAAATTATCGCAGCGAAGTTCTATTTGTACCATTTGTTTCTGATCCATTTGTGCTCATATGTGCCTGAACATTAATATTTATGCTTTATAATTATGTATTTTAGATAACATCTAATGGAGTAGGTTGAAGGCAACCCGCCACATCTTGAGAAACACCACATAATGATCGTGGTCTAATTTGACAGCACAAATGTTGATGTTTGTGTAGACACGAGCACAAACGATAGAATAATATTGTGTCGGTCCAAGTTGAGTTACGCTGGTCAGGCTGTAGCTTTTGTCAATGAGGGGTGTGTCGTCCAACAAAGATTACAGCCTTGTTTGAACAGGAGAGAATGATTACAGACTATCTTATCAGCATGATATGAGGACAATCAGTTGCAGTTCCAAAACGAGGCGGACCGACCCAATTATTGTTTTGTTTGATCCTTTTTGACTACATGCAATACAAATTCAGACTAGGCAACGACACGTATCAATGGCCACTTGGTCTAAGGCGCTATTCTCGCAATAGACTAGACTGCAGAAGACAGGGAGATTGGGGTTCGATCCCAGTCAAGTGTAGTGGGGGAGGAGGTATGTTCCTAAATGGTTTTTCCACTCTTCCTCTCCGCAAATGTGGATACACTTCCTTAATTCTATCTTCCTAATCTATAACACATTAGTGTAGTGTATACGCTGAAAGGGTAGTAAAATGCGGTGTAGGAAGGAAGGGGGAAGGGGGCTGACTGAGTCTCCACTAGCGGGGAAGGAAGGGGAAGGAGGCTGACTGAGTCTCCACTAGCGGGGAAGGAAGGGGGGAGGGGGCTGACTGAGTCTCCACTAGCGGGGAAGGAAGGGGAAGGAGGCTGACTGAGTCTCCACTAGCGGGCTGACTGAGTCTCCACTAGCGGGGAAGGAAGGGGAAGGGGGCTGACTGAGTCTCCACTAGCGGGCTGACTGAGTCTCCACTAGCGGGGAAGGAAGGGGAAGGGGGCTGACTGAGTCTCCACTAGCGGCGAAGGAAGGGGGAAGGGGGCTGACTGAGTCTCCACTAGTGGGGAAGGAAGGGGAAGGAGGCTGACTGAGTCTCCACTAGCGGGGAAGGAAGGGGGAGGGGGCTGACTGAGTCTCCACTAGCGGGCTGACTGAGTCTCCACTAGCGGGGAAGGAAGGGGAAGGGGGCTGACTGAGTCTCCACTAGCGGCGAAGGAAGGGGGAAGGGGGCTGACTGAGTCTCCACTAGTGGGGAAGGAAGGGGAAGGAGGCTGACTGAGTCTCCACTAGCGGGGAAGGAAGGGGGAGGGGGCTGACTGAGTCTCCACTAGCGGCGAAGGAAGGGGGAAGGGGGCTGACTGAGTCTCCACTAGCGGGGAAGGAAGGAAGGGGAAGGGGGCTGACCGAGTCTCACTAATTCTCAGTCTAAGACAAACTTCCAACGAGAGAGGACACAATTCCTCCCTGATCAAGTTCAAAAGGGACCAACGCCCGCAAATAAAACACAACAATGTTCTTTCAGGGATTCGATCCAAAATATCAAACGGGGCAAAATGATCAGGAATACAACATAGGGTCAGTGACCCCAGATTAAAAATGATCAGGAATACAACATAGGGTCAGTGACCCCAGATTCAAAATGACCAGGAATACAACATAGGGTCAGTGACCTCAGATTCAAAATGATCAGGATTGCAACATAGGGTTGATGACCTCACCAGCGAGCTAAGCTCTTTTTCACTAACGGTGCAGGGTGGGACTTAAGCACTTAAGGTATTTATAGTGTACAGACGCAACGGGGTACCTGTTAGTAGAATTTATGGGACGTGTGCCCGCATTTGCGTGGGGATTGGGTAGAAAACCATTTAGGGAAAACCACCCTCAGTATACCCGACCAGAATTCGAAACCCGATTTCCCCATCATCGGCAGTTTAGTTTATTGTGAGAGTGATGCCTTAGACCATGTGGCCATCGAATCTGGTACATATTGTTTTAATGTACTTTTTTAAATGATGAAACCTAGGTTTTAAATTTATGAAGTAAGCATAAGGATTCATACTGTCATTTTTCGAGACAGCAGCTATGTTCTCATGCCAGGTAATGTTTTCAAAAACAGAGATTGTTTTGCCAATTAGCATAACATAAGAGTAATGGCAAAACTAGTAACTTGGGTGAAGCACCTTTCACCTTTTGGCATATAATAGCGAGTTTTTAGACCTTTCCAGGTGAGGGGAGCCGGGGAAGGACGCCAGTTATTAAGGGGCTACTTCGCAGTGCTTTACATACTCAGCTACAGATGTACAGTAACCTGTGAGGAGAATATCCTACAGCTTGAGACCCTGTTCAGTACGGAGGAAGACGCCCTAAACCATCTTGAAAGTTTGAGTTAGACAACAACCACGCAGCGCCGAGCGGCCGTGTGTTCGAGACCAGTCAGGGTTATGACACCGAAGATAGGTCAGGGTGCAGAGTAGAATATATAGATAGAACGAAGACCTTTCACTAAACTCTTTCAACCTGTTCTAAAACCTGCATAACATGTATGCACTCGTAGAGTAATTAATCTAATTCAATAAACAAGATCAAACTGAACCCCACAGTTATTTACCGCTGCCTACCCATCCCACTAAGCCATTCTGACAAGTAGGCCCACGGGTTGGGGGGAGTAGTGACAGTACAATATCCATAGAGACAGTGGCCAAGAACCATGTACTCTCCGTCTACCCCTTCCTTTGCAAGTTACATTATGGTGCAGCTTATAAGATAGGGCCATACTGTAATAGGTCAAGGTAAGACTGCTAACATTCAGGTTAAACAAAGTGTGCATATAGGCTACGTCTAAAAGGGAATGTGAAAATGTTGATACAAAAGAAAGATAGGCCTGGTGAATACTTATCTTAAGAGTGCATAATCAAAATAGAGTTTAAAATAAAAGTCAATCTAAGTTTTATAACAGAACTTTAATGGAAATTAACTTATTTTAATTATATTTCAGTGATTATTACATTTCTTTTGTTGAGCCTTCTTGAGGAAGCAAAATATTAGAAAAATAATGTTTTAGAAGTCTTAAGTTCACACTGAAAACTAGTTGGCTTATTTTGGTTTGTTCCATTATGGGGTGTAGCCTATAAGATAGGCTGAAAATGTAATCAAAGTAAGATGGCTATCTTTCAGGCTAAACAAAGTGAACCCATCGGGTCAAATAAAATAAAGTTATGTGATAGTAAATTTGTTCAGGCTCTTCATTGATTTGGTTTGGCGTGTATTCTGCCGTTTGATAAAACAGGTTTTTCTAAAACAAGAATTCCATCCAGGAACCGGTACACCCGTCTAAAAGCGCTTCTTTTTATTTCCTTTCAGCGTGGTTGGAGGGGCAGAATTCAGTTGAACAGCTTTCGGAAAGTTATTTACAATATTGTTTTTCCAGATTCGAAATGGTTAGAAAATAGGCGTGGACCTTGCTGACACTAAAGGCTGATTCACACAGACAGAGCTGTACAAAGTAAATCTTGTTTCACTCACACAGAGCTGTACATTGACTGTACGCCCAGAATAGTGTGGAATTCTCGTATTTTTCTTATCTAAGAAATGATAGAGCCCACATGAAATAGTAAAATATTATCTTATTGTTCCATGTTGGCAACTACTGATGGCCGAACAATCTTAGAGGGGTAAAAGCACAGTTTTATATGTGTAAAACCATCTTTTTATGACGTCGTCTGTTTTGAACTTAATTTGCGCGTACAATGGCATTTTAAAACCGTTGACCCAAGAAATAAGTTGATTGAAAAAACTTAAAACCATTGTTTTCAAATAAAACGTTGGCGTTATCATCGCTAATATATTTTCAACACAATTTAAAGAAGTAAACAAAACATATTCCATTCTAAGAGAGATTGTCCTCTACCCGGGAATAAATGACATTGAAGGCCTTCGTGGAGCCACCGTTTTCTGGTACGGCTGAGGATGACATTATTGACCGAGCGGAGCGAAGGTTTTATCTCGACCGTTTGGTATTCTCTCTCTATATATATATTTATTCCACGATTACTGCCAAATACGTGGACCAATTTTAATTAAATTTGGCAAGGGCATTCTTTGAGCCTTGGCCAATTGACGTATGCAATTGATTTAGTTTTTTTGGGGGAATATATTTTACGAGACTGACGTCTTAAACCACATTCGTACTGGTTATTTTCTCATAATATAAGGTACTATTGAATATAGTTTGGATTGGTTTTCGGTCTAACTTGATAACCAAGGAAAAACATCAACAAGAAAAAGTATAGGAGATATTTCAACACAAAAGCTAAAGTTCAATCTTAAGACTAGTAACGACAAGATCATTCTTATTATGATGTCCTTAGTATTTTTTGAATGGAGGTAGTGAAGTCTACTGTTCACAAAACTACTAGCTCAGGGGTTGGCAATCTTAGTTTCCCCATTTTACTTTTAATTATTTTGTTGCTATACATCTGGTATTTATTCCTTAGATTCAATATTTCCCCCAAAATTTATGTCCCTGCCTTTATAGAAAGTAAATAAAATATCCACTCCGTTTATCCTGAGATACCTTGACTGACTACACTATGGCCCTATCTTATATGTTGTACCATAGTGGAATAGTGCAAGGTAAGCTTGCCTTTTCGTGACAATGTACTTTTCTTACGCGCTCGACTGAAAATTGTTGCGAGATCGACCTATTGCCGACCCCTGCACTGGCTTATATCGGTTCAGGAAACTGTTTCAGCTCCGTCAATCAGCGCTCACAGACAAATAGTACCATTGAATCCACATCTATTATCTCTGACCTTATAAAACTCATTAAAGGAAAGGAGTGCTTCCATCACAGAGATGTACAATACAAATATAAAACCAAAACAACTTGTTATAAAATTGGCTCGTCACATAAAGACAGGTTCTGGACGTGATCAAACTCGATGACAAGACATTTCGTATTTACTTTCTCTTGACACCTCGGAGAGAGAAGTATTGTGACTGTTAACAAAAAACTAACTCTAGATTTTGATAGATGTTGACGTTTCATGCCTTCCTGAAACAGAAAAAGTTGTTTTCGTGAAGCCTTCTGTGTGTCTGTATCTCGACCTAGAACCTAAACCATTTTACCGATCGTGCTAAAACTTGGTATCTAGGTGTTTTATAAGGCCTCCCAGAGGGGGTTTTTGGAATTGGATATCCAACCCTAAAATTAAGGGTAGTTTACTGAACAGCTTTACGATAAAAAAAATCTATATTTGGAAATCCGCTTAAACGATTTTGATTAAAAATTTTATCTAGGCACTGTTTAGCATTACAAACAAAATGACAGCTCTCATTTTCCTAATAAATTACTTTGAGGGTATTTTACATACCCGACCGGGATTCGAACTACGATCTCCTTGTCATCGTCAGTCTAGTCTAACACGAGAGTGACACCTTAGACCATGGTGCCACCGATTCAGGTAAAGCTGTAGTACTATAAAATGTAAAAATATTTTATTTGCAATATATTTGTATAAAACAACCAGTTTTTTAGCCCTAAGCAAATATAAATGTTTTTGTTCAGGTCTTTGAAATGTGAAATTGGGTGTTATTCTCTTTGTTGGTCAGGGATGTTCCTATTTTTTCAATGTTTCTGTAACAGTGTGTATTATTTCATGTGTAGTATTTTGTTGAGTGTTTCTGCAACAATGTATAGTATTTAGTTTCACACATTAACGAGTAAAATGTTTCTATTTTAAGATGATAGAGAGAGAAAGTCTGTGCGGTGCATCTTGCCATTTATTTCTTTTTCTATAATTTGTTAAAGTTTATTTAACGAAGTGAATACAAATCGCACGTATCGCCAAGATTTCTTTGCACTTTGATTTCACATTCAAGATAAATACATAATTATTGATGCGATGAAAACCAACGCTTAAAGTTCTACGTTGAATAGTTAGTTATTTTCAACGCTTTCCCAGTTTTCACATTTAAAATTCTTAGAAAATAATTTGTGTAGATTTTGAATATTTATTTCAGGATCTCGGCAATAGTTTAAATTTTATTTATCTTGACGGTAATGCCTGTTTGGTGTGGATTTTGGATTAAAATGCTCAAACAGATCATTTCAATCGTAATTCTAAGATAGTAAATAAGTTGAATAATGTTCTAATAAATCAGATATATCAACTTTGAAATATAGCATATGAATGTTATCTCAAATACGAGGGTTGTTGACTTTTCTATGGTGTAGATATAAAAAAGGTAGATAAGAAAAAATGCATCTACATTCATGTAAAGAAATAATGAAAACACAAGGCTGAGATTTGAACCCCGACTTATCCGCAACCAAGTTCAATATTAATTTAGTACCTTAAATTTAGGCTGTTTGGGTACTTGTGCATGCTATATATCATTTAAAACATTTTTCTTAAGGTTTTGGTACCTTAGCTATTGCTATACTATCATTTATTACAACAACAAACATCTCCACACACACTCTCGTTTGACCTTCAAACCATTATATTATCACCAATAAGATAATCTTTATTGACTTATCTTTCAAAAAGATGTATTTTGTTAAAACACTGCAATAGTGTAAATATTCTTGATGCATCAACTTGATATAAAAATCTACTGTATTGACAAATTAAAAAACATTAATAAGTATAATAATTTACTTATTGCTCACAAAATCAATTACAATCATCCCTTCTGAGTAATCTGTTAGCAAATATATATATATATATATACTCTAAATTAATCTTATCAATTAATATGCACATCATTATGCACTTGTCTGAAATAAAACTATTCATAAGTGTTGGTGTAACCATCCTAGACCAAGTGTGTAGCTTTAGAACATAACCTATTCTATTCCCATTCCGTCAAAGATTTGTTTTTAAATAAAATGTCTCCAAAGGAGGGAATTAACCAAAAAAAGCGAGCAAGAGCAAATATTTGCTCGCGCTTGCCGATGTTTGCTTGTTCTCAGTTTTTCGTCCATACCGGAGCGAATATGTTCTTGTTCTCAGTTGATCCATAGTTTTACAGCGAGCTCTCTAGTTGATTGTGAATTGAATATGGCTTATCTAAATAATAAACTACTTTGTACGCGTACTTAATATGTATTCTGTGTTTGCGTTAGTTTATTTTTTATCTTTTAAATAGAGTAAACTCTTGAATGCAAACCATTTTTTGTGTTTAAATTTCTTCCGTGCCCATTCTTGAAGTAATTTTGAGCTTCTGTCGTTCCCTTCTAAATGAAGCATAATATAGTGATTGAATCTTATTTTAAATTTCTGAGCTTTCAGTCTCCAACATATCGGCTAACTCTGTCCACTTTATTATTCTCATTAGTACGGAATAGCAGAGTTCCACAAGATCTCCCGATCTCTACAGCCATCTATTATGTTTAAAACTGTCTCGTTTGATTGTTCCATTAAGAAAATAAGTGAATAAATCAGATGAATAACTATATTTGTCAGTAGGTACATACAAGTAAATTAATAATTGATCATTTAAAAATAAAAATCTGAACTGCACTGCGCCACAAGTATTTCAACCATACAATAATTACCGTAAACACTAAAAGACCACGAACAAGTCTGTTCTTTGATGTACCGCCGCCACCTCCTCGATATTTTTTGAACACGAGGGAGCGAATGTTTGTACACACCAGACCATTATTGAGTGAGAATGCCCGCTTGCTCTTCTTTGCTCTTGCTTGCTCTTCTTTGCTCTTGCTTGCTCTTCTTTGCTCTTGCTTGCTCTTCTTTGCTCTTGCTTGCTCTTCTTTGCTCTTGCTTGCTCTACTTTGCTCCTCTTTGCTCTTGCTCGCTCTTTTGGTGAATACCCACTTCAACTCTGATGAAGGAGTATGAAGGAACTCTATATTTTTGACATTTAATAATTAATCGGCCCTTTAAAACACCTATTGTCTAGAAGGTGGCTCACAAACTGTTGAACACATGATATGATGGCTCAAGAATCAACAACCTCTGGAAAGTTGATATCAATCTCAGGCAACAAACTTGAGTCTTCATTTAACTTAGTAATTAACAAATGATACTCGATTTTTTAACAAGTTCAGATCGAAGACATGAAAGGTTTCATTTGTGCTTTGTTTGTTAAGAAGTTCTTTTTTTAACGTTACCCGCTTCAATGGTCTAAACTCTTAAGGCGTCACTCGCGTTAGAATGGCGTGCTGATTGACGGGGAGATCTGAGTTCGAATCCCGGTCGGGCCTAATGAGGGTGGGTTTTCCTAAATGGTGTCCCCACTCTTCTTACACGTAAATGCGGGTACGCGACCTCTTACATTTTTGCTTCCTCAACCCCACCCTATTAGAGTAACTATCATAATCTGAACAGATAGGAAGACGCGATGCTAAAACAGTTTTTTTTTTAGTATTTGTGAGGTTTTTGTAACACTCACGTCCCTGGGAAAATATCACATGTGTTCATATGTAACAAGTTTGACTGCGACTGTAAGTAACATACTAAGATAGTTAGTGATATCTTCCAACCCCGTCACTGATAGCCTTTCACTGTCACAATCACGATGAGCGATTTCATTTCACTGATTAGTAGAAGTTGAATCCTCAGGGTCAGAATGATCTGTCACACAAATTGTGAAATATTGTTCGTTTGAAAGGAATAATCCTAGTTGTTTTAAATAAATCTGAGATGTGTAATCAGCAGTGATTGTTGCTGTGAGTGCCAGGATTAGCTCCCAGTTAGACATCAGCGACTGTTTCCTGAACTGCTGATAAATTATAACATTGCATCAAGGGCGTACCCTATTTATTTTGGGTGGAGGGGGGGGGGGGGTTTCCTGCGGTGGATCGTGAGTGATAAAGTGCCCCAATAGGAGACTTCAAAATATATTTTATTAGCATTGCATTAAGAATTTTAGGTTGAATAATGACGCCTATCAGTTTATTACAGGAAGTTACAGCACATGCTCTCGCTATGTTTTACATACATGCAAGTAATGTACAGGGGTTTATCAACCTTAATACGGCACTTATCGTAACTTTCCCTCTTCCTCGTATGACTGCCATAGATGTTTTGGGGATGTTATGGCCCACAATCTCATGGCTTCTTTGACATACCTTCATAAGCAAGATGATGCAGCATTCTAGCTGTGGCTTGCAATGTCACTTATTATTGTCAGGCTGTCGTATAGTAACATGATTCACAGCTGCAATATCCAACATATTTTAAAATATGGTCATTAGTCGACGTTTTGTCTGTATTCACGCGATAAACCTCGCAGATTACGAGATGGTTTCATAAAGTTCGTAACATACCCAGAATGTTATCCATTGTGACGTTTCTTCCGCTATTTGGAATCAAATATCAGGCAAGTCAACAATTATTGTCAAGCAAATCTTCCTTTAAATTGACTGTCCAGGTTCGTTTTCAGGAGTTCTTGAGTCAATAATAATATAATATAATAATTATATTATTATAGTTTTATAATAATATTATTATATTATTATATAATATAATAATATAATAATATTATTATATTATTATATAATATAATAATATTATTATATTATTATATAATAATATTATAATAATATAATAATATAATTATAATATTATTATATTATTATATAATAATATTATAATATTATACTAATATTATAATAATATAATAATATTATTATTATATTATTATAATAATATTATTATAATATATTATTATTACTATTATTATTATTATTATTATTATTATTATTATTATTATCATCACCGCGTCTTACTACCCGTTCGAGTTATACGCACTTACGCTAATATGTAATGGTAGGGTGATTGTGAGATGAAATGGAGGACCTGCAGTTTAACGGGGATCCGAACCACGGTAGAGGCCTGGCATTCCTCACATTCACAAGTTGTGATTAATACACATCTTGTCAGAGGTGAAGGAAGAGTTTGGCAATCAGATAAATCTGCGCCTGGACCGAGGATTGAACCCCGGACCCTCGGCACAGAAGTCTGACACCCTACCCCTAGACCGTCAGGTCACCCTTTTGAGTCTCTCGATTACGTTTGAATGCTGGAATGAGAAAATATCTTAGTCCTAACTTTCCTGGTTTTTTCTGTATGTGATTGTAACGATACTGTTTTGGACCCTCTTATTTATCTGAAAATCACGGATCAAGTATAATTTGTATCTTTTAAACTAAACAACTGTATGTAATTTTTCATTGTAATACTTTATCCATGGATGACTAGGCAAAATTGAACGATTTAATTTTAGTTCAAGATTTTACATCAAAATTATATCTTTATTATTAATATTATTTTAATTGATTATAATTTATTTCAATATGTTTTAAGTCCATAAGATATTTTCAGAAGTTAATTCAAATATATTACGATTTAAATCTTTCTTTGTTTAAAAACTTGTTTCGTTCAATGAAACATTAAGGGTGCTACATGGGATAGCGCTGAGAAGCGTTGTAGATGTTTATAAATCACGTATTATTTATTAAGTGTTTTGATATCTTTTAATATCGTTTTCACCAAAATGTAGGTGAAAGTTGTGAACAATTAAAAAGTTTAAATTTCAAGTCTAAATTGTTTAAAAAAAAGTATAATCTTATAACTTATATACAATCCTATAAAACAATTGTACATAATCAAAAAATGACTATTTGATAGAGGAAGGCTAGATTTAGGTTTATGCCCTGTATCATTTTGCTTTAATCTCTTTCTTTTACATCTATTACTTTTTCCCAACTGTGGCCTGGGTCAGTTTTTTATTCAAGCCAAATATTTTCCACTACCGGCTTGCTAGGCCTGTCGTAGCTTCATATGCCTTATAATCTAACTTAAGACTAGGACAAGCACAACATCCAGTCCCTGGACGTTACCTAATTTATCAATTTTAAAGGTTTAACCTATATTTTCATTAATAATACATTTTAGGCCATACCGGGAATTGAACCTGAAACCCTTAACTCCAGACAGACTCGCTACTGACTGAGTTAAGGTTTCGATTCTGACACACTATTAAGGCATCAATGCAATGACTGTCCCATTCAAAATGTTAACTTATTTACATCATGAGAATCACCGACAACAACAACAGCACGTGACACTATACAACTAGTTGTTCCTCCAAATTGAAGATCATTGTTTCTAGCGCCACCTGTGAGACCCCTACTGTAACCAGTTAAATGCCGCTGCTATCACTCTAGACAGACGATAAGGCCCTTTTCTAAACTACTAAATCTATTACAAATATAATCTTAATTACTATCCAGGCACTGCTCTTTTATTTTCGGCAATATCGCAAGTTAAAAACCCGGACAGTTTCTCATAGAAAACAAAACAAATCCTCCTAGACATTTAACGTCCCATAAAAAAGGACATGTCGGGGGTGAGAGGACGTATAGTAAACCTGCCAATACAGTATGTTTTGTGACTTGTACTTCAGAATTGAATATTCAACAACTCTAAAATAATGATGTTACTTTGAAACATTTATATGTGTATATATATATATATATATATATATATATATAAAGAAGTAGCACGAAGACATGAATATTTGTACAATAATTTTATAGCGATTTTTTTATTATAAATATGATATTAGTGAAATTAATGAAACAATAAAGTGAGCCTCCTTAATCATCTGTTTGTGAAATGTATTGGTAAATAAAAAATTAAAAAAGAGAGATTTCCTTTCTTTACATACAAATAAAATGGTTTAATTTATCAAAAAATAAAACCTGAGTGAACTGTTTGAAGCAATATGTTTTGATATATTAGTTCATATTTTGATGAACTGACTGTGGAAATGATAAGCGCTGCTGGTGAAGTAGGTATACAATGATATGCAGGATGTTGAGAGTGGTTTGAAAGGAGAACCAGGTACCGGAAGACCGGGAAAAGGGAGTTATAATACCTGTATTCAAGAAAGGAGACAGGAAGAGGTGTTAAAATTATAGGGAGATTACGCTGATGTGCCACTGTACAAAAAATATGAGGAGATACTGGAAAAGAGAATAAGAGAAATAATGAAAGGAAGATGGAGAGAGGAACAGCATGGATTTAGGTAACAGGTGTACAATATACTTAATATTTACCATACGACAGCTGATGGAAAGAAGGTATAAATATGGGAAAGACTTGGTAATGGTATTTATGGATGTGGCATATGATAACATGGATAGAAATTAAGTTTGGAAAGCGATGGAGGAGGCCGAAGTGGAAAGATGAGTTGTAATGAGAGTGAAAAGCATGTATGAGGGTAACAGGAGTTATGTTAAGACGGAGTGGTTACAAATAAAAAATGGAGTGAAGCAGGGGAGTGCCCTTTCACCATTACTATTTGTAATGGTATTGGAAATGGTCATGAACAAAGTGGCAAGAAAACTCGCAGAGGAAAGAATGAAAGCCCTGATGTTTGCTGATGCCCTGATGGTATGGAGGTAGAAGGAAGAGGAATTACAGGAACTACAAGAATGGAATGAGAAAGTAAAACAGTGTGGAGGGAAATTTATCATGGCAAAGTGTGAAGTGATGGTAATGACAAGGAAGAGGGTAAGGCCTAATATAACTATAAGGTTGGATTGAGTAGAGCTGAGAAAAGTATAGAATGTAAAATATCTTTGAAAGGTGGAAGTAGAGAGGATTTAATGAGAAGAAAACAGCAGGGAGAGTTGTTCTAAAGGTATCTAAGAAAGACTAGGAAAGTGGAGGCCATGGGAATGAAGTTTGTGAGGAGCATGTTAGCTGTCACGAGGAGAAATAAGATTAAGAATGAAGTTATCTGGAAAAGAGTGGGGGTACAGGGATTATATGCGATAGTAGAGGAAGCAAGACTTAGATGGTATGGCTATGGTATGAGGATAGAAAAAGAGAGGATGCCAAAGAAAATGTTGTCAGTGAAGTATGTAGGAAAAAAGACCGCAAGGGAGACCAAGAAATAGATGGGAGGAGCAGTTAACCGAAAGTGTTCTCGTGAGAGAAGAATTGAAGAAATTATACTGCGATTTAAACTGCTTTAGGATCCGCGTGGTGGGTAGGCTGGGGAACATAGCTGCCACATAGCGGGAGTTTGCGCGTAACCACTATGCAAGCCTACTCAGTGACTGTCAAGAAATATGGCAACGTGCATCGGTTGCTATGACAACTACTCTTCGCGGATTGGTCGAGCATGTGACGAGCCTCCACTCCACACTCCGGCTGCGTTTACATCAATCATAAAGCAGTTCAAAACGCATTATAAAGAAGGAAGATTGGTGGAAGGATAGAGGAAGATGGAGGCATTTTATTAAACTAACCCGGCCATAGGCTGAGAACAGTTGATGATGATGATGGTTATGAGCTCATATTTGGCAGAGATGTGAGTGTTCAGCCTATTAAAACTATTGGTTTTAGTTATTAATTATCACTTATCTAGCACAAAACAAGATACATTTCGAGAGTTGATAGGAATAATTGAAAAAAATCTACAGGCTAGTCTAAAAATAAAAGAAAACACAAAAAGCCCACGAGGTGAAATGCATACATCATGTGTAGTGACGTCATCAGAGATATGGCGTCACTAACCTAAACACAGAACAAAAGTACGCGTGTTTGTTAATTAAGGCTTAAGAGAATGTTTATTTACTATACCCAACACAAACAATAGAGGTTTTAGAAAACTAACACTTTGTTTTTTATAAAAAGTGTTATTTTTTCTAAAACCTTTCATTGTACCTCTGTTGTATCATTTAAAATCTAAAACTTGGTTTTATTTGATCTGTAATGTGGAGTCATGAAAGAATAGAGCTGTACAAATAGTTGTTTTGGCACAATAGAGCAACTATGTTATGTACATTTCGTTCACCCTGCAAGGTAGTCTTACCTTGACTATTTGACTATGTCCCTATCTTATAACCAATCACCAATCGCCACCTGTGACGAAGTGGCAATAAAAGTGTGGCGAATTTGAGTTTGCCAGTTCTCACGGCATAATAAACTTTTTCCAGACGGCGAGGGCTGGCTGTACCTTAATATTTCCTGCATATCATCGGAAGCATTCAAATCTCTGAATGAATCAATGAGGCCCCACTGCCATCATACACACCCCTCCACACCCCTTCCCAACATTTCGTTTAATCTCTGCCTTCAGTCAAAGGGCCCGTCAAATTTCGCATTAAATTGTCTTACATTTTCAGTATGAGCAGTTTTCATCATTTGCGTCTGTAGCACGTGCAACCGAGAGGTAAAAGTGTAGCCTACATGCTTGATGTGTATAACCCGAACGGGTAGTAATCCGCGCTGCTAATAATAATAATAATAATAATAATAATAATAATAATAATAATAATAATAATAATAATAATAATAATAATATATAATATAATATAATAATAATAATAATAATAATAATTATTATTATTATTATTATTATTATTATTATTATTATTATTATTATTAATTATTATTATTATTATTATTATTATTATTATTATTTGAGGTATTTAACGTTTACTTTTTGAACCGACTGATTATATCAGCACACAAGAATGTCTATGAGCGAGAGTGAAAGGGCCTACCAATTTTGCCTGGGAAAGGTATTTCCACATATCATCCAGGGTTCTTTTACATGCCACAATAGATATGGGACTGACGGCATTACTTCCCCTACGAAAGAAGTTGTCGCTCAAGAAAAATTCGTCAACCCCGGCTGGGTTTGAACCCACGAACATCGGGTCTTGAGGCGAACACCTTATCCCAAGAAGACCGAGGTCGTCATCTCTTTAATAAACTTGTTCAAACAGTGTGTGTTGTTTTAAATGTTCGATTGAGCAACCTAATTGCTCGATTTTTACATGGTGTGGTGAATATCACTTCTCATCCGCAACATCTGTGGCTACATTTTAAAATATGCTGCCCTTCTCTGAGCTACACCATGGAGGAACCAGGCAAGGTAGACTCAATTTTAAGGTAAACTTAAAGTGCCTTAATATGTCCTCTTATGCTAAAGTATGGTTGGTCATAACTATTTCTACTTAGCACCGCGTCTTACTACCCGTTCGGGTTATACGCTTAAGTACTAATTACGCTAATGAGTTAGCAATTGGGAAGGTTGAATATAGAGGGAATGAACCCGCATTTTCGTGGAGGGATGGTGGAAAACCATTTGGAAAAACTACCCCCAGTTCACCCGAGCGAGATTTGAACCTAGATCTCCCCGTCCTCGGCAGTCTAGCTCAACACGAAACTAGTGCGTTAGCTAGCTACGACACCGAGGCTGGTCATAACCTTTACCCCCTAAATCCAAGTCATAAAGAATATTACGCCTAACTAGGCGTATAATAACCAACAATAACTTAAAATAGAGCTATGGTTCCAAATGCTTCTATTCGACGACATTTCATTTTTAATATTAAAAATTTAAGACTGTTTAAAACATTTTAGTAAAAAAAAAAAAGAATATTGGAACTTAAGATCAAATATATCTGGTTGGTTCTGTTTCAAACCACGGTTTGACAAAAACGTTTACTAGAATAAATAGTTGATGTAGTTGACTTTACTAATTTGTTGGACAATATCCATTCATTATGACTAACAAATGTTGAACATGGGGTGCATTTTATACCTGATTAACCGTGTCATTAAGAGCGCTCAAGCGGCTTCGTTTGGAAATTAAAATTCAAATTCAAAATCTTACTTTATTTTATGTGATATGCTGCGTATATTCTAGGCATGATATGTCGGATAAAAACTCTTAGAAGGTTGGTAAACAGTGAAAATAATATTGGTCCCATGATAGACCCTTGCGAAACGCTTTTTTCTGCAAGGCTCCATGCAGAAACAGTCACTATCATCTACAACGAAGTGAAAAAACAATCAAATATAAAATCTACGCTGCTAAAGACCCTACTAAAATCCAGAAGTATTAGAAAAGTTAATTCACGGTTGTCCGTAGCAAGACATCTCATCAACAACATGGCACTCCGTTAACCTGAAAGGTAGCAGCAGTCTTACCTTGACTAATTACGCTATGATCATATCATATAAGCTATACCATAGTTGAATAATGCAAGGTAAGCCTGTTACCTTTCAAAGTGAACGGAGTGTGCATGTGTTGTGACGCGGACTAAAGCCTGATTGGTATATAGATAAACATAGGAACCTGACGATTGCCCTAGTACTCCTTTTGACGAGGAGGAAGGAATACTAATATCGATAACATTGTTAGGATGAGACTTTTTGGGTGAGAGTTATACTTTGGCCTACTTCCATTTGTAGTAATACCCTGGTAGTCAGCAATAACGGATAATCCGAAGATAATTTTCGGAAAATGGGGGTTGGAGGGGACAAACTAAGTCGTATACAATATATTGTATTGGTTAACAAACTAAAAGTTAAAAGAGGATCAAAGTAAAAAGAGAATTGTAAGACATAATTGTTAATAAATACTTAACATTATTTTACATTGTGTGTTCCCATAGCTAAACATAATTGCAGTATTGTAAATATAGATAATGTAAATATAAAAATACATGTTATACATAAGTAAAATGAATCTAAATTATATAAAACGCGTTCAATTATAATTAAAAATTAGTGAAAATAAACTCTCCTCGCTGACCCTTCCATATTCTCCCGGTTAATCCGAACACGCTTTGGTCCCAATAAGTTCGGATTAACGAGTTTCTACTCTAGTTGGTGAAATGGTCGTTCCAATTCTAGCATTGCATATTATACCCGCCTCGGTGGCGTAGTTGGCTAGCGCGCCAGTCGTGTTGAGCTAGACTGCCGAGGACGGGGAGATCGAGCTTCGAATCTTGGTCGGGTGAACTGAGGCTGGTTTTTTCCTAAATGGTTTTCCACTCTTCCTCCACGTAAATGCGGGTTCACTTCCTCTATATTCAACCTTCCCAATTCCTAACCCATTAGTGTAATTAGTACTTAAGCTTATAACCCGAACGGGTAGTAAGACGTGGTATTATTATTATTATTAACATTGCATAGGCTCCTAGTTTATTTTTAAAACATTAGGTAAAAGCCTATTTAATTGCCATTATTGCAGGTCTATTATGGGCTATTGAATATTGAATTCGATCACAGGCCCACTTTGTAATGTACCATTTTACATTCGTCCGAGTCGTGTGTTTACGGGTGAGATAATTATTTCCTAAGCGTCTGGTAAATATATTCGGGCTGAAACGAAACTATTATATAGTTTGAAAATATGTTAAGTGGCAATTTAATTTCAGTTCATTTGATGCATGAATACGTCACACTTGCCGCGTCACGCTTAGTTTAACAACACTGTTGACGTCACAGTCTCGATGTGACCAGCTGAACTGATTAAAGGTCGTAGTCCAGGGTTCACATTCTTTATTTATATTTACAATCCTAGTTTCAATGAAGTGTATATATATATATGTGTGTTTGTGTGTGTTTGTGTGTGTCTGTGTGTTTGTGTGTTTGTGTGTGTCTGTGTGTCTGTGTGTCTGTGAAAGGCAGTTTTAAAATTTTTTCTTTAGTTTAATTTATTCTAAAGACGATAACAATCAGCCACATGATCATATGCGATACAATAAAGCGCTACCAAAAATTCCATCTATCTTCTCACACTCAAGTAACGACTACAGCGCTCGGTGGTTGAATGTGTCACTAACATTGAGGTTCCCCTGTCTGTTATAGACGACGTGTCCTAAGTGAAGCTTTCGTAGCTATTTTACGAAGCATGACTCACCTCAGCACTATCATACATGAACGCTAATGTACTAACTAGGAAGAGAGGGAAGAAAATTACTACTTCACCCTGCAAGACTTCTTGTCTGTCTACTGATAGCACTTTGCCTCTTCCTCTGACGAGTTTACACACACACTCTGTTATTAGGGCCTTGAAAAAAATTGACTTGCTTTCTAAAATTACCTTTCACTTGTTTCCTATTCTAGATGGACATTTGCTACCACGAACCTTTTAATCTACATTCTGGCGGGAAGACTCCTACAGGGCATTTTTGTAACCAAACAAATAGCCTAAGTAAGGATAATTATTAAAAATATACGTTTTAAAAAAACTATTTCAAGATAAATATAATGATTTTCTGACACTGTAGGAATATTTTTAGAATTATTTAAGAAGGTATGGTTTTTGTTTTAACGTAATATCTTTAAAAATAGCTGAGTAAAACGTAAATTCACTAACATGGGGAATCCTATCTTGACCAGCCGTGACGTCACAGGTAGGAAACGTCCTTGATACTTTATTATTACAGTCAAAGCCTCGACGAACACATCCTCTTTTCCCCTGCGTTTCAATAATCGGGAAAGATTGTTTACCGTCATTTATAGTGCTAGTGGTCAGTGTAGTTGCTGTCACCAGGTCTACCTGGCCTGGAATATAGGGAGAGGACAGGACAGAGGAAATACACCCAGTCCTGTGCTGTCCCATTACACGCTCACTCTCGGAGAGGAATCTGTTCTTGTCCTCCACGGTAGAGTCTCCTCAGCAGTAAGACAATCAATAAGCTTCAGAATGTATACAGATCTCTCCTACAACAAACTGTGTAGCAAGTTTGTCTTGAGTAGTTCCACTATGGCAGAGCTTATAAGATAGGACTGTAACCTTTCAGGGTAAATGGAGTGTGCATATCTTGGAAGTAGGGTGACCAGACGTCCAACATTTCAACCCTCTGTCTGGGAGTAGGGTGACCAGACGTCCTCCTTTTCAACCCTCTGTCTGGGAGTAGGGAGACCAGACGTCCTTCTTTTCAACCCTGTGTCTGGGAGTAGGGTGACCAGACGTCCTCCTTTTCAACCCTCTGTCTGGGAGTAGGGTGACCAGACGTCCAACATTTCAACCCTCTGTCTGGGAGTAGGGAGACCAGACTTCCTCCTTTTCAACCCTCTGTCTGGGAGTAGGGTGACCAGACGTCCAACATTTCAACCCTCTGTCTGGGAGTAGGGTGACCAGACGTCCAACATTTCAACCCTGTGTCTGGGAGTAGGGGACCAGACGTCCAACATTTCAACCCTCTGTCTGGGAGTAGGGTGACCAGACGTCCAACATTTCAACCCTCTGTCTGGGAGTAGGGTGACCAGACGTCCAACATTTCAACCCTCTGTCTGGGAGTAGGGTGACCAGACGTCCAACATTTCAACCCTCTGTCTGGGAGTAGGGTGACCAGACGTCCTCCTTTTCAACCCTCTGTCTGGGAGTAGGGAGACCAGACGTCCTTCTTTTCAACCCTGTGTCTGGGAGTAGGGTGACCAGACTTCCTCCTTTTCAACCCTCTGTCTGGGAGTAGGGAGACCAGACGTCCTCCTTTTCAACCCTCTGTCTGGGAGTAGGGTGACCAGACGTCCTCCTTTTCAACCCTCTGTCTGGGAGTAGGGTGACCAGACGTCCTCCTTTTCAACCCTCTGTCTGGGAGTAGGGGACCAGACATCCAAATTTCAACCCTCTGTCTGGGAGTAGGGTGACCAGACATCCAACATTTCAACCCTCTGTCTGGGAGTAGGGGACCAGACTTCCTCCTTTTCAACCCTCTGTCTGGGAGTAGGGTGACCAGACGTCCTCCTTTTCAACCCTCTGTCTGGGAGTAGGTGGACCAGACGTCCTTACATTTCAACCCTGTGTCTGGGAGTAGGGTGACCAGACTTCCTCCTTTTCAACCCTCTGTCTGGAAGTAGGGTGACCAGACGTCCAACATTTCAACCCTCTGTCTGGGGTAGGTGACCAGACGTCCTCTTTCAACCCTGGTCTGGGAGTAGGTGACAGACTTCCTCCTTTAACCTGGTCTGGAGTAGTGACCAGACGTCCTTTCACCCTTGTCTGGGATAGGGTGACAACGTCCTCTTTTCAACCCTTGTCTGGAGTAGGGTGACCAACTCCCTTTCAACCTTGTCTGGAGTAGGGTGACCAGACGTCCACTTTCAACCCTCTGTCTGGGAGTAGGACCAGACGTCCTTCTTTTCAACCCGTGTCTGGTAGGTGACCAGACTCCTTTTCAACCTCTGTCTGGGAGTAGGGTGACCAACGTCCCATTCAACCCTCTGTCTGGATAGGGGACCAGACGTCCACTTTCAACCCTGTGTCTGGGAGTAGGGTGACAGACTCCTTTTTCAACCCTCTGTCTGGGAGTAGGGTGACCAGACGTCCACTTTCAACCCTCTGTCTGGGAGTAGGTGACCAACGTCCACATTTCAACCCTCTGTCTGGGAGTAGGGTGACAGACGTCCTCTTTTCAACCCTCTGTCTGGAGTAGGGGACAGACTCCTCTTTTCAACCCTCTGTCTGGAGTAGGTGACCAGACTCCAACATTTCAACCCTCTGTCTGGGAGTAGGGGACCAGACGTCCATATTTCAACCCTCTGTCTGGGAGTAGGGTGACCAGACGTCCTCCTTTTCACCCTCTGTCGGAGTAGGTGACAGACGTCCCTTTCAACCCTTGTCTGGAGTAGGGACCAGACTCACATTTCAACCCTCTGTCTGGAGTAGGTGACCAGACTCCAACATTCAACCTCTGTCTGGAGTAGGGGACCAGACGTCCTCCTTTTCAACCTCTGTCTGGAGTAGGGACCAGACGTCCTCTTTTCAACCCTGTGTCTGGGAGTAGGGTGACCAGACTTCCTTTTCAACCCTCTGTCTGGGAGTAGGTGACCAGACGTCCTTCTTTCAACCCTGTGTCTGGAGTAGGTGACCAGACTTCCTCCTTTTCAACCCTCTGTCTGGGAGTAGGGTGACCAGACGTCCTCTTTTCAACCCTCTGTCTGGGAGTAGTGTGACCAGACGTCCTTCTTTTCACCGTCTGTAGGTACCAGACTCCTCTTCAACCCTGTCTGAGTAGGTGACCAACGTCCAACTTTCAACCCTCGTCTGAAGATGTTGACCAGACCCAGTCCTCCTTTCGGATTACCAACTCCTAACTCAACCCTGTCCTGGAGTAGGTACCAGACTCTAATCCTTTCAACCCCGTGTCTGGGAGTAGGTGACCAGACTCCTCTTCAACCCTCTGTCTGGGAGTAGGGTGACCAGACCCTCCTTTTAACCCTCTGTCTGGAGTAGGGACCTACGCCTCATCAACCCGTAGGATCATACCAACCCCCATCTTTATCCCTCAGAAACCCAGTAACTCCTCTCTACTATCCCGCGCCATCTTTATCCCTCAGCAACTACCAGTAAAACTCCTCTCTACTATCCGGCCATCTTTATCCCTAAGCAACTACCATTTAGACTCCTCTCTACTATCCCGCGCCATCTTTATCCCCAGAAACACCAGTAGACTCCTCTCTACTATCCCGCGCCATCTTTATCCCTCAGAACACCAGTAGATCCTCTCTATCTTCCCGCGCCATCTTTATCCCCAGAAACACCAGTACTCTCCTCTCTACTATCCCGTGCCATCTTATCCCTCAGCAACTACCAGTAGACTCCTCTCTACTACCCCGCCATCTTTATCCCTCAGCACTACCAGTAGACTCCTCTCTACTACCCCGCGCCATCTTTATCCCTCAGCAACTACCAGTAACTCCTCTCTACTTCCCGCACCATCTTTATCCCTCAGAAAACACCAGTAGACTCCTCTCTACTATCCCGCGCCATCTTTATCCCTCAGAAACACCAGTAACTCCTCTCTACTATCCCGCGCCATCTTTATCCCTCAGCAACTACCAGTAGACTCCTCTCTACTATCCCGCGCCATCTTTATCCCTCAGCAACTCCCAGTAGACTCCTCTCTACTATCCCGCCATCTTTATCCCTCAAAACACCAGTAGACTCCTCTCTTTATCCCGTGCCATCTTTATCCCTCAGCAACTACCAGTACCCCTCTCTATTATCCCGCGCCATCTTTATCCCTAAGCAACTACCAGTAGACTCCTCTCTACTACCCGCGCCATCTTTATCCCTCAGCAACTCCAGTAGACTCCTCTCTACTATCCCGCGCCATCTTTATCCCTCAGCAACTACCAGTAGACTCCTCTCTACTACCCCGGGCCATCTTTATCCCTCAGCAACTACCAGCAACTCCTCTCTACTATCCCACGCCATCTTTATCCCTCAGCAACTACCAGTAGACTCCTCTCTACTATCCCGCGCCATCTTTATCCCTAGCAACTACCAGTATCTCCTCTCTATATCCCCGCCATCTTTATCCCTCAGCAACTACCAGTAACTCCTCTCTACTATCCCGCCCATCTTTATCCCTCAGCAACTACCAGTAACTCCTCTCTACTATCCCGCCATCTTAGCCTCAGAAACACCAGTGACCCCTCTCTATATCCCCGCCATCTTTTTCCCTCAGCAACTACCAGTAACTCCTCTCTACTATCCCACGCCATCTTTATCCCTCAGCAACTCCAGCACACCCTCTCTACTATCCCACGCCATCTTTATCCCTCAGCAACTACCAGTAGACTCCTCTCTACTATCCCCGCCATCTTTATCCCTCAGCAACTCCAGTAGACCCTCTCTACTATCCCGCGCCATCTTTATCCCTCAGCACTACCAGCACACCCTCTCTACTATCCCACGCCATCTTTATCCCTCAGCAACTACCAGTAGACTCCTCTCTACTATCCCGCGCCATCTTTATCCCTAGCACTACCAGTAACTCCTCTCTACTATCCCGCGCCATCTTTATCCCTCAGAAACACCAGTAGACTCCTCTCTACTATCCCGCGCCATCTTTATCCCTCAGCAACTCCAGTAGACTCCTCTCTACTATCCCCGCCATCTTTATCCCTCAGAACACCAGTAGACTCCTCTCTACTATCCCCCCATCTTTATCCCTCAGCAACTACCAGTAGACTCCTCTCTACTATCCCGCCATCTTTATCCCTCAGAAACACCAGTAGACTTCTCTCTACTATCCCGTGCCATCTTTATCCCTCAGCAACTACCAGCACACTCCTCTCTACTATCCCACGCCATCTTTATCCCTCAGAAACACCAGTAGACTCCTCTCTATTTATCCCGGCCATCTTTATCCCTCAGCAACTACCAGTAGACTCCTCTCTACTATCCCGCGCCATCTTTATCCCTCAGCAACTACCAGTATCTCCTCTCTACTATCCCGGCCATCTTTATCCCTAGCAACTACCAGTACTCTCCTCTCTATATCCCGCGCCATCTTTATCCCTCAGCAACTACCAGTAGACCTCTCTACTACCCCGCCATCTTTATCCCTCAGCAACTACCAGTAGACTCCTCTCTACTATCCCGCGCCATCTTTATCCCTCAGCAACTACCAGTAGACTCCTCTCTACTACCCGGGCCATCTTTATCCCTCAGCAACTACCAGACACTCCTCTCTACTATCCCACGCCATCTTTATCCCTCAGCAACACCAGTAGACTCCTCTCTATATCCCGCCATCTTTATCCCTCAGCAACTACCAGTAGACTCCTCTCTACTATCCCGCGCATCTTTATCCCTCAGCAACTACCAGTAGACTCCTCTCTACTATCCCGCGCCATCTTTATCCCTCAGCAACTACCAGTAGACTCCTCTCTACTACCCCGGCCATCTTTATCCCTCAGCAACTACCAGTAGACTCCTCTCTACTATCCACGCCATCTTTATCCCTCAGCAACTACCAGTAGACTCCTCTCTACTATCCCGCGCCATCTTTATCCCTCAGCAACTACCAGTAGACTCCTCTCTACTACCCGGGCCATCTTTATCCCTCAGCAACTACCAGTAGACTCCTCTCTACTATCCCGCGCCATCTTTATCCTCAGAAACACCAGTAGACTCCTCTCTACTATCCCGGCCATCTTTATCCCTCAGCAACTACCAGTAGACTCCTCTCTACTATCCCGGCCATCTTTATCCCTCAGCAACTACCAGTACACTCCTCTCTACTATCCCACGCCATCTTTATCCCTCAGAAACACCAGTAGACTCCTCTCTACTATCCCGTGCCATCTTTATCCCTCAGCAACTACCAGTAGACTCCTCTCTACTATCCCGCGCCATCTTTATCCCTCAGCAACTACCAGTAGACTCCTCTCTACTATCCCGCGCCATCTTTATCCCTCAGCAACTACCAGTAGACTCCTCTCTACTACCCGCGCCATCTTTATCCCTCAGAACTACCAGTAGACTCCTCTCTACTATCCACGCCATCTTTATCCCTCAGCAACTACCAGTAGACTCCTCTCTACTATCCCGCCCATCTTTATCCCTCAGCAACTACCAGTAACTCCTCTCTACTATCCCCGCCATCTTTATCCCTCAGCAACTACCAGTAGACTCCTCTCTACTATCCCGCGCCATCTTTATCCCTCAGAACACCAGTAGACTCCTCTCTATATCCCGGCCATCTTTATCCCTCAGCAACTACCAGTACTCTCCTCTCTTATCCCGTGCCATCTTTATCCCTCAGCAACTACCAGTAGACTCCTCTCTATTATCCCGTGCCATCTTTATCCCTCAGCAACTACCAGTACTCTCCTCTCTATTATCCCGCGCCATCTTTATCCCTAAGCAACTACCAGTAGACTCCTCTCTACTACCCGCGCCATCTTTATCCCTCAGCAACTCCCAGTAGACTCCTCTCTACTATCCCGCGCCATCTTTATCCCTCAGCAACTACCAGTAGACTCCTCTCTACTACCCCGGCCATCTTTATCCCTACCTAAGCAACAAACAGCACACTCCTCTCTTATATCCCATCGCCATCTTTATCCCTCAGCAACTACCAGTAGACTCCTCTCTACTATCCCGCGCCATCTTTATCCCTCAGCAACTACCAGTACTCTCCTCTCTACTATCCCGTGCCATCTTTATCCCTTAGCAACTACCAGTACTCTCCTCTCTATTATCCCGCGCCATCTTTATCCCTCAGCAACTACCAGTAGACTCTCTCTACTACCCCGCGCCATCTTTATCCCTCAGAACTCCCAGTAGACTCCTCTCTACTATCCCGCGCCATCTTTATCCCTCAGCAACTACCAGTAGACTCCTCTCTACTACCCCGGGCCATCTTTATCCCTCAGCAACTACCAGCACACTCCTCTCTACTATCCCACGCCATCTTTATCCCTCAGCAAACACCAGTAGACTCCTCTCTACTATCCCGTGCCATCTTTATCCCTCAGCAACTACCAGTAACTCCTCTCTATATCCCGCGCCAATCTTTATCCCTCAGCAACTACCAGTAGACTCCTCTCTACTATCCCGCGCCATCTTTATCCTCAGCAACTACCAGTAGACTCCTCTCTACTATCCCGCGCCATCTTTATCCTCAGCAACTACCAGTAGACTCCTCTCTACTATCCACGCCATCTTTATCCCTCAGCAACTACCAGTAGACTCCTCTCTACTATCCCGCGCCATCTTTATCCCTCAGCAACTACCAGTAGACTCCTCTCTACTACCCCGCCATCTTTATCCCTCAGCAACTACCAGTAGACTCCTCTCTACTATCCCGCGCCATCTTTATCCCTCAGCAACTACCAGTAGACTCCTCTCTACTTATCCCGGCCATCTTTATCCCTCAGCAACTACCAGTAGACTCCTCTCTACTATCCCCGCCATCTTTATCCCTCAGCAACTACCAGTAGACTCCTCTCTACTATCCCGCGCCATCTTTATCCCTCAGCAACTACCAGTAGCTCCTCTCTATTATCCCGCGCCATCTTTATCCCTCAGCAAACTACCAGTAGACTCCTCTCTACTATCCCGCGCCATCTTTATCCCTCAGCAACTACCAGTAGACTCCTCTCTACTATCCCGCGCCATCTTTATCCTCAGCAACACCAGTAGACTCCTCTCTACTATCCCGCGCCATCTTTATCCCTCAGCAACTACCAGTAGACTCCTCTCTACTATCCACGCCATCTTTATCCCTCAGCAACTACCAGTAGACTCCTCTCTACTATCCCCGCCATCTTTATCCCTCAGCAACTACCAGCACACTCCTCTCTACTATCCCCGCCATCTTTATCCCTCAGAAACTACCAGTAGACTCCTCTCTATTATCCCGGCCATCTTTATCCCTCAGCAACTACCAGTAGACTCCTCTCTACTATCCCGCGCCATCTTTATCCCTCAGCAACTACCAGTACTTCCTCTCTACTATCCCGTGCCATCTTTATCCCTTAGCAACTACCAGTACTCTCCTCTCTATTATCCCGCGCCATCTTTATCCCTCAGCAACTACCAGTAGACTCTCTCTACTACCCGCGCCATCTTTATCCCTCAGAACTCCCAGTAGACTCCTCTCTACTATCCCGCGCCATCTTTATCCCTCAGCAACTACCAGTAGACTCCTCTCTACTACCCACGGCCATCTTTATCCCTCAGCAACTACCAGCAACTCCTCTCTACTATCCCACGCCATCTTTATCCCTCAGAAACACCAGTAGACTCCTCTCTATTATCCCGTGCCATCTTTATCCCTCAGCAACTACCAGTAGACTCCTCTCTACTATCCCGCGCATCTTTATCCCTCAGCAACTACCAGTAGACTCCTCTCTACTATCCCGCGCCATCTTTATCCCTCAGCAACTACCAGTAGACTCCTCTCTACTACCCCGCGCCATCTTTATCCCTCAGCAACTACCAGTAGACTCCTCTCTACTATCCCGGCCATCTTTATCCCTCAGCAACTACCAGTAGACTCCTCTCTACTATCCCGCGCCATCTTTATCCCTCAGCAACTACCAGTAGACTCCTCTCTACTACCCCGGGCCATCTTTATCCCTCAGCAACTACCAGAACTCCTCTCTACTATCCCCGCCATCTTTATCCCTCAGAAACACCAGTAGACTCCTCTCTATATCCCGTGCCATCTTTATCCCTCAGCAACTACCAGTAGACTCCTCTCTACTATCCCACGGCCATCTTTATCCCTCAGCAACTACCAGCACACTCCTCTCTACTATCCCGCCATCTTTATCCCTCAGAAACTACCAGTAGACTCCTCTCTATTATCCCGTGCCATCTTTATCCCTCAGCAACTACCAGTAGACTCCTCTCTACTATCCCGCGCAATCTTTATCCCTCAGCAACTACCAGTAGACTCCTCTCTACTATCCCGCGCCATCTTTATCCCTCAGCAACTACCAGTAGACTCCTCTCTACTACCCCGCGCCATCTTTATCCCTCAGCAACTACCAGTAGACTCCTCTCTACTATCCACGCCATCTTTATCCCTCAGCAACTACCAGTAGACTCCTCTCTACTATCCCCGCCATCTTTATCCCTCAGCAACTACCAGCACACTCCTCTCTACTATCCCACGCCATCTTTATCCCTCAGAACACCATAGACTCCTCTCTATTACCCGTGCCATCTTATCCCTCAGCAACCAGTAGACTCCTCTCTACACCCGCGCCATCTTTATCCCTCGCAACTACAGTACTCTCTCTCTACTCCCGGCCATCTTATCCCTAGCAACTACCAGACTCCCTCCTATATCCCGCGCATCTTATCCCTCGCAACTACCAGTAGACTCCTCTACTACCCGCCATCTTTATCCTCAGAACTCCATAGACTCCTCTCTACTATCCCGCGCCATCTTATCCCTCAGCAACTACCAGTAGACTCCTCTCTACTACCCCGGGCCATCTTTATCCCTCAGCAACTACCAGCACACTCCTCTCTACTATCCCACGCCATCTTTATCCCTCAGAAACACCAGTAGACTCCTCTCTATTATCCCGTGCCATCTTTATCCCTCAGCAACTACCAGTAGACTCCTCTCTACTACCCCGGGCCATCTTTATCCCTCAGCAACTACCAGCACACTCCTCTCTACTATCCCACGCCATCTTTATCCCTCAGAAACACCAGTAGACTCCTCTCTATTATCCCGTGCCATCTTTATCCCTCAGCAACTACCAGTAGACTCCTCTCTACTATCCCGCGCAATCTTTATCCCTCAGCAACTACCAGTAGACTCCTCTCTACTATCCCGCGCCATCTTTATCCCTCAGCAACTACCAGTAGACTCCTCTCTACTACCCCGCGCCATCTTTATCCCTCAGCAACTACCAGTAGACTCCTCTCTACTATCCACGCCATCTTTATCCCTCAGCAACTACCAGTAGACTCCTCTCTACTATCCCACGCCATCTTTATCCCTCAGCAACTACCAGCACACTCCTCTCTACTATCCCACGCCATCTTTATCCCTCAGAAACACCAGTAGACTCCTCTCTATTATCCCGTGCCATCTTTATCCCTCAGCAACTACCAGTAGACTCCTCTCTACTATCCCGCGCCATCTTTATCCCTCAGCAACTACCAGTACTCTCCTCTCTACTATCCCGTGCCATCTTTATCCCTCAGCAACTACCAGTAGACTCCTCTCTACTACCCCACGCCATCTTAGCCTCAGGTATGCGCCCTTGATCCTCTCGCTCACCTGAATAAACCAGGGAGGTAGTACTTAGTTAGCGAGTATCAGTTTGGGTGTCCAACGGCTTCTTCAGGTCTCCGTCGAATTTTGATGGAACATGATCTATTCACGACACCTCAGTAACTAGCTGCACTTACCCTCTCATATTACTTATTGATTTTATTCTTCCACGCAATTTTTTAAACTAAATATATACAATATATCCCACATGGTTTCAGTCTATAGCCTAATATTAAATCTCCATCTCACATCCTCGAATCATGATTAGTATCTCATGTAATATTTTATTATTATTTTTGTTTTATTTATATTTACTTATTAATTAAAATTAATGACACTCAATATAGTGGAGCTTTGGACGTTATATTCAACATCCACAAAACAACATTTCGATGTGTAAGATTTATTTTAAAACTGTTTATTTCTAGGATAAATTTACTCGAAATCAATGAAAACATTAAATCCCCACCCAACAATCAATACCAGGAGATCTTAAATCTTATAAAAATGTGTTATAAATAAGGTTAGGGTGTTGTTAAAACTATCCGACATATGACCGGGAGGTGAGAACAGGTCCGACATATGACCGGGAGGTGAGAACAGGTCTGACATATGAAGAGGGAAGAGTCCGTCACAATGAGGCAAGAAGCTCCACTAACACACATGTTTGAACAGGTCTGACATATGAAGAGGGAAGAGTCCGTCACAATGAGGCAAGAAGCTCCACTAACACACATGTTTGAACAGGTCTGACATATGAAGAGGAAAGAGTCCGTCACAATGAGGCAAGAAGCTCCACTAACACACATGTTTGAACAGGTCTGACATATGAAGAGGGAAGAGTCCGTCAGAATGAGGCAAGAAGCTCCACTAACACACATGTTTGAACAGGTCTGACATATGAAGAGGGAAGAGTCCGTCAGAATGAGGCAAGAAGCTCCACTAACACACATGTTTGAACAGGTCTGACATATGAAGAGGGAAGAGTCCGTCAGAATGAGGCAAGAAGCTCCACTAACACACAAGTTTTGTTGCGTTTAGAGAGAAGGATGGAAAGGACACAAACGGAGGAAACTTTAGAAGACCGGTAATAGAAGCACATACAGAAGAAGGATAAACCATTAAAATAATCCCCCTCCCACCGTTTTCCAACAAAACCTCACTTAATTAGCTGGTCATCTAGACGCCATCTTGTTTATTTCAAATCTCACGCCTACATTTAAACCTCCAACTTTACCGAACGTCAGAGGCGGGTACTCAATATGGGCAACAGAGAGAGTATAGTGATAATATTAAGCGTCATGAACTATATTTACACCTCTACTTATTGGTGTTTACAGTTCTGGACTTGGAGTAAGAGTATGATGAAGTGGTGTGACGTCACGCGGCTGAAACTCGAATTAAGGGAATCACATGACCCGTGCAAAAGACGTGACTTAATATTGTCTGCTTGTATGTGTTTTATAACGAAGTAAAGACAGTGATAAATGAGCTATTACTTCGGTTTAAAGGACGGAATACCTACATGATATGACAATAAATAATGGGAATATCTTGGCGCTCAGCGTATGAGTGTTTACAGACAGAATAAAACTGCACCTTTCACGGGTAGGTTGAACATAATGATACTAACCATTAGAATTAACGAGTAAATTATACTTAAAATTTCACATCTTTTACTTTACATCCATTACTGTTTCCAGCCTATGGCTTGGGTCAGTTTTTTTATTAAAGCCATATTTTCCACTACCGGTTTGCTAGACCTGTCGTTAGCTTCATATGCCTCATAAGACTAGGACAGGCACAACATTCAGTCCCTGGCCGTTAATTTATCAATTTGAAAGGGTAAACCCATATTTTCATTAATGATAAATTTTTGGCCATTCCAGGAAACGAACCCGGGACCCTTAGCTCAGTAGACAGACACGCTACCTACTTAGCTAAGGTGTCGAACTGGATATATAGTCTATCTATAGTGGGTAATTTCTTACTTGTAACGATAGAAGCGTAGACAAATACATTATCATAAAAACTCAATTAATATTTGATCAACAATTGATTTTATAAGAAAGAATAAAAAGAAACTCCATGGCGTCAGCCTTCAATCGAGCCATACCGACTGAGAGGCCGCCGTCTGTTGGCAAAAATAATGCCAACTTACTGGATATAGGGTGTCATGTGGTCAGCACAACGAACCCTCTGGCCATTTATCTCAATTTTCTTGATCGGATTCTCTACTTTTGCATTCAAGTAGTTCCTGATTTGTCCTCCCGGGGCTTAGTTAACCTCGTTCCAGACTCACCCCCTCCCGAATAGCTTGGTTTTGTGTTAAACCTTCCCCCCTGCGGGACGGGGTTTAGAATAGTCCCGCAGTAACCCCTGCTTGTCGTAAGAGGCGACTAAAAGGGGAGGCTTCTGTGCAGGACGTATCTCGTGCAGGAAAAACCTATCCTAAATCTTTCCTTTCACCTCCTTTTTTCTTCCTTCCCTTTCACCTCCTTTTTTTTTTCATTCTTCTCCCTTCGCTTTCTTTATCCTTACCTCTTTCTTCCTTTCCCCTGCCGTTCAGTCCTGCACAGAGACTTTTGGCCCCTCCGTTGACGACCCTGGCATCTAACACGGCTTTCCTTGGACGATTATTGGATACCACTGCTTTGAGCTCCTGAGTGAAAGTGCGCCGGTTGTAATACCTTAGTAGAAGGGCCATAGGGATGACAATAACCGGGTACTCTACTTTGAGAAAGGACCGGTTGCGTTCATGAGGGCCCGGACGTAAAATTAGCACTTTCCTGCATACACTTGCTGCGGTGACTTATCTTCCAGCGATGCTCCATATGAAGGTTGTCATGTCTAGCGTCATATGGAGCCGCTCGTCTGGAGAGTTAACAGGGCCTTATGTGGTAGAACCAACTGGGATCTCCCTGGGTCAACGATCCGAGTACTTTTGCAGGTTGTCCTCCCACTCATGATTGAGTCCCTTGTCACAGCTGACACCTTACTGTCCGCTGGCACCGTACTGACAAAGTCTGCTGGCATCTCACTGCCCGGCCCCTCACAAGGCCGTATTAATGACAAGAGGCGGAAACGGGAAAGGCCGTCCAGCCCTGTTTTGAAAAAAATCCAGGAAGTGGTGAGGCCCCAGCCCCGCTTCCTGGTGATGTCCCGATTACACGAAAATGAGGATCTTAAACGCGTTAGCCCATTTATCCTCGAAAGAGTGATAAATGGAGCAGCAAAATCTGACGTTTTAATAAGGAAACTGCGTGATGGCACCATTATGATTCAGACTATGACTGACACACAGTCCTCAAACATAATGGCGATTTCTGAAATACCGTTGAGCAATGCGGCTCATATACAGGTGAAGGTGGAGCCCCACAGGTTCCTCAATGTTTGCAAGGGAGTGGTCACGTGTTATGACCTCGACTGCGTGAGCATTGAGGATATCTGTGAGGAGCTATCCCCTCAACATGTCACTGAAGTTTACCGTATCGTCACCAAGAAGAACGGACAAGAGAGAAAGACAGATACATATATCCTCACGTTTGCGACTCCCACCCTTCCAAAGGAGGTTCGAGCAGGCTTCCATGTGCTCAGAGTCAGGCCGTATGTTCCCAATCCTCGGCGCTGTTTTCAGTGCCAGGAATTCGGGCATACGAAGCTGAGATGCCGTGGAAGGCCAACCTGTGCAGATTGCGGACAGGAGGCTCACCATACACCGTGTGAGTCTCCTAAGTTCTGCATCAACTGCAAAGGTCCGCATTCTGCTTGGTCTCGGGCCTGTCCGAAATGGAAGGAGGAAAAAAAAGTCCTGGAAATTCAATGTGAAAAGAAGATCCCTTATGCCCAGGCACGCAAAGAATATGTATCCGGTCAAGCTCCGGTATTTCAGACATCGTATAGCCAAATTGTTAGACAGAACATAAATTGCCCCATTTGCCATTGCGCAGTTAATCTTTCTAATGCGCCTACACGTCCTGTGCCACTCGTCTCAATGCCTACTCCGGAGACGAAAAGACAACCACCACCACCACCAACTATGGTGGTGCAAAAACATGTACATGTGGCGACACCATTACTGCAGTCGCCTCCACTACCTTTACCCCCGAGGAGGCCTCCACGGGGAACCCCTCCGAGCCCTACTCGGGAAGCACCCCCGAACCCTCCTCGGGGAACACCCCCGAGCCCACCTCTGGGACCACCCCCGAGCCCTCCTCGGGGAACCCCCCCGAGCCCACCTCGGGGAACCCCCCCGAGCCCACCTCGGGGAACCCCCCCGAGCCCATCTCGGGGCCTAAAATTACATGCGGCCGTTGTCGAGCCGCTCGACCCCTCCTCTGTGACTCCGGAGGTTGGGACGAGTGGTGGTACAGGTGAGGCCGCAAAGGCGATCCCCGCTGGTGCCTTGGGAAAGGACCAGCGAGGGACCGCCAATAAAATTCCTATTAAGAAAGCCTCGAAGGCTATAACAAAGCCTTCGCGTAAGGACCCACCGTCCCAGTCTCTCCAGGAAAAATCAAAACCTCTCCTGAAACGGGAGGTCCAGGAGAGACTGGGAAAGGCAAGAGGACCTAAAAAGGTCCTCAATCAATTTTTATTTTTAAAAGATAATATTATGGATTGCGAGGATAATTAAACTTTATATTAACAAATAATGTCGCTACTACAATGGAATTGTAGGGGTTTCTATGCTCGTGTAGAGGAAATTAAACTACTAATTTCTTCCCTGCATCCTCCCATCTTGTGTTTGCAGGAGACCCACTTCCGCCCAATTGACAACCCGATGCTTCGTGGGTACGATGTATATCGTACCGACAAGCCATACTTTGATCGGGCTAGCGGAGGTGTGGCTATACTCGCACGAAGCAATGTATACCATAAAAATATTAATATAGTTTCTGATCTCCAAGTGATCGCTGTCCGAATCTCCCTTACTATGGAAGTGACAGTATGCTGCATCTACCTCCCACCAGGTGAACGGTTTCAAAGAGGAGTCTAGAGGCCCTCTTTATACAACTTCCCGCCCCCTATATCATCTTGGGGGATTTTAATGCGCATAATCTGGTGTGGGGGTCTAATTTTACAGACTCCCGTGGGAGGATGGTAGAGGATATTCTTGTCTCGGGAAACCTGGTGTTAATGAACACCGGGACCCAGACACACTTCTCCACCTTCAATGGTGTATCCTCTGCCATCGACCTTACTCTTTGTAGCCCCGGAATCGCTGCCAACTTCCTTTGGGAGGTTCATTCGGACCTATGTGGCAGCGATCACTTTCCCATTCTGCTTTCACCACTTCAAGATCCTCCCGGTATAGCACGGGTACCCCAATGGGTGCTTAAACGTGCTGACTGGGATGAATTCCGCGAGTTCGCCGTATTTTATCAACCCCATTCTCCTGACGTCGATGTTAGGGTCGGAAATTTCACTTCGACGGTAATTGCGGCGGCGAGGGCTTCCATCCCTAAATCCTCGCCCTACCCGCGCCACCCGTCCAGTTCCCTGGTGGAACGAGGAGTGTCGGTTGGCTATCTCTGACCGTCGAAGGGCCCTACGTCTCTTTAATCGACGTCCTACTTCGGAGAATCTGGAGTCATTCCGTATTCTACGTGCTCAAGCCCGCCGTATCATTCGTGAAAGCAGAAGAGAGTCTTGGAGACAATTTATTTCCACCCTTACTATTTCCACTCCCACAACTAAGGTTTGGGACAATATTCGTAAATTACGTAGTAGCAAAAATACCATTAATAACATACCTGCCCTCATGTCAAATGGTTCGCTTGTCTCCTCCCCTGTGGAGGTCGTCAATGTGTTGGCCTCTATGTTCAGCACTATTTCCAGCACTGCGAGCTACTCTATTGAGTTTGCTTCGCATAAGCAGAACGTAGAGCGCCATTCTATTGACTTTGGTCATAGCCGGGGGAGGATTATAACTCCCCCTTTACAATGAATGAATTGACTTATGCCCTGTCTCAGGCGGGCAACACAGCTTCAGGCCCCGATGACATCCATTACGAGATGTTGCGCCAGTTACCTCCAGCTGGACAGACATATCTCTTGGACCTCTACAACAGTGTTTGGGAATCTCATCAATTCCCATCACTATGGAGGCAAGCAACCGTTATACCAATACATAAAAGTGGCAAGGATAAACTAGAGCCAACTAGTTATAGACCGATAGCCTTAACTAGTTGTGTATGCAAAATATTGGAAAAAATGATAAATAAACGATTAATATGGTATTTAGAATCCCGCAATCTACTATCTGATATGCAATGTGGTTTTCGCCGTAACCGATCCACGGTGGATCATCTTGTCCGCCTAGAGACAGCAGTTCGCGACGCCTTCCTCCATAAACAGCACCTCCTAGCTGTTTTCTTTGATTTGGAGAAGGCGTACGATACCACATGGCGGTACGGCATTTTAAAAACCCTTTTTAATTGGGGGTTCCGGGGGAACCTCCCTGTTTTTATAGATAATTTTATGTCAGATAGACACTTCCGGGTAAGGTTAAATAACACCTTATCCGATGATTTTATTCAAGAAAATGGGGTGCCTCAGGGCAGTACTCTGAGCTGTACGTTGTTCGCCATCGCAATAAATGGCATTGTGGACAACGTGCGGCTACCTGTCCGTTCATGCCTTTTTGTGGATGACTACGCAATTTATTGCAGTTCGTCGAGTCTCCACAGGGCTGAACGGCAGATACAACTCTCTGTCAACAATCTGTGTTCGTGGGCATCGCGTAATGGCTTTCGCTTCTCTGCAGCCAAGACGACGGTCGTCCACTTCCACAGATTGCGTGGATTAAATCCAGCCCCAAACATTTTAATGAACCACGTTGTTTTACCTGTATCAGAAACTGTAAGGTTCTTGGGACTTTTATTTGATTTTAAACTAACTTGGATCCCCCACATCAAAGACCTGAAAGCGAGATGTGTCAAAGCACTAAATCTGCTTAAAGTTGTTAGTGGTCGCTCATGGGGTGCGGATAGGGAAACCTTAATGCGCCTCTATAGGGCCTTGGTGAGATCAAAACTTGATTACGGCAGTTTTGTTTATGGTTCAGCTAGACCTTCGGCATTAAAGATGCTAGATAGTGTACACCATGCTGGTATTCGACTGGCAACTGGTGCATTTCGTACCAGTCCAGTCGTCAGCATCTGTGCCGACGCCGGTGAACCCCCTCTTTCTTACCGGCGGTCATATCTTCTGGCTTCATACGTGTCGAAACTGCATTGCATGCCAAAGCATGTTGCCTACCGTCCTGTGTTCCATCCCCCCAATCGTGTCTTGTATGAAACCAAATGGCGTAGTGCAAGGCCGGTTGGGATCCGGATGTTATCGGTTTTCGACACGTGTGGGATAGTCCTGCCAAAGGCTATCCCCACATCCCCAGGTCGAGTTTCTCCCTGGAAGATACGCCTTCCGAAATGCCATTTTGATCTTGCCAAATTTCCTAAAGCGACCACCTCACATGTTATCTATGAGAGGACTTTAACGAGCTCCTCTCCACTCGCTTTCATGGTTTTCAGCGCATCTACACGGATGGTTCCAAGTGTGGGGCCTCTTTGGGGTGCGCCTTTGTTGTGGAGGGAAATAATTTTAAATTTGGTTTACCTGGTGAATCCAGTGTTTTTACGGCAGAACTGTATGCTATTTTTAAATCGTTATGTTTTGTTTATCGAAATTGTCACCGTTCTGTTCTCATCTGCACGGATTCCATGAGTGCTCTTTTGGCATTGACCACTCTCTACTCTTGGAATCCACTCGTGCAGATGATATACGAACAAATTTTTAAAATTGATTCTTTAAGCACCCAGCTCGCCTTCTGCTGGATTCCTGGTCATGCCGGTCTTTCAGGAAATGAACTGGCTGACCAGGCGGCCAAGGAGGCGGTCCAGCTGCCCCCTGAGGCGGGTTTGGGTGTAATGTTTTTAGATCTAAAGGGTTATGTTCGGCGTGGGGTCTTACGCACCTGGCACGAGCAGTGGGTCTCGACCCCTGCTCAGAACAAGCTGAGGTGCATAAGGGACGGTGTGACGCGATGGCCCTCTTCTATACGAAAGTCTAGAAGAGAGGAGGTCATCGTGACGAGACTCCGCGTCGGGCATACATTACTAACCCACGGATTTTTATTGAGAGGGGATCCACCTCCAGTGTGTGAATTTTGCGATGCTCCCCTTAGTGTGTACCACATTTTGGTGGAGTTTCGCAAATATGCCCCTATCCGCCTGGCTCTTGATTTTAAAGGTGACCTACGTTTTTTATTACGTGATAGCACGGAGGGAGTTATTTGTTTACTCCGTCTTATACGCCAGGCAGATCTTTTTAATGCCATTTGAGTCACTTTTATAAAGTGACTCATCTGGATTTATCTCATATTGAGAACTTTTTAACATTTTAGTACATTTTAATATGTTTGTTCTGTCTTTTTAACGTATTATTTTAACATGTTTTAAGATTTTAATGTGTTATATTTTAATATGTTTGTTTTGTAATTTTGTATACACCTGTGGTTTTATTTTAGCAGGTGTATCACTTCTTTTAATCTAATTGCCCATTTGAGCGCTCCTATGGAGTGTCTCAAATGGGCTTTTTCTCATATTGAGAATATCTGTTTTTAATTGATATACAAATTTTAATATTGTATATTGTTTTATATTTTATGTTCCCACCTGTTTATTCTAACAGGTGGACTATGTGATGTCTCTCTCCCTAATGGAGATTTTACTGTGTGTGTAAATGTCAAGGCCCTAATGACCTCATTGTGTCGATGGGCCTCTAAACAATAATAATAATAATAATAATAATAATAATGTTAAACCTTTCCAAAAATAGGCCCATCATGGATTGGACTCGCGATTTTAAACTACAACAATAAAATCCTCATCGAAGCCCCTCCCTCCTATTGCTCAGTTTTACCAAAATTAATACTTTAATTTTTTATTAATATTTCTTATAAATACAATTTATCTCACAATAAAATAAATCTGTTTTAATGTTGAAAAATAATGTTTGTGCATTTGCGAAACTTTCTTATTGTATTGTTTAAAACTCTTATACTAACGTCACTCGATGTGAATTTATGTTGCTCTGACTAAAAAAAAGTTGTTCAATAAAATAATGTATGGAAAAAAGTTTGTTTTTGAAACTTATATTAATGAACTAATTGTTGCAATTCTGGTCCAAACAGAAGGGTTTCTTGGCACTCTCCCCATTCATAAACCCATCGATGGTGCATGCCAAATTTCAGGTATTTATTAATTTTATACACATACCTAAAACTTTATTCAAGTTTTAAAATAGATCTTTTCCAGCTTTGACAAAACAATTTTATTCAAAGCTTTTTTTTTTATGAATTTTTCTATACATATTGTGATACGAAAAACAAACTTGTCAAGATAGTTCGTATGTTTCACTGATCCGCGTGGTAGGGAAGATGTTGGATGTCACTTATCAGATGATTTTGAAATACACAATGTATTTAAACAAGATGCACTTTCCCCATTTATTTTTAATCTAGCAATAGAGTATGCGATTAGGACAGTGGCTCTCAAAATATTTATCACATGGAACCCCATAAAAGCTATGAAACCTACTGAGGAACCCCTTCTCTATGTGTTCATGTCTTATCCCATTTTCCTCTACAACTATTTTACAAGTTTTTTTAGCTTTGAATAAAAAGTATATATTTGAGTAGTAATCTCAAGTTATAAATTAAGTCCAAAACAAAATTAGTTTAGTTCTTACATTTCTGTTACATATTTTGCATGGGAAAAATAATAAAATATAATTTCAAAATGTTCTATTCTTTATCCCCGCGTTAATGCTTTTTTTTTTAGAATTTAATAATGTTAGTGTTAAAGTTATTTAATTTTATTTTCATAGTTAAACTGGATATGCTGCTAATGATAAGGATGTTTTTGAATGCTTAGCATAAAACTTTAAAAGCATTAATAATGTTTTATTGCTATTACGCATGATTGTCTCACGGAACCCCTGTCACCTCTTCACGGAACCCCTGCCACCCCTTCACGGAAACCCTGTCACCTCTTCACGGAACCCCTGCCACCCCTTCACGGAACCCAGTTTGAGAACCATTGGATTATAATAATGCAAGTCTTGACATTAAATGGTACGACGACGCCATTAGGATATCCAAACTATTTAGATTTGTTAGATATTAGTAAGGAAAGTGTTACAAGAAATGTAGAAATGTTTTACAGACGTGCAAGGAAATAGATTTAGATGTTCACACAGGGAACAAAGATCGAAGATGACAATTTAGAGATTATCAACATATTATTTGGTATGGATAATGAGTTAAAATATTAAGGGATGATTATAACTAGTGACTAGTCCGAAAATGCATGCAATTACTCTGTCATTAAATTGTCAACATCTCGCCTGTACTAAATAAATTAAAACTCTGAATATGCAAAGCAATATTTCTACCGGTTGTCTTATGGTTGTGAAACATGGTCTCTTATCTTCTATGACGAAAAGAAATCTACTGTGTTTAAAAACAAAGCACTTAGAAAAATGTTTGGTCGGAAAAGATTAAGTATTATTATTGTTTTGAGGCCCGTCGACAAAGTGAGGTCATTAAGGCCTCTAGTAATAAAAATAACACAGTAAAATCCCCATTAGGGACGAGACACATCACATAGTCCACATGTTAGAATAAACAGGTGGAAACATAAAATATAAAACTATATACAATATTAAAATGTGTATAGCAATTAAAAACAGTTATTCTCAATATGAGAAAGTGCTAATTTGAGACACTCCATAGGAGCGCTCAAATGAACAATTAGATTAAAAGAAGTGATACACCTGCTAAAATAAAACCACAGATGTATACACTACGTTAAAAATACAAAACAAACCTATTAAAATATAACATATTAAAATTATAAAACGTGTTAAAATAATACGTTAAAAAGACAGAACAAACATATTAAAATATACTAAAATGTTAAAAAGTTCTCAATATGAGATAAAATCCAAATGAGCCACTTTATAAAAGTGACTCAAATGGCATTAAAAAGATCCGCCTGGCTTATAAAACGGAGTAAACAAATAACTCCATCCGCGCTATCGCGTAGTAAAAAACGTAGGTCACCTTTAAAATCAAGAGCCAGGCGGATAGGGGCATATTTACGACACTCCACCAAAATGTGGTACACACTAAGGGGAGCATCGTAAAATTCACACACTGGAGGTGGATCCCCTCTTAATAAAAATCCGTGGGTTAGTAATGTATGCCCGACGTGGAGTCTCGTCACGATGACCTCCTCTCTTCTAGACTTTCGTATAGAAGAGGGCCATCGCGACACACCGTCCCTGATGGACCGCAGCTTGTTCTGAGCAGGGGTCGAAACCCACTGCTCGTGCCAGGTGCGTAAGACCCCACCCGGAACAAAACCCTTCAGGTCTAAAAACATGACACCCAAACTCCACCAGTTCATTTCTTGAAACACCAGCATGACCAGGAATCCAGTACAAAGCAACCCGGGTGCTTAATGAATCAATTTTTAAAATTTGCTCATGTATCATCTGCACGAGGGGATTCCAGGAGTAGAGAGTGGACAATGCCAACAGAGCACTCATGGAATCCGTGCAGATGAGAACAGAACGGTGACAATTTCGATAAACAAAACATAAGGATTTTAAAATGGCATATAATTCCGCCGTAAAAACACTGGATTCAACAGGTAAACAAAATTTAAAAGTGGATCCTTCCACAACAAAGGCGGATCCCATGGAAGCCCCGCATTTCGAACCATCCGTGTAGATGCGTTTAAAACCCTGAAAGCGGGTTGCGAGGAGCTCATTAAAGGTCCTCTCATATATAATCGGCGGGGTGGTCGCTTTAAGGAACTTGACAAGATCAAAATGGCATTGAGTAAGGCGTATCCTCCAGGGAGAGACTTGACCTGGGGTTGTGGGAATAGCCTTTGGCAAGACTATCCTACACGTGTCGAAAACCGATAGCATCTGGATCCCAACCGGCCTTGCACTACGCCATTTGGTTTCATACAAGACATGATTAGGGGGGTGAAACACAGGACGGTAAGCAACATGCTCCGGAATGCAGTGCAGTTTCGACACATAAGATGCCAGAAGATAGGACCGCCGGTAATGAAGAGGGGGCTCACCGGCGCCAGTACAGATGCTGACGACTGGACTGGTACGAAAAGGACCAGTAGCCAGCCGTATGCCAGCATGGTGGACACTATCCAGCATCTTTAACGCCGAGGGTCTCGCTGAACCATAAACGAAACTGCCGTAGTCTAGTTTCGATCTTACCAAGGCCCTATACAGTCGCATCAAGGTTTCCCTATCAGCACCCCAGGACCGACCGCTAACCACTTTGAGCAGGTTGAGTGCTTTGATACACCTCGCTTTCAGGTCTTTGATGTGGGGGATCCAAGTTAATTTAAAATCAAATAAAAGTCTCAGAAACCTTACGGTCTCTGAGACTGGTAAAACAACGTGGTCCATTAAAATACTGGGGACTGGTTGTATTCCGCGTAATCTGTGGAAGTGGACGACCGTCGTCTTGGCTGCAGAGAAGCGAAAGCCATTTCGCTATGCCCACGACCAGAGATTGTAGACAGAGAGTTGTATCTGCCGCTCAGCCCTGTGGAGACTCGATGAACTGCAATAAATTGCGTAGTCATCCACAAAAAGGCATGAACGGACATGTAGCCGCACGTTGTCCACAATGCCATTTATTGCGATGCCGAACAACGTACAGCTCAGAGTACTGCCCTGAGGCACCCCATTTTCTTGAATAAAATCATCGGATAAGGTGTTGTTTAACCTTACCCGGAAGTGTCTATCTGACATAAAATTAGATATAAAAACAGGGAGGTTCCCTCGGAACCCCCAATTAAAAAGTGTTTTTAAAATGCCGTACCGCCATGTGGTGTCGTACGCCTTCTCCAAATCAAAGAAAACTGCCAAAAGATGTTGTTTGTGGAGAAAGGCGTCACGAACCGCCGTCTCGAGACGGACGAGATGATCCATCGTAGATCGGTTCTGACGAAAACCACATTGAATATTTGATAGCAGATTGCGGGATTCTAAATACCATATTAATCGTTTATTTATAACTTTTTTCCAATATTTTGCATACACAACTAGTTAAGGCTATCGGTCTATAACTAGTTGGCTCTAGTTTATCCTTGCCACTTTTATGTATTGGTATAACGGTTGCTTGCCTCCATAGTGATGGGAATTGATGAGATCCCCAAACACTATTGTAGAGGTCCAACAGAAATGCCTGTCCGTCAGGGGTCAACTGGCGCAACATTTCGTAGTGACTGAAACTATTTGAATATAATAAAGAGTATAAGAGGTTATATAAGGATTTGTATACCCTGTACTTATTACAATACATTGTTAGTGTAATCAAATCTCGCAGATCACATTGAGTAGGACAGCGCGATTGGTAGAAACTAGAAGCGTGTTCAAGGTATTGACGGGCAAACCCAATGGGAAGAAACCAGTGGCAAGACCTAGATGCAGATGAGAGGACATTAAAATGGACCTGAAAGAGATAGGGTGTAATAAGGGGGACTTGATAGCTCTGGCTCAAGTTATGGATAGATGATATACTTTTATACGTGGGTCAATGAACTTTCGAGTTTATAATAACATAGAGTAAGTAAATAAATTGTGATTAGTAATCAATTAGTATGATCAACAACTCAATATCATTAAAATATTTTTATGGTATATTTTCAATTATAAAAGTACTTAAAGTGCAATTAATAATATATTGAAATAATAATGTATATAATATTGTGCTATTTACGTGTAAAAAAACAGGGAAACAAACGAATAATAATGTATTTTGTGTAACAATTTTTAGCTCAAGTGAGAACTATTGTCATTTTTATAAGTGGCCACGAGCTTTGGTCAGGTAGTCCCATGAATTTATATTGATAAGGGGATACCCTTACAACGTACAAAATATAATATGCATATTCTAAAACATTGTTTAGCCAGACATCACGTTTACCGCCTGTAATGTGACTAAGATATGGTTGCATCATTATTTAGATTTAAGTTCTGACTTTGTGCTAAGGTAAACATATCAAAGTTGATAAGGATTCCCCATGCTTCGTAGAAGGCAGGGACCCGAGAGAGCTCCCTGGATCTGTTTACGAAAAACAAGAAGTCGTCCAAGTATGCTCCTCCTTGGACATTGGGGAGTTGATGGGGGTTTCACAGACCATCTCCTCCGATAAGCGACGAAGAATTGAAGAAGACAATACATGCTTAATCAGGAGTTCGCTGTAACAATATTTCAACCGCCGGGAAAGCACACACGCGAACTTCCGCGTGCTGACGGAAGTGGAATCTGACAGAACCCGTTATTAAGATTTATATTTGATATTTGTCCGTAAAGAAACTCTGGCGTGTGAGTGTGCTTCGTCCACCCCGAGAAGTTGTGGATTACTCAATTCCTACCCCAGCTTTACGGACAGAGAAAAATAGGGAACGCGGCGATCCACAGTTCCTTGCAGAGGAGGCCGCTCCGGACCTAGTCCTCGACTACATGAGATGAGATTGAGGGGCCATCATGTAAGACCTTGGGGTTCCGGCCTGTCATGGCAGGATAGTGCCGTTGTTGCTGAGACAATGCAGGAGTTCGTTGTCGCCAAACCTTGCGGTCTCCAGTTGAAGGACTGAGTGATAAACGTGGTGAACGCAACTCCGAAGTTGGGTGTAGGCAGGCGTCTCCAGATCCTGGAGGGTGAAGTTGGCTGGAAGTTGTAACATTAACGTAGGAGAGGCAGCCATCTCCACTTCCTTGGACTCGCTATCGGTGTCAACACTGATAGAAGAGTCCCAAGGAGGGCCATTTGGAGGGGAAGGTCCCAGTCCTCTTCTCTTAGGTTAAGTTGTAAGTTGTACAAATAAAGCCTCCATGTCCACAGAAGGAGATGCCTCTGTGAGGGAAGAACACGGCTCAGCCGCAAAGGTTGACAATGGCAAGAAACTCTCCTGTAGTGGGCCAGGGTGTCTCCTACTATCCCGACTGTAAAATGAATGGCTAGCCTGGTTCCAAGATGGTCCCAACCTTGTGGTATGTTTTATTTGTTGACTACTGCATCAGTGGTGAACGTTGTAAGCGAATGTTGTTGGTTCCTGTTCCCGGTCAAGACTGAGTCCCGATTCCACCTTGTCGTCACTTGAATATTAGATTCCTGTGATGTCGTGGTTGGTCAACCTGTGCAGATTATGGACAGGAGGATCACGATACACCATGCGAGTCTCCTAAATTCTGCGTCAAATGCAAGGGTACGCACTCTGCCTGGTCTTGGACCTGTCCGAAATGGAAGGAAGATAAAAAGTATCGGAGATCTTTTCAGAAATTGATAGTCTTATGTCCAGACACAAAAGTACAATATTCGAGCACCCTGCGGAATAAGGCTAAACTACTCCCTAAATGTTTCTTGGTTCTCGTAAGAAGTTACTAAATGGGGAACCCTAAGGCTAAGGCTTATCCATCGTGCCGAGGGCCTGCAAACCAGAAGAGTAGTCTGTCGCTAACGAGTATACTACTCCCCAGCCTTTCCGATTTGCTACGCGTAAGTGGGACAAGCAGTGCGTGCGTGTAGTTTTCAGAACTAGAATTTGTGTTGCGTTGAACATTATGGTAGGCCCAACATTCTTAGCTGCTAATTATTTGTGTTGGTTACCAAAAGCATTTTATTGGATACTCTGTAATGTTGATTTAGATACAATAGCCCTCACAATTCTTGAATATATATTTTCCCCTGCTGAACAAGTCATGCCTTTTTCCGCTTACATATAAAAATGTCGATGAACGGCTAGTTACTACTCGCATTATTCTCAGCAGTAGTCATTTTAATAAAAGGTCATTCATTATCTTCAAGTTTTTTTTACAACCACACAATTTTGGAATTTTGCTTTTGTTAAGGAAAACGTAATAATAACCGAAACCCAAGAACCATGGAATAAACCTTTGAAACACAGGAAATTACGAGATGGTTCTGTATCAGTTTGACCAATACAACAGCATCCTTACTCTGTTTTTAGGGATGAAAATAGTATACTATCATATTGCTCAATTATATGTACCATCACTGACATATGGTTTAGAAATATGTACACTCCGTTTATCCTAAAAGGTAGCAATCTTACCTTGCACGTTGCCGATATGGCGTAGCATTGTAAGATAAGGCCATAGGTAATACGTCAAGGAATACTTTTACCTGTCAAGGTAAACTAATTATGCACCAAGCAAGAGGATATATGAGCAACTTCTATCATCAGAAATTAATTTATCCGAATATCTATCCCTACAAGGAACAATAACAGACAAGATTAGGAACAATAAAACTAGAGAAGATGCAGAAGTGACAGGTACCATGAAAGGAAAGATTGGTAAGTCAGTCTAGGATGATACGGATATGTACACTCCGTTAATATAAGAAGATGGCAGTATTGTCTTAGCGGATTACACTGTGGCCCTATCTTGTATGCTTATACCGTATGTAGAACCATGAAAGGCAAGCTTTCAACCTTTCAAGGTAAACGAAGTGTACAAAGAATGACAAACGACCATATAGCAAAGAAGTACTATTCCATAAACATCAATGGACTAAAGGAGTGTCGGGAAACTTAGAAAAGGATGGAACGACTTGATCCAGAATAGTGGGGAATGAGAGGGAGAACATCTGGATCCAGGAATTAATCAAAGACAGGACAAAATGATGAGCGCTCATCAACCACACCTAGGAAATTGGAGATGGAAAATTAGGATGATGATGTAATGACGTGTGAACAGAGAGTAATATTGATATTTATGCACATAAAATAACGGTAATATCGGTATTTGTTTAAAATTTACTTAACAGTGTTCTTGTAACGCTACAAGGCAGGATATTATAAACATCTAATAAAATACAAAATAATCTATATTGTTGGCTTGCTTTAAAACCTCAAAATTCAAAAAAAAAAAGTGAAATTTTCATGAGAAAATATATAAATGTAAAAAGCTTATCATATAAACAGGATTTCCTTCTTATCATAGATTGTGTAAAATAGACTACACTAAATGCGAGGCAATAACTAAAAAGGGTTTTTGCACCTATTTACTCATTCGTAGGGTTAACATATCAGGTTACGTGATTTTGGAAATAAACTGATGGGCATGAAACGTTACACATAACCCTTAAATACATTAGCTCTCCTATACCAAAAATAAAAACAATGTTGTGTACAAAGTTTTATCGTACTTCCTGGGAGCTCAAGGAGACTGCAGAGGACAGGGTGCATTGGCGGTCTGAGTTCACTGACAAAAGGAATGGACTGTCATAAGACGAAACTATTATATTATTATTATTATTATTAATGCAAATATCAGTTTAAAGCTATGAGGTACACGCACGTAGAACGCGTGTTTGCAATTTATTTAGTTAAAAACAAACAAGTAACACTTGTAAGTTTATGTTTATAGTTTTTTCTATATATTTATTTCTTGCTTCCAATTTTTTTCAAACTGTTCTAACTAGAACGTTCATTTCGTTCTGAACTATGTTAGTTATAATTTATTATTATAATTAATGTAATTCACATGCTCTGATCTATTTTCTATTTCAATGGTTTGCGTGGACCAAAAGATCACTGCACTGTCTGCTATTTTGTAGGCGATAAACCATGAAAATTTAGTCAAAAACCGGATGACAACTGATAACTAATGACCGAATGGTATCTGTGATTGAGGATTTAAAGTGTCCTATGCAGATGATGGACTGCGAGAATTGTGTAGTACTGTGTGACGTTGCTACTGCGCATCGTGTTTGAATGGTGTGACTGTCTACTGCGACATCAATGTTGTAACTGGTACTGTTCTACTGCGAGCAATCAGTGTTGTACTGTTGTGACTGTTGTCACTGCGAGCAATCCAGTGTTTGTAACTGTGTGTGACTGTTGTCCTACTGCGAGCAATCCAGTGTTTGTACTGTGTGTGACTGTGTCCACTGGAGCAATCAGTGTGAACTGTGTGATGTTGTCCTACTGCGAGCAATCCAGTGTTTGTAACTGTGTGTGACTGTTGTCCTACTGCAGCAATCAGTGTTGTAACTGTACTGTCCTACTGCGAGCACCGTGTTTGTAACTGTGTGTGACTGTTGTCCTACTGCAGCAATCCGTGTTTGTACTGTGATGTGTCTACTGCAGCAATCCAGTGTTGTAACTGTGTGACTGTTGTCCTCTGCAGCAATCAGTGTTTGTAACTGTGTGACTGTTGTCCTACTGCGAGCAATCCAGTGTTGTAACTGTGGATGTTGTCCCCTGCGGCAATCCATGTTGTAACTGTGTGTACTGTTGTCCATTGCAGCAATCCAGTTTTGTAACTGTTGTGACTGTTGTCTACTGCGAGCAATCCAGTGTTGTAATGGTTGCTGTTGTCCTACTGCGAGCAATCCCTGTTTTTAACTGTGTGTGACTGTTTCCACTGCGAGCAATCCAGTGTTTGTAATGTTGTCCTGGTAAAAAAATGTAGCTGTAGAGCTCCTTCTCGAATATTATTATACTACCTTGGTGTAATTTATTTCTCCCATGTAAAAATGTGTAAATTTAAGTCAGGCTCCTGTTTTTTTTGTTTTTTTGCTATCCCTAGAATTAATCGAGTACAAGCTGCTAGAAGTCATAACACTAATTCTTAGTAAACAACCACTTAACCAATATATTACAACCGTGGTATGACAGTAGGTATTTGTATTCACGATGATACCCGCACACGATCACCAACTCTTTTATTTAACACAGCACAAGTAAACACATATTACGATTGAATACCCCTACTTAGGCTCGGACCAGAAAATGTTATCTAAGTGTTTTGTTTTTTTAATTATTCATTTGACAACAACGAAATTCGAAGCAGTTGAAAGGTTATTTGATTTTAAAATAATGTATGGTTTTTTCTTCAATTTTGTTGTATTTTGTAAAATATGATAAAATTGTTCCACTGTTTTCTCGCAATGTGACGTCTGGTTCTTGATGTTTTACTTACCTAAGTTTGGTTCTATCCGGGGATTGAAAAGAACTCTTAATAATATATTATATTCACTGGAGTGCTATGTTTTGAAAGAAGTGTCTTGCATCAGGAATTGAATTTCAAACCTTCCACAAAATTAACTCACCATTATTTTATTCAAGATCTTAAACTGAGTCTAGGTAAATTTTTCGAAAACAAGTTATTCGAAAATCAATTTATCGAAATCAATTCACCGAATACTAAACCATCGAAAGTAATTTTGTCGAAAATCAATTTTTCGAACGATATGTTTGTTGAAACCACATTTTTCGAAAATCATTTTCCCGAAGTGAATTTATCGAAAATCAATTTTTCGACAGTCAAATACTCGAAAATGAATTTTTTGAACAATCCATTTTTTGAAGAATCAATTTTGCGAATTGCAAATTAATTTTTTTTCGGAAAATCAATTTAGCAAACTGCGAGTTTTCCGGAAGCTATTTTATCGAGGACTGGGAATCACCTACCCCTACACTCACCCTCCATAGGAAGGATTATCCCTTACGTAACCTAACCTAACCTAAACTAGAATTTTATTATACTACGAACTTATCGTTCAAAAAATTTATTTTCGAAAACCTTTTTTAAACGTATATTTTGAAAAATAGATTGAGGTAAATTCATTTTCAAAAAACTTCTCGTTTGAAGAATTTCTGGATCAAAAAATTTGTTTTTGAAAAACTGCATTCCGAAAAATTTATTTCCGAAAAAATTATTTTGAAAAATTTATTTTCGCCTAATTGATTTTCGAAAAAGATGTTTTCGAAAAACTATTAGTTCGAAAAATTACTATGTCAAAAAATTTGTTTTCGAAAAATTAAACTTCGAATAATTGAATTCCTAAAAATTGCTATTCGATAAACTCACCGGCTATCCTGAATCTTAGTTACCTTCCCTTTTGCTACTCCTATTATTAAGTCGTTGATACCTTGGCGTTTAACATAACTCCGGTTAACACATAACTTAGGTAGGTAATACAGCTCTCACCCCCAGATAACACATAGCTTAAATAGGTAATACAGCTCTCACTTCCAGATAACACATAGCTTAAATAGATAATACAGCTCTCACTCACAGATAACACATAGCTTAGGTAGGTAATACAGCTCTCACTTCCAGATAACACATAGCTTAAATAGATAATACAGCTCTCACTCACAGATAACACATAGCTTAGGTAGGTAATACAGCTCTCACTTCCAGATAACACATAGCTTAGATAGGTAATACAGCTCTCACTCACAGATAACACATAGCTTAGGTAGGTAGTACAGCTCTCACCCCAGATAACACATAGCTTAGATAGGTAATACAGCTCTCACTTCCAGATAACACATAGCTTAAATAGGTAATACAGCTCTCATTCCCAGATAACACATAGCTTAGATAGGTAATACAGCTCTCACTCCCAGATAACACATAGCTTAGGTAGGTAATACAGCTCTCACTCCCAGATAACACATAGCTTAGGTAGGTAATACAGCTCTCACTCCCATATAACACATAGCTTAGGTAGGTAATACAGCTCTCACTTCCAGATAACACATAGCTTAGGTAGGTAATACAGCTCTCACTTCCAGATAACACATAGCTTAGATAGGTAATACAGCTCTCACTTCCAGATAGCACATAGCTTATGTAGGTAATACAGCTCTCACTCACAGATAACACATAGCTTAGGTAGGTAATACAGCTCTCATTCCCAGATACCACATAGCTTAGATAGGTAATACAGCTCTCACTCCCAGATAACACATAGCTTAAACAGATAATACAGCTCTCACTTCCAGATAACACATAGCTTAGGTAGTTAATACAGCTCTCACTCCCAGATAACACATAGCTTAGGTAAGTAATACAGCTCTCACTCCCAGATAACACATAGCTTAGATAGGTAATACAGCTCTCACTTCCAGATAACACATAACTTAGATAGGTAATACAGCTCTCACCCCCAGATAACACATAGCTTAGATAGGTAATACAGCTCTCACTTCCAGATAGCACATAGCTTATGTAGGTAATACAGCTCTCACTCACAGATAACACATAGCTTAGGTAGGTAATACAGCTCTCACTCCCAGATAACACATAGCTTAGGTAGGTAATACATCTCTCACTCTCAGATAACACATAGCTTAGGTAGGTAATACAGCTCTCACTCCCATATAACACATAGCTTAGGTAGGTAATACAGCTCTCACTCACAGATAACACATAGCTTAGGTAGGTAATACAGCTCTCAACCCCAGATAACACATAGCTTAGATACGTAATACAGCTCTCACTCTCAGATAACACATAGCTTAGGTAGGTAATACAGCTCTCACTCCCAGATAACACATGGGTTAAATAGGTAATACACTAGAAATAAACCTGTGAAACTATTTTACTATATTTTATAAAATAAAACAACATTGAAAAACATTTATTTTAAAATGAAAATACTTTTGAATTGATTTTATTTCGCAGTTGTAACATAGAGAATTCAGAAAACCTCAATTGGATATGTTTCAGCTTAGAGCGTAATATTGAATCCAATATTGCGGCTAATCAGCTGTGAGGTACCTATGCTGTACAAGTACAGCTTTCCTTTATATGCACAGTAAGAATGCGGTAAGAAAAACTTTCTCGAAAATGGATTTTTTGTTGTTGTTCAACATTGATAACATTTTAATAAATCATAGGTATTATTTTATAGGTATGATCAACAGTGACAGCTCCCGATCTCATGGCTTGGTATATGACGGTATGAAGATAGTTTTAGTACCAACTGTTATTCTTACCGTGTTCTCACTGTACAATAACCGTAGAGAATGTGTATGAAAGTAGTGTGTTATGAAGCGGTTATTTTTTTATGACTGACGAATCATAGCTACGGTCTTATCTACATATAATAGGAAACCCGTTTTGAAAACTGGAAACTCACGTTGCCATAAATGGTGCATATAAAAATATTACAATTGTATTTACACTCTTATTAGTCCGTTGAGTCAATAATGTAAAGAGAAATAATACAGTGATCCATAAGTAAATATTATTGGGAGATTTAATAAATTTTTAGATGAACTTTATAACAATTAACTAGCAGAAGAACCCGAACGTTGCCTGAGGTATCCACGCGATGCATTGCATGGCTACCTTGGGAAGCTCTTTTATTTTCTTCAATCAAACAGAAAAAAAATCTCTTCATTTTATATATTTCCACCCAGATTTAATAACATTTTAAAAATCTAGTAAAAATTTTTAAAATTGCCAGCTTTGAGGTGCACATGTTCGGGCACAGGGGCTACTAATTTTTAAAATGCTATATCTCTGCGAGCGTTAGATATCGCGCAACGCTCGTGAAAGACAAACAAACTCTTCAGTTTATTAATATAGAAATAGATAAATCAAATAATACATTTTTCTAGAATGCAGTATTTTAGTGTGTTTTAATGTTGGTTATTAAAAATCAGGTTTTATCTATGGTGTGTTTAGTAAAAGTTAAGTTTAAATTTATTTGGCATATGCTATAATTTATAAATGTTCTTCTCCTCCAATATTCAAGAAATCAATTACCGGCAAAATACCTTTGATGCTCTTCTTGCTCGCTATCCAAATGACGTGTAATATATCACGACTACTGATAGCACTATTTGGCGGTTTAATAGGTACATTTCATTTGATAGTGACTCTATCAAACAGTAGTTAGATAGATGAGCTGTTGATAAGATAATGTCTGTCATTTATATACTATCGATGGTGTACATTCGTTGAAACTAGCTCACTGTGAATCACGTTGGACCGTTTAGTTGGAGACATCCAATTTTATTGTGAGAGAAATAAAGGGGATTTTTATTTTTCACTTGAGGGATGACGATTAAAAATTATAGGAATCTTCGTTTATCTTCTCTTAACTAATTGAACTGATTCTTAAGTTGAAAAATGACACCTGGACACGGGACGAATCCTTGATAGCTCAGTAATTAGAGCATTGGCGTACTAAGACAAAGGTCCTGTGTTCGATTCCCGTGTCCAGGTGTCATTTTTCAGTAACAGAATTTTATATCTAGAGCGGCTTTAACCGTATTTAACAAATATAATAGCTTGGCTATTTAATCCAATAATAATTAAACCGTATATATTTCCTTCACTAACCAGAAAATTCCCACCTGTTATAGGAACGGTTACTCCATTCCACCCAAGTATTGTTGTTAGACGGGCTAAACAGTTACAAATATTGTTTTAAATATAAATTTTAATCAAAATGATTAGCAAAATGGGTGCTACTAGCATCTTGGTTCTTTTGCATTCCTCTTTAACTATTTTTTCCCGCGTCTTCGGGTTATACGCTTATGTGCTAATTAGGCTAGTGTTTTAGGGATTAGGAAGATTATATTTAGATGAAGTGTACCCAAATTTGCGTGGAGGAAGAGTGGAAAACAATTTTTGGAAATACCACCCGTAACCGAGATTCGAACCTCGATCTCCCCGTCATCTGGCAGTCTAGTGTACTGTGAGGATGGGCCTTAGACCATGTTATATACAGCCAGTAACTTGTGAGGGGGATATTTTTGTGGTTAAACTGAGACTACTATTAAAAAATTATATTATTTTACCGATTTAGTGGCCGAACGGTCTAAGGCGTCATTCTCGTGCTAGACTGGCCTGCTGATGTTTGGATATCGGGGTTTGAATATCGGTCGTGTCTATTCAGGGAGGTTTTCCCTCAATTATTTCCCATTCCACCCCCACGTAAATGCAGGTACATTTCCTATTTCTCCATTAGCTTAATTCTTTTTTATCGAATGTCATACGTGACCGGGATGGACATGATATCCAGGTTGTCGCCTGTATGTAGACTATTAGCCCTCTAGTGGCACAGAACTTTACCCAGGGTACACCATGAGGTGTCACACACACACACAATGAGATGATGGATGATAGTGATTATGATGTTTGGAGCCGGGGTGAGTCTTAACCTAACTTAAGCCTAATTTACCAACCCCTGGTGACCGTTGGGATCATCCCCCTTAAGGGTAGAATACTCAAGATACCAGCCGGGAATCGAACCCTGGACCCTAGACTCGTAGCCAGGAGCACTGACCACGACACCATAGGGCCGGTTATTAGCTTAATTAATACATGCTTATAACCCGAACAGGTATTGAGACGCGGTGAAATAATTATATTCAAGAAGGGTTTAGTGTTAAAAAAGTCTCGTCATATCCGGTTGCGGGAGTGACCACGAACACTGCAGGAGGATATTTTGCGCCTACAACTATAATATAACTCACTTTTTATTTGTACTAATATTCAAATCAAAGGCAGAACTAGTTCATTTAGTCGGACTTAAAAAGAAATTTGTTTTGAATCACAAAATGCTATGTGGGTGAAAAATAATTGGATTAGTTTTGTGCTGTCACATTGGTTTCAAAACCACAGCGTGGGTATTTTTGAGTATCTACATATTTTCATAGACTTTTAAACGTCAAAACCGTTTGAAATCAAAGGGCAGCTTTATAAAGTGATAATAATGTTACGAGTTTTGCTCGCAGTATGAACTAAATCACGAATTATATGTTTTGTACTAAGGGATGAACTTCTACGCTCGGCATTTAGCAGAACAGTTTTTAGGAGGAATGTTTTGGGGTTCAAACCCACTCCAAATTATTAGTAGGCTAATATTTTATGTTTTATTTTAATTCAATGCCTAACCTAATAGCTTATTTATTTACCCGTTTCGGTGACTGCATGGTTTAACGCGCTACTCTCGTGCTAGACTAGACTGCCGATGATGGGGAGATCCAGGTTCGAATATAGTTTGGGCGTACTGAGTTATTTTCCAAACAATGTTTTCCACTCTCCTGCCACGCAAATGCGGGTAAATGTCTTCTAAATATAACCTTACTAATCTCTGAAACATTTGCATAGTTAATATATAAGCGTATAACCCGAACGGTTAGTAGGACGCGGTGCTAAATAAAAGCTGATTTGAATTGAATAAAATACATAACACCTAGAACCTCTAATTATGTTTAAAAATAATATTTTTTAAAGGTTAAAAACGTTTATAAAAATATTTATAAACCCTGCTAAGGGAACTTTCTACAAGCCAAGGCATACACCCTTCTTTAAGAGAACTGGGTTCAAACCTGACCTCTAGCATACTCCTCCCTCAATTCTTTAAGAAATGTCAAAAGTCCCAATCACCCTGTCCTTGCCACAATTTGTTTGGTTGTCCCTCGCTCTGCCCTTGGCCGCTAATATAACTTCTAATTTTACCCGCCGCTGCGACCAAGGAGGAGGCGGTAAAATTGGCGCGCAATATGAACTGTGGGCGGGGGCGGAGCGAGGTTTTTGTCTCGTGTTCAGTGTCGGGGTGGAACTCTAGGAACTCGGTACTCACCTCTACGAGCTGTCTGGATACGACACACTACACAGACTATACAACACAACACTGCGGTGAGGGTCCTTGTAGCTTGCGAGCTACTGCTGTGCTGCTGCCTGGGGGTCGGGACTGGCACTACACTGGCCCGCTTCCAATCAGACGTGCGTAGCTTCTCTAGGCGCCGCGTCACACAGGGAGTTAAGGGAGAACTGACCGGACAGCAGTGGCACGGTGGATCGTGCACGTTGTTATAACTGTGGCACTGTGGATCGTGCACGTTGCTATAACTGTGGCACTGTGGCTCGTGCACGTTGTTATAACAGTGATACTGTGGCTCATGCACGTTGTTATAACTGTGGCACTGTGGCTCGTGCACGTTGTTTATAACTGTGGCACTGTGGCTCGTGCACGTTGTTATAACTGTGGCACTGTGGCTCGTGCATGTTGTTATAACTGTGGCACTGTGGCTCGTGCACGTTGTTATAACAGTGGCACTGTGGCTCGTGCAAGTTGTTATAACTGTGGCACTGTGGCTCGTGCACGTTGTTATAACAGTGGCACTGTGGCTCGTGCATGTTGTTATAACTGTGGCACTGTGGATCGTGCACGTTGCTATAGCTGTGATACTGTGACTCATGCACGTTGTTATAACTGTGGCACTGTGGCTCGTGCACGTTGTTATAACTGTGGCACTGTGGCTCGTGCAAGTTGCTATAGCTGTGATACTGTGGCTCGTGCACGTTGTTATAGCAGTGGCACTGTGACTCGTGCAAGTTGTTATAACTGTGGCACTGTGGCTCGTGCACGTTGTTATAACTGTGGCACTGTGGCTCGTGCACGTTGTTATAACTGTGGCACTGTGGCTCGTGCAAGTTGCTATAGCTGTGATACTGTGGCTCGTGCACGTTGCTATAACTGTGGCACTGTGGCTCGTGCACGTTGTTATAGCAGTGGCACTGTGACTCGTGCAAGTTGTTATAACTGTGGCACTGTGGCTCGTGCACGTTGTTATAACTGTGGCACTGTGGATCGTGCACGTTGCTATAACTGTGGCACTGTGGCTCGTGCACGTTGTTATAACAGTGATACTGTGGCTCATGCACGTTGTTATAACTGTGGCACTGTGGCTCGTGCACGTTGTTATAACAGTGATACTGTGGCTCATGCACGTTGTTATAACTGTGGCACTGTGGCTCGTGCACGTTGTTATAACTGTGGCACTGTGAACCATACACACTATTATAATGAGCGTTATTTTTTCTTGGCAATATCTGGGATAGCCTCTTTAGAACACTGGTGGGAACCAGTGAAGGGAGATAAAGCCATATTTTATATTTGTGTTACTGGAAAGAGTCAATAAAGGTGGATTAAATGTTGCGTCACTGGATTACTTAGCGTGGAGTTCTTAAATAAATGTGTAGGTATAAATCAATTTTGGGGGGTTCAAAAAAATATATTGAACTACCCCCTGCGTTTTATATATATGTGTGTGTGTGTGTGTCACAAGGCCGTAGCCAGCCAATAATTTCAGGAGGGGGGGGTGGTTTGGTGGGCACATCCCCCAATTGCCGGAGGCTAGAAAAAATTCTAAATATTAAACAGTTCTAGAAGCTATCTGATGTGTTTTTTTATGGCAACATAACCCCCTAACTGCCGAAAGCTAGGAAAATTCTAAATATTAAACAACTTTATAAGCTATATGAAGTGTTTTTTAATGGCAAAATAACCTCCTAATTTGTACTTGTATCTTAATTTTGATATTGTTTGAACCATAAATAAAGCCATATATATATTTTGTTCGTAACATTTTGGGGGGGTTTGAACCCCAAACCCCTCCGGCTACGGCCTTGGTGTGTAAATGTATATATGTAATTATATATATATGTAATATATATGTGTGTAAATATATATGTTGTAAATATGTATATATATTAAATATACAATATATATCATAAAATATAACATAGAGTATATATAGTAAATATATGTATATATATAAAGTTGGTATAGTTACACAGTATTTCTAGGTCTAGGTTAGGTTAGGTTAGGTAGTTAGGTTAGATTAGGCTAGCTAGGGTAAGCTTGGTCAGTAGGAAAGCCCGGAGGTCGGTGGGTGCTGCCAGTAGCTCTTTCCACCCGTCACCACCCTCACGTAGGAATTCCCGTGAGTTGCTCTTTTACTTGTTCACAATCTGGACATTTAGGTGGCCATAACATTTTGGGTTTGTTCGCAATTTGGATGAATTCCTCCCTATTCGCAATCAGGATACGATACAACCGTATGAAAGTGGTGAACTGGTCTTCACACAATATTAGAGCCAGGGGCTAAGAACGAATTTAAAATCAGAGAAAAAATTGGTTATGGCTATGATGATGCGTATTGTTGCCAGATTCTACACTTAAATATATTAGCAACTTACTTGATTTAAACAGTTATGTTTATTCCTGATAAATTTAAAATCATATTAATTTATTTTAGAAATAAGGGACAAAATGATTCCGGGACATCAGTTAAATTTCGAGGACTGCCCCAGAAAATCGTGGAAGAATGATCAGCATTAGGGACCACATTCACGGACAACTCCGAGCAACTGGTACCTCGCCCGCTTTCAGTCCTGTTTGGGTTCGAAACCAAGTACCCCACAGGTCAGGATACGAAGGTCTGAATTGTCTTGACCATGACTGAGGACTCACTTCAAAGTCTTAGATACCATCTACTTTGCAGACAACTAGACGATATTGTTTCTCCTTAAGGGGAACAAACGGGCTAAACTGCATATTTATATTTAAATTACTTCATCAAAGCTGCAAGAAGAGAACAACATATTACATTCGAGTCAGGTACCTTAACTAGTCAGTGTTTTTATATCCAGGTTTCTTCCGCCGCCTTCCCCTCATTGAAAATAAATGAGAAAGTACCAATTGTTATGATAGGTTAGGTTTGCTAATAAGAACGGCGTCAACCGGGAAGTTTGGGGGGGGGGGGGGGGTCCAACTCGATCCCCATTATCCTTACCGGAATCCAAAAATAACAAGTTTTCTTTGTGATGCTTGAGTTTATCTACTAAATGTATGGGGTCGTTAGAAGGATAAACTTGCTAAATAAATGGAACGACACAATCGTACACGATTTAATAGTTTGGTTTATTTTCGAAAATCGACCATCATTAAACTAATACTTAGTAACTTTTCTTAAGAAAAACCAACATAGTATTTTTTACTCAGTAAAATTCTTTTAAATTGTTATCCGTAAGGGGGCGACCAGACTGAGCGAGCGAGCAACTAAAATATAAAATAGAACACATTGGTTGTAATGAAAGGTGGCCAGACTGAAGCGCGCACGCTTGAAAGATAGAACTGGTTTAATTTTCAAACGCGTGCGCTCGACCCGGTACAGTCTAGTTTACAGGCGCTAGGCAATATTATTACATATTGGTTCATTGAGTGCTAGGAAAACTTCTCATTTTGACATTTTTATTAATATCGATAGGCTTAGCACACTTGCTACTAACGGCCTAATTTAATTGGTAAGATCATAAACTATACCTATATGTATATATATACATATTAAATTAAGAAGTATATGCATATATATGTATATATACATATATGTAAAACTGATGTGTTAAAATACTTCAATATCATCAAAATAGGCCTTTACAAATAAGAATCACCATTAGCGGGGATAGAGGATGAGAAAACCACAACAATAAATCACTTGTTAAAATCACCCTCAGTTCACTCAGCCAAGATTCGGAGCCTCCTCGCCAACAACTATCGAGAGCTATCTGATAATCACGCGCTCGCTCGCTCGCTTGTCAGTCTGGCCGAACCCTAAAACAAGACGTATACAATGTTATTTTTCATGCAAATCACTCCCCGGATTATTATTATTTAATATTACGTGCTGTAAAACAACAGGTACATTCCTTTTGTCAGCGAACTTAAACCACCAATGCACCCTGTCTTCTGCCTCCTCCTTCAGATCCCAGAATTTTCTTCTTTCCTTTAAGTCATCTTGTATTTAAATCCACCTCCTCCTCCCTAAGCTCCTATTTCCCTCAACCTTTCCTTCTATGACGTCGTGCAGAAGACAGTTCCTCCTAAGGATGTGTCTGATCCAGTTTGCTTTGTACCGAAGAATCACATCCAAAATAGATCTCTTCTCACCCACTCTTCTAAGGACTTCTTCATTTGTCACCCTGTTTGTCCACCTGATCTTCTCACCCACTCTTCTAAGGACTTCTTCATTTGTCACCCTGTCTGTCCACCTGATCTTCTCACCCACTCTTCTAAGGACTTCTTCATTTGTCACCCTGTCTGTCCACCTGATCTTCTCACCCACTCTTCTTAGGACTTCTTCATTTGTCACCCTGTCTGTCCACCTGATCTTCTCATCCACTCTTCTTAGGACTTCTTCAATTGTCACCCTGTTTGTCCACCTGATCTTCTCAAGTCTTCTGCAATACATTTCAAAACACTTCAAGTATGTATTTTCCATCTTCCTAAGAGTCTAACTCCTTGGATATGCATTTTAAATTAAATAATTATTACAATTTTCAATAAGTTTGAATTTTTAGTATTTTAATTTAAAAAAATCTTTTTTTGTGAAGTGTATATATCTGTGTTTTTTATCAGGTGTATCACTTAGACCATACCGATAGTCTATTTGAGTATGAAGTGTCTCAAATGGACGTTGTGCTGTAACGTTAACTTACAGTTAGTTACAATTGGATCCACCCCATTATAATGTTGATACGTAACTATCAATTCTTACCACCCGCTCTGTTGTTCCGACACAAATAGAATCCCTACAATAGTACTTTTCTCTGTTGTAGTCCCTGTAGGCTAATACGGCAAGATAATACGGCACAGTATATTTCATACAGTACAATCCTCTGTAATATTACACTTAGAATTGTTCATGAACTTACCTATGAAATCTTCTATCACTAGCCGCCACCAAAGCTGACCTACACCGTGCAGACAATGTGGAGAATGGGCCGAGCTAACGAAAGTCTACTGTCAACACGTGATTGCTCTCCGTCTGGTTAGATTGAAACTGAGGCGTGACAACATGGAGTACGTTTGAAGACAACTATCCGACTGCCCTCTGATGGCTGTCAGAAGAACTTTCCCAAGCAAAACAAACATCGAATGATCGCCGACTTGTTCTAATTTTCTGATGGAACAACCCTACAAAGTGCCTACGTGACCGAGGACAGCTAGCAACTGCGTGCTAGAATTACCTCCCCTTTTTCCGTGCGACGAAACTCACTATATAACAGGCTGTATTTGTCTACCAAAAATGACTATCTAAAATCTATGAACGAGGACGGATCGTTGTCATGGACCTGGACAATGATCGGATAAACATTTATATATTAATTGGAACGTAACTATGTTCTACATATCATAGACTCTACTCATATTCGACTTGTAATATTTTTGTGTTAGAATCATTATTTTGTTTTTGGCTTAATATGTAACTTCTCTCTTTATCATCTCAGTCGCTTAAATGTAACTTTTGTGTGGCCACTTGGGCGCGGTAACCAGTTGGTTATTTTGTTTTGAAATCCACCATTGGTAATTTTGTTTTGAGGAAATTAAATGTAATATGTGGAAATGTGTGGATTAGTATGTTGTATTATTTCTCGCGACTGCAGAAGTAAAATCATGCTTGTTATTTTTTTTATACTTTAAATTTATTCTAAATTTCATTCTTTAGCTTTGTCTAAGAGTTAGATAGTCCCGGGAGATTTTGACTTGTGTCTGGTAGTCAAACTCTCGCGTTATGTTTTGTAATTTCTCGTCTTGTAAACTTGTAACTGTTTGAGGAGCCCATCAGGCGCTAATATTTAATGTTTGTTTCATTTTTTTGGTTAAACGTAATTAACTTCACTGTTGATGTTAAAAATCAACATATTTTTTGTGTCTCTTAAAGACTCCCTTTAATAAATATATAAACACGGGAGGTTTATATACTGCGCTTCACGTTATTATTTTCAGCATTATTCAGAATGATATAATGAGACCACTGTACTTTGCTTTATCTATGTTTATAATGAATAAACCGTCTTATTGTGATATTTTAATACTGCATATATTTTCCCTTATGTTAGATTCACCTTCTCCCTTTTATTTAATTTGGTCGTTAAGTAGAAGGACACGGAGACGGTGTAACAGTGCTATTTTATTTTAGTGTTTCATCTGCTTATTCCGGCTGGTGAATTATTTGTTATGACTCTTCCCTATGGGTATTTTATTATATTTTAAATGTCATTTAAGGTTATTGGCCCTTTTTATTTGGCGTGGAAATGCAGATCCATGGGAACAAACTGTTATCTTCAAGAATCTTTATTGTTTTGTAATTTTCTTTTCGGAAACGGTTTGTTCAAGAATAGAAGCATGTTGATTAAGTTAAACTTTTTATATACACACCTCCTCTATAATTTTAACAGGGATCAAATATCGATAAAATTGACATTTTTCAATAGAAAACTGCCGGCTTCATAACAAAAAAAATAAATGGTACGGCGCACCGCACAGACTTTCTCTCTCTTCCTATAAACTCGTAAGATTTCTGAACGGAATAATGTACATTGTATCATCACCACTCCACATAAGAACACGCATAAAATAATATACAATGATATAGAATCAATGATAAAAGAGGCGCATCTTTGTCCACCTATGAGCATTTCAAACAGTTTAATGTCTTCTACAAGGGTCAACACTTCGTAATAAAATTTCGATTTTTGGTTAAAATTTTAACATTTTATAAGGTGTTGAAGATCTTCAAGTCATCGCATTGATATTTAATTATTCATTTATACATTTTGACCAATAAAAAATGTAAATATTGACTATTTAGTGTAAAATGGAGATAGATCATTGCTGTGCAAACATTTCTCCTAAGAGCTTTAAGGAAAAATAACATACTTTTTTTAGATACTTATATTTAATTACTCTATGGCATTGGAGAATTATTGCGTTAAGACTTAAGTAGTATATGTTTACAACTAAAGCTCACAAAATTGTATTAATATATTTGCAAATATCTCAGAAACTGTTGCTTTTATAAAAATATATGTCAAATAAAAGTTTTTTATTTCTAATAGTCATACAATTTTGCAATGATAAGTTGTTTAGTTTCTCAAATAGTTGTGGAGATACGGAAATTAACGCTTCTGTAAAGTACCCTAAAAATCATTTTCATAGGAAAATGAAAATAGCCAGTTTATTTATAACCTTAATCAACGCCTAGATACGAATTTTAATCAAAATCGTTTGAGCAGATTTTAAGAAAACCAAATTTTTCTCTTTTCGCCCTTCAGTAAATTACCCTTAATTTTAAGTTTTTATAGACACACAGACAGACGGCATTGCAAAGACTATTTTTTAGGATTCGGGGGGTCATGAGACGTCGACATCCATCAACATTTCAGGTTAGTTTTTTTTTACGGTCGCAATACTTAAACTTTAATGTCCAAAAAGTTAAAAAAAATTCATATAATTGAGTATAGATTGAAAGTTATTGATTTTATAAAAATATGTTTCGGGTAAAATATTTGTATTATAAATATATATACATATTTGTAATGCTAAGTAATTTCATATCTAAAATAGTTTCGGAGCTATTATAAAAAATGTTAATTAACGCGTCAGACCGGAGCCCTTAAAGCCATTTTTCCGAAATATTGAGGGTAGCCATTTTGTTTGGAATATTTATTAGTGTTTATAAATGAAATTTAATCAAAATCGTTAGAGCCGATTTTGAGAAAATCGACTTTTTCTCTTTTTTCCCTTCAGTAAACTACCCTTAATTTTAGGGGTAGATATCCAATTCCAAAAAACCCTCGGGGCAACCCTATGAAAACCCTAGATATCAAGTTTCAGCTCAATCGGTAAAATAGTTTAGGCTCTAGTTGGAGGTACAGACAGACAGACAGACAGACGGAAATTCAAAAACCACTTTTTCGGATTCAGGGAGTCATGAAACGTCAAGATTCATCAAAATCTCGACTTCGATTTTTTTGACGATCACCATACTTTCTCTACCTGTAAGATAGAGAGAAAGTAATAAAACTGTAACAATTAATAAACATAGGTACATTATCTTAGAAGGGGTGTTGAAAATATTAACATAAAAATTTCACTAATTCTAGAGAAAACTGATATTTACAAACGTGTGATTTCTCCGCAAGACCTGTCCGGTAGCTAGCGCCATCTACGGTTTCCGTGATCCATCTGTTATTGTCGGCGCGGAAGGATACTTTGGTTGGCTTTGAAGCCACGCTATACCTTTCACCCTTCCTCCCATCACCACACAAAATAGGTTTTAGACTTGCACTCGACAGGGCCAAGGACCCTATGACCTCACTGTGTCAACAGGCCTATAAACTCTAATATTAATTTTTACCAGACAAGTTATCAGCATCTCCGCCGATGATGGTTAGCCTCCTCTTTTTAAATGGTCATCCTATCTTAAGCCTATCATGTGTCAAAGCTCCATTGCATGTCCAGACATGTTGCTTTCCAGCCTGTGTTTCATCCCCCTAACCGTGCTTTGTATGACATCAAATGGCCTAGTACAAGGCCGGTTGGGATCCGGACACTCTCGGTCTTCTAAACGTGTGAGATACAGGGCCGTTGACAGGATTTCCGGGCCCCTATGCAAATAAGTCTTCGGGGCCACATACCACCCCCCTTCCACCCACTCCCATCCTTATAATGGTGACGTGTCTACCAAACCAAGTACCTTTCCAAATCGGTAGGGATGGATTATATATCATATGTATATGTTTTCCAGATAACCTTAAATTTTAAAAACCTGATGTGCAGGGCTGTAAATGAAAAAAAAAAAAATATATTTTATTTGTCAAAAGTTTGGTGAGTTGGTTAGTTGTCTAACATAAATCTTTCTAAAGTTACAAATTGGCATATTTCAGAATCAGATTTAAATATTGGAATTATAAATGAATTATTTAAGTACTTGTATGAAACCTCAACGAATCCAATAAACGTACTCTTTCAAAAAAATTAGAAGAACTTACACTAAAATATCAAAAGTAATGAATTAACTAGTATTAAAATAACTAAGACGAAAACTAAGAATTAAAGTGTAAAATTGTACAGATTAAAATACAAATAATTGTGTAAGAAGTCAATTATAACACTATTTTTCTAGCCTTCTTTGATGCAAAATTCTTAATAATATCGTCGTAAATGATTTTTTTTTTGGCAAGATGACTATTGCTAAGAGAGACAGTGCAGCCATTCTTTCTTGGTCCATAGTTGATCTGTGGATATTTTTAATTAGTTTCATTTTTATGAAAGTCCTTTCATCTTCAGCCACAGTAACAGGAATAGTGCAGAACACTATTATTGCTCTACATACATTTGGAAATTAAATATCGAGTTTTAGTTCCTTAAGTTTGTTCAGCAGCTTAAGAGGTTTCCATTTAAATGAGCCCAAGCTAGATTCGTGTATCGATTTCAAATATTTTACATCTTCACACAATTCTAAATTTAAGTCCTTAGGATAGGTCACTTACCATACAAAACACAGGCTTTCAATTTCCTGTTCACTTGGCTGCTGGTAATTCCATAAGCATTTAAATAGGTTGTTCATCTTTTTTGCTGTGTGAAATCTCTCGGTCAACCCAATGATCACAGAATCTATCAATTTGTAAAATATGTTGACTCTAAAGTCACGCTCTTCCCGACTTTCATCACTGGGTTCAATTGATGTACATAAGCGATTTTCCCTTTTTTCACCCTTTTATCTGGTAATGACGTTTCACAAGGTATATCTAAAGAAATGTTGTCTGCCACTAGCTTTGCTTCCGACTATAGTTTATTCCACTGGTTTCTTATAGCTTTCAGTTCTTCTAGTAGGCTCTCGATATTTGCAACCTTAACATCAATAGTTGCATCTCTTGCTTGTAGCACTTTATTTCTAAGGTCAATAGAAACTAACCATAGCCATAACCATAGCGTAGCCATAAGGACACATTTGAATGTGGATAAATAGTTAATTATTCCCTGCAAATCCGTTTTGCACTCAGCCGACAAGTTTAGAGTTTTGCTCTCGTTCAATGCTTGTTTAATTAGTGGCGAATGTTTGGTGAATGTCTTCACACTGTCAACACGGGCAGACCATCTGGTTTTGCAAATACTATGTAAGGAACATCCAATATGTTTTTCTAGTATTTCCCACCGCTGAGGGCTCCGGGCAAAGAACTTATAATTCTTTTGGACCGTTCCAAAAAATGTTACTACTTCTTCAGAGCATTCAGCTGCGCTAACACCACAAAGTTTCAAACTGTGTGTACCATAATTCTAGTGGATTGATTTAACTAATCCTCAATAGTAAGGTTGGCGATATCTTGCCAAGGATTTTTGCTACAATCTACAAAACATAAAAATCTATCGACCATTCTGAATTCAATTTCACTTTCAAGTACGTATCTCAATACAAATGTGGTTTGTTCTGTATGAGATGTGTCTGGCGTAGCGTCGGCAAGGAGAACATAATACTTGGATCTTTTCCTCTCTTCAAATATTGCCTGTGTAACCTTAGCACTACAAGCCTCTATAAAGTCATTTTGAGACTCTGGTGACAGTGAACCTGAAGTCTTTTTCCGTGTTCTTGAAATTGCTTCACTTTGACAACGTGTTGCCTCAGTACTGGGTCATACTTAGATAACAGCTCTAGGACTCCTAAAAGTTACCATTATTGGCGTCACCAATATTATTGGACGTTCCTCCTAATGGAAGTCCTCGCTCCGCTAGAAATAATAATACTGACAGTATGCGCTGAAGAAGGTCTTTCCAATTCTGCATTTTTGGTTGTAAGCTCAGCGTCCAATTGAAAGCTAATATCAGTACGTTTATTTAAGTTTCTTTCCATATTACGCCACATCATATAACATATTTTGTGATTCGACTATGTTTCGTGGTTTGGCAGTTTGTTGTATAACTTTCGCCAGGTATACTCTTTCTTCCAGCCGTCACCAGTTAGTAAAACTGATATGTGATCAATACAACCAAATAGTCTACATGGAAAACAATGTAATGATTGTGGAGTTTCACTCCACGAAAGCCAATCTAGAGGTACAATTTCACCATTAGCTCGTTTAGAAACTAAGACACTCCACGTAAATACTCTTTTTCCATCACCTGGAAGTTCTTTAGGAAAAGCTAGAGGTCCCATTTTAACAAGTATTGCAATATCTTCTGTACTTAACGTGCTAAAGTTATGAAACTGTCCCAGATCCGATGTTACTGCAGGTGTTTCAGATAAGTCTTCTTTGGACGACTCGTAAATGCTGGCGCAATGAGAAGAACACTATTTTTAATATCAGAAGTAACTTCTAAGCCTTCTGATACAAATTCAGGGTCTATAGAACATTTATTCGCATTCAGCGGCAGTGACGATTTCTCAGTAGATGGACCAGGTCAGCTCAACCAGTGTTATCGTTTTTACTTTTCGGTTGTATTCCAACTTCAAATAATGATCGACAACTTTTTTTTTGAACTCTCTAGTTTATTTTCCCTTTCTTTGCACTTCTGCGCGCCTGACTTGTGTTTATAGTCCATTGTTGCAACCTCACCTGAAATTCATACACACTGATTGGAGCGGATTCACACACATCATGGTTGTGGTTCATTGGGCTAGTTGTAAATGACGCTAAGAAATGTTAATTGTTGGTCCTAAATTTACAATCGCCCCTTGTAATTTAGGAAAAATACGGGGGCTTATTTGCAGAAATGGGTTCGGTGAGAACGTTGCTAGGTATCGCGGTCCTTAGCAACCTATAAGAGAATAGGTTTTTTTTTAAGTTTTATAAATTATCAAAATATCAAAGATAGAAAAACAAGGTCCGGCGTATTTTTTTTTTATTTTTTTAAATTTATTTAGCATCGCGTATTACTATCCGTTCGGGTTATACGCTTAAGTACTAATTACGCTAATGGGTTATGAATTGGGAAGGTTGAATATAGGGGAAGTGAACCCGCATTTGCGTGAAGAAAGAGTGGAAAACCATTTAGGAAAAACCATCCCAGTTCACCCGACCGAGATTTGAACCTCGATCTCCCCGTCCTCGGCAGTCAAGCTCAACACGACGCGCGTCAGCGGTCCAGCGTATTGAAGGAGATAAAATTATAAACAACAACACGACTAAAATTAAAATAAAAATCCTGACTACGCTAGAAGGTATATAATTTAACATGAATATAAAGCAATAACAGTCTAACACCGAAATGCGGCAACTAGAGTTGAACGTCCGTGGTGGTACGCCGCTCACCGAACCGACAACCATTCATTCATTCTATCTATCTATGAAAATATTCCAAAAATACATACTTATCAGTGAATTTGCCACTCAGGAGTACACCTTCATCAATGTTGAATCGTCGAGACTGATAGAGATCACCTCTTCTACTCTTACCGTGACATACAGACACTAGAGTAGACATAGGCGTAACTAGGGGTTAGCCCCGAGAGGACTGCACCAGTAAAAACGAGGGTTCGTTTTTGAGTGCCTAAGTGTCGATTTACGATTATAATAAACAATCGTCTTGCAATTCAGTTAAAACTAAAACCCTGAAACAGAATTAAACTAACACAATAAAAGTTCATTTAAAAATAATTTTGTTTTATTGTAGAACATGAAAGAAACATTGTTTGGCTAAATTGCAAACTAACTTGAGGACAATTTCCAACTACAACATTAATTTACTCTGAGTTCCAATCGACAAGGTGATTTTACCTGTTTATCTAGAACTTCATCCGGAGAAATGATTATTTCTCGATGTATATTTAACATCGCTAGGCCATTCAGCCTTTGCTGCCCTGCTATATTTATCAAGTAAGTTTTTAATCTCCGAAGAGTTGAGAACAATCTTTCACTGGTGCTTGTTGACACTGGCGAGGTTACTAAGATTTTCAACAATTTACTGATCATCGGGAATATTTCTTCATTGCGGGCAATATAATAGTTCATAGCCTTTCTTGAACTTATTTTCAATTAATTCACTCTTTCGTGCCACATGTAAAAGTTCACCAATTGCTACCATATTACTACACTGCAAATCTTGCCCGTAAAACGCAACCCGCTTTTTAATCTATTCCTTCACTACTTCAGTGATAACCGATTCCTCTTTTGGCATCAGGCACATAAAACTGCCAAGCACTTCTTGATGGTTCAAGAAATGAGTTTTTAATTGACTGGCAAAATGATCCAAAAACTACGACAAAAAAAATTGCAACTCTGAAGTAAGCCTCATCAGAGTATACTTTTACATTACTCTTTTGTATTTGTTTGGTAGATATTCTTGGTGTGACAATATTTGAACTAAACAATTCAGCAAGCGTTTTAACTGATTCTTAAATAGCTGAAAACTCCATTTTGGTGTTTGTTCTTATTTCTTGAATTCTGTCTTTGAGCCGATTTACCATGTTAATGGCAGCTAGAAGATCTACAGCCTCAAGTTGCAATGCTTGGCAAAGTGGTAGGCTCAAAGAGAAAACCCTTGCTAACACCTGTAAAATAATTAAAAAATATTAATTTTGTATGGCACACTGTTGAACTGCTGGTGGTGATGAACCAGTATCTTCCCAATTTTTTCCCCTACTAAAACACTGAACAATTCACAATGCCGCATTATATTATGCATAATTTGAGTGATTACTAATAATGAGCAGGTTTAAAAAAATTGCCTATGTTTGTTTTATTTTTTCAAATCAATGGGGTTGGGGGTTAAACTTCCGACCCCCCTGATTACGCCACTGAGAATAGACAATATGATAGAATAACAACATAAGCTAGTGAGCCGTGCCCCGGGTGAGTTCAAATAAATAAAGCAAGGGGAGGACATGTAGAGCCTACCTGCCTACCGTTCACTCCCCGCGCCCGTCGGGCTTCTCTATCATTGTCTTCCCATCCTTCTGACGGTGAGAAATCTTAACTGACTGAGATATTACATTTTGCATGTTTACATTAATCTCAACTTGGTTTAACGTCTCAAACTCTTAATTAGTACGACCATTTTTGTCGTGTGTTTACGTAAAGATACTTTATTCCATTAAAAAATAATCCTACCGACGCTGGGCCCCTTGCATTTTCCCCCTCTGCCCCCTCCCCTGTCGACGGCCCTGGTGAGCTAGTCCTTCCGATGGTTATTCTCACATTTGTATGTCGATCTTCTTCCTGCAAGATACTTTTACCTCGATACCATCTTGATCTTCCCAAGTTCCCAAGATCGGCAATACCGCATATAATATATGAGAGGGCTTTTAGTGAGTTTCTCTCCACTCGCTTTCTGGTTTTTAGTTTTATCGACACGGACGGCTAGAACTCTTGTACCCCCGTTAGATGTACCTTAGTTGTTGAAGTTTTTGTTTTTAAATTTGTCTTATCAAGTCAATCTTGTGTTTTTATAGCTGAACTCTACGCCAATTTTAAATGGTTGTGTCTTGACTCTTGTACATCGTATTGTCACCGTTCTTCTCTCGCCAGCATAGATTCTATGCGCGCTTTGTTTAGTATACTGTAGACTTAGTACCCTTGGAATTCTCTCGTGCAGATGGTTCACGAACAAAACTTGTATATCTATCGTTAAAACACCCAGAATGCCTTCTGTTTGATTCCTGGTCACTCTGGTCTCTCAGGTAGACCAGGCAGTCAAGGAGGCAAGTTTGGGTGCAATGTTTTTAGACCTAAAGGGCTTTGTTCGTCGCGAGGTCTTATGCACCTGGCACGAGTAGAATGGCTTGCTACCTGCTCAGATCAAGCTGCGTTATCTTAACACAGAAATGCCTGAATTAATAATTTTTGAATTTTTCGAAACCTTTTCTTTTTAACGGTCCATAATGGTTCTCTTGACTTGACAAATGTGTTAAAATACCTAAAAAATCACTCATATACAAATAAAGGGGCAACCTATATATAGGACGCCAGGCAAATATATAATACATAAACGTTAATAACTGAAGCTCTAATTATTCTACTATTGTTTTATTCACTTCAAAGCCAAAATAAGCTAAATTCTCACAAACTTTAAATGAAATACAGTGGGTTACCCATTATTATTGTGAGAATAAAAGTATTATGCATACAAACACTTATAGATACAGGAGCATTATTCCGGATAAAAATGTATTATGTAAATTTCTAGCCCAGATATGAAATCACATGTTTTCACTATATGAAATTTATTATCGTTTTGTGAGATAGGTAATGAAACACTTTGTGTGAAGTCCAACATCACATTTAGTGCATCTTGTCGTACATTTTGCATGACATAGTCGACATCTGGTTTGATTTACTTGGGGAGAGACAAAATGATCTAAACGATCAAATTGTGAGTCAACTATTGCACTTTGAGATGGGCGTCCTGCTCGTGAACTGCATCTTTTACCGTAAGTCTCGAGCAAATTACAAGTGAGTCTTCTTCTGAATGATAAGTGGTCTAATTTCCCACCATAATATACGATGTAATTGCCAAGAATTTTGTTCTGCACTATCTATACAGTCACTTAGTTGAATGTACTATTTATTACCTCTTATAGTAATAGGTACAAGCCCATATTTTGGTCACTCCTGTCAACCCCACCCATATATTTATTGTACTCGTGTATAAGGTAGGGTTGATAAACTTTTACACGTTTCTTTTCCTTCCGAGAAAAATGAGGAACTTGATGAAGTGGTTGAATACCAGTCACATTGGATGCCACTGTAACAGTATTGTTGTTGTTCCACTTTACAACAATCAAGTTCTTCTTTGAGTCACTTCTGAAATCAAACGTACCTCTATCGGTTATTTTTGGAGTGCAATTGTCTTTCAAGGGGCATTTTGCTGTGTGATTTTCATGAATTGTACATGTTGCCCTTGTATTTCTGTTTCTGAGTTCTTCCAGTAAAGGGAGCCCTCCAAAAAAGTTGTCAAATATATATATGATAAGGAAATGGTCCAACTGATTTCAATATATCACAATACTGTAAAACAATAGATGCCCTTAGACCAAAATATTTGAAAGCAGGGTTCATAGTGGTAGTAGCACCTTGATACGGATCTTTCTAAATAACATAGCAAAAATATATCATTCAATGCAACATACAGAGGTTGGACCTTAGCAAACTTGTCATCTTTGTTCGAATTGTCATTATCGCAATCATGAATATTAGTCAGAATAAATTCAAAATGGTCCCGAGAAATTGATGATGAGACAAGCTCATTATGAGTATCAACTGCGGTTTCCTAAAACATTCTTCTGCGTGGTAATGGAGCACTCAGTAATATCACACCAGTAAAACAATATAATTCACTGGTCGTAATATCACCTAATCTATTATGCATGGCAGCATAACGATTTGTTTTGGTCAACATCAACAATATTATGTCCTCATCAAAGAATAAGAAAAACATTTCCATTGGAGTCAGTTCATTATACACGTCCTGATTTTTCGGCCAAACTGTCCTATCGGCATTTAGGTCCCAGCTACACCAGCCATATGTCTTCTTATCTGTTTTCCTATTCATTTTCTTGAACGCTGGTTCAAGAGGTTCGCCAACAATGTTATTTTCTTCTTTGTCGTCATCCTGGATCAATTGTGACAACTCAGCAGAGTCTAAGAGTTGTGTTCCTGGGAGATTATTGGTAGTGACAACATCTTCATCACCGGAATCCTCGTCTGTTACATCATCATTAGCATTGTTTGGAGGTTGGATGTATAATTGTATCTCTTCATCTGTTACATCATCATTAGCATTGTTTGGAGGTTGGATGTATAATTGTATCTCTTCATCTGTTACATCATCATTAGCATTGTTTGGAGGTTGGATGTATAATTGTATCTCTTCATCTGTTACATCATCATTAGTATTGTTTGGAGGTTGGATGTATAATTGTATCTCTTCATCTGTTACATCATCATTAGCATTGTTTGGAGGTTGGATGTATAATTGTATCTCTTCATCTGTTACATCATCATTAGCATTGTTTGGAGGTTGGATGTATAATTGTATCTCTTCATCTGTTACATCATCATTAGTATTGTTTGGAGGTTGGATGTATAATTGTATCTCTTCATCTGTTACATCATCATTAGCATTGTTTGGAGGTTGGATGTATAATTGTATCTCTTCATCTGTTACATCATCATTAGTATGGTTTGGAGGTTGGATGTATAATCGTATCTCTTCATCTGTTACATCATCATTAGCATTGTTTGGAGGTTGGATGTATAATTGTATCTCTTCATCTGTTACATCATCATTAGTATCGTTTGGAGGTTGGATGTATAATTGTATCTCTTCATCTGGATGTACAGGGACCCCTGAATCTTCTAACAGGGTCAACATGTCAACATTTCATCAAGTTTGTACTCGCTGAAATAAAAAATATTAATTTTTTAAACTTTTAATATTAATAATATTATGTAAACAACCCATCGATATCATCTAAAACCCAAAACAAAACCAAACAAAAGCAAATGTTTTTAAATTTCATAGTCTTATTTCCAAATGTATCACATTTGCCTAGTGACCTACAGGTAGGACAGAATGTTTCAGATAATAGTCTAAAGCTTGAAAAGAAAAAACGTTCTCTTATTTATTTATATAAATCATTATTGTTGTGTTATGTAAATCGTACAAACAATGCATTACTAAAAACAATCACCCATAGATATGAATTACTCACTTTTCATTCCTGGAGCGTGCTGTTGAAGCCATTTTTCATTTTGTAGTTATGTAAAGTCTTCAAACCAGTAAACTGCACGACAAACTGATGATATATCTGTTGTGCCTGACACAAGCTTTTCTTGTTCTAAGACAGTGAATCCAGCTGCCATCTCTTGACAACGGTGAGAACTACCTCCAGAGACATTTATATAGTAGGAGTACAGGTGTCCTACATTTAGGACGCCAGGCATCTCTGGTTTAAGGGCCCTACACACACACCAGCTTGGGCGGACAACCAGACGATAGATTGAATAGTGTGTAGGCTTGTTGTCCAACCAAAAACATTTTTTTCCAAGTTGGTCGGGTGGTTGGTACAAACCACCTGATTGCCAACTTCCCCACCTCACCGCCCGACAGGTTGTTGTGTCTGTAACGTTGTTGAACCAACCAACCGACCGACCAACCTGGTGTTGCTCACTTAGCGCTTTGCAAGCATTTAGGTGGGTAGAGCCACAGTGCGTTCTTTGTTTATATTTAAAATTATGTCACTTTAATGAGTAATTCAGAAAATCATTCATGATTCATTCTTAAAAAATGATGATAATAATTTGAATACAACTCTTTTAGTAAAATTGCAAAGCTGATTTTTTCTTTCAGACCACCAATTTTTTGCCCACATTTTTCATTTTTTTTTCTTGCAGTATTTTTATGAATTGATAATAATATTAACGTGATTGTTATTTGAATAGAGATGGTTGGAATGGCGTTCGTTCTGAGATCACAACAGCTACTGACAAATTAGACCGCTAGTCGGGAAGTGTGGAGTCTCGCTTCCAATTGGTTGTCCCGACGCGACGGTCTGGCCGACAAGTTGGTGTGTCAGTAGGGCTCTTTAGGGACGGTGTGTCAGTAGGGCTCTTTAGGGACGGTGTGTCAGTAGGGCTCTTTAGGGACGGTGTGTCAGTAGGGCTCTTTAGGGATGGTGTGTCAGTAGGACTCTTTAGGGACGGTGTGTCAGTAGGGCTCTTTAGGGACGGTGTGTCAGTAGGGCTCTTTAGGGACGGTGTGTCAGTAGGGCTCTTTAGGGACGGTGTGTCAGTAGGGCTCTTTAGGGACGGTGTGTCAGTAGGGCTCTTTAGGGACGGTGTGTCAGTAGGGCCCTTTAGGGACGGTGTGTCAGTAGGGCCCTTTAGGGACGGTGTGTCAGTAGGGCTCTTTAGAGACGGTGTGTCAGTAGGGCTCTTTAGGGATGGTGTGTCAGTAGGGCTCTTTAGAAACGGTGTGTCAGTAGGGCTCTTTAGGGACGGTGTGTCAGTAGGACTCTTTAGGGACGGTGTGTCAGTAGGGCCCTTTAGGGACGGTGTGTCAGTAGGGCTCTTTAGGGACGGTGTGTCAGTAGGGCTCTTTAGGGATGGTGTGTCAGTAGGGCTCTTTAGGGACGGTGTGTCAGTAGGGCCCTTTAGGGACGGTGTGTCAGTAGGGCTCTTTAGGGATGGTGTGTCAGTAGGGCTCTTTAGGGACGGTGTGTCAGTAGGGCCCTTTAGGGACGGTGTGTCAGTAGGGCTCTTTAGGGATGGTGTGTCAGTAGGGCTCTTTAGGGACGGTGTGTCAGTAGGGCCCTTTAGGGACGGTGTGTCAGTAGGGCTCTTTAGGAACGGTGTGTCAGTAGGGCCCTTAAGGGACGGTGTGTCAGTAGGGCCCTTTATAGGGACGGTGTGTCAGTAGGGCCCTTTAGGGATGGTGTGTCAGTAGGGCCCTTTATAGGGACGGTGTGTCAGTAGGGCTCTTTAGGAACGGTGTGTCAGTAGGGCCCTTTATAGGGACGGTGTGTCAGTAGGGCTCTTTAGGGACGGTGTGTCAGTAGGGCCCTTTAGGGACGGTGTGTCAGTAGGGCTCTTTAGGGACGGTGTGTCAGTAGGGCCCTTTAGGGACGGTGTGTCAGTAGGGCCCTTTAGGGACGGTGTGTCAGTAGGGCCCTTTAGGGACGGTGTGTCAGTAGGGCCCTTTAGGGACGGTGTGTCAGTAGGGCTCTTTAGGGACGGTGTGTCAGTAGGGCCCTTTAGGGACGGTGTGTCAATAGGGCTATTTAGGGACGGTGTGTCAGTAGGGCTCTTTAGGGACGGTGTGTCAGTAGGGCTCTTTAGGGACGGTGTGTCAGTAGGGCTATTTATGGACGGTGTGTCAGCAGGGCCCTTTAGGGACGGTGTGTCAGTAGGGCTCTTTAGGGACGGTGTGTCAGTAGGGCCCTTTAGAGACGGTGTGTCAGTAGGGCCCTTTAGGGACGGTGTGTCAGTAGGGCCCTTTAGAGACGGTGTGTCAGTAGGGCCCTTTAGGGACGGTGTGTCAGTAGGGCTCTTTAGGGATGGTGTGTCAGTAGGACTCTTTAGGGACGGTGTGTCAGTAGGGCCCTTTAGGGACGGTGTGTCAGTAGGGCTCTTTAGGGACGGTGTGTCAGTAGGGCTCTTTAGGGAGGGTGTGTCAGTAGGGCTCTTTAGGGACGGTGTGTCAGTAGGGCTCTTTAGAGACGGTGTGTCAGTAGGGCCCTTTAGGGACGGTGTGTCAGTAGGGCTCTTTAGGGACGGTGTGTCAGTAGGGCCCTTTAGGGACGGTGTGTCAGTAGGGCTCTTTAGAGACGGTGTGTCAGTAGGGCTCTTTAGGGACGGTGTGTCAGTAGGGCTCTTTAGAGACGGTGTGTCAGTAGGGCTCTTTAGGGATGGTGTGTCAGTAGGGCCCTTTAGGGACGGTGTGTCAGTAGGGCTCTTTAGGGACGGTGTGTCAGTAGGGCCCTTTAGGGATGGTGTGTCAGTAGGGCTCTTTAGGGATGGTGTGTCAGTAGGGCTCTTTAGGGATGGTGTGTCAGTAGGGCCCTTTAGGGACGGTGTGTCAGTAGGGCTCTTTAGGGATGGTGTGTCAGTAGGGCCCTTTAGGGACGGTGTGTCAGTAGGGCTCTTTAGGGACGGTGTGTCAGTAGGGCCCTTTAGGGACGGTGTGTCAGTAGGGCTCTTTAGGGATGGTGTGTCAGTAGGGCCCTTTAGGGACGGTGTGTCATGATGTATATGGAATTCTATAAGATAAAAGTCATAGAGATAAGATTCTGTGTCGGCATACATTTTTGACCCATGTTTTTTTTAATTGAGAGGGGATCCGCCCTCCGTGTCTGATCCTTATGATGCTCCCTCCATTGTATTCCACATCTTGGTGGAGTGTCGCAAGTTTGCCCCTATTCGCCTGGCTCTTGATTTTAAAGGTGACTTTTGTTATTTGTTACGCGACAGCGCGGATGGAGTTGTTTGCTTACTTCGTTTTATACGCCAGACGGAATTTTAACTCACATTTGAATTCTACTCCTAAGCTTTAGTTCATATGTATTTTGTCTCAGAGAGACTTATTTTTAACATTCTTAATATATTTTTATATCCTTATAATGTTAATTTAATTTAATGTATAAACCTTTTATCATTATTATTATTGTCTTCTATGGGATCTCAATATAGTATGCTTGTAGTTTTTTGTAAAAGGCGTTAGCTACCTTATTGTTTCGAGGCGTTATAAACAATTCAAAAATAAAAATAATAATGCTGCTCCTACTCCTAAGCCTAATCTTCCAACATCTTCTATTCCTAATCAAGTAACCTTTCTTTCTACTCCTAGCACAACTACTAAGTTGGGATCTTGGTGAGAGGATGCATAAATAAAACGCGTACTGATAGTATGTTATTATAAATTAGTACTATCTGTAAAAAGAGACAGCTACGTACCACATTTCTTGGTGTATGAATACATTAAAGTAGTTTTAGAAGGTTTCCTAGTGAGGCTGGATAGCGCCGGCTGCACCGAAGCTAGTTTTTGTAGTATATTCGTGTCTTCCTTCAGGAAGTTTCGTTTAGTGAAGCAAAACCTAAAATTAAGATCTTATAGCCTGGTCATGAAGAATCGGAATAAATAAACCACTCGACGAGCCGGCCAGCGCTAGATGAGAAACTCCACCTTAACGTAGTCAAACGAGATAGGGGCGCTATCAGATGGGTTTGACAAGACGTTGTTGATGTTGATAGCAGTTGACATGTCTGTAACAAGCGGCCCGCCCTGTGTGTGAAGACAACCCTAGTCCATCTATTCATTACATCTGACGACTTTGTAAACAACAAGTTGCGTTGTTGACACGAGGAAATGGGAAAGTTTTGCAAGTGAAGCCACAGGAAGCGCAATATTTTACAGGTGTTTCAAACGAAAAGTGTATTCATTTTCTTGCATTTGGTTGTACTGGGATTTATTTTCTTGTAAAGGGGAGCGGGGGTGTAGTTCTACCTTAAGTAGCTCATTCTATAGTCCCCAAACAGGCGATAACAAGGATGTTTTTCTAAGCATGGATTTATTCTTAAGGAATATTAAATATTTAAAAATATAACTGTGGCTGTTGATGTAGACCTAATTAATTTTAAATGACTCCAATAATCTATTAACCTAGATAGGTACTAAATAATAAAAAATAAAAACAATGTAAATAAATGGAACGACAAAATCGTACGGAATTTCTCAAATATTATATCATATTATATTTTGCGTCCAAATTTTCATCAGTGATCACTAAAGTAGGCTACCCCTTATTAGGTTTTTCTCAGAAAAATAAATACTAACTTGATATATGTAACATTCTTCAGATATACATTTTGAGCAAAATTGTTAAAGCCATTTTTTTAATTACAATTTAAAATTAACCAGTTATCAATAAACTACCCTTTTTTTCTTATTTTTTTATAAAAACAAATATACAGTCCTATTTATCATGCAAAACACTCCTAAGATACACATTGCAAAACATTGTTAGAGCTATTTTCAATATATTTCGAATTTTAAAAAATAGTTAAAAGTGAATTACCTTTAATTTTAGGAATAAAATAATAAAAAAAACTCGATTTATTAGCATAAAACATATACATATCAGGCTTAGGCTGAAGGTCCAGGTACATAAATACAGACGGATTGTAAGATCTACTTTTTGAGTTCGAGGGCACATAACTTGTCAAGATTAATAATAATTATGTAAGTTATTAAAAAATAAATTTCTAAGAACAAAACGCGTATTTAAACAGTTAGTAAATCAAACAAAAAATCCATTTTTTTCTATTCTAGTAATTTTAGTTAAACAAAAAGGACGTTTGGCATTTTATTACTCATCATGCTTATTTAGTTAATGTACAATCGATGCAAACATAATTGGTGCATCAATATTTACCTAACCACGATTTACCTCACACATGTACACTCCGTTTATCCTGGACGTATTTCACTGTGATGTAGGCTAGAATATACATATGCTTATACTCTAAATGGTCAAGCTAAAATTGCTACCTTTGAGTTTAAACGGAGTGTACCGTCGATTAATTTATAAGCAGAAAATAACGAAAAGCCTTCTCCAATTAGAGTAAAAGAAAAATTATTTTCTAACTTTTAGTTATATTCTTACTGTTAATTAAAGTTTATTTTTATTTTTTAAAAACTTTAACTCTGTTTTTTGTTATAGTGACGTTAATACATATATATATATATATATATATATATATATATATATATATATATATATAAAACCGGTACCGTGGTGATGTGGTGAGCCTGCCTACGAACCTAGGGGTCCCGGGTTCGATTCTCTGCTGATACCTTGGGTACTTTTCCCGAAAGGGGATTCACCCCAACGCTCATCATGGTTTGTTTGGTTAATTAGGCTTAAGTTAGGTTAAGAGTTTCCCCTGGTTCTAAACCCTAATCACTATCACTATCATCTCATCTCATCGAGACATGGAAAGAGCCTCCACGGCGTGGTGAAAAAAAAATATATATTTATTTATGTTTATATTTATTATTTATGTTTATTATTATTTATGAATTTTTGATTATACGAATAAATTTAATTTAATTTATATATACATATAATATTGTGTTGGGCGCCAACTACCAACCCTTCTTGTTTTGTGAAGTAGGTAGATTTTTATCATTAAACAAATTTATCCCCATAAACTGCTCAGCGGTAAGACGAAAATCCTTTCTCTCAAGACCCCTGGACTTTACCTAAAGTTTGGACTTAAGTTGGACACCTACAACCGAAGACTTCCTGACGCAGATTATTATTCTTGCTCTGGACATCCAATCTATTGAGAATAGCTATACATGGGATGCAAATTCAAAAGAAAAATACAATTTATATTGATGTAATTAAAAAAACACAATTAAATTTAAAGAGTGATTATTATTATTGTTGTAAATGATGTCCTTAAATAAACCCTACCTATTAAGGCATGCCTCCTATGTTATAAAATTAATAGAATTATTGTTAAGCAATACTTGAAAATGTTAAACTCTCACTTGAATTGTGGGGATAAAAGAATATATATATATATATATATATATATATATATATAATTATTGACACAGGAATATTTCTTTAAACAAAATAACAGGATTTTAACAACAACAAAAATTATCCCTTATAACATGTAACAATAATGCTATGATTCTATAATAAACAAAAATATTGTTCTGAGGTTGACAAATTGTAATAATTATGGTTTGAAAACTGAAGTTATTTATCCTTCTTTAATAATTTTAAGTATTATAGTCAATTATTTAAATCCATAACAGGATGATTACAGATGAATTTGATCTCACCCGAAAATGTCCTTGCTCTTGTAAATGTTGACCCAAAGCTCCGTCAGCATTTAACTCCAGGCCTTAAATTTCCACAAAATCTTCCTTGTTAACTTCAACTCAACCTTCCTCACAAGTTAATACTTCCTTTTAGAGAAGTTTTGGATGATAAGAATTACTATGAACAATAAAAAAATATAATTAAAGGATCCCCAGATCGGGTCCTTCCTTACGCTTCCAAAACCAATTTTAGAGTCCCAACAAAAACTTAAACAAAACACAAACATGTTCTTTTTGTTTTTTCAATAAACAATCTCCGGCCTAGGAGAAAATATATTCACCGGGATTGATAACAAAGAATAAAACAAAACCCGCCTCGGTGGCGTAGTTGGCTAACGCGCTAGTCGTGTTGAGCTCGACTGCTGAGGACGGGGAGATCCAGGTTCGAATCTTGGTCGGGTGAACTGGGGGTGGTTTTTCCTAAATGGTTTTCCACTCTCCCTCCACGCAAATGTGGGTTCACTTCCTCTAAATTCAATCCTCCCAATTCCTAATCCATTAGCGTAATTATTACTTAAGCGTATAACCCGAACGGGTAGTAAGACGCGGTGCAAAAAAAAATCTTAACTATTTAAGTATTGAGAGTATAAAGATAATTATAATTTTGACATATGAACATGTCATCTTTATAATTAATTTAAATTTGGCACCAAAAAACCAAACGATAATAATAATCTCTTCCGCTAGGGGCAATTATTTCTTCAAGTGACAGCCAGATGCTATAAGCGTCCAAGAACATAAAATAAATTAATATCATAATAGTTCCGAAATAAACCACTCTCTAAAGCAGATAGCGTCCAAATCACCTACCAACAAAAATGATAAACATGCCGGGTTGGCAGTTTATGAATCAAAACAAAGAAAGATGATTTAATATAGTGAAATAAAGGTAAGTAGATTATATGTATAGTATATATTTTAATTGTAAATGAATAAATAATGAATATTCGAACCTTTAGGGGTTGTGAATGAAATTTAAAACAAATAAACAGTAAAATTGTCAACGTTATTATATATTTGAAGAATTGAGTCAACTGACTATTAAATTTATATTATAAGTAATTCTTTTAACCAAAAATAACATCACAACGGAAAGGATGTATGATTAGTACATTCGGGTGTACCCTGGCCAATGATACATTAGTACTGGCTAATCTTTCCACTACTGGGATACGATTGATGTAGCCCAGATGCACAATATTATTACTATTAATAACAATATAAATATATAAAAGTTTTAAGCCTCAAATTGTAATATCTAGTATTATCACCATAGTTGAGTCAGTGGGCCAAGTTTCATCTCTCTAGGTGCAGTGGAACAAAACCTGTTACAAATGTAAGGGAAGTTTTTCATTTTTTATTTAGCACCGCGTCTTACTACGCGTTCGGGGTATACGCTTAAGTACTAATTACACTAATTGATTAGGAATTGGGAAGATAGAATTTAGAGGACGTGAACCCGCATTTGCGTGGAGGGAGAGTGGAAAACCATTTAGAGAAAACCACCACCAGTTCACCCAACTGAGATTCAAACCTCGATCTCCCCGTCCTCGGCAGTCTAGCTCAACACGAAACTAGCACATTAGCTAACTACGCCACCGAGGTGGGTGTAAGGGAAGTTATTTGATAAGTGAAGCAAATATAAATACTTTAAAAGCTCCCACACATATAAGCTTCCGCCCTCACTGCAGAAATCTACTCCGAGGAGGAGCAAGCAATGTATCGAAGATATTATGTGAGCCCCTGAGAGCAAAAAAATGTATAAGACAAAAATATTACTTCTTGGATAAAAAGAGTTAAAGTAAATGTGTTGTAAAATACAAAATATTTCCTGTCTTACCTATTGTTAATGGACTTAAACCAATTTTGCCGACAACTATGATAAGGTTATGATTTATTATTTAATAAAAGAGTAGTTGTAAAAAAGTAATCACAATATAGAAACAATACAAACATTTTATTAATGCAGCCATTATTACAAAACATGGTTTACAAATTGTATACATTCAGTACTCTGCTTGAGTTCACGCATCCAATAAATACTCCATTCTCATTAAGGTCTTCATCAACACTTTACAAATGTCCTATTCCTGTGACGTCTTGTGATGTTTTTAGTGATGTGAAGGATTGGTAATGTCCTGGAGGTATTATGAGACTAGGTCAGGAACATATCACTTCCTTTTTTTTGGCCGCTGTTACTGTTCTAGGTACGTTAAAAAACCTTCTTTGTTTAATGGTTGAATATGGTTGTTGGTCGGCTATTGCTTGTGGCAAGATTAATTTATTAAATTCCATGTCATTATTCAGGGTTTACTTATAAAACATCACGCATGGGCTTTCTTTTGTGGACCCCCATCAAATGAATATGAAGCCAACTAACCGGAAAACCTACTTGATTTTTTCTCCTCTTTATCACTGCTTTTTCAAGCTGCGCTGTAGATTTGAAATCCTCTTGTGCCATGATGTGAACTTGAAACTTGTTTTTTCTTCGGGAAGTGTGAATATTTTTATACTAGTCAGACGGTATAAAGTTAACTTGATTACCGGCAGCAGATTCAATGTTTCAGAAATTTGAATCATTTTTCAAATAAGAGTGTCCAGAAACCAGAAATGTGTGGTCACTCACGGAAATGTCATTGCTAGGGTCCATCACAATTACCATCCATTTTAATGCTAACTTTATATTGCTGTTTTGTCCTGTGCAGCTATCACTGAATGCTATAAGGTGCTTTTTGCCAACTGCCTCATTTTTAAGATGTAGTGTTAGACAGGAGGCAATTTCCTCGGATCCTCTTGAGGTGACAGACTCGTCACAAAATACTTATAGACTTAGTTGGGATTCTAAATTGTGTACACCCAAATTGTAGCGATATAAGTTTCTTTTATAATATTCAATTGATGTTATAAGATTTGGAAATGGTTATGCCTTTTGAAGGTCGAAAGAAATAACATGATGAACCTTGTCTTGACTTATCTGTGCTATTTTTGTGTCATCTTTCATTGCCTGTCTTGCATTCTCAGCTTCCCTTAAGTGTACTTCATGTTGATCCTTTGAGGATTTTTTTTCAGGATCTTCAGCATCTTCTATCTCTAGCTCTAGTTTGTTACATTGCCGACATGTGTCTTTCAATGGTACACGAAAGTGTGAGTTTTATTTTGAGAAAACATTATGATAAACTGTCTCACTGATTGGACTTGTATTATTTTATTCGCTTTGTCCCAAATACAGGCTATACATTTTCCTCACATTTAAACTTGAAACCAAATATTTGCTCTCAGTATTGTGATGTATTTTGTAGTGACTTGTGTATTATGGGAAACTTAAGACATGTTTTCTTACTTCATTAATTTTGCTCTCTCTTGTTTCGTTTACACTTTGTGCCTTCCTCCTCAAGTTCTCTCCAGGTCGTCCTTTATCTTTCTTTAAGGCTCGAGTCATTCTACCATCGGATATATGGAAGGTTTTCAAAAAATATTGTTTACAAACATTCACGCTCTCATTGCTAATATTTAAAAAAATATTTGCTAGTAAAACTCTTTCAAGCTCTGCGTCCATTACATTATTTGTTTAATGGTTTCTCTTTTTACTAAAGTAGTCCAGAAATATAGATATTTTATTGTGGTAAATTGCACATTTTTCAAAATAAGTAAAAACACAGTTTTCTCCATTCCTCTGATATTTTGTTATGAACTTTTTTTCTTACAGGAACACTCTTCATTCACTAAAGTCTTACTGTTCCTCTTAGTTTTCTTTATATTTCTTTTCCAATTCAATAAATTCATTTTTTCCCTCTTAGATATATTGTCAAAACTATTATTCTCTTCGTCATCCGATAAGTCACTAATAGTAATTCTTACACTTGTAATGGTTGGATCATTTTGACCTCCATCACCTAGATAAGTCAAAACAGCATTCTTTAGGCCAATCAAAACAGTAAACAAGACAGTGTTGTTGTGGGTAAAACTGGTGTAAGTAGGTATGAAGGTTAGACATAACTTATTATGTTCTAATTACTTCTCTAGTTTTGGACTATTGTAGACCACTTTATTTATTTTTTACACCTTGATTAAAACAAACTTTTAGTTACCTTAGTGCAATTGTACTCATTAACAATGTAAATAATGTTCATTACCTACAGCTAATATTAGGTAATGTTTGGCTTAGTAACAAATTCAAAGAGATTCGAGTACATTTACCTGTGTCTGAGTCTGTAAAGGACAAATTACTATTAGGAGCATAGTCTTTGTCAACATCTGGATCAGAAATATCAGAGAAAACAGACATTTTCAAACAACTTTAAAACAATTATTGTAACAACTGTTGACTTACGCCACAAATACACATACTGATATAGTAATTCATGTGACTACCTCTGGATATTGCTCCCCCGCCCCCCCCCCCCCCCCGCCCGGTGAAGTATTTATGGAGATAGAAATTAATGTGACTGACTGCCTCTGGATATTGCTGCCCCCCTGGTGGAATATTTATGAAGCTATAATTACACCATTTATGCGCAAGATAGAATGAAAGTATAGCTATCTATTTGTGGTTCTAACATAAATTTTTAAAAAAGACACCTCTTTTTCTCTAAGGGCTCATGTATGTACTTTAACTCGTTTGGGAATAATATGTATTATTATGTCAATATGTAACCCATGCATTCGACCCATATTAAATGTATTATATATATATATATATATATATATATATATATATATAGGGGTGGATCCAGATCATTTTCATAGGGGGGTCATAATTATAAATAACATAGTTACTTACAATGTTAGATTTCTGTTTAAAGCTGTTTGATAATTTCTCATTCATATTTGATCTTATGCATGTTTCAAACCGTGGTCATCCTCTCCAATTTTTTAAAATCAGTTTTTATAAACTATTTGAAGTGGCCCTCCTTCAACAATTTTTTGAAAAATGATTCACTCTATAAGCTATGAGTAGCCTTCGCCTTGATTTTTTGTAAATTAAATTCTTTCATAAATTATAAGCCATTTAAAGTGTTTCTCACCTAAAAATTTTTGAAGTTTGGATGTCCCTCGAATCTATTTAGAGTAATCCTCACCTTAATTTTTAGGATGGTTAGATACCTCTAGAAGATAATCTTTGAAGTTGTAACGACTTACATGTAATGTCAATAATACCAAATAATATCGAATGGGACAAACACTCACCAACCAAGCGGCCCGCTCTCGGAAGACCTACGCACGACCTACACCACTAAACCCGGCCTCCACTCTCGAGAATAATGCCCGTCCAACTGAGCTACGAGTTCCCAGACAACTGACTGCGAGAGTCGAACACGTGTCCAGCCAGCCAGAAAGAAGAGTTCCGTTTCCGGCCACGCATAGCCCTGGGCGCTTCGGCAACGTTCTCGAACATCCAGTTCCTTAGTTTGTTTTGTTTTCCGACCCTCCTTCTCCTTCGGTCCTTCCCCCCCTCTGAGAATTTTCATTTGTATATATACAGCTACGCCAATAAAGTAAAATCACTTACTACACTACGACCTCATGGATAAGAGGTGAGAACGGCGACTAGGTCTCGGGGATTATTAAATATTCAAAATTATAAATTCTGTTTCGGCGTTATGGGGGGAACTGTATTCTAAATTACCGTCTGGACTTCAATTTTGTAATTAATTATTTATTTGAATTGCTATGCCATGCGCTTCCCGCGGCATATAGAAAGATGTCGCCCTTCGTCATCCATTTTGCTGGGATTCAAACCCAGACCTTATTATTTGTCATAATTGTATGTACTTGCTTATTATTTAAAGCGCACTGAGTGTCAGCGCGCCCCGGGTTCAAGACCCGCTTAGTAAACTTCCTTTTGTACTTTACGATGGCAGATGTTATAATCAAATTTATTGTTTAAAACAGGATAGTAAAGCGAGACTTAGCTCGCTCTTGCATTAGGGAAATGATGTTTAGACGTGACGTCAAGTTATTTATGAACGTTTGGAATTATTGTTTTGTACTCCATTGCTGAGTGACGTCACGTAAGATAAAGCAGTTATGGCTTATGCCTTATATTATAATCATTATTATAAATACTAAGTAAATGTATCAAGGGGCTAAAGCCCATAAGATAAGTTTGGCATCAGAGATCCCAGACCTCGTATTGTGTTGTGTTCTACACGCTTAGTGTTGTTTATATAATCATACTTAGGAGAATTTGAGATTGATTGTATTTGTACTTAATGGACTGATGACTAATGGAGGTGCGCTTCACGCACGATGTTTGTTTTCTCAAGTATTGTAAAGTTGTTATTTCGATAATAAAATTTATTTTGTACAATCAGGTGATTCTTTTACCTGATATTAGCCTTCCTCACCCTATAGATATTGATAGATATAGAAGGGGAGGTAGCAAATGGTAGCAGAGCATGGTTTTGCCCTTTTTTATGGTCTTAGGTCCTTGGTACACGCCTGGAGAGATGTTGAGAAAACAAAATATATATATATATAATTTTCGGAAGGTTATATTCTATGTTTAATACACTGTACTAATTCCTGTCGTTATCTTGTTTCATACTGTCATTGGCCATGGCTCCTCCACTGAAACCAGACAAGGCGTCGTCCAGGATGACGAGATCCGATGTGTACCGACTTAGCCGCGAACAACTCCTCGCCGAGCTCCAGGTTTGGTCCACCCCTGTTCCACCCAACGCAACGGTGGGTGAGTTGAGGTCTCTTTTATGTGAACTTGTGAGTGATGTCGGGGCGTCTCAGGCAGATTTAGGTATGGACACGGATGTGAGTGGTGAACAACCCACGATGCCCTCCCGTTCTCCCGTTCCCCATGCGCCAGGGGGATATTCTAAGAGTCAAAGTAAAGTCATATTGGAGATATTAGGCCGGGTTCCGGTGTGCAGTGGTCAGAACTACACGGAATTGTTTAACTTTTTAGTAGAAATTAACCGGGCCTCCCGCCTCGAGCTCGTTAGCGAGCCCGAGTTTCTGACTTTGTGTTTATCCAAGACGTCCGGGTTCTTGACCGAGTTGTTTTCCAGGGGCATACAGGCGGGTTTATCTGTTAAGGCAGTGACTGATCAGATTTTAAATACGCTTTTGCCTAGTAGAGTTAGGCATAAGTTATGTAGAGAGGTTGTGCACAGGTTCCAGGCCCCACACGAGTCATTTAGGAACTTTGTCCTTTCTATCACGGAGGCGGCCCGCGTGCTTAATACCGACCTTAAGGAGCCCGAACTGGTAAACATTATTTTGGAAAACGTGTCTCCCCTTACCAGGCGCCATTTTGTTTTCTCGAGTAAACCTTCAACTATACTTGATCTCTATGCCCTGGCTTCGCACGTAGAGGAAACTCTTCTCTCTGAAGACGAATACCTTATCGCGCAAGCGCCCGTGGCTGTCAGCCGCGCGCGAACGGGTTCGAGTCCCGGAGCAATTATTTCTGCGCCGCCTATCGGCGCTCCTCCACTCGATAGCCGTTCTAACTACGTTAGGGATAGTAACCCTGCGGGTGCTAGCCGTGGGGGTCTCGCACCTCGTGGCACGTCTAGTATTAGATGTTTTCGCTGTAATAGGCTGGGACATGTTCAGAGGGAGTGCAGGCAGGTAAACTATTGAGGCGCGCCCGCGACCGTGGGGCGGCCGCGTCTGGAAGTTTTAAACCGCGGGTTCTTAATCCCATGATTACTGTTTCTATTGGTCCTTTGGGATGCTTAGGGTTATTTGATACTGGAGCCAGCCACTCCTTTGTTAGTAACCAGCTTCTTAGTACTATTGAAAGTAAAGTTAACGTCTTTTGTGAAAATATTGACCCGATCACTTATGCTATCGCGAATGGGCAATGTTTAATTGTGAACCGTAAGATACGTCTTCCGATTAAAATTGGCAGGTTTTCTTGGAAACGTTCTTTTTATGTAGTACCAGCCCTCCGTTCGACTTAATTTTGGGGAACGATTTTTTGTTTGAGACCAACGCTAAATTGGATATGGGCAAACGGGTAGTCTCCTTTAGTTTTGCGCCCAGGGAATTAGTCTCGTTTGCGTCTGGGAAAACGCCCCCAGGTATGTTTTCATTGGGTAAGGAGAGTGAGGCCATTCAAAAGGTGGTCAGCCGGTTTCCCGATGTAATCACAGATAGGTGGGGGAAATGTAACGTTCTCCCTTATGATATTGTTGCTCTTGACAACATCCCCGTGCGGTCAGGGCCATACTCCTGCGCACCTCCTAAAATGGAGATTTTTAGGGAGCTGATTTTTGACTTAGAGAAGAAAGGGGTCATCCGCCCATCCAAATCGCCTTACGCCAGCCCCGCCTTCATCATCCCGCGCAAGGGCAAGGGGCATCGCCTCATTGTTGACTACCGGAAGCTAAATAAAAAACTTGTTTTTGATCCCTACCCGATGCCAAGCATCGAGTCGGCATTCCAACACCTGGGTAAAGCCAGGTATTACAGCCTTATAGATCTTAATGCTAGCTTCCTCCAGTGCGCGCTCTCGGAGCCATCCAAGAAGTTTACCGCCTTTATAACCCCGTGGCAGGTCTACGAATTTAACAGGGTACCCTTAGGCATTAGTTGCGGAGGGCAAGCTCTTAGCAGAGTGTTAGATCATATTCTCGCTGACCTGAAGTTTAAATTCGTCTTCAACTACCTAGACGACATTTGTATTTATAGTAACTCCCTTCAGGATCACTTACATCACGTTGAAACCGTATTACAACGCCTACGCTCGGCTGGGCTCACTGTCAACCCTGAAAAGGTCACATGGGCTAAGGAGTCTGTCCCGTACCTAGGGTATGTTATCTCCCGGGGTAATTTGCTCGTGGACCCGGAGCGCGTCAAGCCTATTCTGGACTTCCCTACCCCGAAGAACTTAAAAGGGGTGTCTAGGTTTTTAGGGATGTGCGCATACTACGCCAGGTTTGTCCCCTCGTTCTCAGAAGTAGCTTACCCCCTTAACACCCTTAAGAAAAAGGGGGCTGCCTTTGTATGGGGCCAAGAACAGAACGACGCCTTTCTTGCTCTCAAACAGCATCTGGTCTCTCCGGCTGTATTACGCATGCCCGACTTCTCTCTCCCCTTTCTTTTACACGTTGACGCGTCATCAGTTGCCCTTGGCGCCGTCCTCTCGCAGCGAACCCCTGTAGGCTGTAGGCCGGTAGCGTTCGCTAGCAGGACCCTTAATGCGGCCGAAAAAAGGTATAGTACTTTTGAAAAAGAATGCCTTGGATGCGTTTTTGCGGTAGAGAAGTTCTCCGACTACCTCGAACTGAGAAAGTTTGACCTGTATACCGATAACATGGCGCTCACCTGGTTATGGAACCACCCCAAGCAATTGGGCAAGATAGGACGCTGGATTTGGAGGCTTTCTAGATTTGACTTTACCACCCACCATGTCGCGGGCAAAGAGAACGTGGTGGCGGATGCGCTGTCTCGGATGGCGGAGGATCTCGACCCTGTTGGAGACGAGCCGGAGGCGGGAACCTTAAGCGTGATTCACACTATCCCAGAATCCTTTATCTCCCTTGGTACTCATCAGGCCGAGGATGAGTTTTGTAAACAGGTGATAGGCCGGATTAGAGCTGGGGAAGTGGTTGGGGACTATCGCTTACGCAAGGGACTCTTAGTGGCTGTTATTAGAGGGAGACCCAAGTACTACATTCCCGAGAAGCTCAGGCCCATGCTCCTGAAGTATTTTCACGACTCCGCCTTTGGTGGGCACTGTGGTGTGCTCAAGACGGAGCGGAAGGTCTCCAAGGAGTTTTTTTGGCCCAACTTACCTAAGGATGTCAGGGAATGGGTTCGAAAGTGTGAGCCCTGTCAAAGGGCCAAACCCTCCCAGAACTCGAAAATAGGGTTTCATTCTGCTGATATCGCAGCACGCCCCTGGGAGAAGGTTTTTATTGACTATGTTGGGCCCCTTACGCGTTCCTCCCAGGGCAACACGTCCATTTTGGTGGTTTTGGATGCCTTTTCTAAATTTGTTGTGTTAATCCCCTTAGGGACATGAAGGCATCCACAACTGTAAACGCTCTGTCTAGGCGAGTTTGGGGTATGCTAGGGACTCCGAGGGTTGTGGTTAGCGACAATGGCCCCTGTTTTAGATCCAAAGCATTCAAAGACATGTGTTTCTCTTGGGGAATTAAACACGTGACCACCAGCCCGTACTACCCCTCCCCTAACCATGTTGAGCGTTTTAATCGGAACTTAAATGTGGCACTTACTATCTTCCACCATCAGGATCACTCCCATTGGGACAAGTATCTGGATTTTCTGAACGTCGCATTTAACTCCGCATACCACGAGTCTGTCGGGGCCGCCCCAGCCTCAGTCTTTCTGAACAGGGATCTGAACCACCCCCTATTAGCTTCGTGGGATGTTGACCCGCTCCTATCTGAGGCCAATGACCGCCCCTTTCAGGAGAAATGTGAACTCGCTTATCGACATTTGCAGAAGTCTCAGAGGAAAGTAGCCACTACTTTCAATCGGGGACGTGTCCCCGTTCCGTTTAAAGAAGGAGATAAAGTAGTTTGTAAGTCCTTCCCCCTGAGCTCGGCGGTGGACAAAACGACGGCTAAGCTGCTGTACAAGTGGAGCGGGCCATGGCGCATCGACAAGTTCTTAACGCCCGTCTCTGTGCGTCTTATGGATGTTGCTGACCCGTCAGTAACCCGTCGTGCCCACGTTAGCCACCTTAAGGTGGTGGTGTAGTAAGACCGCGCCCTATAAGAGGGGCGTGTAATGTTACCTGTTAAGGGTCAAGTATGTATATAAGGGTCAAGTATGTATATAGTGTAAATTTTTTTTTGGGATTTATTGTGCATCTTTATTATAGTAAATATTAATTTAATTGATAGAAGGGTAGGCCTACCCAGATTTCTTAATGTATTAGAACTTTGATTATCGATGACTTGTGTCTGAATGTGCGATGCTGGAGACTTATAATAAGCAAACTATGGCGCGTGTGCACGCCTACTCAAAGAAGAGAAAACTGTATGCAGTACATCTCCTCAGAGAACACTCTCAAATTTTCCGTGTCTATTGGGAGACATGATCTCGTGTGGATGTGCTCTAAACAGACTGACCAAGATGGACTGCACTTAGCAGCGGCCGTGTCAGCACCTTGTGAACGTTGGACTTGTGTTGTTGCTGTAATTGTGGATTTATTTTGTTCTCAGAGAGGTTCTGCCCTTCCCCTACCCCTCTCCTTCTGGTTCGAGTTACGGATGTTGGAGTAGTCCGGCTACTGAAGATGGATGCTGGCTGGACCAACAGTAACGTGGATCGGGCCTCAACGTCATAGGGTTTTGATGTTGGAGAGAGTTGGAGTGTCGGTGCTGTGCGTAAGGTGTTGGAGTTCTGGGGGATATCAGAACGCGACTGCCAAGAAGACCTGCTACCTGAATATGAGGGCAGCTTTCCATGGGCCACTTGCTGGGGTCCGGGAGAACCGTCCCCTACATACCAGCTACTGACGACAGGGAAGGTACCGCCCTGCCGTTACACCCACTGCTGAGGACGCCTTCTGACCTCCCGTCAGGGGGGGAGGATGTAACGACTTACATGTAATGTCAATAATACCAAATAATATCGAATGGGACAAACACTCACCAACCAAGCGGCCCGCTCTCGGAAGACCTACGCACGACCTACACCACTAAACCCGGCCTCCACTCTCGAGAATAATGCCCGTCCAACTGAGCCACGAGTTCCCAGCCAACAGACTGCGAGAGTCGAACACGTGTCCAGCCAGCCAGAAAGAAGAGTTCCGTTTCCGGCCACGCATAGCCCTGGGCGCTTCGGCAACGTTCTCGAACATCCAGTTCCTTAGTTTGTTTTGTTTTCCGACCCTCCTTCTCCTTCGGTCCTTCCCCCCCTCTGAGAATTTTCATTTGTATATATACAGCTACGCCAATAAAGTAAAATCACTTACTACACTACGACCTCATGGATAAGAGGTGAGAACGGCGACTAGGTCTCGGGGATTATTAAATATTCAAAATTATAAATTCTGTTTCGGCGTTATGGGGGGAACTGTATTCTAAATTACCGTCTGGACTTCAATTTTGTAATTAATTATTTATTTGAATTGCTATGCCATGCGCTTCCCGCGGCATATAGAAAGATGTCGCCCTTCGTCATCCATTTTGCTGGGATTCAAACCCAGACCTTATTATTTGTCATAATTGTATGTACTTGCTTATTATTTAAAGCGCACTGAGTGTCAGCGCGCCCCGGGTTCAAGACCCGCTTAGTAAACTTCCTTTTGTACTTTACGATGGCAGATGTTATAATCAAATTTATTGTTTAAAACAGGATAGTAAAGCGAGACTTAGCTCGCTCTTGCATTAGGGAAATGATGTTTAGACGTGACGTCAAGTTATTTATGAACGTTTGGAATTATTGTTTTGTACTCCATTGCTGAGTGACGTCACGTAAGATAAAGCAGTTATGGCTTATGCCTTATATTATAATCATTATTATAAATACTAAGTAAATGTATCAAGGGGCTAAAGCCCATAAGATAAGTTTGGCATCAGAGATCCCAGACCTCGTATTGTGTTGTGTTCTACACGCTTAGTGTTGTTTATATAATCATACTTAGGAGAATTTGAGATTGATTGTATTTGTACTTAATGGACTGATGACTAATGGAGGTGCGCTTCACGCACGATGTTTGTTTTCTCAAGTATTGTAAAGTTGTTATTTCGATAATAAAATTTATTTTGTACAATCAGGTGATTCTTTTACCTGATATTAGCCTTCCTCACCCTATAGATATTGATAGATATAGAAGGGGAGGTAGCAAAGTGGTCTTCCACCAACAAAATTTTGAAAATTGATTTATTTCAGAAACAAGGTTATTTGGGGTGGTCCTCGCCTGAAAATTCTTTAAAATGATATACATCTAGAAGATATTTGGAGTTGTTCTCCCATATACATTTTTGATATTTGGATGACCTTGGAAGCTATTTAGAGCTTTCCTCCCCTGACTTTTTGTGCCAGTTAGATGCCTCTAGTCTATTAGTTATTTGAATCAGTCTTCTCCAGCAAATTTTTGACAATAGAATGCATCTAGAAGTCATTTGGTGTTTGGTTTAAGGCCATCTTTCAGCTTCATAATCGATAATATTGGAGGATTTGAAATATATCTAGGGGGAATCTATTCCAGGGGGGCAGAGTCCCCCACAGTTCCGCCACTCGTGCTATCCACACATATTCTATATTCTGTATTCGTGGATGAACTGCTCTCAGGCGATAATTAGTTCCCTTTGATGTGTGGTAGTTTACCGTCTCTATGCGGAACAATGTTCGTTACTTGGTATGCACGACAAATATTTGTACATGAAAACGAATATTTTTTCCACACTTGCGTGAGTCATATCGAGCATTTAATAAACGTGGACGAATAACGCACGTGTGGACCCGGTGTAAGAAGTGCTTGCGCGTAAAACGACAAAAAAATTGTATTCTTTATCTCTGTTGTATTTTCTTTATAAAATTTGAACTTTCATTTTGCTTTTTGTATTAATTTTCTAACTTTCACAGTGGGTCAACTGACTCTCTGACTCCCCCCTGAGTATATATATACATACATATAAATAAAAGCACCACGTCTTACTACACGTTCGGTTTATTAGCTTATGTACTAATTACGCTAATGTGCTAGAAATGAGAAAAGTTGGATGTAGGTGGAGTGCACCAGCATTTGCGTGGAAGAAGAGTGTGAAACCTTGTAGGAAAAAAACCTCAGTACATCTGACCAAGATTCGAACCTCAACCTCCCCGTCATGGGTAGTTTTTAACTATTGCGAGAGTGACGCCTTAGACTATGTGGCCACAGAAACGGGTTTTATATTATTGTTCTTCTTCTTGTGGTTTGATCTCTTACTAAAAGTATTTACAAATATATTTCTGAAAAGGAAGACGGTGGGGGGGGGGAGCCTGCTTTCACCCCCCACCACCTCCCGCGGGGTGCGCAACTGGGTTTGTGTGTCTTGAGTGAGTATTTTTATTTTATTTTTAGTGTGTCGTATCCCGTGAGAAAAGCTTGATGTTCTCTATATTAGTGTGTCCTTGTCCGTCCTTCCTCCCCTCCCCCCCCCCTCATTTCCCCAATCGTCGAGTGACGTTTTCGCTGACCAACGGATCTATTCGCACCTGTGGTCTAGGACGCTAGACTCGCAAGGCACAAGGTCTTAAATGACGGGAGGTTGCGGTTCGAAACCCTCTCGGGTACGGGTGGGTTTTTTCTGTCTTTTTACACGTGAATGCGGGGGCACGTCCTCTAAACTAGCTTTCTAATCCCACCACCTAAATTAGTTAGAAGCCCATCTGACAAATAAACCCATCTTTTAAAAATATACAAATTTCAACCAAACTTGATATAGTACATTATATCAACACACACACGTCAAACACACACACACATATATATATATATATATAGTTTATTTTATATCTTATATATTACGTAAATATTACACATGTATAGAGAGGATGTTTGGAAACTCACAGCCCAAACTGCACATACAGTGTGTTTGAACTTAAAGTAATACAAAATCCCTATGCTTATTCTTTGAGAAATTTGAGCTTCTTTCATGAACAATCACGACTGGGTGACATACTCTTTTCTCTCAACGATATTTCTCAATCTCGCAACGCAATTGTAGATATATATATATATATATATACTAGCTTTGCTCGTTAGGGGCTCCGCCCCCAAACCCCAAGTGAGTTTTCTTTGCAAGTTAATGTAAACTAATGTAATTCCAGCGTTGTTTTGAAATTAAAATATGTGTGGAAAATGTGCAAAATTTATCTAAAATAAAAAATCTAGCTTTATCTAAGGTATAACCGATGGAGATACGACAAAAAGTAATAGGACCAAACTTGTGGATCTCGCCAAATCCGTGGCTGCTGGTACAATCCGTTTTTTGATAGGTCTTACCTCCAGAGAAAGGTACGCATCAACTTTAAAGTTGCTCCACCGTTTTGAATTTTTTTCGGGGGTTAAACTTTTTTTTTTAACTTTTTAGAATTTTCCCGTCGGTTACCGGTTAGAAGCTATAAGTTTGCCAAATTTCAAGTTTCTAGCTCATCTGAAAGTGGGTAAACATTAATGCCAGTGAGTGAGTGGGTCAGCCATGTGGCTTTATAGTAGTATAATTGCGGTGAGCTCACACTCAAGCAGGCCATGTAAAACTGGCCGTGCGAGAAGCAGTCCCCCCTAAGATCAATTCCTGCTGTTTTCAGTGACTGACCCTGAGACTTATTAATCGTCATTGAGAAACAGACCTTAAGGGGAACTGCAGCCTTTTAAACCCGAATGGGTACTCCGACTGTATAAGTGGTATCCACGGTATATACACCGATTCAACTCGAGCATAGCCAGTAAATACAATGGCCTCTGCCACGTTTTTATGCAACCGGATTTAAGAGAAAATACAGATACGTTTTTTAACTACTTCCGAATGAGTGTTCAATCATTTGATGACCTTGCTGGAAGATTTATTGACAAGATTAAGTCCCAAGATACGTGGATGAGACTCGCCATACCTCCAGTGGAAATATTAGCTGTAAATCTAAGACAAGTTAATTTTATAACCTTTTTATTCTAAATTTTCCAAACTATTTCTAACTTGTATACAAGTATGAATCAATAGGCAACTTAAAAGATTAGATTATAAAGTCTTTACACTTGGCACAAAGTATTCGTTAAAATATAAACTAGTTATAAAGAGAATATGAATTACAAAAACATTATTTAATTTATTGACCATCCTTGAATATGTCGAGGAAGTCCTCATCAGGGTATGGATGGATCTCGGTAGATGTGGTAGAAGAGTTAGATGGAGGTACTGGTTGTAAATTCAGACCAGGGCTGGGTGCTTGGGGCAATGGAGCAGAATAAGGACGTGTTCGGGATTCTGTTATTCTTATAGAAGATAGGTGAGATGGAGTTTGAGACAAATAGTTTGAATAGTGAGGCGTTCAAAAATAGGGTACATTTGGAGGTGGCTCATATGGATTTATGTTTGGGGAATAATCAGTGTAGCCTTTCTCTGGAGGTAAATTAATTTGTGAAGTATTTTGCTGAGACGTTCTCATCCTCTTGATGATATTGAGTACTTCACAACGAAATTACAGCCTCTGATCTTCCGTGAAACCACTCACAGATGGAAGGATACATTCAAAAAACTATCTGTCTTCATTTGGTATTGGCACTGCGGTTACAGTTAAAGAAGGAAGTGGAGCCTTCATAAACTCTATCAGAGAAGACTACATCACGTTTCCTTGAATTGTGGCCATAGCGAGGAGGCTGAATGTACTCTGATCTTCCTTCTGGTGTTGGAATTTTTTCCTCCGATTGCTCTAGATCCTCTTGCTCGTCATCAACACCTAAGCTGGACTGGGTATCTGTTGTGGCTCCAGCTTGTAAGAACGATAACTGTCAAGCATAAATGTACCGTCTTTCTGAGTCAGCAGCCTGTCCACATTTTGTTTTTTCCCTCAAAATTTTGATAAAATTGTCCTTTATATTTCGTCACTTCTTGATTAATTTGTTTCCTGAAAAAGAAAAAGAAATAGATAAAGTACCTTTCAGCTTTATACATGAACATGTCATGTTTTCTCCTTTTATTACAGATACTTGGGTAGTAGATGCGATAAGCTTGATCTGCAGCTAACTTACAGAATTGGGCACTCAACAAATGGCAAAATCTTGAGAAGAGTTTGCAAAGCTATTTGGGAAACCTTAAAAGAAGAATCCTTTCCTGAACTGACAGAGGAACGGTGGAAAGAAATTGCTGAAGGGTTTCAAAAGTGTTGCCAGTTTCCCAATTTCTTAGGTGCCATTGATGGCAAACATGTGAGAGTTAGAAAACCAAAGATGAGTGGGTCTCTCTTTCACAACTATAAGAATTATTTTTCAGTTGCGTTGCTAGCATTTGCTGACGCGAATTACAAATTAATTTATATTGACGTTGGTGCTTTTGGAAAGGACTCTGACAGCACAATATTTGAAAGATCTGATTTTTATAGAAGCTCGAAAATAATGAACTTAATATTCCAAAAGGCCAGCCTCTCCTAGTAGCTGTAGGTCTAAATATGACCTACATGTTTATTGGTGATGAGGCTTTTTCTCTTTCCCAAAATGTACTGAGGCTTTACAGTGGAAAAGTTTTGTCAGACAAACAAAAGGATTTTCAACAATAGATTGTCTCGGGCTTGCGGGAATGTAGAGAGTGCATTTGGCATACTTCCAAATAAATAGTGAATTTTTCAAAAAGCTCTACACACAAACTTGGATTTTGCCATAATTTTAATAAAAACATGTTGTGCTCTCCACAATTTTGTAAGATCTAGAGATGGGGTCAGCATTCAAGATGAATTGAGTGTACAAGAGTTTTTTGAGATGGGACAAGACACCTCAGGACCCTCAAGACCACCTATTCAGTCAACTCAAGCAAGAAACAGGTTGGATGATTATTTTGTTTCTGATTTTGGCGGCTTCCCTTGGCAAATAAATTATATTTAATGGCTTTAGACTTAACACATTCTACCAAGGACTTGAACTGTAACCATTGTACCATATTGAACAATTAATATAATATATGGTACAACAGAATCGCACAGTCTTTATATAATTGTTTATCACAGCTTCGAAGCAATTTTGGAAAAAAAAGTTTAGATAAACTAACCTTAAAAAAGTTTCCTCATAAAAACAAATGCATCATTATGTTAATCACCATAAACATTATTTATATATACATTTTAAACCAAATTGTTAAAATATGTTTTACAAATTTCAAATTTTCATAAACAGATTTTTTGTGGCTAACCTAACATTATTTTAAATTTATAAAAGATAAAAGTTATGCTTATTTATCATGAAAGACTATTCCCATTACCTATTATGAACTCAACATTTAAGGTAAACTCCTAGAAATGTCTATTTTTTCCATAAATTGCCGTAAGTAAACTACTCTTAAATTACTTTATTTTAAAAAAATAAACAGATTATTATTTATCATGTGAAATAGTTCCCCAATACCAATCTTGAACAAAATAGTTACAGCTAATTTATAATATATATATATTACAATAATGAGTCATCATAAACCTGCTTTACTCCTAAAGATAGTATACAGTGTTATTTGTCATGCCAATTATTCCCGAGCTACCCATTTGTAACCAAATTGCTGGACCCATTTTTTAAATATTTCAAATTTTTGAAAAATCAGTCATCTGTAAACTACCTATAAACGAGAATATAACCAAAAACAAGTATAGAGTGTTATTTGTTATACCACACTATTTCATATGTACATTTTAAACAAAATAGTTGGAGCCAATTTATAAAAATTTTGGATTGGAAAAAATCATTCATCAGTAAATTACCCTTAATTTGACGGCTAGAGTCAAAATAAAAAGTAAAAATGTCTATACGTATAGCCCTATAAAATCTAAATATCAAGCTTGGATGAAATCAATTCAACAGCTTTGGATCCGTGGCCAAGAACAGACAGATATGGGGACACATACAAGTGTTAAAGCAATTTTTTTTGGTTCGACTCTACATAAAACATGAGGATTCATAAAATTCTCGAAAGTGATATTTTCACTATTACAATACTTTCTCTTGATATTAGACAGTAAATAGGGGAATAATGTACTTACAATTCTCATTTTTATCCCTGTCGTCTTTCTCGTCAAATCCTTCACAAAACACCCGACAAATATTAATCCATACACTTCTCTTCTCGGTTCGGTCAAGGTACTCCTCTGCAGCGACATTCCAAATCTCAGAATGGTCTCTCACTTCACCAATAAAATGTTCTATACACAACTGTTCAAAATCTGATCTCACCATTTCACGTTTTACGGCTAAAATTCGGATGTGTGCATGGATCAACTTACAACAAGGTACTGAGAGACCGGAGTTGCATACTTTCCCCTCAGCATGTCACCGAAGCGTACCGTATTGTCACAAAAAATAACAGAAAAGAGAAAAACACGGATACCTAGGCCTATATCCTCACATGTGTGACTCCTACCCTTCCAAAGGAGGTCCGAGCAGGTTTCCACGTGCTCAGGGTCCGGCCGTATGTCCCTAACCCCCGGCGCTGCTTTCAGTGTCAGGAATTTGGGCATACGAAGCTGCGATGCCGTGGCAAGCCAACCTGTGCAGATTGTGGACAAGAGGCTCACGAAACACCATGTGAGTCTCCTAAGTACTGCGTGAACTGCAAGGGTCCGCATTCCGCCTGGTCTCGGGCCTGTGCGAAATGGAAGGTAGAGAAAAAAGTCCTGGAGATTCAATCCGAAAAGAAGATCTCATATGTCCAGGCACGCAAGGAATACGTATCTAGTCAGGCTCCGGTATTTCAAACTTCATATAGTCAAATTGTCAGTCAGAACATCAACTGTCCCAACTGCCATTGCGCAGTTAATCTAGCAAAGACGTCTACGAGACCTGTGCCATTAGTTTCTACTCGAGACATTCATAGTGATATCGTGCCAACTATGGTGGCGTCGAAATTTTTACAGGAGGTAAAACTGCCACGATGGTCGTCTCCCCCACCCGTACCACGAAGGAGTCCTCCTCGGGGAACACCCCCAAGACCTCCTCGGGGTACTAAATTACGTGCGGCCGACAGCTGCTCAATCTCACCTCTGGAGGATAGGATGAGGGGTGGAGCAGGTGAGGCCGCAAAGACGAGTCCCACTGGTTCCTTGAGGAAGGACCAGCGTGGTACCGCCGAGAAAAGTACTATAAAAAACGTCGAGGGCTTTAACAAAGCCTTTGCGTAAGGACCCATCGTCCCAGTTTCTCCAGGATTAACCAAAGCCTCTCCTGAAATGAGAGGTCCAGGAGAGACCGGGAAAGGCAAGAGGACCTAAAAAGGTCCTCAATCAATTTTTATTCATAAAATATAGTTTCATGGATTGCGAGGATAATTAAATTTTATATAAATAAATAATGTCGCTACTACAATGGATTTGTTGGGGTTTCTATGCTCGTGTAGAGGAAATTAAACTACTAATTTCTTCCCTGCATCCCCCATCTTGTGTTTGCAGGAGACCCACTTCCGCCCAACTGACAACCCGATGCTTCGTGGGTACGATGTGTATCGTACCGACAAGCCATTATTTGATCGGGCTAGCGGAAGTGTGGCTATATTCGCACGAAGCAACATATATCATAAACATATTAATATCGTCTCTGAACTCCAAGTGATCGCTGTCCGAATCTTCCTTGCTATGGAAGTGACAGTATGCAGCATTTACCTCCCACCAGGTGAGCGCGTTTCAAAGAGGACTCTAGAGGCCCTCTTTATACAACTTCCCGCCCCCTATATCATCATGGGGGATTTTAATGCGCATAACCTGGTGTGGGGGTCTAATTTTACAGACGCCCGTGGGAGGATGGTAGAGGATATTATTGTATCGGGAAACCTGGTGTTAATCAACACCGGGACCCAGACACACTTCTCCACCTTTAATGGTGTATCCTCTGCCATCGACCTAACTTTATTTATTCCTGGGATAGCTGCTCACTTCCTTTGGGAGGTTCACTCGGACCTATGTGGCAGTGATTATTTTCCCATTCTGCTTTCGCCACTTCAAGATCCTCCCTGTACCGCACGGGTACCCTGATGGATGCTTAAACGTGCTAACTGGGATAAATTTCGTGAGTACGCCGTATTTGATGAACCCCGTTCTCCTGACGTCAATGTTAAGGCTGGGCATTTTACTTCGATCGTCATTTTGGTGGTGATGGCTTCCATCCCTAAATCCTGCCAAATTCGTGCCAACGTCCTGTTCTCTGGTGGAACGAGGAGTGTCGGTTGGCTATTTCTGACCGTCGAAGGGCCCTACGTCTCTTTCATCGACGTCCTACTTTGGATAATCTTGAGTATTTTCGGATTCTACGTGCTCGAGCTCGCCGTATCATTCGAGAGCGCAGAAGAAACTCTCGGAGACAGTTTATTTCTACCCTTACTATTTCCACTCCCACAACTAAGGTTTAGGATAGTATTCGTAAATTACGTAGTAGCAAAAATTCCATTAATAATATATCTGCCGTCATGTCAAACGGTTCGCTTGTCTCCTCCCCTGTGGAGGTCGTCAATGTATTGGGCTCTATGTTCACTGCTATTTCTAGCACTGCGAGCTACATTAACTAGTTCGCAATTGCATAAGCAGAACATCGAGCACCATACTATTGATTTTGGTCAAAGTAGGGGGGAGGATTATATCTCCCCCTTTACTCTAGATGAACTGACCCTGTCCCAGGCGGGCAGCACATCTTCCGGCCCTGATGATATTCATTACGAAATGTTTCGTCAAATGTCCCCTGCCGGCCGGGCGTTCCTCTTATACCTCTACAATAGTGTTTGGGAATCTCGTCAGTTCCCAACACTCTGGAGGCAAGCTACCGTTATACCAATACATAAAAGTGGCAAAGATAAATTAGAGCCAACTAGTTATAGACCGATAGCCTTAACTAGTTGTGTATGCAAAATATTTAAAAAATGATCAATAAACGATTTATATGGTATTTAGAATTCCGTAATCTGCTATCAAATATTCAATGTAGTTTTCGCCGTAACCAATCCACGGTGTATCGCCTGGTTCGTCTCGAGACGGCTGTTCGTGACGCCTCTCTCCTTAAGCAGCAACTTCTGGCTGTTTTCTTTGATCTGGAGAAAACGTACAACACCACCTGGTGGTACGGCATTTTGAAACCACTTTGTAATTGGGGTTTCTGAGAGAACCTCTATATGTTCTTATATCTAATTCTAAGTCGGATAGCCACTTCCAGGTAAGGTTGAATGATACCTTATCCGTTGATTTTATTCAAGAAAATGGGGTGCCTCAGGGCAGTACTCTGAGCTGTACAGTGTTCTCCATAGCAATAAATGGAATTATGGACAACGTGCGCTTACCTGTCCGTTCATGCCTTTTCGTGGATGACTACGCAATTTATTGCAGTTCGTCGAGTCTCCACAGGGCTGAACGGCCGATACAACTCTCTGTAAACAATCCGTGTTCGTGGGCATCGCGTAATGGCTTTTGCTTCTCCGCAGCCAAGACGACGGTCGTCCACTTCCATAGATTACGCGGAATACAGTCAGCCCCCAGTACTTAAATGAACGACGTTGTTTTACCTGTCTCAGAGACCCTAAGGTTTCTGGGACTTTTATTATTTGATTTTAAACTATCTTGGATCCTCCACTTCAAAGACCAGAAAGCCAGATGTGTCAAAACATTGAATTTTCTTAAAGTAGTTAGTGGTCGCTCTTGGGGTGCTGATAGGGAAGCCTTGATGCACCTCTATAGGGCCTTGGTGAGATCAAAACTTGATTACGGCAGTTTCGTTTATGGATCAGCGAGACCATCGGCGTTAAAGATTCTAGATAGTGTCCATCATGCTGGCATACGACTAGTTACTGGTGCTTTTCGTACCAATCCATTCGGGAGCATCTATACCGATGCCGGTGAACCCACCCCCCTTTATTACCGGCGGTCCTATCTTCTGGCATCTTACGTGTTGAAACTACACTGCATGCCAGAGCATGTTGCCTACCGTCCTGTGTTTCATCCCCCCAATCGTGTCTTGTATGAAACCAAATGGCGTAGTACAAGGCTGGTTGGGATCAGGATGCTATCGGTTTTCGACACGTGTGGGATAGTCCTGCCAAAGGCTATCCCCACATCCCCAGGTCGAGTTTCTCCCTGGAAGATACGCCTGCCTCAATGCCATTTTGATCTTGCCTAGGTCCCCAAATCGATCACTCCGCCTATTATATATGAGAGGACTTTTAACGAGCTCATTTCCACTCGCTTTCAGGTTTTTAAGCGTATATACACGGATGGTTCATAGTGTGGGGCATCCGTTTGATGCGCCTTTGTTGTGGAGGGAAATAATTTGAAATTTGGCTTACCTGGTGAATCCACGGAACTTTACGCCATTTTTAAATCTTTATGTTTTATTTATCGTAAGTGTCACTGTTCTGTTTTCATCTGCACGGATTCCATGAGTGCTCTGTTGTCATTGTCCACTCTCTACTCCTGGAATCCCCTTGTGCAGATGATACACGGGAAAATTTTCAAATTGATTTATTAAGCACCTGGATCGCCTTCTGCTGGATTCCTGGTCACGCTGGTCTTTCAGGAAATGAACTTGCTGACCAGGCAGCCAAGGAGGCAGCACGCCTGCCTCCGGAGGCGAGTCTGGGTGTCATGTTTTTAGATCTAAAGGGTTATGTTCGGCGTGGGGTCTTACGCACCTGGCACGAGCAGTGGGTCTCGACCCCTGCTCAGAACAAGCTGCGGTCCATCAGGGACGATGTGTCGCGATGGCCCTCTTCTATACAAAAGTCTAGAAGAGAGGAGGTCATCGTGACGAGACTCCGCGTAGGGCATACATTTCTAACCCACGGATTTTTATTAAGAGGGGATCCACCTTCAGTGTGTGAATTTTGCGATGCTCCCCTTAGTGTGTACCACATCTTGGTGGAGTGTCGTAAATATGCCCCTATCCGCCTGGCTCTTGATTTTAAAGGTGACCTACGTTTTTTATTACGCGATAGCGCGGATGGAATTATTTGTTTATTCCGTTTTATACGCCAGGCGGATCTTTTTAATGCCACTTGAGTCACTTTTATAAAGTGGATCATTTGGAGATTATCTCATATTGAGATTATTTTTAACATTTTTAGTGTATTTTAATATGACGTCGTTATGTCTTTTTAACTTTTTTATATGTTTTAATATGTTTGTTTTTTCTTCTTATCATTTTATATTGTATTATATTTGTTTTGTCTTTTTAACTAACGTATTAAATTTTAAAATGTTTGTTTTGTATGTTTAATGTAGTGCATACGCTTATGTATTTTATTAGCAGGTGTATGACTCAAAACATTTTAATAACGCATTTGAGCACTCCCATGGAGTGTTTCATATGTGTGTTTTCTCATATTGAGATTTTTTAATACAAATTTTTAGTATTGTATATTGTATCCACCTGCTTATTGCAACCGGTGGACTATTTATCATCTCGCTCCCCTATGGTGATTTTACTGTGTTTTTATATCTCAAGGCCCTAATTACCTCATTGTGTCGATGGGTCTCTGAACAACAATAACAACAATAATAATAATAATAATAATAATGTTGTAAATGTCAAGTATTTTATTTACCTGTTATATTTTACATTTAAAATAACGTAAACTTAAGTTTTCTCATACTATTTCACTGTACTTTTAATAATTTCTTTTAATCCAATTCGAAACAATATTTTACACATAACTAAAAGTACTTATTCAGCATTTTGGAATGTTATCTATAATGTGTAATAGAGTGCATATATTAATAACTTTTATTACAGGCATCGTATTTACTTGGAAAAGAGAAAATACTTGTAATTTTTTTTATATATATAATACATAATTTTATTGTATTTTCGAAATATTCACCCGAATAAAATATTTTTATCCACTGCGTGGGTGCATCATTTAAAAAAAAAAGTTTCACTCAAGTTTAATTAAATGGTTTAAATTGGTCGGTTGCCATTTTGAATCTATTTTTGTTAAACCTTTTGTAAATGTGATGTGAATGATAATTGTTTTAAGTGGAATAAAACAATAAATAAACTTTGTGTGCGACCTCAAATAAATATAAACATTAACCTAAATTACTGTGGTTAAATATCACATTCATATATTACCATCTGTTTTCATTACAGTTATCCAAGGTGATAGATGTCAGCTGTTGGCGTAGGGATATATTAAGGACTATTTCTAGTAACTTTATGAGCTGTTATCCAAGTAAACTAAGGTCATGAATGAATTATAATAAAATAATGTAAGAAAACGGAGAAAAATCAAACACGCTAGTTTCTATAGCTATAAACAAATTACGTGAACTCATAGAACAGGCTAGACAAAACACAGATCATGGAAATGTTATTGTGTAACATGGGCATTGACCATGCACCTATAGGTGGCGCATCTATCGGTCATGTGGAGAACCAATGCAATTGATCTAAACTTATTGTTGTAAATTGCTCGCCAAATATTTAGTTCCCAAAACCCTAAGGCTGGGACCAATTTATTTTGTTCTTTTTTCTTTTTCATTGCTTTACTTTTAACTTTTATTTAATATCAAAAAGACTTTAATATATTTTGTTATTGTGTTATGATCCAAAAAGTTTTAATAAATGTTAATTTTGAAAAAAAAAAGTATTAGTCTAATCAATATTATGTCCAAAGGTGCTGGAACTGGGAGGCATGGGTACATTGCCCCCCTCCTGCTTTATTACATGGGGAGGGGAAAGGGGGGGCAAGGGTTTTGGACAAATTGATTAAACAAGTTACTTATGATTCCCACTACCACTGACCAGAAACATTGAACAATATTGATTAGACATCACTCGTGTCAGACTGGCCTACTGAAGACTGGAAGATCGGGGCTCGAATCCCGCTCGGGTCTACTGAGGGTGGTTTTTCCTGAATGGCTTTCCACTCTCCTTCCACGCAAATTTGGGATAAAGCACCTCTAAAATTCTTCCTGCCTCATCCTTACCTCATCCTTACCTCATCCTTACCTCATCCTTACCTCATCCTTACCTCATCCGAGTAATTATTTCCAAATGTGCATACGAAACCTTAGCTCAGTCGGTAGCGTGTCTGCCTACTTAGATAAGGGTCCCGGGTTCGATTCCTGGTATGGCCAAATTATTTATCATAGGTGAAATATGGGTCTACCCTTTAATAGGGACGAATTAACTGCTGGGGACTGGATGTTGTGTCTGTCCTAGTCTTAAGCTAGATTATGAGGCAAATGAAGCTACGACAGGCCTAGCAAGACGGTAGTGGAATAAAAAACTGACCCAGGTCACAGGCTGGGAAAAGTAATGGATGTAAAATATCAAATATGCGTGTAACTTGAACGGGTAGTAAGCCGCGTTGATACAAAAAAAAAAAAGGAAATTTTTTAAAATGTAAAATAAACAAAACTGTGTAGTTATTATATTCCTGACTATAATTAAACCAATGTTTAAAAGCCATTGGTACTTTTTCGAATAAACTTGGGAATAAAACCTGCACTTCGAATGCTGAACTCTCTGGCAACCATTCTGGGCTCTCACATCCATTAATCAATGAATGAAAACGAAACATTTCAGAATTTTCTGACAATTTTTGTTTTTTTGTTTAGATGTCGTCTCACCACATTGATTAAAAAAATCTTACACAAGATGGATTCTGACGCGCATCCCCCCCTCCCCCCGCCCTCGTAAGAAAATGTATACTGACCCCGCTCCCCCTTACGTTATTTAAGGATGGCTCCTAAGGTCTATTTATGTCTACGTGACGTGTGCGGCACGGTGACGTAACGACCCCCCCCTCTCAGAAAGAGGGAGAATGACAAGTTCAGTCTGTAGTCTGCATTTGACAAGTGTGTTCCACATTATCAGTAAAATGATGCAACTATCGGCCCTCGCTGTGGCTCTGGAGGAAGTAGATATTTAAAGACAGAAGAGAGAGAAGGACATCTAGCGTCGACTAAAAGAGAATATGATGGGCAGTGGCCGGACTACGCAGTTGGAGGCCCCTGATTCGGAGGAACCCCCCCTCCCCACTTTAAATTAACTCGTTTCTTTAAGAATGTAAAAATAAAATGCATGGATCAAAAAATACAACATTTGTTATTTTTCCAACTAAACAAAAACTCACACACATATAAAAATCAAAAATCACATATTCTTGTAGCTTAAAATAAAATCACATTGTGCATCCCTTTTGCTATCATTAATAGTACCGTAAGTAATAAACACATACGTAGCCCGACTGGATTTTGTTTTATGAAGAAAAAGAAATTAAATATCTTAGTAGTTTGGTGTACATTTATTATTCATATCATATTAAAAGTAGAACTTTTCTTCCTCTAAGTTTAGCAAATTTATCATTAACTAGCTGAAGTACTCATCGTAACCCGGGAGAAAATGTTTAGTTTAATGATTGTGATTAATTAAAAGATTTAATCCAAATTTTAAAATTACTGCTTCGAGGTACATATGTTCATGCATAAGGCTAATTTTTTTTAAAACATCCATCACTGTTTCCAGCCTGTGGCCTGGGTCAGCTTTTTATTCAAGCCATGTTTTCCACTAGCAGCTTGCTAGGTCTGTCGTAGCTTTTATGTCTAATGATCTAACTTAAGACTAGGACAGGCACAACATCCAGTCCCCAGCCGTTAATTCATCACTGTGAAAGGGTAAACTCACATTTCTCCTATGATAACTTTTTCGGCCATGCTGGGAATCGAACCCGGGACCCTTATTCCAGTAGACAGACACGCTACCGACTGAGCTAAGGTGTCGGACACGAAGGGCTGGTAATTTTTTTAATTTCAGACTCCTGCTTGCTGTAGATAGATAATGCTCATGTAAGACATGACATGGCGTGACAGACAAACTCTTTAAAGTGGTTTGACAAATTTAAATCTTATATCACAGTGAGAATTAGTTTTTCACATAAATTTGGGAAATTTCGAAATCTTCATTTCACCGTCCTCCACTTAGGAATTTAAAATATTTCAAAATTATTTGGAGTTGTTCCACTGGATTCATGGCCTTTTTTGTTGTTCCATATCTACTGAAAGTATACAGTGGTGTGGGCCTGACTGAGCAGTAGTGGTCGGTGCACCTGGCTACGAGCCTAGGGTTCTCGGGTTCGATCCCCGACTTGTACCTTGGGTACTTTACAGGAAAGGGGAATTACCCCAACGGTCACCGGGGTTTGGTTAGTTAGGTTTAAGTGTTTCTACTGGTTCCACACCCTGGCCGCGTCCTCACGAGTCACCGACTAGGTCACTCCCTGTGTGAAAAGGGTGGACACTACTCGAGTCACTGAGCCACCGAGACTTGTCACTAAAAACTCGTGTAACTAACATCAACCTAGACTAAGCTACTGTTTGTTTTCTCGTACCAAAGTAATCTCTGTTTATAATCATTATCGTTCGTAACTTGTGTAATGTAAAATGTTCTAGTCTAGTAAGTAAGAGCAAGTAAATTAAGTTGCCTCATACCAAACTAGCAATAAGCTTGTAAGTACTTCATAATTATCATAAATGCATGTGACTAGGTACGTTACTCGCTGATAGTGGTATGTTAAACGTACAAAAGAGAAATGTAAATTGCTGAAATTAGAACTACTTTCATGCCATTACTACCTTAGTCACGGCCGGACGCCACTGGGACAACCAACTAGGTTTTCTACGAATCAGAGGATAATCCTGGCGCCGTTGTCGGCCCCAGATGGTGAATGGAAATGTATCCATCCCTTTCAAACCAAATCCCAAGAACAGTAGATCCTACCATTCCTTTCCCGGAAAACGATACTCATGTTTCACCATCATACCTAAGCACACATACCCCATCCCTGAAAGGAAAATCCTTCCTATACCCGAGACCCAGCGCGATCACTCACAATCACCATTTCTCACCTCACACTGTAAATGTATTAATACTCCTGTATTTCTTACAGCTCATTTCATTGGTTTCACTCATCAGGTATTTAATTAATCATTCACGAGGTTAAGAGTCACAACAGTGACTCGGTCCTCAAACAGAAAATCAGCCCTTTCTAGGATGACCTAGATTGACGATTCTGTCAATTTGGATATTCTTAGTCGGGCAACAGCCTCACGGCGAAATTAGAACTTGATTTAACTCAGCACGAATCTACCTAACTCTCGAGTTTATCTTATTGACTTATTCACTTTTTTTCAATTTGGTCTGCATCCTCCTCGGCTGCCTTCCCAATCATCCTTATTTTACTTAGGTCGGCAGCCTCCCCGAGTCATCCTCTTTCATTCCTGGATCGACGGCTTCCTAACCAAGCCAAACTCTCGAAAGAAAGGAAAACGAGGGGGTGTCGATAAGCGTCAGCCTCTCTCTGTAGTCTCCGCTGTTGTTCAAAACTACGTCTCCCGCACAGATTCTCTCTGTAGTCTCCGCTGATGTTCAAAACTACGTCTCCCGCACAGATTCTCTCTGTAGTCTCCGCTGATGTTCAAAACTACGTCTCCCGCACAGATTCTCTCTGTAGTCTCCGCTGATGTTCAAAACTACGTCTCCCGCACAGATTCTCTCTGTAGTCTCCGCTGTTGTTCAAAACTACGTCTCCCGCACAGATTCTCTCTGTAGTCTCCGCTGATGTTCAAAACTACGTCTCCCGCACAGATTCTCTCTGTAGTCTCCGCTGATGTTCAAAACTACGTCTCCTGCACAAATTCTCTCTGTAGTCTCCGCTGATGTTCAAAACTACGTCTCCTGCACAGATTCTCTCTGTAGTCTCCGCTGATGTTCAAAACTACGTCTCCTGCACAGATTCTCTCTTCCCCCGCCCAGAATCTACTCTTTGCTGGTTACACACCAACGAGTCCCGAGTAGAGTCGAGTTTCCTGGAGTAAAGTACAATCTGACTCTAGAGTCAAGTCCTTTTACACTGCTGAGTCGAGTCATCGAGTCCACTAGTTTGATCAAAGAGCTCGTGCAAGATGGATGCAGTCCTAGCAGTCTCTATAAATACATTGTATGGAGGCGCCGGCGTAGACGTTTAGAAAGACGTCGCTTAATGTGGATTTACTCACGTAATGTGAAACAATGAACCTTTGGTATTTTTTCATGTTTGTTTCCAAATAGCGGAAACTTCATTTATATCCTGATGTTTAGGATGGGACGGGTTATAAATCGCAGGATTCTCTTGAACGAGAACAATGAGGTAGTCAGTGTCCACGCTGTTAGCCTTGGAAAACACGTGGAAATAATACACTTGACTCTACTGGACTGACGAAATCTGTAATCTGACGCATCATGGACTCTGATTCGTCTTGACTCGGCTAGACTCGGGGTGACTCGACTCACCGGTGTGAAAAGTATTGGTTCTCCATCGTGCTATCAAATACAAGATGTACTTGTCTCAATTGGTGAGTCAGACTCAACTCGGGACTCGGTGTGTAACAAGCCAGTTCGTCCCAAAGTTCTGCCTCAAGTGACCGTTCTAAAAACACCCTCATCTTAAAGAGCCCAGACCCCCTGCAACCTTTCAGGCTGACAATCTCTCAAAAACACTACATCGTTGTAAATTCACCTCTGTTCCCCCGACCCGCCAAAGCCCTATCCCTTGGGATACTATGCAATGGAACTTTCTTGCCTTACTACAGCGAAACTATCAGGACTGACTAATCTTAGATTGCTATCCAATTCAAGTCACTACTGATCTGGTTTAAACCCACAGCAAAAAGTCAACCTCTCACCCAGCAGAAGCAACACCCTCATACTCACTATCACCATTATCTCATCTCATTGGGGCATGGAAATATTCTCTAATACACTCGAGCGTCCCCTGGGACCCGGTACATTAGTATTGGCTAATCTTTCCACTACTGGGCTACGATTGTTGTAGCCCAGATGCGCAATATTATTATTTTCATGTATTAAGTAGGATCGATTCATAACCCAATGAGTGAACAACATCGTTTTACATAATTATAAATGACAAATTCCTTAACTGCAACTTACCTAATGAATTGCGTAAATAGTTTTTAACCCGTTTGAGTGCAGAAAATGAGCACTCGCCGCTAGCATTACAAACATGTATTATTAGAATTTAAATTAAAATAGCTTCGTTAATCTTTTCACACATTCGATTTTCTGTGAGTAAATTTGCATAGTTTTAAATATCTTTGAATTTATTTTTTACGTCCATAATGAATTCTGAAAGAGATTTAAGGAGATTTGTCCCTACTAGTCAATTGGATCGTGCACCTTGTAACGATTTGTTTGTACTATTGATTCCTTGTAACAGTTTGTCTCGTTAAGATAGTCTGTTAATTTTCTGCCTCCATTTAACTTATTGATTTTTCATTGTCGTTGGTACCTACTAATTTGAATTAATGCTTCCTTATTGTTCTTGTAATTTTACCTTAAAGCCGAAACTGCATCAACTCTTGCCGCCCATCCAGCGTCACTTGTTATTTTTATATGTTTGGATTGAGTGTCTGGCAAACTACGAAAAATATCATCACATAATTTGGATGGGAACAATTTGAATCACTCACATTATAGCCATGACTTGAAACTTAGCAACTTCTACATCTGTCTACATCTTCAGAAGATCCTCGGTGGTCAACGCTTTGCTGACAATGATGAACTGCAAAATAAAACTATACAATTACTAAAGACAAAGGCGGCTGATTTATGTGACAATATTACACAAAAGCTTGTGACGCACTTCGATGTGCACATCAATAAGGTGGAAAATATATTGAAAAATATCAAAATATTGATATAATTTGATAAATATTAAAATTTTGAAATATAATTTGTCTTTTTTTTTTTTACTAACCTAACGGAACTTACTTTCCGGATAACCCTCGAATTCATAACATCCTATTTACGAGAGTACTCCATCGTCGGGTGGACGAAGATAATTTTACATATATATTTTGAATAAAATAAAAATAACGCAATGCTCCAGAACATGATTCCACAGCCCAATTTCAAATTAAATGTATCCTATGACAAGCAGATGGTACATGATATGTATTCGTCTCAATATGTTTTTTTAAATCTCTCCTGTAATACGATGTATTTTTCGGGCATATTCACAATCACAGCATTATCGTATGTTTGGCTTCAGCAGTTTGGATGTCAATAGATACATCTTTTAATGATTCTAATAGATTCTTTTCCAAATACGTTGAATCATGGTTCTTGATTTGAAGGCAACCAAATTTATATTATTTCCTTAACATCTCCTGGTTTGTCAATAATATTCTCAAGAGTAAAGTTAATGGATCCTTGTGGGTTATATCAGGAGTCGTATCTACAGTCATAAAAAATAAAAAGCTTCTTGAACTTCAGAAACTAAAAATGTCATGATTTCGCTTCCCATTAATCTTATAAATTCATCAATCATCACACACACTTTGTGATAAGTAATCTATCACACAGCGTCTGATAAATTATTTACGTTGCCTTTGGCTGGTTTATTGAATCTTTACGAATGTTTTTAAGAAATTGTCAAACTTTTGTGAGAAAGTCAATGTAACTTGAGAAATTTCCCTTTGATTCGAATCCATGCCTTATCTGTGCCCTTGAAATGCTATTTCCAAACTTGCCAAAAATTTCACTGTTTCAATGATTCTCCTTAAAACTTCTCGCCACTATTTCTTTTCCAAGGATGTGACTATACGCCAAGCAATTGATAATCGTTTTTTGAGAGTTAATATAGCTGTGAAATGACCTTGAGAAGATTCTTGCTCTTTTAAGCATCGGGTTGAATTTCTCCAGGTGTTAATTAAATCCCGTTACAAATTTTGTTTGGGACGTATTATAAATGGTACGGAACTCCGCACGGCATTTCTCACTCCATCGTTTAAAAATGGAGATATTTACTGAAAACTCGTGATATATGTGAAACGAAATAATATACCCGAGCTAGTTTACAGGCGCTAAGTAATATTATTGTATGTGGTTCATTGAGTGAGGAAAGCTTCTCAATTTGACATGATATTTGACTTTTTTATAATTATCGATAGGTTTAGCACACTTGCTACTAACGGCCTAATTTAACTGGTAAGATCATAACCCATATATATATATATGTAAAACTAATATCTTAAAATACTTCAATATTATAATCAAAGTAGGTCTTGGTAAATAAGAACTACCATTAGCATGGATAGAGGATGGGAAAACTACAACAATACATCACTTGTCAAAAACCACTCTCAGTTCACTGAGCCAAGATTCGAACCTTTGCTTCCATGTCAACAACTATCGAGAGCTATCTGCTAATCACGCGCTCGCTCGCTCGCACGCACGCTTGTCAGTCTGGCCGAACCCTTAATTGTAAAGTGGAACTCATTTCAAGGTCGTGTTGCAGACGAATAGGCGGCCACACGTGTAGCGACGTCATATTCCTGCTTCGTGTGTTCTCTTTATTTTATTTACCATTTTGTTCCAAAATGTAGGTATATCGGCTCAGTAGATAGCGAGCACCTCAGAAATATCAATGTCTGTACGATGTAAACTGTGGAGAGCACAAAAACCGCGATTTGAAATTGCAATGTTGGTCCAGCGTAATGGAAGCTCTAGTAGGGGATGCTCGGGATTGATTCAGTTTTGAAGGAAAAAAACTCATTTGGAAGTCAAACGAATTAATTATCAATGTGTTTTATATATATATATCACCGCGTCTTACTACCCGCTCGGGTTATACGCTTAAGTACTAATTACGCTAATAGATTAGGAATTGGGAGGGTTGAATTTAGAGGAAGTGAACCCGCATTTGCGTGGAGGGAGAGTGGAAAACTATTTAGGAAAAACCACCCCCAGCTCACCCGACCGAGATTCGAACCTCGATCTCCCCGTCCTCGGCGGTCGAGCTCAACATTACCCATGTGTTGCTCGGTTACTAATGATGAGATGAATCCACCCCTCTCTTCTTTTTTTTTTCGTAGACGACACTGACGTCTAACAAGTAACACGCAAAATGTAATTTGGCATTAGGATTCGTCACTTTTATTTTCTTCTCACAGCTGCACACAAAGCTACTTGTTGTTAGTGTAGCGTGAAGAAGCAGAACTACAGCCGTCGTCTGGCCACCCACAATTTGTAGCAGCTTTATTTTACTGCGGTTTTTTGCAGTATTTTACAGCTAGTCTGGCCGTAGCCTTAGAGCCGATTTTGATCAAATCCACCCTCTTTTTTCTCTTTTCGCCCATAAGGAAACTTCCCTTCATTTTAGAGTTATATATCCAATCCCAAAAAACCCCTCGGGGCAACCTTATGAAAACCCTAGATACCAAGTTTTAGCCCGATCGGTAAAATAGTTTAGGCTCTAGTCCGCGGTACAGATGGACAGGCAGTCATAAATGCAAAAACAACTTTTTAGGATTTGGGGGGGAGTTATGAAACGTCGAAATTCATCAAAATCTCGAGTTTTATTTTTTTATGATCACAATACATGCATAACAGTAGACACATTTACTGGTTTCTAAAAATAGCAACCATTCGCGAAATTCTCTAGTGCCATTTGCTTTAAGGCAATACAAGTTTGATTCAGAAATAGTTGTGGAGTTAGATCGGTTTATATAAGTATATTCAACTTGAGTTGTAATAGCACCTGTATTGCTCGGTTTATTGATTAAATAATATGTTATCACCCTATCAGATAATGAAGTGGCCACGATGCAATATCATTAGGAAAATCACTGTCTGTCAAGTCTTAACAAAGTTCAGTTTGTATTTATATTTTCTCTTCTTTATTAGTTTTTCTTTTATACTTTAGTTTCAAATAGTTTGGTAGTATATGTATCACATTCTTTTGATCTTTTTCTGGTTTGAATTTGTGTCTCTATTTCTTCTACATACTATATTTCAATAGGTATTTTTATTTACACATTGACAGACGTATTATATAAAGCCTTGGACCTCTTACAGTAGAAACGTAAACAGGCTCCTAAATTATTCAATAGCCCAGAGACCCCCAAATACCTTAATCCGGCACTGCAAATTACTGCTAGTTTATTTTTACTAGTAATCCACTAGAAAGTACAAATAGCTATAGGATTTGTTTACTTGTGTGTCACTGATAGACATCACTTAATGCTACTGTACCCACATAGATGGTTGCAGAGACAGTGTCACTCTACAATAGGCTGTATTCCATCCTTAAGACGGGGCCGGGGTTTGAATATCAGCCGGGTGCATTGGAGGTGGGTCTTCACCTGCCATTCATCACTGTGACTGCTTTACCATCCCCTCTCTTCACAATTGCAGATGCATTTCTTCTCAAACTTTGGCGATAAACGTAAAAATTAAACAAAATAATAACTTATCATAATTTAATATAAAAAGTGACACATTTAATTTGTGGCGTATTTGCAATATTAGTAGTGGTTTGGTGTGACAACGTACTACTACTACTGTACTAATACTGTACTGAAGCTATTCAGGATTCGTCATGTGCTCAAGGTAATCTCATGATACATCTTTTCTCATATTCAAGGCTCTATTCATTTGTTCAGGGCTCTGTTCTCATGTTCAGGGTTCTATTCTCATATACGAGGCTTTATTCTTGTGTTCAGGTGTTATTTTTCAACTATAGTAAATATACAAAGCGTATAACCCGAGGGTTTTTGGAATTATATTTCTAACCCTAAAATTAGGAGTAGTTTACCGAAGGGCAAACCGAAAAAATAATCGATTTTCTCAAAATTAGCTTTAACAATTTTTATTAGATCTTACCCGCCTCGGTGGCGTAGTTGTCTAACGCGCTAGTCGTGTTGAGCTCGACTGTCGAGAATGGGGAGATCGAGGTTAGAATCTCGGTCGGGTGAACTGGGGGAGGGGGTGGTTCCTAAATGGTTTTCCACTCTCCCTCCACGCAAATGCGGGTTCACTTCCCCTATATTTAACCTTCCCAATAACTAACCCATTAGCGTAATTAGTACTTAAGCGTATAACCCGAATGGGTAGTAAGACGCGGTGCTAAATAAATTAAATCTTGTATTTGGCTATTGTTTAACTTTACTAACAAATTGGTAGCCATCATTTTCTCATGAAAATAGCTTTGAGGGTACTTAACATAAGCGGACATTTCTAATTTTGATAATATCTGTGCAACTACTTGATATACTAACTTGTTATAGTAAAGTTGTACTACTATTAAAATAAAATAAAATATTTGAAATATAACTACTAACCAATAGTTTCTGAGCTATAAGCAAATATATATATATATATATATATATATATTGTTTTATTAAGATGTTTTGAAATGTGAAATTGAATGTTATTCTCTTTGGTCGACAGAGAGGTTCCTCTTTTCTCAATGAATCTATAAGTGTATATTATTTCGTTTCACAAATCTTACGAGATTCTAGTATATGTTCCTATTTTAGGATAAAAGAGAGGAAAAGTCAGTGCGGTGGACCGTACCATTTATTTAAAAAAAATCTTTCTGCTAGAAGTCAATTTTCAGCATGAGAAACCCATTTTTCTAAATATAATTTATAGACTCCTAATCCAACACGTTAAATACAAGATATAAAAAAAGTTTAAACTTGGGCTGTGTGTCTTTTGTCAGGTTGAAACATTTCAAAATTGTTAGCGTCTGTTTCCAATTGGTGATCACTCGCAGCTGTTGGGCTCCTTAAAATATTTTACTACCGGAAGCCTGTAAGTCTCTAGTGTCTGCTGCGCCACAAATAAGTGATGTAATGTTTTCCACTTCACACACCCAAATCACTGGCATGCGGCCCAGGCGATCTGACGTCACTCGGCGGTGTGGCATCCCTTCAGCCAATCACGAGGTCGACCTTGAACGAGCCTCCGACGAGGAACGACCTTACTGGTTTGGCACACACGACACGAAGTTACCTGTTGAACTCTGATGATCATTCCACCCCCCTCGCCAAATACTCGTCCAAGTGGATACAAAGGGGTATAGTTCGAAACCCGCTGTATCTCTTTAAAAAATATGTTAATGGCTTGGCTATTAACCATACTTTTAAAAGAGTGCACATGTTCTCAGGGCCGTTTTAAGAAAATGTGAGGCCCCCCCTTTTGTACGGCACTTTTTCAGTTTTAGCACTAGGCCGTTATAATATATTGATACGTACTCGGTATTTATGTTAAGTACTTAATAATTTCTCATGTTTTATTGAACCTATTAAATGCAAACAAATAAAGTTAACAAAAGTAAATTCCTCTTTGCACCATTGCACTGTTAGTTTTCTGTAGACAGACAGCGGTAGGACAATGGTGACGTATTCTACTGTACTGCAGCACATTACTCGGATAACAGATATCTTAAATTATATAAAGTTAGGGTTTCCAGGAATTTTGAATGGAATCCTATCACTAAGCGAATACTTATTGCTGTTAATTATCTGTACACTATTTGATGTGAAATTTAGAAGAATAGCTGTAATTGAATTTAATACTTTTTGAGGGGGAAATGTGGCCCCCTGGAATGTGAGGCCCGGAGCAATTGCCCCCTTTGCCCCCCCCCCCCCCCCATCACCCATAGACTCGGCCCAGCATGTTCTCTTTGTATTTGTGACTGGTCTTCTTTCCCCGTTTAATTATCAACACTTATTTTTCAAATCGACAGCAGATAAATTTGATGGGCATTTTATTTTTTGGTGAATTCGAAATCCACATCACCGCAATAAACTTTGGTTTGTATTTTGTTGGGTTCAAAATTAATTTTCATTTGCTGCCATTAATTTTGAATAGAATAAAATTAACAGACTTAACAGCGAGGTTTATCTATGAAGAGATTTGGAATTACTTTTAGATTTAAAGCAAAGTTAGAACTGAGGGTTAGTATCGTCACTGTTGTATCACTGTTTACTTTCTCGCTATCTTACTATTGTGATCGTAAAAAAAAATCAAACTCGAGATTTTGATGAATGTTGACGTTTCACGACCCCCCGAATCAAAAAAAGTTGTTTTTGAATTTCCGTCTGTCTGTCTGTCTGTCTGTACCTCGGACTAGAGCCTAAACTATTTTACCAATTGGACTAAAACTTGGTATCTAGGGTTTTAATAGGGTTGCCCCGAAGAATTTTTGGATTTGGATATCTAACCCTAAAATTAAGGTTAGTTTACTGAAGGGCAAAAAGAGAAAAATAGATTTACTCAAAATCAGCTCTAACGATTTTGATTAAATTTCATTTATGAACATCTATAAATATTCCAAACAAAATGGCTACTCTTAATATTTCGGAAAAATTACTTTAAGGGTTCCGGTCTGATGCGTAAATTATTATTATTATTTATCATATCTCCGTAACTTTTTGAGATATGAAATTACTAACCATCACAAATATATAGGTCTATTTAAAATACACATCTTTTATTTGAAACCTATTTTTATAACACCAATAACTTTAGAGCTATGCGCAATTATATATATTTTAACTTTTCGAACACTAAAGGTAAAGTATTACGACCGTAAAAAACAACGAAATGTTGATGGATGTCGACGTCTCATGACCTCCCGAACCCTAAAAAGTTGTTTTTGCAGTGCCGTTTGTCTGTGTGTCTGTTTAACCCTAAAATTAAGAGTAGATTAATAAAAAGTGAAAAGGGAAAAAAAAAAATCGATTTTCTCAAAATCGGCTCTAACGATTCTGATTAAAATTCGTATCTAGACGTTGATTAAGATTATAAATAAAATGGCTACTTCCATTTTCCTGTGAAAATTAATTTTAGGGTACTTTACAGAAGCGGAAATTTCCAAATCTGTACAAATATTTTAAAGTAAATTATGATTCCCAAGTGCTAAAAATATGTTTCTTGTAAAGACAAATTAATGTTAACTGAAGAATTATTTTTAAAAAGTTGGTGGAGTATTGAAGGTAATCATTTTCTAAAATTAGCTTAAGATTGGAATTATTTATGAGGATTTTTGCACTGGTCCAAATCACTGTTTTTGCATTTACAAAAGTCGCAGCACATTATTTCCAGTCCTCGACAGGGACACACATTTTCTTTAAAGCACTTTTGGCTCAGGGCTCAGGGAAACCTGCAGACTCCACTGGATCATTTGTTACTTGTGGAATTAAAATTCCCTCACCCTCTCTGTGACCATAATCTAATGGATTGAGCTTTGAAGATATTTCTAAAGCGTGAATCCATTTATAGCACTGAAAGTATCTTCTTTTTATGTGAAGACGGATTGATCTAGAGGTAGGTGCCAAGTCTTGAAAGTGCCGTATTTTTGTGTGATGTTATTGATGGAAACGCAATTTATCCATTGTACGTAAGTTTGAGGTAAGTGAATGAACCAAAAATCAAATAACAGGTCTGCAGCACAAGATTCTGCTGCTTTCAATGCTGCTATTATTTTACTGACTTTACTTGTAGTGTCGCAGCCTGTCAGAGAATTAATTGCTGGCAAAGTTGTATAAACAGTGTATGGTACCCCACTTTCAGTAACAAGGGAGTAGAGTATAATGTGGCGTGATGTTCTTCCCACCCCAAAGGCGACCCAAAGTTCCTCAAGGCCAACATTTTACCACTTAATTTGGTAATGTTACAATGCACTAACGACAACATCAGTATCAGTAGAATAAACAACCACTTTGCTCAAATTTGAAGTTAGTGTCACGTGAGAAATATGGGTTAGAATCCTGTCATCTGCTTCTTCATGATCAGATGCCAAACTCAAATATTCTTCAATGATGCCGTTTCTTATAGTCAAGCATTTTCCTTGGTCTTCCACGAGTACTCCACCCAGATAAATTATAAAGGAGGAGCTATTAGCAGAAGATTCTTTTCGGGATATCCAATCACTGAAGTATGACTGCAACAATTGTTTGTTTTAAGGTGAGGCCCAGTAAGTATCAGGATCCACAGGAAACGGTGTGTTGTCATGTGGTACTCCATATTCTACAGGTTGTTTCATTGAACGCCTAGACCTTTCAGACCCTTTCACACTATTTTCTTTATAAATATCAAAAATTATGTCTACACGCTCACTTCCCTGAGAAGCTTGGCAAATAGCTCTCCAAATACTGCCTGCGTAGTCTTCATATGTTTTCAGATTCAATGATTTAATTGGTACCTTCCTTGCAATTGCCATAAATTCTACAACATTTGTTTTACCAATAGATTGTGGAATTTCTGTAATTGGTGGCGTGGGTAGTTTAGATCCCAGTTGATGAACTAAATGTGATTTATCTGGTTTTGTTAAATAACAGTTTCTGGTAAACAAAAAAGGGTGTATAAGTTAGTACATAAGCCAGATATTTACTTAGATCATATCTTCGACACCTTGCAATATTAATTACCCGCAGCACGTTAGCAGTTTCCTTTTCCACACTAACTTCAATATGATTCACTGTTTTTTTTTAGCTTCTTGATAGGCTGCATAAGAACAAGTGACTTCTTTTCAAACCTTTCCCTCCTGAACAATGAGTGGGCCTTTTCTCCCATTTGTACGCAGTTCAAAATATGAGTGCTCGGTGTACGATCGATTTTTTGTTTAGTAATGATATTTTGCAGCTCTCTGCTCCTATTTGAACTCGTAGTATCAAAAGGATTTTCTTGTTTCTCCATAAAAATCATGATTTTTCTAACACATTGATCATCAGCAGTGGTAGTGTTTTTTGAAAACTTATGATGCAAAGAATATTCATCTCCATACAGAAGACCACAATAATCATGCAAAACTTGTGCTATCTGGTCTTTTTGATAATATGAAGCGCCACTGCTTCCTTTTTTCCACGTCACTCCAATGATCTCACCTTGACCTTTTGCTGGTTTGTTGTAAACTCTTCTGGCTGCAGGAGCTGTATTTCTCTAGCTATCCTACACACACCTTAATCAGCCCACAGGGATTATGTCTTCTGATTTACCGTGCTCAGACAGTCTTGATAGTTTTCATAGATGTATATATTGCACTGAATTCAGTTGCAGGGTGTGGCAGTATTGGCGTAAAAGCCGTTATTGTCTGTGGAATATCTACATTTGATAGCATACTATTGAATGCACTCCAGGTTGGGATATCACATTTATCAGGGGCATTCTATAAACTTGTCTGATATCTGCATAAAGTCCACACCATATCCTGTTCTCTTGGTGATGATGCTGGCAGTATAGGATCAGGTTTCTGTGCGACCACAAAATCTTTGTCGATTTATCCTCTTACTGCTTTCTTTTTAAAGTATTTAAGCTCTTGACATGGAAGGAGACTCTGTAAGGAACGCATTCCTTTCTTCTTTAATCTTTTATGTACACTGGGATCATTTTACTTAAAGTTTCAGTTTAATTTTGAAAGACAACCAACACTGTGTCATGGCTGCCTCCAATTCCAGAAAGCGCTTGCTCTTGGTAATCGAAACTGTCCATTACTGCTCTGATTGGAATAGTTGGCTTTATTTCGTTTGGCAGAGGTATACCTTTTCCCTCTAAGTAGCTCAGAATTCTTGAGGCCAGCAACACGTTATGTCTCTCCAGCGCATCATCATATCTCGTACTCATGCCAAGACGATTCACTGTCTGGATTAACAACTTAGACCGAGTCATTTTATGAATTGTTTCCGCCAATCCAACATGGAGAGGTGTATAGAGCCACTATGTATAAGATAAAATAACATTTGAAAAATGGAATGACATTTTAGCTGTACTTGCTCAGAAGTCTGATATGAGAGAAACATTTCAGAGCAAAATTTTGACCAGGACTTTGGTACATTTTTCTTTATCTCTGTAAAAGATTTATATAAATTTTTAGCATCATTGTCTGTATTTTCTAAACCAAAATCATAACATTTAATGTCATTGCTTAAGATTTCTGCACATTTTTTAGCATCATTGTCTGTATTTTCTAAACCAAAATCATAACATTGAATGTCATTTCTTAAGATTTCTGCACATTTCTTTATAGAATCAGCATTACATATTTCCTCTGCAAGATTAGTTGCGGTTATTCGATTGGAAAATATCATCTGTGATACACGAGGATCCTTTGCATAAGTTAAACCAATACCATCGCCAAGCTCCTCTATAAGCAAGCTTTTCATATTGCGGTTTGATATATGCTTCTCATTTGGCAAATATTTTTCATTGAATTCATTGCGTAGGAATGAAATTGAATACCCTCTAGATTCAAACTGAAGTTTTGCCAAAAGAAAATCTTTATTGATTTTCTTACGTCCTCTGAATAAACATTTTCATTAACTTTATATTTTTCACTATCCTATTGATAATTCAAGACATACTTCTTTATGCAATTTTTGTGACAGTGGATGTCTGCAGCAAAAACGCTGTTTACATCATCCAGTGTACAGGTTCTCTGAAAAACACCATCAAGATAAAAACGAGAGGCGTTAAGTAGTTGTTCTGCGCGGAATTTCTCACAAATACGGTACAGTTTGGAGTCTCCTTTAAGTTTTGCTTAGTTACACACAACACATGTTTTCAATTGAGGTTCACTAGATCACATTATACTTCTTTGGCACTGTTGTTGGGTGCTCGCAGCACTCTCTTTAAAGCTAGATTCTTCAACGTAATTTTCTTGTTTCTCTTCAGCTCGTTTGCCCATGGGTTTGTAAGGCCTGTATCAACTCACTTGATATTTAATGCATCTTTGATACTCAACACTTTGTAACAACCCATTCCCACTTTGCTCGGATGCACTTTGAATGTTCTTTAAGCCATTTTCACATGAATGCAACTTTAATTTCCGCTTCTCTTTTTCACATAAAATACACAGATTAATGTCCTATTGATCACTGCGCCTCTTTTTCAGGTTGAGAAACTACATTGAACCACTCATGTTGCTTCACTACAACTTCATCCAATTATCTGCAACAATACAAAACATAAAAAGGAAATGGACATGCTCAAATTCATCTGCAAACTCTAAATTAATTTTCCAAGTACACAATAAATATACCTTAAAATATCTCAATAACTACTGGGTTTATCAAAAAAAAGTGTGAGGACAAAGTTAATTTGCCCTATAAAAAGGAGTAAACTGAAATATAAAACATTAAAATCGGATCAATGAATACGGAGATACACTAGACTGAAAATAAACACTATTTTTTAAATATTTATGTTTTTGTTCAAAAACTACTAGGTTCGTCAAAAAAAAGTGTAAAACAATAATTATAGATCTTTCAAAATGGAGTAAAATGAGATAAAGGAATTAAAATCGGATCAATAAATATAGAGATACAGTAGGCCGAAAATTAAGCAATATGGTGGCTATGTTACAATATGGTGGCCAAACGACCATGATTTGGACCATGTGACCAATTTTTTTTAGCATTCCTATATGTGTGCAATAAGGCCCAGCAATCAAATTTAGGGGACATATAAGTGCACACGTGATATGAGCTAGCTCCTGTTCTATAATGTTTGATTCTTGTTTCTTCCTTTCCACTTCATCCGTTGTTTGTCATCTGATGTATGTGGCCACTATGTTCATAATATAGTAGATGTTGTTGACAGGCAGCCTGTCACTAAGCGGCCAGTCTCGCTTAGAGCTACATCAACCCGTTTAGCGTGGCTTGAGTTCCGCCAGATTGGCTCCCCATTTGGTGCTTGTGTGTTTCCGGATTATGTTCCTGGCACGTAAGCTTTGTGTCATAGCAATGGGCTTTGAAGGTAAGGGTGCGGTCCACCTTTACATCCAGGTACTTTGTAGTGTCACACTGGGATAATTGTTGGCCTTTCCATATTATATTTAGTTTACTCCTGGATTCTCTATCCCTTAGATGGAACGTGCAGACCGGTATTTGGCCATGGTTTGGTTTCAGGTGGTTCTTGTCATAATATTCTGTCAGGTCTTCAAGGACTGTTATAAGTTACCTTTCTAACTTCTCAAAGGTTTTACCCTGAGCTGCAATTGCCATATCATCTGCATAAATAAAACTTCTGGTACCGGGGCTAATAGGTTGGTCGTTAGTGTAGATATTGTGCATTAGCGGGGCCAGTACACTAACTTGTAGGAGATAATTTTTCTGAATCCTACAACGGCTCTTTTTTTATTCAAGGGGGCAAAAAATAGCTTGTTTTTCATCTGACATCGGATTAACAGTGTCAAGTGGTAATCTCTCTTCGTTGTATATACCTTAGTTATCACCTTCTTGTGATTGACTGTGTCATATGCATCCTAAGGTCGATGCATGCTACATCTGTGCTCTACCTTCGTTTATATCCATCCTCTATATTTTGGGTCAGATTAAGGACCTGTCCCCACCATGATCTCCCTGGTCGAAAACTTGACTGTTTCTTTCAAGAATTGGATCAATATATTCCGAAATGCGATTGAGGATAATTCTCTTCAAGACTTTGTATGGGTGGCAGAGAAGTGAAACTGGCCTGACGTTTTTCGTATCCGTTGGCTCCTTTCCAGACTTTAATAATGCTACAATTTTAGCCTTGGTATTTGTATTTTTGAAACACAAGTGTTCATTAAATCTAAAAGCTACTTTGTGGCTACAGGTCCAATCATCTTTATTTGTTCTGTGTGCAGATCGTCTAAGCCCGCAGCTTTGTTTTTCTTCATTGATTGTATAGAAATTCCCAGTTCCTTTAAGGTGAAAGGAGTGTGAAGGTAGTCGTTTTCTTCTGCGTATCTTTAAAGTTTCCTATTCTCAGGTCTTCTTTTAGTTTTTTAATTAATCAGTAGTTGGTGTGCCATTTGATCAGAAGTTACTTTACCATGACCTGGAATGACAGTTGTAGGGTCATTGGCCAGATTATTCAGCAGTTTTCATGCCTTACGGCTGTTCTGTCTCATATCTAGTTGCAACACTAGATTCCACCATTTCTCTCTTCTCGATGCTGATATGGCCCACAGCAGATCTTCGCCAGCTTGGATTGTTTCTTCAGAGAAAGGATCTACTTTGTAGGAATGTTCATGATTTTCCAGGAGATCCCCCGTAGGATTGTGGCTAGAATAGTCCGGCAATAGCACCTGCTTGTCATAAGAGGAGACTTAAAGGGAAAGCTTCAGTACAGGATGCACCTCGTGGAGGATAACGCTATTCATCTTTGCTTTTACCTGCTTTTCTTCTTCATTCCCTTTCTCTTTCCTTCTTTCTTTCCTTCCCTGTCGTTCAGTTCTGTGCAGAAGCTTTTAGGCACACCCTTTGATGACCTTGGTAGCTGTTGTGGCTTTTCTGGGACAATTTTTGGATACCACTGCACTTGAGCTCTCATGAAAGTGCGCTAGTTGAAATATCTTAATAGAAGGGCCTTAGGTATGACACTAACCAGGTAACCTATTTTAAGAAAAGACCGGTTGCGTTCTAGAGGGTTCCTGACGTAATATTGGCACTTTCCTGCACTCACTTGCTGCGATGACCTCTCTACTGATGATTTCCAATACGAAGGTTGTCATGCCCGTAGTGTATACAAAAATGAAAAGTTGTTATTACCAAGATTATATAGAGAGAACTTGATTGTGAAGAAACCAGTGAACGATCGTGCAAACATGCGGCTTAGAGAGATAGATAATACGTATTTGTTAATCTAACAACTAAAGTACTAATGTCTAATGTCTAATGCCTTGAACCACCCTGGGTCTACGATCCGAGTATTGTTCAGGTTGCCCCTAAACGGCATGGTAACGTACTGCTTGACCCCTCACAGGGCCGTAATATAGATGAGATGCGGAAACGGGAAAGGACGTCCAGCCCCATTTTGAATGTAACCGAGGAAGTGGTGAGGCCCCAGCTCCATTTACTGGTGATGTCTCAAGTAGAGAATGGTGAGAATCTAAAACGTGTCAGCCCATTAACCCTCGAAAGAATGATAAAATATGCAGCTAAAGCAGACGTCTGGATAAAAAAAAAACTTCGTTTAGCACTATTATGATACAGACTGTCACTGACATTCAGTTGTCCAAAATAATGGAAATTTCTGAAATACCATCTAGCAATACGACTCATATACAGGTGAAGGTGGAACCCCACAGATTCCTCGGTGTTTACAAGGGAGTGGTCACTTGCTATGATCTCGAATGCGTAAGCATTGAGGATATCTGTGAGGAGCTTTCTCATTAGCATGTCACCGAGGTTTACCATATTTTCACCAAAAATAACTGGCAAGAGATACAGACGAATACGTATATTCTCACTTTTGTACTCCTACCATTACAATCAAGGCCCGAGCAGGTTTTCGCGTGCTCAGAGTCCAGTCGTATGTTCCTTACGCTCGATGACGTTTTCAGTGCCATAAATTTGGGCATAGGAGCTACGGTGGCGTGGTAAGCCAACATGTGCAGATTATGGACAGGAGGCTCACGATGCACCATGTGAGTCTCCTAAGATCTACGTCAACTACAAAGGTCCGTACTCAGCCTGGACTTGGGCCTGTCCGAAATGAAACGTTGAGAAAAAAAGTCCTGGATATTCAATCTGAAAAGAAGATCTTTAAAGCCAGGCACGCAAGGAATACGTAGACACCGGTATTTCAGATATCATTTAGCCAAATTGTTAGTTAGAACATAAACTGTCTCTACTGCCATTATGGAGCTAGCCTTTCTATGACATCTTCTTGACCAGTGCCACAAGTATTTACTCAATATATTAATAGTCATACTACGCCACCTCCAATGGCGCCCAAACCTAAATTTGTACTAGAGGGGACAACGTCCCAAAGGTCCTCTCCACCACCCGTATATCCGAGGAGTACACCTCGAGGAACTTCCCTGAGATCTCCTGGGAGAACCCCACGAGGCCTCCTTGGGGAACATCCATAGTCCTCCTCGGGGAACCAAATCTAATAAGGACACTGTTGAACCACTCGCACTTTCCTCTGGGACTCTAAAGATTAGGTTGGGTGCCAGAGCAGATGAGGCCACAAAGGTGAGTCACACTGGTGCTTTGAGGAAAGCGCAGAGAGGGACCACCGATATAAATAAAAAGGCGTCAAAGTCTATAAATAAGCCATCCTGCAAGGATACAACGCCCCAGTCTCTTCTGGATGAACGAAAGTCCTTGAATGAGAGGTCCAGAAGAAACTTGAAAAAGAAACGACGTATATTTAATATTTCCTTCTTTGTAATTTTAACTTAGAAATCCTCCTCGTTGCTAGGTACAATTTTCTGGTAATTTCCCTCCCTATTTCCCCTCACTCTACTCTACGGGCCTGCAGATTTCTAGGAATTTCCTACCCTCGTCCACATTCCTAAAGCCAACCCTGTTGCACCTGGCGTTTGGTACTTTACAAACAGTGTGCATTGAAAGCCATTCTTTATCACATCTTGGTGAACCTCTCTGGCTATGTTTCGTTTGAAAATGAATTCATCAAAAACTCCGTGCAAAGTGATTTAGTGCATGATTATATATAATATGTTAATAATGTTCAATATGTGTGTTTCATTTTGTATCAAATATGTTCTCATTAAATGTGAGTGTTTAGGGGAACTCCTCTCGCAAATTAATTATTAAGAAGACCATACTCGAAGTCATGACCATCGTTCTCAGATTCAGCTGTGTATCTCCAGCCAAAGACATCACTCAAAGTTAGGCTCTACAAAACACATTTTTATATACCAAAGTTCTAATCCCACCTCTATTTTAGTGTTACTAAAACTGGTCCTCCGTAATTAAATTAAATTTTAATATAATTATCATTTGAATAAACAGATCACCTACACAACGTAAAAAGGTCCTAAATCAATTTTTATTTTTATAAGATCGTGTCATGGATCACGTGGATGATTAAAATTTATATCAATAAATAAAGTCGCTACTACAGTTGAATTGTAAGGGTTTCTATGATTGTGTAGAGTAAATAAAACTACTAATATTTTTCCTGCATCCATTCATCTTGTGTTTGCAGGAGACCCACTTCCGCAATGTTGGTAGCTCGATGTGACATGGGTACGATGTATCTCATATATTTGATCGGTTTAGCGGAGGTATGACTATACTCTAAAGTAGCAAGATATATCATAAGTATATACATATTATATCTGAACTCCAAGCGATTGCTGTCCTAGTTTCCCTTGATATGGAGGTGACAGAATGATGCATCTACCTCCCGCTAGGTGAACGTCTTTCAAAGACGTGCCTAGAGGCCCTCTTTATACAACTTCCCGCCACCTATATCATCTTGGAGGATTTTACAGACGCCCGTGGGAGGATGGTAAAGGATATTATTGTCTCGGGTGGCCTGTTGTTACTTAACCCTGGGACCCAGATGCACTTCTCCACCTTTAATGTTGTATCCTCTGCCATCGACTTAAACCTTTTGTAGCACCGGGATTGCTGCTCACCTCCTTTCAGAGGTTCACACGGACCTATGTGGCAGCGATCATTTTCCCATTCCGCTTTCACCACTTCAAGATGTTCCCACTATAGCATGGGTACGCCAATGGGTGCTTAAACATGCTGAATGGGATAAGTTTCGTGAACATCCTGTATTCGATAGACCTTGTTCTCCTGACTTCAATGTTAGGACAATACATTTGACTTAGATTATCATCGCGGTGGTGAGGGCTTCCATCACTAAAGCCTCGCTAAATCCGTGCCACCGTCCTTTTCCCTGATGAAACGAGGAGCGTCGGTTGACTATTTATGACCGTCGAGGGGCTCTACAGCTCTTTCATCGACGTCCTACTTTGCAGAATCTTGGTCATTCCGGATTCTACGTGCTCGAGTTCGAGTTCACCATGCTTTAAGTAAAAGCAGAAGAAAGTTTTGAAGACAGTTTATTTCAATCATTTCTATGTCCCCATCTACGATTAAGTTTGGGATAATATTTATAGAATACGTACTAGCCATGATTACAGAAATAAAGTACCTGCTTTCATGTTTAATGGTTCACTTATGACTCCCCTGTGGAGGTCGTCAATGTATTGGGCTCGATGTTCAAAGTAATCTCTAGCACTGTGAGCTACACTAATGAGTTCGCAGTGCATAAGCGGAACATTTAGCGCCATGCTATTGACATGGATCAGAGTAGGGGAGGACTATAACTGTCCCTTTAATTTATATTAACTGAACTAAGCCCTGTCCTAGGTGGGCAGCTTATCTCCCAGCCTTGACGATATTCATTATGAAATGTCGTGCCATTTGTCCCCTCCTGGACAAGCGTAAGTTTGGACCTTAACAATAGTTTTTGGGAATTTCGTTCGTTCCCATTACCCATCCCATTGGTGGTGGACACTCAATATTTTTATGCACAAAAGTGGAAAAGACAAATTATTGCCAACTAGCTACAGAACCACAGCCTTAACTATTTGTGTATGCTAAATATTAGAAAACATAATTAATAAACGAGTTATATGTTATTTAGAAACCTGCAATCTACCATCTAATATTTAATGTGGTTTTTGCCGTAATGTTTTTTAAAATCTGTCTAGTTCTTCTGTAAACTTATCCCACTCCGATCATTTAAAATTAAACCGCCTTTTGAACTTAACAGTTTCCTTCTTGACTGCTTCTATTAAGTATATAATAATAATAATAATAATAATAATAATAATAATAATAATAATAATAATAATAATAATAATAATAATAATAATAATAATAATAATAATAATAATAATAATGATAATGATAATTCTAAGTAAGTGTAAATTATTCACTCTTAATGTTTGGTATTCCGTATTCATTCACTTTTTATATTTTTAATTTAAAAACGAACATTGCATCTTCCTTTTTGTTAATCTCAGTAGTTACCAAGGAACAAATATCAATTAAGTGCGCTAGGCACACTGCTATGTACTCGTACCATTGATCTCTATACTATAACTGGATGGACATCTGTGGCTGAAATTTTCGAGTTGTCGTCTGCATACCATTGGGTAAGAGAGAAATAAACTTTCGGGTATCTCTTTCTCTCTTTCACCCATACAAGGCAATGTGGCATTTTGACATAGTTCATTAATTTGATTAATTATATTAGATACATCAATGTGAGAGTGGTTGAATTAAATAAATATGTTAGTTAAAGCTTTGAAGAGCATATAAAAGTTCAAAACAGGTTAGTTTTTTCTTTAAATAAGTTGATGTAGCCTAATATGTACGATGATTTTTGAAGGAAGCTTACTTTTAAGGCTTTATCTCGTACCAGAATCCTACCCTATATTTGTGTCTTGTTAGGATAAAAGACCTTCCAGAAGGAAATTTCTACTTCTGTTCTAAATTGCCGTTCATCCTACCAAAATATTATATATATGATAGTATTCTGGTACGAAATAAAGCCTTACAGATTGGAATTATTACTAAAATCCGGGTTTATAAGATACTGTACTTCCTACAAGCCAATAACCTAAATTATCATTTGAACGTAAGACTTCTACACAAAGTGTGTCATTCAAACAAATGTAATACAGTTTTTAGCTAACTTGTTTCATTATAGTTATCGAAATGTCAACATAATATGATTTCTGAAAGATATGAGCCAACTTAAAAAAACAGGTATTATTACAATAATACTTTCCACAAGCCTATAACCTAAGTGATAGTTTGAATGCATGGCAACTATTCAAAGTTTGTCATTCAAACAAATGTAATCAATTTTTAAGATACCTTGTTCATTATATTTATCGAACTTTCAATAAAATATGGTTTCTGAAACCAATATACACGCTAATAACCAACTTTAAATATAATTGTTGTCGTGGCAGACTGTAAACAACATTGATGATAACTACATAAAAATTGAAATATCTAAGGTTTTATTCGTATTTGTACAGTATTACCTGTAAAACTGGATTGTATATCCTTTAATGTAAATGTTTCTTCAGGAAAGTATGGTATAATACTTCACTATTTTCAAACAATAACGTTTTTATTCATCAGAGACATGTTTTCGCATAAGAACATTTAAAGAAACCGTTAAATCTTTCCCCCCTCAGTGTAGCAGACGATATACTTGAGCGTCACGCTTTTGTCCTTGGAATGTGCATGTGTATGTCCATCCAGTTATACTATAGAGATCAATGACTCGTACCATTGATATCTATAATATAACTGGATGGACATCTGTGGCTGAAATTTTCGAGCTGTCGTCTGCATACCATTGTGTAAGAGAGAAAAAACTTTAGGGTATCTCTTTCTCTCTTACACCAATACAAGGCAGGGTGACATTTTGACATAGTTCATTAATTTGATTGAATATATGATATACATCAATGTGTGATTAGTTAAATGAAATAAATATGTTAGTAAAAGCTTTGAAGATCATATCAAAGTTTGAAACTGGTTAGTTTTCCTTTGAATAAGTTGATGTAGCCTAATATATACGATGATTTTTGAAGGAATCTCGCTTGTAAGGCTTTATTTCTTACCAAAATCATACCCTATAGTTGTGTTTAGCTAGGATAAAAGACCTTCCAGAAGGAAATTATTTACTTCCGTTCTAAATGGACGTTTATCCTAAGAAAATATATATGATAGTATTCTAGTACGAAATAAAGCCTTACATATTGGGATTATTCGTGATTCAGGGTTTAGTAGATACCGTTCTTCCTATAAGCCTATAATCTAAAATTTGAACGTAAGACTTCTACACAAAGTATATAATTCAAACAAACGTAATGCAGTTTTTAGCTAACTTGTTTCACTATAGTTATCAAACTTTCAACATAATATGGTTTCTGAAAGCAATATACAAGATATGAACCAACTTTAAAAAAAGTAATATAATAATACTTTCAACAAACCTATAGCCTAAGTGATATTTTGAATGTTTGGAAAATACACAAAGTTTGTCATTCAAACAAATGTAATCAAGTTTTAAGATAACTTATTCATTATATTTATCGAACTTTCAATATAATAGTCTATGGTTTCTGAAACCAATATACAAGCTAGTAACCAATTTTAAATATAAGTGTAGTCTTGGAAAACTGTGAACAACATTGATGATAGCTAAATATTTAAATATATTAAATATTTTATTCATATTTTTACAGTATTACCTATAAAACTGAATTGTATATCCTTTAATGTAAATGTTTCTTCAAGAAAGTGTGATATAATAATTCACTATTTTCAAACAATAACACTTTTATTTATCAGAGTCATGTTTTTGCATAAGAAAATTGAAAGAAACCGTTAAATCTTCCCCCCCCCCCCCACAATGTATCAAACGATAAACTTTAGCGTCACGCTTTTGTCCTTGGCAATGTGTATATGTATATCCATCCAGTTATATTCTAGAGATCAATGACTCGTACTTACAATATAGCTTAAGTATCTGGGAGGCCTTTAGTTTCACTTTTCCATCATTGTCGGATTTATCTATGATTGTGTATTTTTACACGATTTTGAAATCGCTTTGTACTTTTAAGGTAGGCCCAACTTTTTATTTTTATGATATTTATGCTTCATAAAATCAAATCTATAAACTTTGTTTACTTTTGCTTTGACGTAATAAGGCTATATATAATAAGTGATTCATAATATAACTTAACCTTTTAAAATTATATGTAGGGTCTAAGTAAGAGTGGAATACTGGTGATATTATTTAGCACTGCATCTTACTACCCGTTCGGGTTATACGCTTAAGTACTAATTACGCTAATGGATTAGGAGTTGGGAAGGTTGAATGTAGAGGAAGTGAACCCGCATTTGCGTGAAGGGAGAGTGGAAAACAATTTGGGAAAAGCCACCCCCAGTTCACCCGACCGAGATTCGAACCTCGATCTCCCCGTCCTCGGCATTCGAACTCAACACGACTAGCGCGTTAGCCAACTTCGCCACCGAGGCGGGTCTACTGGTGATACAAAGTTTTAAGTGTGTGTTGACATTTATTACTGTATAAATATGTATTTTATATTTATCAGTACGGTTAACCCGAGTGCTAGCTAGAAGCACCACTCTTGGACACTATTACAATAATATTTTATCAAAACATCTCAAATTTATCACATATGAGGAGGAGCACAGGGGAAGAAAGATGAGGGTGTTTATCATGTAAAGCTGAATAAATTGAGTTTAAAGTTTGAAACGCTATTTGTTGTCTGAGTCACAAAATATTTTTAAAATTCTACTTCAGCATTCATGACAGGTAAACTAAGACCCAAAATTATAGGCCTATAGCATTGCTCATTTACATTTTTTACTTTGGGCCCTACCTACCATATAAATGTTTAAAACTGTAATTTACATACTTTGAGGGATTTTTTTTAGTACAGAAAACCTGTCCTTTGCATGATTAATTTCACACTTTTAAATCTTTTAGGTGTTATGTTAAAAGCACAGCGTTTTTATCTTCTGAAGATAAACACAGTTTAATATCAATATCCAGGAGATATTAAACTTGTCGACAAATATTTCCCTGTACTAATTGTAAGAGACCAGGTTGGTACTATTTTCTTACAAACACGTTTCATGAAGCTTTTTAACATTAATATTTGACAAGTTTATGTCTTACAAGTGCAAACTGTAATGGGACATTTGCTCTTGCAGTATTGAATGTGCTTATGCACTTTTTGCACTGTCTCACTGGTTATATCGTGAGCAGGGTGTCCAGTGATCTGGAAAACAGGGAAAAGTCAGGGAATTTGTTTGGTCAGAGAAAAGTTATGGAAAAGTCAGGGATTTTGATCTAATTTCTGGACATTTCACATATCCACAAAAAAACATAACTTTTATTTACAGTTGAGTAAAAATAACAATGTTTTCCAGTTAATAAACACCTCAAATCTACTTAACACAGCTGTCCCAGTTGAGAATGTTAATCTCATTTCTCAAGGTCATCATGTGATTTTCAAGTTGTCTTTATATCCCTCAAAGTTGAGTCATGGTTATGTGCATGTGCGAGAATTGGTACAAGTCAGGTATATGTTGAAAGATACACCTCACACAAGAGTCAAGGATATGTTGAAAGATACACCTCACACAAGAGTCAAGGATATGTTGAAAGATACACCTCACACTAGTGATGGGCAGAATCGAGTAATTTTAAAAACCGAGTAATTACTCGATTTTCTTTAAAAAGAATCAATTAATCGAATAAAATTACTCTAGTAGTTTTTAGCGAATCATCTACTCGAATCGTTCCATGGCACTCGGTTGTACAACATTACTCGGGAGTCTTGCAATGGAATTAGATAATAATAAGTCCATAATCTCTTACTGTAGTAGGCACTCGACACTGACAGTGACCTCCACCCCCTTATTTTCAGGTTCCACGTTGCATTCAGTCAATATGAAAGTATGTATTTTAAGAAGTGTCTGTCACCAAAAAAAAAAGTTTTGTGCTCTTTTTAATAAAATAAACTTTTATTTAACTTATACATTCATGTTAAAGAAATTGATAATAATTGTACCTTTCTAAAAGTGAAAACAGTTTTAATATTACTTCTATTTTTTAACTTACTTTAATTAGTTTCAATTTATTTTAGTAAGGATAAATTATAATCAATAAAATAATTAATAAAGACTATAATTAGTTTATTTATATGCAATTGTAGAAATAAGACTGCCGAGGTGCCGAGTAAAAAAATCGATAACTTTCATTGAGTACTTTTAAAAAGAATCGGAAATGTTATACCCTTAGTTAGCATGCTTTTCGATTGTGTACCTTACATTTGTGAGTATTTTGTATTGAAAATGCACATGCAACATTTAAACCATAAAGGGTTATTTTTGCGTAGCAGCAGACACTTGGTGAAAAATGAGCTCTAAGGGAATACACCTTTTAAATGGAAATATAATGGTAAACAGTCCAGCCAATACGGTCGATTCTCACTTAGCTAGTAAGAAAAGAGAAAATAAAAGAATAACAAGGTCTGAATAAAGTTACTCGAGTAATCCCGGAAGAATCGAGTACTCCTGATTACACAACACAATCAAGTTACTCGATTGTGTCCATCACTACCTCACACAATTCAGTTACGTATATGTTTAAAGAGACACCTCACACAAGAGTCATACTGTTGTCCCAACTGATACTGAATGGCTGGCTGGTTTGGGACGGCTATCTTTTGCAATATCAGTATCTCATAGAATGGTTTAATACTTCATGTGAAAGAAATTTGTTCATTCCCCCACAACACAGAATCTCACACCTTGTGTGTTTGATACATGATGCCGAGTTGTTCCGACTGATACTCATTAAGTCCAATTCCAATCTCTCTCCACTTTTCTTTTATTTATTAAAGAGAGGATACATGTACGCAACAAAACACATTCTTACAAAGCTATTTTCTCTTCTTCTTTAAAGAAAGGTTGTCTACCTCTGCATACTCAGTTCAATCAAGCTAAAACTGAACAGTGGCTGTCTTAATTCTTTTCTTGAGAATAAGTAGGCTTGGATGTCATCTTTCTTTTTTCTCTTAATTGTTCAAGTATCTGTGACAGTTGTGGTAACACTGATAAAAATATAGGAATCAATTTCAAATTAACTAGTGAGATCGCTTCAATAGCTTTATCTATTAATTGAGTGCTTCTTTTGTTTATAATTTTAACTAGACATTGGGAGCCAGCAGGTAATTTACTAGATTGGACAGCAACAATAAACATTTATTACAATAAAACAACTTTTTTTTTATGTAATATTTTCATAAGCTATAATAATTCATACAATATTCGCTTACAGTTTGAGAGTATCTCATGTTTCTAACTCGAGCGCAACATGAATCTGAACAAGGCGATAGTACCCATCATGTTGGGACTTACACTCTCTGGAGTCAGTGCAGCTTTGGTCTACTTAATCTTCAGAAAGGTAAGTTTAACTTCTGCTACACCCTGTTCATTTAACAAATACAATATTATACAACCCATATGGGCTCTATGGTGGATGGGGAAAGAACGCAACACATATGATATATTTGTCATGAAAGCATGGATACATTTTAAGACATTAATGTTATAGTTAGAATTAACAACATTTAAGTAAGAATATTAAATTACTTTATTGGTCTACATTACATTATAAAACAATACAATGTGGAAAGCTCAATACTTCTATCCCTTGCTTGTCATAAGAGGCGACTAAATAGGAAAGCTTCTGCACAGGACATTCAGTCTTGTTGTTGATGACCTTGGGAACATACATGGCTTCATTTGGACAGTTATTGGATACCATTGCACTTGAGCTCTGTCATGGATTGTAATATCTTAGTAGAAGGGCCTTTAGGTATGAAAATAACTGGTTACTCTACTTCTACATTCATGAGGGTTCAGGACATAAAATTAGCACTTTCCTGCACCCACTTTCTGTGATGACCTCCCTCCTGGGGATATCCATGTGAAGGTTGCCACGTCTAGTGTCGAATGGAGCCCCTCGTTGGGAGAATTAACAGGGTCTTATGTGGTAGTACCAACTGGGATCACCCTGGGTCTACGATATGAGTACTGTACTGGTTGTCCCCAAAATAAAGGCATGGCCGAAACTATTTTCAAAACTTGACATTTGACTGTCCGCTAGCACCGTAAGGCTGTCCACTCCTATTTAGCAGAAAATACAGGAAGTGGGCCCCAGACCCGCTTCCTGGTAATATCTTAAGTGGAGGACAGTGAAAACCTTAATCGTGTCAGCCCATTTATCCTCGAAAGATTGTTAAATGGTGCAGCAAAATGAGATGTCTCAGTAAGAAAACCATGCAATGGCACTATATTGATTCAGACTACAACTGACATTTAGTCATCCAACATACCTTTATCTGAAATACCCTTGAGCAACTCAACTCATTTACAGTTGAAGGTGGAACCACACAGGTTCCTCAACGTTTACAAAGGAGTGGTCACTTGCTATGACCTCAACTGTGTGGGCATTGAGGAAATCTGTGAGGAGCTTTTCATGCTGAGGCTGCGATGCCGTGGTAAGCCAACCTGTGCAGTATGCTAACAGGAGGCTCACGATACAACGCGTGAGTCTTCTAAGTTCTGCGTCAACTGCAAGGATCCGTACTCTACCTGGTCTTAGGCCTGTCCAAAATATAAAGCAGAATAGAAAGTCCTGGAGATTCAATCTGAAAAGAAGATCTCTTATGCCCAGACATGCAAGGAATATGTATTCAGTCAGGCTCCAGTATTTCAGACCTCTTACAGCCAGATTGTTAGCCAGAACATAAATTGCCCCAACTGCCATTGCACAGTTAATCTCTCTTAAAACCTCCACATGACCTATACCATTGGGCTCTACTCGAGATGTTCATAGTCATATCGTGCCAACTACGGTGGCGCCAAAATTTTTACGTGAGGCAACCACTTCACAAAGGTCACCACAAATGTCCCTGAGCAACCGTCCTCGAGACCCATCCCTGAGTCCTCCTCAGAAACATTCCAGAGTTCTCCTTGCTGAACACCCCCCGACTCCCTGAGGAACACTCCCGGGCCTTGCTCGGGTAACTGAATTACCTGCGGCTGTTGTACAAGCCATCCACTCTTGCCTCTGGGACTTCAGAGGCTGAGATGGGGGTGGAACAGGTTAGGCCACAAAGGCGAGTCCCACTGGTGCTTTAAAGAAACCCCTGTGAGGTACTTCCAAAACTAATTCAAATAAAAAGGCGTTGACGGCCTTAGCCAAGACTTTGTGGAAGGAAGCAACACCCCACTTTCTACTGGAGAAGGGAAAGCCTCTCCTTAACAAGAGGTCCAAGAGATACTCGGGAAGGCAAGAGAACATAAAAAGGTCCTAAATCACTTGATATTTTTAAGAGAGAGTGTTATGGATTGTGTGGATGAATACATTTTATATCATTAATGTCTACTACAATGGAACTGTAGGGGTTTCTATGTTCAAAGGAAATTAAATTATTGATTTCTTATGTGTGTCACCCTGGCCACCCAACTTTTAGCCACCCGGTTTTTGAAAGTGCCCATCGTTTGTGCTACGTTAGTGCTGGTTAGTGCTCGATTTTCATCGTTAGTGCTGTAAATTTGAGCCACTAATTCACGATTTCTTATGGGTGGCTAGGGAGATATCTCCCTGGCCACCCAGTATAAGAAATAATAGAGATAACTCTTTTCTGAAAACGCCCATCGTTTATGCTACGTTAGTGCTGGATTTTCATTGTTAGTGCTCTAAATCTGAGGCACTAATTCACGATTTCTTATGGGTGGCTAGGGAGATATCTCCCTGGCCACCCGGTATAAGAAATAATAGAGATAACTGTTTTCTGAAAACGCCCATCGTTTATGCTACGTTAGTGCTGGTTAGTGCTCGATTTTCATCGTTAGTGCTCTAAATTTGAGCCACTAATTCACGATTTCTTATGGGTGGCTAGGGAGATATCTCCCTGGCCACCCGGTATAAGAAATAATAGAGATAACTGTTTTCTGAAAATGCCCATCGTTTGTGCTACGTTAGTGCTGGTTAGTGCTCGATTTTCATCGTTAGTGCTGTAAATTTGAGCCACTAATTCACGATTTCTTATGGGTGGCTAGGGAGATATCTCCCTGGCCACCCGGTATAAGAAATAATAGAGATAACTTTTTTCTGAAAATGCCCATCGTTTATGCTACGTTAGTGCTGGTTAGTGCTCGATTTTCATCGTTAGTGCTCTAAATCTGAGGCACTAATTCACGATTTCTTATGGGTTGCTAGAGAGATATCTCCCTGGCCACCCGGTATAAGAAATAATAGAGATAACTGTTTTCTGAAAACGCCCATCTATTACGCTACGTTAGTGCTGGTTAGTGATCGATTAACATCGTTAGTGCTGTAAATTTGAGCCACTAATTTACGATTTCTTATGGGTGGGTGCTACGTTAGTGCTATATTTTCTTCACTTAGAATTTATAATAACCTTTCTATTTTTTTATGTATTAACTTATTATATTTATTTAACATTATAATTTATTTGGTATCATTATGTTTAAGAGAAGTATTTCCAAATTCTATGCAACCACTCTTGTCTACGTTTATACTGAATTCCTATGCTATAGGCTAATATTACTTAGTCTTTTCACTTTATCACTTTTAAAAATTAATTATTGTACACTTTCTCACCTACTATCTTTTAAATGACAACTTTTTTTCCCTTGTATGAATAATACTGTTAACTGTAGTGCTATTTTTCAAAGATTTATTTGAAAAGCATCTATAGCTTTAACTCCAAAGTTGTTTTAGCAGATCAGTTTTTTTCAACCCTATATTTAATGAGAAATTAAATTAATATTGTTTATATATATATTTGACTATTCATTTTATAGAATAAATTGATGGAAAGAAAAAGTTTTATTTTAGTCCTCGCTATCGCACCACTACATAATTATTGTAAATGCCACATTTATTAAATGTTAGTCTAAAATAAATATAATCAATAACAATTCTACTTTAAAATTATTGTTTAACTATCTGTTACCCATCGTGGCTTCGCCCGACGAACAGTTTAAACATTAGTATTGTAAAATTAATGTAAAATCAAAGGTTGGGAATAGTCCTAAATGTTATTCCAGGACATACTCTATCTACATACCAAGTTTCATTCGAATCCCTTCGGCAGTTTTGGCGTGATTGAGTAACAAACATTCAAACACACAAACTTTCCCATTTATAATATTAGTAATATTATTGAATATTAAATTTATTTTGTAATGTGAATGATAGAAGAAAGAATTCCCTTTTACGTGTGCTCGACACTTTCTGACCACAACTTAAAAGTTTTTGACACACATTTTTAACAATCTGTCACTTTTCCGACACAAATCAGTGTATACAGTATTTATCTTCAGGTATGCTGTCCTCTCCCCAATTCAACCCTTCTTATCTAATCCCTCTCTCTCATTCTTCTTTCTTTGACAACTAATTTGCAGCGTGTACTTGGAATTACCAATCTAATAGTTTCAAGGTGAAAGGTTTTGTTTTTCCTAATCTCAAGGACTTATCCCTTCCATCACTCTCCCCATACTCCACTAATACTTACTATTTCCTTTATCAATATCTTGTCTTGGATCTACCCAACTTCATTGCTTGATCAATACACAGCATCGCTAAGTATTTTTGTATACCTACCAAAACACCAAAATGGTGAGACTGAGATAATTTTTTCGAGGTCAAATATATAAGACAACCAGAACCATCCCTCGCTATAGCGTTGAGTTAATATCACAAATTTAACTGATATTTTGTCTTACAATGCTGGCATTTGTTGCTTTTTCCAACATTATTAAAATATGTTCACGTACCCCCAAAGGTCCTGGCACGTATGCCTGGAGGTACGTGTACAAGGTTGGGAACCACTGGTATAATGCATCACTGTTGTGTTAAACTGGCCTGCTGATGACTGGGAGATTGGAGTTCATTCCTGGTCGGGTCTACTGAGGGTGTTTTTTCCTAAATGGTTTCCCACTCTTTCTCCCCACGTAAATGTGGGTGCACTTCCTCTAAATTCAACGTCCCTCATCCCTAACCTATTAGCGTAATTATTACATATCCTTAAAACCCAACAAGCCAATGAACGCTTTATTTTAGCTAACACTTTGTATTATTATTATTATTTTATTATTATTATTATTAGCACCGCGTCTTACTACCCGTCCGGGTTATACGCACTTACGCTAATGTGTAATGGTAGGATGATTGTGAGATGAAATGGAGGACCTACAGTTTAACGTGGGATCCGAACCACGGTGGAGGCCTGGCATTCCACACATTCACAAGTTGTGATTAATACACGTCTTGTCAGAGGTGAAGGAAGGGTTTGGCAATCAGATAAATATGTGCCGGGACTGAGGATTGAACCCCGGACCCCTAGCACAGAAGTCTGACACCTTACCCCTAGACCACCAGGTCACCTATAACACTTTGTAAATTTTAAACTGAATTGCACTTCACAACAAAATTAATACCACAATATTAGTCAAACAAAGAACACAATTAAAATAATATGACAACATCAACAGCAAATAGAATCTTATATTAATGTTAATAACAGAACAGGTGCTCCGGAAGCTCTTTGTATGTGCTTGGCGGGCGGTGGGGGGTTCAAATAAGAGGGAGGTCCAGGTTCCTTCCTTGGTAAGATCTTATACCATAGATGATTCCTGAAGATATTTGATGGATGTTAGTATTTAATGGGTAGTACTTTTAATGCCTTTGTTTGTCATGATGTATAATACAAACACGATATAAAGAGCGGATTATTATTATTAATTTTTTTCGGATTTGGACGCCCTTAAAAGTTATTTAGAGTGGCCGTCACCTAGAAATCTTTTGGAAATTAGTTGACTCTGTAAGCTATTTTAGCTATTTCCCCAGTATATTTTTGAAATTTGGATGCCTCTGGAACAGCGGTTCCCAAACTGTGCTATGCGTACCACCAATGGTACGTAAAATAATTCTCGGTGATACGCTTTGAGAAGCCAAACAAAAAGGTTAATTTAAGTCGTAAATTGATAAAGACTCATAAAATCTTATAAATATATTATCAACAAGCTTAACTAAAAGGAAAACGGACTTTGAAGGTGATTGGAGGGGTGGGACAACATTAAATCAAGCTCAGACAGTCGGTGCAGTCTTGTACGGAACACGCAAACCGTGATACTCCAAATTATGAAAATTGTTCTGGTGGTACACCATTCCAAAATTTGGAAACCGCTGCTCTAGAAGATATTCGTAGCTGACTTCACCTGAATTCTTTTTTGAAAATTAGCTGCCTCTAAAATATAATTGGAGTAGGCCTCATTCAGCAAATTTTTGAACATTTTATGCCTTTAGAAGCTATTTAGAGTTGTTTTCACTAGGAGTTTTCTTTATGCATAAGTTTGAATATACGTCATTAATATAAGATATTCCCAGGCCCCCATAATATAAGTAGGGGGCTTGAACCCCCTACCCTCCCCAGTTCTGCAGCCCCTGTAACAGAAGATTAATTCAAAATCATACATACTGACGTCTACAAAAGTACAACTAAATCCTCGTTTACACTATGTAACAAAACACACTGTATAGCTATGTTATATGACATTGATATATAAATAAGTATGCTCACTGTAAAATGTTATACAACACGATGTCGATGTTATATGGCAGATATTCTTGTTATAGAAGAGACAAAATGTTATCAGTAAGATAAAAAAGTTATATAGCATGTGATATATAGCAATATTAGAGTGTGTTTACGGTTGCTACATAGTTGCGCTAAACTTACACAAGCAGCAGCCACGAGAAATGCCTCTTCTCTATTCGTCATTTTGAACTCAACTAGATTTGTTGCAGAAAGACGTTATCTGGTATACATTTTCTTAGCACATACTAACCATTTATCTAGCTAATGTTATATAGCAAAGTTAGATATCATGGCTCTGTAACCTTTGTTATATAGCATTTCTAAATGCTAGATAGTGTAAACGCTGCTTAAATGAAAACTGAAAGCAGCATTGCAAGCTTAGTTTATGTTCACTAGTAGCTGGTAGATGAAAGCATCGGGGTGCGAGGTTTTGAAAGAAAGGAATAGTTAAATCAGGCCTGTCCAACCCGCGGCCCCCGAGTACATTCTCTGTGGTCCACCAGCTCAAACTGAAATAGTTCAGTTTGCAGAAATAAACATCAAATTGGGCTTTTGGAGCTGACTTAAATGCTCGCTAATTTCCACGAAGTTTCCAGAATTGTAAGTATAATGAATGTATGCGTGTATTTGCTAAAAATTAATACTAACTCGTTCATATTTTTACTATATTTGGGCATTAGGTCCTATAAATTTCATGTATTTTATGTCCTCCGGCCAATTCCTTAATAAGATCAGTCATCGAAAGGTTGGACATGTCTGGCTTGAATCAAACTATTTTGAGAAGGTTCTTCTGAAAATCAACATATTTACTGAGAAACCCGTTGACTTGGTAACACAGGCTTGAACTAATCACTGAAAGTACTAATAAAAGATAAAGCGTACAGTTCCTTTCAGGAAAGGCAAGGCCATAGTCAGGAGGAGTTTGGGGGTTCAAACCCCCCTGAAATTGTATGAAAAAATAAATATGGTTTTATTTATGGTTCAAGCAATATCAAAATAATGGTACAAGTAAAAATTAGGGAGTTGTGTTACCATAAAAAAAATACTTCAGATAGCTTCTAGAGGTGTTTAGTATTTAGAAGTTTTCCTAGCTCCAGACAGTTAGGGATCTATGTTGCCATAAAAAAAACACTTCAAATAGCTTCTAGAGGTGTTTAATATCTAGAATTTTTCCTTGCCTTCAGCAGCTAGGGGGTTATTTTGCTATAAAACACTTTGAGATCTTCTAGCGTTGTTTAAATATTTAGTATTTTTCTAGCTTTCAGCAGTTAGGGGTTAACTTTCCATAAAAAAACACTTCAGAGAGCTTCTAGACGTATTTCATAATTTTTTCTAGCTTCCAGCAATTGGGATATGTGCTCACCAACCACCCCTCTCCCCCCCCCCCCCCCCCCCCCGAAATTATTGGCTGGATAAAGCCTTGAGAAAATGAAGGGGTTGGGAAGAGAAAGGAATTATTTCCAAGACAAATATAAATTACAGGTGGTCTTGTCTAATGATTCTTGGAATTCGGAAAGTAAATTGTCAATTATTGTTAACTAAGAAGTAAAGCTGCAAAATACTGCGAGAACAAGATTACTTTATTAAGATCTGAGAAGATTATTTGGGAGCGGGAGGGAGGAGACAGACTTGTCACCTCCGCTAAAAACGCCCATGTTTGGGATTATCTGTATTCAAACTAAATTTGAAACATAAACTTATTAGAAGGTTTCTTAGAAATGCCTCTAATGGCTCTTCACCACAAAACAGGTCAATTTCTACCCTAGTATATAAGCATCTGAGATTCTCTAAGGCCCGTTACATAGTCGAACGGACGCTCCGCCCTCCGCTCTCCGCACGCGGATAGTCGAGCTTACACAGTACCGCGGAGGTTAATCAGTTTGTCTTATAAAATGGATGGATACAGACGGAAAGTATTAGCTGTCTATTACGTGTATAAAATGAGAAAACAACGGAAAAATAAGAAGATACTATGTGCATCCTATAGTTGCTCAAAGAAGTGTGAAAGGTGCTTTCACGACATTGTACATTGATTTGTGTGGAGATAGTGACAAGTTTTTAAAACTATTTTCGCATGTCAATTAAATCCTTTGATGAACTAATAGGGAAGCTGGAATCCAAATTAAGTGTTTCCAATCTGAACAGGGTATCTATATCTCCAACCGAAAGACTTGCTGTCACATTAAGGTAAGTAAAGAAAATCAATTATCACTAAAAAGTTGTATTACTAAAAATATTACATTATTATAGATTATTATATTACATTATTATAGATTAGTGTTAATGCTCATGATCCTAGCTATTCACTCTTGTTGTGTGATATGGAAGTAGAAACCAAGGATAAAAATGTATCATATGGTTATACTCTGTTTTCTTCTGCAAGGAGAAAAGATGAGTTTTGAGGAGAAATTTGTGGGGGCTGCTGACTAAAAGATGATTGTGGCTGAGGTGAAATTTGTAGGGGCTGCTGATTAAAAGATGATTGTGGCTGAGGTGAAATTTGTAGGGGCTGCTGATTATAAGATGATTGTGGCTGAGGTGAAATTTGTAGGGGCTGCTGATCAAAAGATGATTGTGGCTGAGGTGAAATTTGTGGGGGGTGCTGATCAAAAGATGACTGTGGCCGAGGGGGAATTTGTGGGGGCTGCTGATCAAAATATGAACGTACTGGACGGAAAATTTGTTGGTTTTGTTGATAATTGACATACATTTGTCTGGGTTGCGGGTAAGTAAAGTATTGGTTATCATTTAGAAACAAAGGGTTATGAGAATGTGAAGGAATCTGGAAAGAACTGTCCTGATTTTTAATGCTCATAAGGGTATGCAACACTTCAGATCGAAATTGAAGTTTTTTATCATTATTGAATGTTTTTAAAGTCGGTAATAATGATTTTAGGAAGGCTTGATCTTCATCATCTTCATTTTCTTTACTTTCCTGTAGCATCTTCAGTAAGCTTTCCTCAAATTTGTTCCTTTTTTTAGAAATTTTTGGAGGTGGAGCTTGTTCCCTTTCTTCAAGATCTGTAGATAATTGTAGCTCTTCTTCTTCTTCTTCTTGTATATCATCTTGAGTAGCAGATGCACCTTCCACGGGATTGTCTTGAGATTCATTGGAGAAATTTGTGTGTGTGTTGCATATTAGCAATCTTTCTAAAAACTGTAGCTGATCATGATAGGTATATTTAGAAACTTTACTGGCACCTGATCCAGATTTTTTCTGTTTTGTTTTATTTTTACTTTTTATATAGGCATCTCTAGCTGTTTTCCATCTGGTTTGCATCTTCTCCGCTGAAAATAAATAAATCAAATAAACTCACTAATAGGGACCTTACATGTTAAATAAAACTGTAATTACTAGCCAAACACGCTTTTCTTTGTACAGCCATTCTCGGATGAAGACAAAATCTTTGTACTCTCCTTGGCGGCTCAATTGGTACTGACCCAAAGTAATAATATTAATAATGAGAGTATAAAGTGAGAAAGTTATGACGGTGTGGTGATGGTGCGGTAACTACAATTTTATTGACTGTTTAAGAGCCCAAAAACCACTTAAAGACCAATAACTATTATGTTTGTATAGCAAATATTCCATAAGACGAAACTATTAAAATGTGTTTTTGGAGCATTTTCAAAAATCTGTGTAAAAATCAAAGGAGTAAATAAACAGAATAGGACAGATTGGATATTGCAAATACCTACCAAGAGTATCTATAACAAAAATGTGAAAATTTTATCTGATCCCCCACTTACGTTTAGTGGGCTTCAAATTTGGGTGGTTTGGATTTTTAGCCAAATTAGAGCCAATTTTTTCAGAGAATCAATGTGAATAATCAAGCTGATTTTGTGGGAAAATATGATAACACACAGAAATATAGATTTTTATCTTAAGCCTAAGAGCAGCAGGGTGATGTACAAATCAGGAGAAAAGAGCGTTTTGAAATGCAGAAACGTATGGCCACCATATTGGAAAAATTATTTTATTGTTGTGTGGTTTACCCATTTTGGAGTTAGAACTGTCATTTTAAAGCTTAAGATATTTAAATTCTGGTTATTTTTACTTTCTCTCTATCTTACAGGTAGAGAAAGTATGGTGATCGTCAAAAAAATCGAACTCGAGATTTTGATGAATTTTGACGTTTCATGACTCCCTGAATCCGAAAAAGTGGTTTTTGAATTTCCGTCTGTCTGTCTGTATGTACCTCCAACTAGAGCATAAATTATTTTACCGATTGAGCTGAAACTTGATATCTAGGGTTTTCAGAGGGTTGCCCCGAGGGGTTTTTGGAATTGGATATCTACCCCTAAAATTAAGGGTAGTTTACTGAAGGGAAAAAAGAGAAAAAGTCGATTTTCTCAAAATCGGCTCTAACGATTTTGATTAAATTTGATTTATGAACATTAATAAATATTCCAAACAAAATGGCCACTCTCAATACTTCTGCAAAATGGCTTTAAGGGCTCCGGTCTGATGCTTAAATTAACATTTTTTATAATAGCTCCGAAACTATTTGAGATATGAAATTACTTAGCATTACAAATATGTATATATATTTATAATACAAATATTTTATTCGAAACAAATTTTTATAAAATCAATAATTTTTAATCTATACGCAATTATATATATATTTTTAACTTTTTGGACATTAAAGCTTAAGTATTGCGACCGTAAAAAAAACAAACCTGAAATGTTGATGGATGTCGACGTCTCATGACCCCCACAACCCTAAAAAATAGTCTTTGCAATGCCGTCTGTCTGTGTGTCTATAAAAACTTAAAATTAAGGGTAGTTTACTGAGGGGCGAAAAAAGAAAAAATTAGTTTTCTCAAAATCTGCTCAAACGATTTTGATTAAAATTCGTATCTAGGCGTTGATTAAGATTATAAATAAACTGGCTATTTTCATTTTCCTATGAAAATGATTTTTAGGATACTTTACAGAAGCGTTAATTTCCGTATCTTCACAACTATTGGAGAAACTAAACAACTTATCATTGCAAAATTGTAGGACTATTAGAAATAAAAAAACTTTTATTTGACATATATTTTTATAAAAGCAACAGTTTCTGAGATATTTGCAAATATATTAATACAATTTTGTGAGCTTTAGTTGTAAACATATACTACTTAAGTCTTAACGCAATAATTCTCCAGTGACATAGAGTAATTAAATATAAGTAAGTATCTAAATAAAGTATGTTATTTTTCCTTAAAACTCTTAGGAGAAATGTTTGCACAGCAATGATCTATCTCCATTTTAGACTCAATAGTCAATATTTACAATATTTATTGGTCAAAATGTATAAATGAATAATTAAATATCAATGCGATGACTTGAAGATCTGCAACACCCTATAAAATGTTAAAATTTTAACCAGAAATCGAAATTTTAATACGAAGTGTTGACCCTTGTGGAAGACATTAAACAGTTTGAAATGCTCTTAGGTGGACAGAGATGTGCCTCTTTTCTCATTGATTCTATATCATTGTATATTATTTTATGCGTGTTCTTATGTGGAGTGGTGATGATACAATGTACATTATTCCGTTCAGAAATTTTACGAGTTTATAGAAAGAGAGAGAAAGTCTGTGCGGTGCGCCGTACCATTTATTTTACATATATTTATACTTTCATCTAAAGGATGAGGTAACATGCTAGCCCATTTTCATCAAAACCAAATATGGTCCAGTTAATTTTTTTTTTAGTTTGAAGATTTCATGTGGAACGACCCCCAAGACAAAACCAATCAGCATTTTTAACAGCATAATCTCAAAGTCAAAATAATTCAAAATATTTTCCTCTTTTTCAGGTATCTCGCCACTGGTAATACATTTACCGATCTGCACTATTCCTACCGGCTTGGAATTTCAACGATTGCTTCTATTGTTCGACAAGTATGCAGAGTGATATGGGATGTGTTGAAGACGGAATGTATGCCTGATCCTTCTTTAGCAAAATGGCAAGAAATACGTGATGGCTTTGAAGTTTGTGCTAATTTTCCTAATTGCATCAGCGCTCTCTATGGAAAACATATTAGGATAACAAAACCTACTAAGAGTGGCTCTCTCTTTTTGAATTACAAACATTACTTTTCCATAGTTTTATTAGCCATTTGTGATGCAAATTATTGCTTCTATTTCATCGACGTAGGTGCTTTTGGAAAAAACTGTGATTCAAATGTTTTCAAAAACAGTGTATTTTGGGAAAAAATCGAGAGGAATGATTTAGGATTGCCTGAAGCAAGGCCTTTACCTAAAACAAGCGAACCAATTTTACCCCATGTCATCGTAGCAGATGAAGCGTTTGGCATATCTCAACATGTGCTTAGACCTTATGCAAGAAAAAATCTAAACTACAAGAAGAAGATTTTCAACTATCGACTCACTCGTGCTAGAAGGTATATTGAGTGTGCCTTCGGAATTCTTAGCAATAAATGGAGGATTTTTCATCGACCTATGAATGTAGATGTCAAACTCGCAGCATCCATCGTCAAAGCATGTTGTATTTTACATAACTTTGTACGGGTCAGAGATGGTTATGATTTTCAACACACCCTCACGGTGGTTGGTTTGGAAGATATGGAGACAGCTGCTCCATTCATAAGATCGTGCAATTCCATTAGAGACAGTTTTGCTAATTATTTTGTGGACATTGGTAAAGTTTCATGGCAGGATTCTAAAATTCACTAGAAAGATTAACTTAGCTCTAAATAAGGCTAAGTATATTTTGTGAAAATATTGTTGTATAATTTACGCAATGTGTATGATTCCAAGAATTGCTTTTATAAAAAACTTTTCAACATTGGTAAAGTTAATACTAATCAACATGGGTTACGTAATAAAATATTAGTTGCAATAAGTTACTGAACAATTACTGAACAACACTACATAGTATTAAAAACTTACATTAATTAGTGATGTTATTATCTTTAAAATTAATAGCTGTACCCCAGTGAAAATATTGGATATTAATCATGGAAATAAAACAACCCATTCCTAAATTTTGCCTCACAATTTTTAATTAAAAATCAAATAAATGACTTTGAAGAACTCACCCAATTTTCTTTTGGTTTCTCTGTCCATTTCATCGAAATTTGGAATAAGCTTGTTACATATTTCTTGCCAAGCACGAGTTCTTAAATCCCGGTTTTTATAATCATCTCGAGAAGGATCCCACAAATGAGGTCTTATTTCGACCTCCATAATTAACAATTCAGTGTCGATATTCATATTCATGTTGACTGAACAATGCACACTTCACAAATGAAATGATCCGTCGCGCGGTTGTCCGCTCGACTATGCAAGTTACAACCTGTTCAGTGGAACTAACTCACGCGGAGACGGAAGGGCCACGCGGAGAGTTCTTCCGCGCGCGGGCCACTCCGTTGAACCGTGTAAAGTCACTATAGAACAAGGTAACTTATCCGCGTGCGGAGAGCGGAGGGCGGAGCGTCCGCTCGACTATGTAACGGGCCTAAGTCTTTTCAGTTTTCTGAAAATTTTCAAGTGAGTTTTGTTTAAGAAAATAAAAGAGAAGAAAAGAAAGACATCATCATTGAACGCGCGAACAAATTGTTATAAAAAGTAAGTACACACTTAGTTATTTCATGTTGTCTCACATGTGTAGCTAGTAGCATAATGTATTTCTATCTTGTTTACCTTTATTATGGCGAAAATTAGTATGAAGGGCCTTTTATTAATGTTGAATAAATTTTATCCTAAAGTTTATATCCTAATTTTGTATTCGTGAACATTTAACAATTATCTTCATAGTAATATTATAAAACATAATTTGCTATTATAGTGTGTCTTTTTTTAAATTACAAATATTTAATTCTTAATTTTAACTTAAACCCCTAAGATAGACCCAACTACATACAGGTTTTACAACCAGTCTAACATATTCAAATTTTCTAAAATTCAAATATCCTTCAATATATATTATTGTTGGGTTTCAAGATACATTGTAAAGTTATATTATATTCGATTGAACTAAAAGTTGTTTTCACATATCCTTGTATATTTTTAACTAAACATGAAATTTGTTTACACTATTTTTCCAAACTTTTAAATTTGAATACATTATATGATTTTTATAAAAATTATAGATACCATCTTTACAAGTTTTATAATTATAACCAGATGAGCCTAGAAATTTATCATATTTAAAAAAAAATCTTTATTTAGTTTTAAGTGTTGTATACATAATAAGCTATCGAAACTTTATTTGCATATGTATACACATTCCCAATTAAGGTGTAAAATTTGAATTGGCTTTTCTAAAATTGTGCTATTTCTATAAAAACCTAACATTTATAAGTATATATGTTATTTGACGCTTCAACAATGGAATCCTAATTAAATTTTTATTTTTATGAAAAACATATATACGCCAGGTCTTGTGTTAGTAGTATTATAAAATGTCTTTCAAAATAGCTCTACTGTTAATTTAAACTTCCTTAACAACACTTAGTCGAAATAAATCTAGCAAGAAATGTAGACTGGTTTGTAAATAAAAGTTGTTTATAAGTATTGAGGATATCCCTGCTTAGATCAGGACGTTTAAATAATATTACTATTTGTGTAAAGATTATCCATTCAGCAATTAGCCATTCACAAAGTTCTTAGTCAGTAGGAGAAAAATAAAATACCTTGGTTACATAATTGAATGTACTGATTAGAACTGTGATCAGATACCACAAGATTTTAATAAAACTATAGCGCAAAAACTTATAATTTATATTCGAAAAAACAAAGCCCGTACATGTTTTTATTATAAAAGGAGCTTCAATATTTTTATTCTAATAATTTATTTAAAAATGCAGGGTACATTACCGAATTTATTTTTAGCGAAAGAACTGTAAGTGTAACTCATAGAACTGTTATATAATTGTATTTTCATTGAACAGAGGTTTTTTAACCGTATCATACAACACATTCAGGTTATACGCCTATGTACTAATTACACTAATGGGTTTGGGATGAGGTAGGTGTAATACATAGGAAGTGCATCCGCATTTGCGTGTAGAGAGAGAGAGAGAGAGAGAGTGGTAAATCATTTAGGAAAAACACCCTGTGAACCCGACCGAAATAGAGCCCCAATCTCCCAGTCCTCGGCAGCCTAGTCTTATACGAGACGTGTTAGACCGTACAGCCACTAAGGCTGGTCAGAGTTTCTTACTATTTAAAAAAAAAACACATTATTTTCAATTATTTACAGTAGATCTGCATATATTATATTCGTAGTTATATGGTTACACATAATTGTCAAGTTTTTATGTTTCTTAATTTTCAAAAGTGTTGCTTAAAGCAAAGACTAATGATTAATAAATTGTTTCTTATTACAACACTAAATTTATTCGAAAATTATGAAACTCTTCATTTTTTAAATGAGCATATTCTATATAATATTATACTCACTCTTTGAGATTATTAATGCCTTAGTTCAAGATAAAAATAAATGGTATGGGACTCCACATGGACTTTCTCGCTCTATTGTTTAAAAATTAAGATTTTACTCAAAATTCGTAATATAATATACACTAGTGAGCCCGAGAACAAATTACGCTATACATACGTAAAACTTTTGGCTCGCGGTTTTAAATTTTCTAATTTTATTTTTAAAGAATTAATGTCTTCATTTGTATATTTGGACCAATAAAAAATATTGATATCGGGTCCCCAAGAGTCAACACTTCGTATTAAAATTTTGACTTCTGGTTTAAATTTTCGGCATTTTACTAGGAGATGCACTTCTTATCGTTATCGCATTGCTATTCAATTTCTCTTTTATAAATTTTGACCAATAAAATAGGTAATTATTGAGGATTGAATCTATAATTATTAAATGATTAATATACGGTAATTATTGTAAATACTTAAGACAATCACATTAAGAATAAAATTGGTGAAAATGGGCATTAATGAAATCACCCAAATTTAAGTTGTGCGCCTCTCAACTTGTACATACATTGTTTTGGTTTAAATTTATTTTATCATTTTTATTATTAATATTTCAATAAATGATTTTAATAATAAATAAAGATATTTAAAATAATTTATTTTTAAATAACGTACTTTAAACAAAAATTTGAATAATACCACCCACATAACGTGTTAGAATGACTTAGTGGTAAAATTTTGATTTAGAGGGAGAAAATAACTCGCTATACTATAGAGTGGAGTTTAAGTTCGATTGTTCGAAATCCGAATAATTCCATCTCTTTTGCCTAATTGATTGAATAGCTAAAAAAACTATTAATATAATAAGTGGTATACTGTTTAAACTTATTTCCCTCTTAATAATCACTATTTATTGATATTCTTATTATTTGCTTATAATAAATTTCAATACTAATCGCAAATTTCGAGCTATACCCTTCATTAGAAGATTATTCTCAAGTTTAGCGTTCCACTTAAAAATTACTTAAGGATTTACTCTCATATTTTGAAGTATTTTATATCAAAATTTCTTGAGGTGCCCCCCTCTCCCTGACCCGATCCCGATGGGAGCATGCACGTCCTTCCCCCCCTCATGAAAATCCTAGATTTGCCCTTGTGCTGTACAAACATTTTCCCTAAGATGTCAGAGAAAAACATCAACTTCTTGAAATACTTACTTATTTACTTACTCTATGGCATTAGAGAATTATTGCGTTTAAAATTAAGTAGTATCTCTTCACAATTAGAGCTCACAAAGTTGTATTAATATATTTGCCAATATCTTCTAAATTATTGGTTTTATAAAAATAAATTTCAAATAAAAGTTTTTATTTTTAATAGTACTAAACTTTTACAATGATAAGTTATTTAGTATCTAAAATAGTTGCGGAAATATGGAAATTTTTGCTTTTGTAAGGAGCCCTAAAATTCAGTTCATGGGAAAATGAAAAAAGCTATTTTGTTTATAATCTTAATCAACGCCTATATACGAACTTTAATCAAAATCTTTATAGGCGATTTTGTGAAAACGAAATTTTCTCTTTTCACCCTTTAGTATACTGCTCTAAATTTAGGGTTAGACAGACACACAGACACATAGCATTTGCAAAAACTACTTTTTAGAGTTTGGGGGGTCATGAAACGTCGACATCCATCAACATCTCGGGTTATATTTTTTTGACGGCAGTAATAATTTACCTTAAATTTTGAAAAAAAAAAAATTATATATATTTGGTATAGCTTGAAAACTATTGGTTTAGCAAAAATATATTTCAAGTAAAAGATGTTTATTATAAATAGATCTACATTTATACACTGACTTACGGAGATAAAATTAAAAATTAGAATTTACGCCTCAGACCGGAACCCTTAAATTCATTTTGACAAATAATTGAGGGTAGCCATTTGGTTTGTAATATTGATCAAATCTTAGAAATTAAATTTAATCAAAATCGTTAAAGCTGATTTCGATAAAATCGATTTTTTTCTCTTTCCACCCTTAAGTAAACTACCCTTAATTTTAGGGTTAGATATCCAATTCCAAAAAATTCCTTGGGTTAAACCTATGAAAACCCTAACTACCAAGTTTTAACCCAATCGGTAAAATGATTTAGACTCCAGCCCGAGGTACAGACTGACATACAGCATTGCGAAAACAACATTTTAGGGTTCGGGGGGTCATGAGACGACGATATCTATCAAAATCTCGAGTTAGTTTTTTTTGACGATCACAATCTGTAAGATAGCAAGAAAGTAAAAACGTTTTCCTGACTTAGAAGGAATAATAAAACACGGTCAATGTATCTGTTTGCTGCTGACGCAGAGGTCGGGGCTCTAATCTCGATCGGATGTAGTGATTTTGGTTTGTATTTAATAATTTCCCACACTCCCTCTCCACGCAAATACAGGTACATTTTTTCTAAATAATTCATCTCAGAGGGACAGTAAGACATAAAGCAAAAAAAAAAAAAAAAGTTCTCCCCCAGGTGCTCACGTGGCCATTTGGCTAGCAATGTATGATTTTGAAAAATACGCCCAAAGCACACGCAGTGAGGTTTTACCAGGTACAAACGCCAAGTTTAATGGTTTTGAACCCAAAAGGGTGGTCACGCAGGCTAATATATCAAGATATAAATGACCTGACTTTTAAGTACCCGTTAAGCTATCTTTAGTTACATTGTCCTTTGAAAAGTTTCAATTTTATCAATTTATTTGTAAAAGAGATAAAAGCTCAAAATAACTATCTATTTACAAGTTTTCCTTAGTTAAATCTGCTAGGTTTCAACTTTATAGAGGCCTATTTATAAGTTTTGAAGCCACCCACATCGGTGATCACGTGTTTTAAAATGTCAAATTTAAGATAAATGTATTTGACTTTAAGAAACACTTCAGGGTCACAACCTAGGTTTCCTGATTATGCACATTTTCATTATTATTTTTTAGTTATCTTGGTGTTACAGTTCTAGTGTTGACACTTAAAAAGACACATATTTTATTTATGTGATGCCTAAATTAAGATATTTAAAGTGTAACAAGCAACCTTTTTCAAGTGACATCACCAACTTGTAGTAAGAAAGGTTTTTCTGCCTAAGTCTTTGATTTTAACAAAATATTCACATCACTAGCACCAAAAGGTTTTTTTTTAGATTTTCGCACCCGCTGGACTCCGTTCAACAATTGCTTTCTGTTTAGATGATTCAATTTGTAATCATTGCAGTGTCTAATTATTTCAAATATAATATAAAACTGTATTCAAGGGGACTCAAAACCCCTATATTAAGTGTGAATTTTTATTTAAATGGATAAATCGGTTCAATAAAGTCTATATTAAACCATTTAAAAAAAGATCATGGACATATTTTTGTATATAAAAATAAGCATGCATCTAATTTCAATAGCAATAAGCTTATATAGTAGAATAATTTATTTATATATATTTATGTATATGTGTTCATATATGTTCATATATATATGTATATAATACAGAAACTAGTAGACAGTTTTATTTGTCACGCAAAACACTCCCAAGATATCTATTTGAATAGAAATCCTTAAAACCATATTAAAAAGCTTTTAAGATTTTATAAAATCAGTCATAGGAAACTGCCCTTAACAGAATTTTTATTCAAAACATAAGTATACATTGTTATTTGTCATGTAAAACACATGTTCAAAGCCATTTTAAAATTCAGTCATCAGTAAACTATCTATAAATTACTTTTTATTTAAAAAAAATAAGTATACAGTGTTATTTTTTATGTAAAATAACACTAAGCTATACATTTTGAACAAAATAGCTAGATCCATTTTTAAAATATTTACGATTTTTGAAAAATCAGTTATGGGTAAGCTACCCCTAAGAGATTTTTTTAAATTAAAAATCAAGTATACAGTGTTCTTTACCATGTCTAACACTTCCAAGATACCCATTTGGATTCAAATTGTTAAAGCTGTTTCTAAAATATTGCCAATTTTTAAAAAATTAGTTATAGATGAACTATTATTGAATAACTTTTTAATTAAATAATGTATACAGTAATATCTGTCATGTCTAACACTCACATGATATTCATTTGGAAACAAATCCCTAAAATCATTTTTGAAACACTACAAGTTATTGAAAAATCAGTCTTGGGTCAAATATCATTAAACAACTTTTTATTCTAAAATCGAGTATAAAGTGCTATTTTTCATCTAAAACATTCCCAAGATACTAATTTGGACCCAAATTATTTTAGCCATTTTTGAAATATTTAAAAAAATTTTAAATTACTCATCAGTAAACTGGATTTCAACGAGTTTTTCTATAAAACAAATACACAATTTTATTTGGAAAGTCAAATATTTTTAAAATATCAATATTAAAAAACGTTATAGCCATTTTTGAAATAATTGGAATTAAAAAATAACTCTTCCGTAAACTACCCTTAAATTGAGGGCTAAGGTCAAATTTATAAACGATTCTGGGGGTAGGCCTATAGCCCAATAAATTATGAATATCAAGTTTGAAGAAAATCCATCAAACCGTTTCGGATCCGTGGCCCGGGACAGACAGATAGACATGAGGAGAAACAGAATTATTGTAAAATCCATATTTTTTGTTCATGTTCAGAAAAAGGTTTTTTTCTTCAAAATCTTGAAATGTATTTTTTTAGCGATTACAATTCTTTCTTTTTTTGATGAAAAAGTAAATACTACAAAATTATATAAACAATGTATTTACATTTAAAAAAGTAAATCTGATTGCAGATTGTAGATTGTAAGATATTAAATCGATTTTAAATTTTAAAATGTTTTTGAAAAAAAAAATACTTGCCTGGCCAATAGAGGTGAACGAGTAGAAACTAATTTTCCTAAGTGGCAACAGTTTAAGGAGCTCTTTGAAATAATACTGACAGATAATTCACTATAAACAAAAAATAAGTTGAAATAGTTTAAAGGGAAAGTAATTTATTTACTTTCAAATTAAATTTGAGCTTGAATAAAACATTAAGGTTTATTTACTATATTTTTTTTCATCCGTCTTAAAACCTGTTCAGTTTATATATACAGGGGCGGATCCAGATCATTTTCATAGGGGGGTCATAGTTATAAATAACTTAGTTACTTAATATGTTATATTTATGTTTAAAGTCCTTTAATAATTTCTCCTTTTTATTTTATCTTCTGTATGTTTTAAACCGTGGTCATCCTCTCCTATTTTTTAAAATCAGATAGTTTTTATAAACTATTTGGAGTGGCCTTCTAACAATTAAAAAAAAAAATTGTTCACTCTAGAAGTTATGATTAGTGTTTGCCTTTTTTTTAAATTAGATTATTTTATAAGCCATAAGAAATTTTTGAAATTTGGATTCCCCTTGAAGCTATTTAGAGTGACCCTCATCTTAATTTTTTACGATGATTAGATAACTATATAAGATAATCTTTGAAGCGGTCTTCCACCGACACAATTTTGAAAATTGAATTATTTCAGAAACTATGCTATTTGGGGTGGTCCTCGCCTGAAAATTCTTCAAAATGACATGCACATAGAAGTTATTTGGAGTTGTCCTTCCCTAGACATTTTTTGAAATTTAAATGACCCTGGAAGCTATTTAGAGCTTTCCTCCTGTGACTTTTTCTGCCAGTTAAATACCTCTAGTCTAGTAGTTTTTAAATCGGTCTTCTCAAGCAAATTTTTGACAATAGAATGCACTTAGAAGGCATTTGGAATTTGACTAAAAGGCCATCTTTCACCTTTATATTTGATAATATCAGAGGATTTGAAATATATCTAGAAGGGAATTTATTCCAGGGAGGAACAAATAATTTCCAGGGGGGCAGAGTCCCCCCACAGTTCCGTCACTCTTGCTGTCCACACATACTTTATATTCGGTGTTCGTGGATGAGCTGCTCTCAGGCGATTATTAGTCTTCTTTAATGTGTGCTAGTCTACCGTCTCTATGCGGAACAATGTTCGTTACTCGCTATGCATGACAAATATTCATACATGAAAACTAATATTTTCTCCACACTTAAGTGAGTCATATCGAACATTGAATAAACGTGGACAAATAACGCACGTGTGGACCCAGCTTAAGAGATGTCTGCGAGTAAAAAGATTAAAAATTGTATAAAATATATCTGTGTTGTATTTTCTTTCTAAAATTTTTAATTTCATTTTTTTTTTATATTACTTTTCTAACCTTCACAGGGGGGTCAACTGACCCTTTGACCCCCCCCCCTGAATCCGCGCCTGTATATATATATATATATGATAATTACTTTTACGGTATATGGATTAGGAAGGAAGCATTTTAGAGGTCTATTACCCTTATTTGTTTAGAGGAAGAGGGAAAAATCATTTGGAAAAAAATAATTCTGTATGCCTGACTGGGATTAAATCCCAATATGACCGTGAATAAGGACAGTCTAACACGAGAGTGACGTTTAAAAGGTTGAGCCACTGAACCTTGGTATGATGGATTTTGCCCAAACTTGATATTTATATTTTATTGGTCTTTACCCACGGACGGCTATTTTCATTTTTGCCCTAGCCCTCAAATTAAGGGTAGTTTACTGTTGAGCGATTATTTTAATTCCATTTATTTCGAAAATGGTTCTAATGACTTTGTTTGAATTTGATATTTAGAAAATGTCTGACCTCCAAAGTAAAACTGTGTATGGTATATGGTTTAGGGACAAAAATTCTTTGGAGGGCAGTTTACTGATGACTTATTGTAGAAAATTCGGAATATTTCAAAAACCACTGTAACAATTTGGTTCCAAATTTGTATCTGGGGAATGTATGTCCTAAAAAAATAAAATGGCACGATACAATCCTACAAACTTACTCATCATATAGTATACAGCATGAAACTAAATATTTATAGTTAGGATTTCGTTTACTACTTTTTAACGATTTTTTACTAAAAAAACCAGTTGACAGTTTTATTTGTCATGCAAAAGTCTCCCACTTTAACCACTTGGAACGAAATCGTTAAAACCAACTTTAAAATATTTTAAGTTTTTTTAAAAGCAGTCATAAGTAAACCAGTCATAAATTACTCTTTATTAAAAAAACAAGTCTACGATGTTATTTGTCATGTAAAACACTCCCAAAGTATCGATTTGGAACCGAGTCGCTAGATCCGTTTTAAAATATTTCACTTTTTTTGGAAAAGTGATCTTCAGTAAACTATCCTTAAACAAATGTTTTCCCAAAAAATAAATATACTGTTTTTTTGTAACCTTTTACACTCCTCAGATATCAATTTGGAACTAAATCGTTATAACCGTTTTCAAAATATTTCGAATTTTCTTAAATTACTCATTGGTAAATTTCACCCCAAAGAACTTTTGCCCATAAACCATATACACAATTTTATTTGGGATATTAAACATTTTCTCAATATCAAATTCCAACTAAATCTTTATAGCTGTTTTCAAAATAATGAAATCTTTAAAAAAAACACGCATCAGTAAACTACCCTTAATTTGAGGGCTAGAGTCAAAATGAAAAAATTATCGGAGGTATAGGCCTATATAAATATAAATATAAAGTTAGAGCAATATCTATTATACCGTTTCGGATCCGTGGACCGGGAGAGACAAACAGACTGTACATAATTGTATAATCATTTTTTTTCGTGTTCAAAATATTTTTTTTATAAATATTTATTTAGATTTTTTTTTCTTTGCGATTACAATAATTTATCTTTTGATGAAAAAGTAGAATGTATATTAATGCATTCAAAACATCTTCACTACTCGACTTTATAGTTCAACTTTATGTTTTTATTAAAAGTAATTTAATTCATGTGATCGTAAAAAAAACAACTTGAGATGTTGATGGATGTTGACGGTTTATGACTTCCAGAACAAACAAAAAAAACAATTTTTTTAATGTTGTCTGTCTATTGTGTGTACTGTATCTCGGACTAGAGCCGAAACTTTTTACCGATTAGGCTAAAACTTGGTATCTAAGGTTTTAATAAGGTTCCCCCGAGGAGTATTTGGAATAGGATATCCAACCCTAAAATTAAGAGTAGTTTTCTGATCGTCGGAAAGAGAAAAACTCAATTTGATCACAATCAGATCTAACGAGTTTGATTAAATTTTATATCTAAACATTGATTAAGATTACAAACAAAAAGGCATTTATCAATTCCCCATGAAAATGACTTTAAGCGTTTTGTACTGAAACGGATATATAATAAAAATTTGAAATTTGCGTAACTCTTTTGAGATACAAAATTACGTATCATTGAAAAATGTAGGTCTAGTAAGAAATATCACTTATTCAAAATATAATTTTATAAACCAGTAGTTTTCAAGCTATAAGTAAATATATATATTTTAACTTCTCGCACATTTAAGGTGAATTATTTTGACCGTAAAAAAATAGAACTAGAGATTTTGATAGATGTTGACGTTTAATGACCCCCAGAACCCGAAAAAAAAAAATTGCATTGCCGTCTGTCTATATTTATGTCTAACCCTAAAACTAAGAAACAAGGAAAAATTCGATTTTCTCAAAATCGACTCTAACGAGTATAATTAAATTTTGTATCTAAGCATTGATTAAGATTATACACAAATGCCTTATCTCAATGTCACGCGAAAGTGACTTTAAGGGTTCCATAGTGTTGAGTTTTTTTTTTATTAAATCTCCGTAACTCTTTGATATATGAAATTACTTATCATCGCAGAAATGAAGGTCTATTAAAAAGGGAAATGTATGATTTGAAATATATTTTTAACAACGAATTGTTTTCAAGCTATAAACGAAAATACTTATATAGTTTTTGTATAGGACATTGAAATCCAAAACAAGTTATATTAGTGGTGAGAGTAAATAAGCATTGACATCATACAGATAAGTAATTAATAAATTAATTGTCATAATCTTTGGTGGAACAAGATGTTAATCCCTTCTCAATGTTTTTGTAAAAGTATATATATATTATTGTATGCACTTTTGTAGAATGTGATGAACATTTTTACTTTCTCTCTATCTTATAGGTAGAGAAAGTATTGTGATCGTCAAAAAAAATCGATGTCGAGATTTTGAGGAATCTCGACATTTCATGACCCCCCGCATTCAAAAAAGTTGTTTTTGAATTTCCGTCTGTCTGTCTATCTGTCTGTCTGTACCTCCAACTAGAGCCTAAACTGTTTTACTGATTGGGCTAAAACTATCTAGGGTTTTCATAGGGTTGCCCCGAGGGGTTTTCGGAATTGGATATTTTACCCTAACACTAAAGGTAGTTTACTGAAGGGCAAAAATTGAAAAAGTTGAATTCATAATTGGCTCTAACGATTTTGATTAAATTTCATTTCTAAACATTTCTAAATATTCCAAACAAAATGGCTACTCTCAATATTTCGGCCAAATGACTTTAAGGGCTCCGGTCTGATGCGTAAATTATCATTTTTTTAATCATATCTCCAAAACCATTTGATATATGAAATTACTTATCATCGCAAATATGTATATCTATTTATAGTACAAATATTTTATTCGAAGCATATTTTTATAAAACCAATAACATTCAAGCTATACGCAAATATATATATTTACTTTTCTAAAACTAAAGGTAAAGTATTGCGACCGTAAAAAAAATTTAATCTGAAATGTTGATGGATGTCGATGTCTCATGACCCCCCTAACTCTAAAAAGTGGTATTTGCAATGCTGTTTGTCTGTGTGTCTGTTTCAACTTAAAATTAAGAATAGTTTAATAAAGGTCGAAAAGAGAAAAAATCAATTTTCTCAAAACGGGTCTAACTATTTTGATTAAAACTCACATCTAGGTGTTGATTAAGATTATAAATAAAGTGGCTATTTTCATTTTCCCATGAAAATGAATTTAGGGTACCTTATAGAAGCGGAAATTTCCGTATCTCCACAACTATTTTAAATACTAAATAACTTTTTATTGCAAAATTGTAGTAATATTAAAAATCAAAAACTTTTTATGAAAAATATTTTTATAAAACCGACTGTTTCTGAGATATTAGCAAATATATTAATACAATTTTGGGATCTTTAGTTGTAAAGAGATACTACTTAAGTTTTAATGCAATAGTTCTCCAATGCCATAGAGTAATTAAATATAAGTAAGTCTCTCAAAATGTTTATATTATTTTTCCTTAAACCTCTTAGGAGAAATGTTTGTATAACAATGCTCTCTTTCCTTCATTTTAATCTCACTAATCAATATGTACATTTTTTATTTGTCAAAATTTACAAATGAGGAATTTAATAGCAATGCGATGACATGAAGATGTGCAACACCTAATAAAATGTTGAAAATTTTAACCGGAAGTCAAAATTTTAATACGAAGTGTTGACCCTTGTGGACTCAATATTGATCTTTTTTTATCGGTTCAAACATACAAATGAAGACATTAATTCTTTAAAAATAAAATTATACAATTTAAAACCGGGACCCAAAAAGTTGTACACAAGTATAGTGCAATTTATGCTTGGGTTTGCAAGTGTATATTATCTTGTTTCACATATATTACGCGTTTTGAGTAAATATGTACATTTTAAACAATAGAGCGAAAAAGTCAGTGCTGAGCTCCTTACCATTTATTTATATAAAGTTTCTGCAACATTGTGCACTATTTTTTTAATATATCTTATATGTTTAAAGTAAATAACTCAATTTATGGGTGAAAGATCGAGAAGGTCTGTGTGGTTCTCCAGACCATTTTTTTTTTTAGAATTTATTAGTTTGAAATAAATATTATTGGTGCTGGGACAAGATAATTTGCGTGATTACAGGATAGATCTACTAGTTCTGGTTCAACATTTATGGCAACGAAAATCAAAAGTGAATTTTTAAACAATTTTTACAATATCCTTCCCACCCTGTAAGGAAACAGGGGGGGGGGGGAATACTGCCCCCTCCCCGTTCCAGTGTAAATGATTATATATACACACACACATATATATATATGAGAGAGAAAGAGATTGAAAAGGAGACATAGATTAAAATGGCTATGGATTCAAATTATTTTATCATACTATGTATACATGCTTGTAAACAAAGTATTTGATACATTCATTGTCCTTCATTAACAAAACATTGCTGTTACTGAAGGTTATTTCCAGGAAAAGGTAAAATGTAGCTTTCTGAGCTATTATATAATACTTTCATTTGCTTATTTTGTCTACGTAGCTATTTTCTAATTTGATATTGTTAATATTGTTTATTTCATGTTATTTTATACGAGATTTTGTTTTTCAGGTACACAACAGAAATGCCGAAAATATCAGGTACAGCTCCTGAAAATCTATTATCAATATTACAAAAGCGGAAAGATGCAATTTGGAAAGATGGTAAAATACAAATTCCTTCAAATAAAGTATGGGAGTATTTGAGCAATGATCTTGGCAATGTAATGACTCCAAAAGCAATTTACACGGCCTTAAAATCAAACAGATACAATTTATTGGAAAAATTGGGCTATGTAACGAATGAATATTTGCCTAGTGGTAATATTAAAGACAATGAAAATATAACCATTGATGTATTAGACATTAGTTCTAATGCATCGAATGAAAGTGACGTATCTAGTGACTTTTTGAAAGAAGACGATGTTATATTAATAGACGAGGAGACCTGGGACAAAATCAAGCCACGCCATGTTACCCTAAAAAGGAATGACTCTAGATTTCCCCGTGAACGTAAAGTTATGCCAAAAGGAGTTTGGACAAATGTTTTAAATGAAATCATTTTTGAAAACCTGCGAAAGCCTTGCACATCGGTTTATAAACGTGCACACGTGTCGGAAAATTGTGATGAAATTGTTTGTACTGGATATTGTAAGGAATGCCAAGCAAAGATTACAATAAAATGCAATGATCATAAAAGTAACAAAGGAGCAAGGGAGATTAAATGCAAAATAATGAACTTTAAAACAAGTTTCCAACATAAATACTCAAAGCATAAGCTGGCTGAATCACTCCAACAAGAATATGCCAATAAAATAAACTCAAAATCATGTTTAGAGTTAAGACGACAGATGACTGAAAACATGATGGAGCTAGGTGATGAGGAACCAGCCCATCTACCTTCTGCAAAAGCTTTACGACAACTAAAGTACAAGTTGGCAAAACAGAGCTGTTTTGACAAAGAACCAGTCGCATCTTTGCTCAAAGCCAAGTATTCTCCAGATTTTTTCAAATCCATTCACGATATTGGTTTGGATCCCTTTTTTGTTTATTATTGGGATCCTTTGCAGCTGAATTTATACTCCAAGTACTGCCACGATGAAATTTCCAAATTCGTTTGTGATGCCACAGGAGTGTGCAAAGCTCCAAAACTTCCAGCCACGCGCAATTTAGCAATGAAGAGTAAACACATATTTTTATATCAAGGCATGGCAGTGAGTAAGCATGGTATGTCATTTCCCATATGTCAATTGTTGTCACAATCACACGATTCAAATTCTATAGAAAAATGGTTAAGATGCTGGGTGCGAGCAGGAGCATCTATTCCAAAGGAAGTGATTTGTGATGCATCCTCGGCATGACTTTTAGCTTTTGTGAGAGCTTTCACAAAGGCTCGGTCCCTACAAGAATATGTTGAGCTGTGCTATGCAGAACTTAATGACATCTCCTATAACCCACTACAAACATTTATAAGAATAGATGTTGCACATCTTATCAAGTCAGTGTCAAGATGGCATTGTTTTTCAAATTGTGATAAAAGAGTGAAAGAATTTTATATGCGAGCAATTGGAATGCTTGTTAATTGCACTTCATTTTCAGATGCTAAACAAATTGTTAAAGACATAGTTCAAATATGCCAAACCCCATACGAAAGTACAGAAGATGGTATTGATATGGAGCTTGAAGGAGCCAGAGAGAGAATGAAACAGTTAATTACAACCGGATGTACTGAAACTTTACACAACTTAGCTGATGATTCATGTGAAGAAGACGTCAACCACTCTGAAGAAAGTGCACTACAAGAGGAGTATACGGAGTCTGGTCGGGATTGGATGGATGTAATAATGTTGAATCTAACCATTCCTACTGCACCCTCTAGTGTCGGAAAAGAAAATATGCATTACTTTCCGAACCTCATAGTCCCACTTAGGAAACTATTGGACAAAATTCCTCTTTGGTCAGGAATTATGATAAACATTTTCAAATACGGATCAGCTAGGGCAACAAGTGCATGTGTTGAATCATATTTTAAGGACTTGAAAACCTTAACTCTGAAATATGAAACCAATAGAATGAGGGTTGACTTGTTCGTCATGAAACATCTTAAATCAATTCGCGGTGACATAAAACTGTCAGCCTCTGGCGTATCTACTAGAAAAAAAGATGATGACACACTAAAATTACTGCATAATAATAAATATATTGACTCTCCACAAGATGCGTTTGCTCATGAGTCTACCATTCAGAAAATTGTAGATACTAATGTATATACAGACTATTTAAGTTCAACAAATGTCCCTTTAATTTATGAAAGTTTGGATGATACAAATAATAAACAGTGTAAAAAACCACAATGCTTTATCAATAATCCAACAATTTGTCAAGCCTGTTCTGTCGGAAGTCCACCTTCTGGTTCTCATAAATGTTTGACATGTTCATCCTTTGTACATGCATTACCAGGTTGTTCTATTCCCTTTGGTGATGAGGGATACGGACAAAGACGCATTTGCTTGCAATGTGCCGACTTGGCTCGAGCACACGTTTCTGATAATCAAGAAGGCGACGTTTTCTCCAATTATCAGAGGGAACCTCCAGAAGAAAACTGGCGAGGTTTAAATCCTGATAAAAGTCTAAAAGTACCTCCTAAAAAACGTAGATATTCATATTTGTATCCTCAATCGGATTGGGCAACTTTGGATGTTTATTCGAAACCTCTTTCTGCAAAAACTCAACTTGGAGTTTTAAAAAATGGACATCTATGCAAAAACGTGAAGCTTCAAAAAGACACTTACAGCTTTACGGACACATGTGCAATTGATGCTATTATACATGGTTTTGTAGTTATGTATTGCGATTGTACGAAATTGAAAGATTTGATTGATACCTTTCAAAATGAAACCATATGCCAATTGATAAAATCTTTGGCAACATTTGGAGTCACTTTAGAGGCTTATAAAATTAGAGCATTAATATTAAAAGACTTGTTTGCTAAGTCAAAGACCATAAATAAATTGAATATAGTCGCTTGTGATGTCACTGTAGCAACTGCTGTAAAAAAAAATACTAACTAAAGAACTTTGTACGTACATTGAAGAGAAATTGTGCTCATCCCCAAATTGTCCATCTCCTTTCAACAAAAGAACTATTCCTTTTATTGGTGCAAATGTTGAAATACTTAGAGATAAGGGTTTATCATTTTTACAGGAAGCTATTGATAAAGAAATGAACCTGGAATACTGTACATGTAATACAATTATAATTGTTGATGAAATTAAAACAAGCTGCGATGGCTTTGCAACACTAACTAAACTAGTGTGCTCGCCGGTTTTCATCGTAGAAACTACACAATTTATTGCTGGGTATGAACCACACGTTTTTCCAAACATTCCCACCGAGAATGTTCAAATGTATAATTTGGATATGATACCAAAAAATGTATCAATACAAGGCCACATTTTTGACCTAAAATGTGTAGTAGATTTCATTCCACCTCATACGGACCAAGTTAGTGGACATTATATTGTTCACTGTTTGCGACCCTCTAATAGATGGGAATGTTTTGATGATTTGAAAAAGAAAATAACTACCTCAACATCTCAGGTAAATCCTCATGTACTTATGTACGCAACCCACAATTTTGGCAGCTAGTTATTCAATTCATGGAATTTTATTAATAGCAAAGAAATTAATTCTTTTCACATTTAATGATTATGTGTAATCCTGCATATTCATACAAACTATAGTGTATTATTAGTGAATAAATTTATAATAGCACATTTTGTATCCATGTATAGAAAAATATTTTCTCCCTTGTATTTATGTGACATTCACAGAATGCATTGTTACCTTGTTTTCATATAATGTTTAACGATAGTGGCTTTTTCAAATAATGTGAGTTTTTTTAAGTGTTCAATGAAATTTTAAAACACTATTCCAGGTATTTTGGCACTTTGTCAAAATATACTTAAAACTATTATGCAGGAAATGAACAAAATATATTAAAATTAAATGAATGCATCTAATAAATTCTTTGTAGTAAAACACATAGTGAAAGTTTGCTTTATTATTTCACTTGCTATTGCTTATTACATACTATTTTACTCGTATCTACTTATTCTCATACTTTGTTCTTATTTTTATGATTTATCCCACATCACTAAGGAATAGTAAAAAAGATTTCACCAAATATGTGGGTGATATCTAACAACAGAAGCAAGCTTTAACTTTAATTGTAATAGATAAATCTCTGGAGATTATAGTAATATAACTATTATTAAAATATTATTATTGTAAAATATGTACTTTACAAACAGCAAAAACACAGCTTTAAAGTAAAATTAAATACATTCTTTCTGGTGGCTTTATAAACTTAAATATATGCATATATATAAGGTATCACAAATAAGAGCTTTATATTTATATATATATAATATATATGGATTATATATATTTATACCACTAATGATAACAACCTAGCACTAAACATCACTAATGTAGCAGTCATATCACAAACCCCGAAGTATAAAAAAAACATGGTAGATAAATTAATATAAGCTTAGTTACCTAGAAGTAATTTTAATAGGTGACATTTTTATACACTAACGGTGAAAATCAAGTACTAACCAACACCAACATTGGGCTTATTCAGAAATCTGGTCTTTTTTTATTCCTTGAAGCTAACTTTGTTAACTTGGCCAACCTTTAGGAATCTCTAATAAATCTTATATTTGAATCACGAACTAGGAATAGTCAGATCTCACATAGCACAAACAATTATCATTTTTAAACACCAGGATACTAGCTTTAAATACACTTAGCCCCCATAAGCAATTGTTAGTAAGTGCCTTTTATTTAAAGTAGTACAGATGAGAAACTAACTCTAACAGAAATGGCTAAAAAGGGTTGATGTAAATTACATCATGAAGATTTTATGACCCCAAGCTGCTGTGCAAATTCTGTTCCGTTATTAACAAAGTTGGTGTAAATTCTATCCCACATTAAATTAATTTTTTTAAACATTTCAATTTTATTTTAACGAAACTCCGTAGGTTTCAAATCGTAATAACTTCATGGATAAAAAATATTCCCAAATGGATGAAGCCTTTTTTCCCACTAGTCTTTTCAGTATCATTAAAAAAATTATTGTGAATCATTTTACTCAAATTTGATCAGGCTTATACATACACCCCAATATTTTCAAGCGTAGAAAGACGTACAGATGGAAACGTACACTCGTATAGGAAACAATCCTCCAAAGAAGTTGAAGGTTACAGTGGGGAAATAGCAGTTCTTGGCTAATAAAATTACTTAATATAATTGTAGATAAATATCTCTGTTTGATTTTGTCAAAGAGATGTAACAAACTTTTTACTTGTGAAATTTTCTCGGTGAGTATAGATACTCTAAATAGACAATACATTGCACCATTGTGGAAATTTTATCTCTGTTTGATTTTGTCAAAGAGATGTAACAAACTTTTTACTTGTGAAATTTTCTCGGTGAGTATAGATACTCTAAATAGACAATACATTGCACCATTGTGGAAATTTTTTAAATTTTGAAATGAAATATGTGTATTAGATTAGTCCTTATTTTTTTCAGAAGTTTGAAATTCAAATTATTCTTTTTATAATTTTGATATCTGTGCTAGGATCGAAAAATGTGGCAATGTTGAAATAAATGTGAGGGACGCAGTAAATTAATATAGCACGCTTATAATGTTGAGACGGAATTTACACTATTTCTACAATTTAAAATGCAAACGGGATGAAATTTACCAAAAACGCAAAAAATGGGTGTTTTTTTTTAAACAAAAGGTGGAGCTATTATTTTTAGCTGGGTGCAAAAAACGCTAATAAACTATCTTATCAAACGCAACAGTAAGCTGTAGTTATTGTATGTGGTCAACTATTATAAGTATATTATTGACAGTAAAATATTATCGCTATCCATTATACTGGCAAAATGTTACTATTATATTTTTGCTATGACATGGATAGTATCTTACTTAAACGTATTTAACAAATAGCTATAACTACTATACTATCAATGTATATAATAAATATTTTGATACATGTTACAATAATTAAATGGTAAATAATATTTTAATGCTTTCATAGTTATGGTTACAATATCAATACATTTATGTACCACCAAAAATATGGCATAATGTTTTATTATTGTGACCACAATATATTGTTTGTTATCTATGATTACTCTACTTGTGATTGGGATGAATATACCACCTAAGGTTTGTTTCATAAAGCGACAAGTCTACCATTTATAAAAGAATTAACCTGTATTCTGTAATAAATTAGAAAATTATGTTTCATAAAGCTACACATAAACTCTTGTAGGTACAAATGAAATTTTACTGTATATAAGTATTTTTTACAAGTAAGTTTTTAGATAGTGTCCATCTATTTGAAACTTAAAAGTACTTGTAAATCAAGGAGTATCTTCTACAAGTCTCGGTGTTAAAGTAAAATAATTTATAAGTGCAATTTTGATGTGTTGTTTTTACATAATTAAGGACTGAGAGGTTCGGGGCAAAAACATGATAACTCTCATAGATTTAAGTAGGATAATATCCACTATCTAAACTTCTATGAAATCCTGAATTTTAGCTATAATAAATAAATAATATTACTCGTTGATGTTGGAAATCCTTACGGTCTCGACTGACTATAAAACAACCAATAGTTCAAGAGGTAAGCTACCAAAAATCACTATTAACAAACTTTTTCATAAGATGATGACTATAATGTGTTTGCCTCGATCCCCTTAAAAAAGTCCAGTTCACTACTCTAATGAATAAATCACCTGTGTTAACATTTTAAGTAACGGGTGTATATTGTGCACCATATGGGTGGTTTTTTTAAGTTGGCACAGTGAAATATCTTGGGGAAAAAAACCCATATAAGGAAAAAAATCATACAAAGTTGCTTACTTTTGATACGTTGACAAAATTACAATTTTGTTTTTGATTTAGAGGACATATTTAAGGCCATATCAAATTCAACCATTGTTTTTAAATTAGACCCTGCATTTTTTATTGCAGAATCTTATTCTACACACAAGAAACCTTTGTATAGATTTTTTACCCTAGATCTATTTTTTATGATATTTAATGAAGTAAAGAAATGTGTGTGGTGTTATTTGAAGTGTTTCCCTTTATTTTTATTGCCCACTAGAATCTGAGTGTAAACAAATATAAGAAAGCACTCTCACAAGCAAAAAACAAACGTGAATGAACGTTTTTTACTTTCTCGCTATATTAAAAATATTTTTAATATATAATAATATAAACTTTGCTCAAAACCTACCTACTCCAACGATTTTGATTAAATTTCATATCGTAACATTGATAAAAATTATAGTAAAAAATTAATACCCTCAATTTCTCGTGAAAATGATTTTAAGGGTTCCGTCCTGACGCGTACATTTCAAATTTTATTCATATCTCCGTAATATTTGAGATACGAAATTACTTATCATTGTTAAAATGTAGGTCTATTAAAAATAGAAATAATTTTATAAAACCAATAGTTTTCAAGCATAGGCATATATTTATTTATTTAACTTTTAGAACACTATTGTCACCGTAAAAAAATTCTAAACCGAGATTTTGATGGATGTTGACGTTTCACGACCCCCGAACCCGAAAAAGTGGTTTTAGCAAACGCCGTCTGTTTTTGTGTCTGTCTAACGCTACAATTAAGAGTAGTTTAAGTAAGGACGAATAGAGATCAAATCGATTTTCTCCTAATCGACTCATGACGATTTTGATTAAGATTCATATCTAGGCGTTGATTAAGACCATAAACAAAATTGAGATTTTCATTTTCCCATGAAAATGAGTTTTAGGGTACTTTACAGAAGAGGAAATTTCCATATATCCGCAACTATTTAGATACTATATAACTTACAATTGCAAAATTGTAGTAGGCCTACTATTAAAAATAAAATCTTTTCTTTGAAAAATAGGTTTATGAAACAAATAGTTTCCGAGATATTGGAAAATGTATTTATACAATTCTGTGATCTTTAGTTGTAGAGAGATACTCAAGTTTTTTTAACGCAATAATCTTTAGTGCCATAGAGTAAGTCTCTCAAAATTGGGATGTTCTTTTCCCTTCAACCTAGAGGAAGTGTTTGTACAGCAATGATCTGAACTATCTCTATTATTTTATATCTATAGTTTTTTTTCATCCCTTCTTACTACACTTTCGGGCTATACGCTATTTACCTGTTTTATTAGTCAAAATTTACAAAAAAAAAAATGCGGAATTTAATAGCAATGCTGATTTAATAGCACCTGAAAATGTGCAACCCCTAATAAAATTCTAAAATATTAACTGGAAGTTAAAATTTCAATATGAAGTATTGACCCTTGTGGATCCAATATTGATTTTATTATTGGTTCAAATATAAGAATGAGGACTTTAATTCTTGAAAAAATTAGGTGTTCTGTCTTACCACAGATCCATTGCCTTGTTCAAATTGAGTCCTCCGGAGTTTCCTATTGAGAGCTTCCTTTTTTAGATTCTGAAACTTCATGTTTTTACCTTGTTTTAGGTCATCAATTAGTTGAATTTATGGTCTTCCTGGTCCGCTTTTACCTTCTACTTTTCCTTCTATGACGTCACTCAATAAGCCATTTCTTCTCATAATGTGACCCAACTATTTAGCCTTTCTTCAAAGAATCACTTGGGTAATGGTTCTCTTTCCATAAACTCTTCTTAGAACCTCTTCATTAGTCACCCTCTCCATCCACTTTATCATCAATGCTCTCCTCCAGCACCACATCTCAAAACTTTCCAAAAATTTATTTCCCTTTTTCCTCGTGGTTCATGTTTCAGCTCCATACAAAGTTATGATCCATATGGAACACTTCTCCAGTTTCTCCCTCGTATTTAAGTCCAGTTTGTTAGTCAATAACATATTCTTCTTGTCGAAAGAAGCCTTGGGCATTGCAATTCTTGACTTTATCTCCCGTGAACAATACGTGTCTGTCGTAACTAAATTTCCCAAATATTTGAAAAAGTTTCACATCCTTCAGCCATTAATTTCCCATTGCAATTTTTAGAGTGTTTCTTCTTTCTGGGATATCCTTATTACCTTTGACCACTCAATGTTAATTTTCATTTCATATTCCGGAGTAAAAAAAAGTCTTACGTAAGTGTAGCGCAATTTGTGTTCGGATTTGCTGGTGTATATCATTTCTTTTCACATATATTATGGGTTTTGATTAAATATCTCCATTTTTATACAATGGAGTGAGAAAGTCTGTCCAGATTATGGTATAATTTATTATTTGTTTGTGAGAGTAATTATTCTCATAATTATCTACACTCAGATTCTATTAGGCAATAAAAATAAATAGAAAGTTTCAAAACCATCATAAATATCCAAAAATAGACCTCGGGTAGAAAAATTTTCAGACAAAAGTTTCTTGATTTGTTTTGGGTTGAATAAAAAAAACATAAGCTGACATCATCTTGTAGACGTCCATTAAATCAAAAATAAACTATGTCATTTTGTTGGGATCTCAAAACCAAGTGACTCTATATGAAACTTTTTTCCTTAAATGTGTTTTTTTAAGAGGCCGGTCAACGATCGCCCTCTTAGCAACAGCATGGGGTTACAAAATACAAGATTATGACAAAAATGTTCTATGTATTTAAAATCGGGTTTCACAAATTAAAATTACATTTTATTATCTAGGGAAGTATTTTTGTAGAGTTTTGATTTATCAGATTCTTTAAATCATATAAGGAAAAATAACAATTTTTTTAGCCTCACGCTAATTTGCTTACTATAAGTGAATTAAATGAAATAAAGAAAAATTGGTTTTCACCAAATGAAGCAGAAATAACTTTACTTAATTTTTCTTGGATTAGAATTTGTTTTTTGTTGTTTATATGTCTGATTAAAAATCTATATCGATACACGTAATTAATAGGCCATTAAATAAAAATTATAATCTAAGAAAAATGAAGTAAAAATAATTCTACTTCGTTTAGGAAACATCAACTATGATTATTTCCGTTATTTAACTGATAACAAACAAATTAGCATGAGGATTAAAAAACGTTTTTCCATATAGAATTTAAATCATTTGATAAATTAAAACTCTCCAAAATTCTTCCCTAGATAATAACATTTTTCTTAATTGGTGAAAACCTATTTCAATGCCATAGAACGATATTATCACAATCTTGTATTTTGAAACTCCATACTATTGCTGGGAGGGCAAGCGTTGACTGGCCTCTTAAGATAATTTGTTATGCCAACATAAAAACACATTTTTATATAGACTTATGAGGACAAGGTGATTATTGAGGTGGGAGACGCACACGTAGGAAACTGTTTAAAATGAGCTCTTTGAAAATTGAGAAACAAATATATAGGCTACCTTATTTAAGGGAAAATTAAATTACTCAGTACAATACAATAATCTTGAACCTAAAAAACAATATAAGCCTATATGCTACCTTAGTCCATAATTTAAACTTATTTTTTAACTCTAATTTAGAAATCCAAGCAAAATGTATTTACTTCCATCAATTTTTTGAATAACTAACTGATATTTTGTTATTTAATTACAACTGTCACGAAATCATTTTCCATCAACTGTATGCTTGTAGTTGCTGCAACAATGGGGACCAATCTGGATGTATACATTTTGTAAATATTTTCTACAAATGACTAAAACATAAAGTAAAATAATTTTATATATGAAAACCATTTTAATTGTAAAACTTTCACTTGAAAATTTTAAACTATGACTTACAGCTTTATAAAACAGTCATCTGTAATATATGTTTGTTATATCCATTGTTGTGATCACTATGGTGAGTTATTTTGCTAGCTATATTATTGTAATTTATATTCTATCTGAAATAAACAATACTTATTCCTGTATCCACAAAGATGTTTTTATATTGTGATTTTACTACACCTTTCTTTATGACTTATTTACCTCCCAGGACCTATATTAGATTATTGTTTTAGCCAATAAAAAATATACAATTATCACAACTTTAATGTTTAAAACTAAAATTAATAATAGTAAAAATAATATAACTCCATAGCACAAGCTTTAATTGTAATGCAAAAGGGTCTGTCTTCAATATTTAACGTTTTATGCAAATAAAAAATATTTTATTTTATTTTCTCGTCACAAATAATTTGTGGCTATGGAAATATGTTTTTTATGCTACCACATTGTTGCACACTTCTATTTATGAATAGTATATGAACTTGGCTGAAGTCCTAGGCCTTTTAGAATATATAAACACATATTTTTAGGACAAACTTGTTAACATTTTACGAAATTATTAGAGTTATCTCATATGTATGGGTATTATCTATCAAAAGTGAAAGCTTCAAATCACATGACTTGACGTACGAACACGAGAAGGACTTGTAATTATTTTTCTTGTGCCAGATAAAAGGCCCTTACCATGCAAATTGGACTTTAGTTGCTTAGTGCTAGTCTTAGTACTTGAAACTAATAAAATATCTCAAATGTTACTTTCAAAATACACATAAATAAAGACTTAGACCGGTTTTATTTTATTTTATTTCATTCATTCTTTCATGCATTACATTTTCTTTGAAAAATGATCTATAAAGAAGCTTAACTACTATGAAGTTTTTTCAAATCAATTATATTTTCTAGCCACGTTGGTTGGCCTGGGTAATATTTTATTTCTACCAGCTGTCCAGCTGATGGAGGGAAGTAATATTTTTTTTTAGCAACACGTCTTACTACCCGTTCAGTTTATACGTTTATGTGCTAATTACACTAATGGATTAGGGATGAGGTAAGTGCAATTTAGAAGAAGTGCACCCACATTAGCGTGAGAAAGATTGGGAAATCATTTAGGAAAAAAAAACAGTGCAACCGATAGGATCGAACCTCAATCTCCCTGTCCTCTGCAGCATAGTCCAACATGAGAGTAATAATCAATAATATTGACCAAAATCCTTTAAAAAATGTAGTTCCAGTCAAACACTTAAGGACGGTCCTATAAAGCACATTCGAATGACAACGGTTCTTGGATGCATAAGGGTTAACATGCAGGGTGTGCTCTGTGAAATGTTGTCATTCAAATGGGCTATATAGGATAGGCACTTTAAGATTAAATATGTCTCCTAAAAAAATTTTGGGGACAAATGAAGGACCCTTTCAAGTTTCAGAAATAGAATATTACAGCTATGATGTAATTGACAGTCAAAAGGAAGTTGAAGTTGATGACCAGAAAGAAGGTGCATTCCACAAAGACGCTGATGATATTATCGTATAACTTAAAAAATATCCAATATTGTTGACATGGGAATTTGTTTAATATCCTAAAAATGTTTGAATTCAATGTTGAAATTTTTTTTGTAAATAAAGATTTAGTTTTTCTGCAAAATTGAATACCTTCTTATTTGGCACGTTTAATCCTATTCATATGTCTGCAAAATTTGTCTTATCCATTGTTTAGCTTCAAAACTTAGATTATACAAATTAAATTATCTAATCATGAAAAAAATTCCTTATGACATATTTAAGGTAAATAGGCAATAAAATAAAGCTTAGAAGTTAAATGGGTAAAAAAAAACTATAAAGGTAACTAAGCTAAAAGGTTTTTCGCGATTATCTTAAAATTGCATATGATGGATAAGAAAAGTTTTACAATTTAACATCTCATTTATAGTTTTATTTTTACTACTTGGTCAAAAAAACCTAGCTATAGCAGTCGAAATTTAACAGCAAACATTTCTCTAAACATAGTTTGGAAATTTTAACAATTTAAAAAATTTTTAAGGTGAATTATTTCAAAACTTATAATAATTATTTACAATCGATATAAATGAGAATAATCGTGAAAAAATACTGCAAATGAATATTTAATAAATACAAATCAAAACAGAATTATTTATTTAAGTTAAAATTAAAATCATCAAAAACCACTAAACTTTTTTCTGAAAATGTCATACTTTTATACTATGATGATTAAGTTGCTAAGTGAATATAAAGTCGATAATATCCCTGCATATTGAATTAATATTACTATAAAGTTGGACGTTTTAAAAGACATTTTAAAATATTTGTATTAAGGAGCGTTATATAAAATAAGAATTGATTATTTTTTTATTTATAGGCTGGTAAAAAATGGAAATTAAGGAATAGCTTGATTAAATCGTAAGTTGAAAACATATTTTATAAAATATAAGAATTAAGATAGTATAATATTTAAAATAACACAAAACCCTTTAAAAATCAGTATATTTACGATATAAGAAAATATAATAGCCTAGAAAATAAGCATGAATAAAGATTTTTGATTTATTTATATATATTTAGCATATCATCTTACTGCCCGTTTGGGCTGTACGCCCGTATTATATGTTATATATTATTGTTTAATATATATGATATTTAGGGTACTAGGTTGTAAAAATGATGATAAATGAAAAAAACAAATTTTGAGCAGAAATATAAAAATCGAGCACTAACCAGCACTAACGTAGCACAAACGATGGGCACTTTCAAAAACCGGGTGGCTAAAAGTTGGGTGGCCAGGGTGAAACACATTGATTTCTTCCCTGCATCATTCCAGGGTCATTCCACTGGAATTCCCCAGACCTTATTTCAAGTGGTTGCAGCACCATTTCCAAAAAAATTGAAATACACATATTTAGGTCCAAAAACAAAATTTAGAATATTTTTACTCATCACCATTAATTTACTCAGAGGGTTAGACTTGAACCAAAAAAAGTTCTTTTTACCATTGTCTGTACTTCATTTTAACTACTTGACTATAAATTTAGTGCCTGCACTGTACTGATAAAAATAGGGAGGGAAAGTTTTTTTTGTCAAAAATTTAATTATTCATAAAACCTTTAATTTTAAAATTCAGTCCCATTATTTTTTTGCCACTTCATCACCCAGAGTAGTAAAGGATATGCCTCACAAAGTTGTATCTGAATTTATTCTTTTGACCAAAAAAAATCTAAAATTTGGTTATTCTTTTAATTTTTGTGTATTTTCAGTTGTCATATCTAAAAAAAGAAGTAAAGTTAAAAATGTGTACTTTTTTTTACAGATAGCCTCTGTTAGTATGATAATCACCACCAAATATCACTATGGTGTTTAGCCTAGTTTTTAAGAGAAAAAAAAAAATCAATTTGCCACTTCTTTCATTTTGGATGCCCTGTAGCAGTAATTACTGATACAGAAGAAATATTAAATATCTAACATGGCTGAGGCTTTAATTCCGTAATACAACAAACAAAGATGCATTATAATATGTTCAAACTAACTACTTGACTGTATAGTTTCATTTTAGAACACATTTATTTTAAATAAAATTAATTTTAAAAGCTTGATGTGTAGTGCTAACTAGAATTAATTCATTCAAGTGGACAGCTGTATTAGTGTACAATTAAATTGCAGCTACTCAAGTCCATACAGAATCTGTACATGCTCACGACATTCAATGTAAAAGGACTTATGATATTTTGGTGCTTGTCTCTTCTTTTATGTTGTGGACTCGTCTATTTAGTGTTGTTAGTTCCATAGGACAGAGAATCCTTAAAATGTCACTCCCACGAACCCATGCAAAGTCATTCTGTGTTAACTTGAAGGTTGTTCCAGGTCCATGTGGGTGAAAAAATTGTAGGGCCTATACACAATCTTTGATCCTCATTTGTTTCTTTTACAACTACAAGCTACCATTTTCCATCACATACACAGGCAACATAATCATTGACTTTAGGTTGTGGTTTATCTGTTGGTTCCACAAAAGCTAAGATATATAACAATGTTCATCTAACGCTGCTCCAGAAACCAAAGATGTGGAAATCTTGTATTTTTCAAGTGGAGCAAAGCACTGTTTTCCCCTTGTACCGGTTATGGCTTCAGTATCAATAAATCCGGATGATAGGTCACTCTCAATATTTGTGATGACGGAACTATCAATTAGAACAAAAGTTATACCTTTAATATTCTCAGTGCAAAAGGTGTACATTTCACAGTACCGCCAATACCATCACAAGGCCCTTTGCCATCAGATGTATGGTAGCAAAAAAGTGCCGTTCACCATCAACACCAAAATCATTCTTATCATAGCACAGATTGTAAAAGTTATTTTAACTCTTATATTGGTCGACAGCCCCATCAGAGAAGTGAAGAATTTTTTTCAGATTAGAATTAATTTTTAGAATCTCTTGAACTATGTTATTTTAAAAACTGTAAACAGCACTGATAGTGTGTTTCAAGTAATTGGATCTTATTTCACCATTTTCTAAGAAATATACCAGAAATGGATGTAATGTGGCTTGTTGATTTACCCAGCTTGGTAACTTTGTATTTCATCTTGCACAATAAATGTATAGTTTTCTGAAAAGCCTCCTAGTACCACACATTCATAACAATTAAGTTCTTTTAGTTTTTTTAAAAAACTTAGCTTGATGCTTAGCTACAAAGTGATGCTTCTTGAGATTTTCTAATTTGCCCTTTAAATCTTTGAATAAATTCATCATAGGGTTGGACTATTGAAAGTATATTGCATCCATCAGTTGTAAACCATTGTTGGTACTGTACGTCCAGGTCGTTGTCGCTGAAATTCTGTAGTAACTCCCGCACAACAGATCCACCAGGACACTTGTCACACTTGGTGAACATACATTCTTCACTGCTGATATCACACACACCGTACTTTCAAGCAGTTCATTAAGAGTGACATTAATTGAACATTCTTGTGATTGGAACAAACACAACCTGCATGTGTACCACTCGAACCAGCGAGCACACCCCACTTTGGCCGAGTCCTGCAAATGTGGAAAATCCTGTTTTGAATGCTGGATTAACTTCACAAACAATGTACAGCTCTTTTATATTGCATAACATTAAGCGCTTTTGCTTGTTAACTTTACCCTCACCCTCTAGATGAAGGGAGACTAATTCTTTTTTACCAGGGCAAATTCTGCTGTGGTCATTGTTTTAATAATCAGCTTCACTGCTAATAACATCATCACTTACTTTCTGAATTTTCTTTCTGTCTATTTCTGTTAATATACCATATTCCTTCACATGTTTCCGACACACTCTCGCTACATGCTATGTGGCTTTAAATTCTATACAAACTGTAGGTATTGACCAAGAGGCTGCCGGCACACTCAAAATCTTAATTTTGTGTTTCATTTTTGTGCTCTGTTTATATTTGGCTTTTAAATTTTAAATTAAAGTTGTATAATCTGTTAAACTGAGATTATTTGTTGTAAATTCTTCCAAATTCGTCGAAGTACCTTGCTCAACTCCAAATGGCCGAATCAACTTCCTTCCTTAAAATTAATGATTCTGAAATTCTTTTAACTTTATTTTCTACTGCGGTTTTCTGTTTTTTCATGACTAAGTTGATGGATTTTCACAGGTATTAGATCTAGAAGTGTGCATACTTTGTTCACTTCTTGAATTGATGTTGCTGTTTTCGAACAGATCTCGACACCGTCATTTCCAACCCAACTTCCTCAGCAATGTTGTATGCATCCTCTACAAGCTCTGGAGGTACTTGCTCTGCATCATTGCAGTGAGTTGCTGTCACTCCAAAGATCCGTATGATTTGCTGTGAACATTGGAGCAGGGTCAGGCTCTTAGACTGTTTACCACAGGTTCCAAAATGACAGAATACTTCGCTATCAGAGCGACAGCAACAACAAATTGAGCTTTGTTGGCAGCCAAATGTATCTGGAATAACTGTTTTCTCGTGTTGCCATTTTCTGCTAGTGATAATATCTCCAAACATTCAACACTGCTCATAAAATTCTCATCGAAAACTGAAATACTTTTGTACTTTTGGGACCATCGCATCTCACAGAGGAGTGGATTGTTTGGGGCGTATTTTCTTCTCAACACTGACTCTAAAAGAACCTTATGATGTCCTTGATACTGGAGATGATGATGTGTATTTCTGGAATACTGTTCAAGTTGTTCATTACAAGATTCATTTTGTGTAATGCACAATGAAAAAAACATGGCTTTCTCATACTGTCTATCGTTGTTGCAATTGTGGTGGCGTCAAGGGCGGGGAGCTCCACAAAACCCACAAATTCCTCCCCGTTTGTAAGGAAATGATGTGGCACATGTTCACCAAATACCATACTAGCGCTATCATTGTAGAATAATTTACAGTTATTATTATTTAAAAAGATGTAAAAAAAACAAGTACTTTTTTGCAAATTTATTTTTTATGAGAAATTTAATTTTTGAGTTTGTGAATGCTAAAATGAACACATTGGAAAGTTTCATTCATTGTACAGGTCGATCAAAAGAAGAACTTAATAAAAGCATACTGTTGTGGTATGTGTTGCCATATTTAAGAGAGTCCATAACCAAGGAATTCCAAAACCATTTAGGTCCAGAAATAACTTTCCCCGCTAACATTCTATTTATACTTTTAGTTACTTATTTTTATTTATTTAATTGATTTGGGGGGGGGGGGGGGGTCAGCTGCCCACCTGGCTATGTCCATCATGCCCCAAAATGACTATATATAAATATAAATATTAAAAAAAAAATAAGAAAACTATGTACGGTAAGCCAATTAAGTTATCAACAACTTTTACACAGTATGGATGAATTTCAAAAATCCTAATGTTCATTCTAAAATTTACATCACAATAGAATTATAGCCTTTAACTTATTATCTTTCTTTTATTACCTTTGCAAGTGGAAAATCTACATTTGAGTCAAATACTATGTAGATAAATCAACAAAATGGCATTTTAATTTACTTAATTGCATTGATTTTGAATTAAAAAATAATAATTTAACACCACGCCTTACTACCCGTTCGAGTTATACGCTTATATACTAATTATGCTAATGGTTTTATTGATTAGGAAGGTTATATTTTAGAAGTGTACCCACATTTGCATGGAGAGAGAGTGGCAAACCATTAAAAACCTCAGTAGGGGCCTACACCCGACCGAGATTTGAACCTCAATCACCCCATCATCAGCAGTCTAGTCCTATTTTTTTTATAATAGAAATGAAGAAGTAATCAAATGTGTCCTGACATTGTGAAACAATATAAAGTGTGAACTGTGATGTTTAGAACGATGAAGACCTGGACGAGAAGTATCTGGCCATCAAGACATCCCGGCCAGCTCTCATCGAGGTGCAGATCCCCAGGGACTGTGTGGGAGTTATCATAGGGAGAGGCGGCAGCAACATCAAGAGCATCCAGGATCAAACCAACACCAAGATACATTTCAAAGATGAGTGTGAGTGGACCAGGTTGGGGAAAACAAACCCACTTGGGTTATATTGTTGAGTTGTTTTGGGGGGGCTTAATTAAATATGTTATCTAAACCAACATTCAAATATATTAATTATTTGAGATCCAGTGAAACATATTCTAATTTTAATATAGTAAGGAAAGGAGTAATAAGAGACATAATAAAGGAAAACAACAATGCAACAATACTTGTGTAATCTAGCAGGTTGAAAATAAGATTGTTTGTGTATAAAGAATAAAAAGGGGGAGAGGGAGGTAAGACCATGCATCAAATTACTGGAAAGCCAGCAGCAGAATTGATCTGTTGCTTTCTTTATTTGAATATATTGGTGTGTTAACTGCTAAGCAGTGAAGCTTGAAGACAAAGCTATGTATGCAAAATATAATTAGTGTTTTTTGTATGTTTTTAAGTGGGTTTTAATGAGTTAGGGATAAGGAAGGTTACATTTAGAGGAAGTGTACCTACGTTTGAATGGAGAGGGAAGGAAACTATTTAGGAACCCCCCCCGCCCCCCAGCACACCCGACCAGGATCGAACCACGATTTCCCTGTCATTGGCAGTCTAGTCTATTGTGAGTGTGACACCTTAGACCAAGCAGCCACTGAAGCAGGTAGTCACTTATTACTATGAGAAATATTAAGTAAAAATTTCTTTGAAACTGGCCCACCAAATTTTTCCACCCATACCGCCCGCAATATCAAAAAAAGCTACTAACCCATGGTCCAAGGCATCACACAATAGACTGGACTGTAAATGACGGAGAGATTGATGCGCTACTCCCAGTCGGGTGTACTAATGTTGTTTTTTACTGAATGGGTTTCCCCTCCACCCACGTATATACAAGTACACTTATACTAAAGTCTACCTTCCTCATTCCTAAATTCCTAACCCATTAGTAGCTACACAGTTGTTTAGCATCATTAATTTGTAAAAATAGCATTTTGGTTTTTAAAAATCACATTTTGTAGCATTTATATTTTCAAAATTATCATTATGTAGCAAAGTGACAGGCATATAGGTTCAAGCATACAAAGAAAACTTCTGTTTTCAGATACTGGCATACATCAGGGTGATCTAGTTTTTATATAGGAATGGTTTGCTTTCAAACACATTTTCACAGTATCACTTATGAAAGCAGTATTTTCTGTCTTGACTTTCTTCGCCTTCTGGTTCATTTCTAAAATCGTGCTTTGTCGTTTGCTGCAACCAGCAACCCCTGCGTCCAATGATTTATTTGTAACATGCCTGCTAGAGAGGACATGTTTCTTCAGTGTGTCCAGTTTTTCCCACTCAAGACGACTTGTACATACATCACACATTAAAATACTTGAATCACTCACATAAAAATTGTCAGTTTTAAAATAACAATGCCAGCATGTGCTCAATGATGTGAGTACGTGACTTTATACAATCAAATAGCCACCAGAAGAATGTAGTGATTGTCCTCGCTCTAGGCAGACACCATCACAAGCTCACTTGCAAGGGCTAGGCTAGGGAGGGAGGGGGATGCGCAGGGGGGATTTATTTTTGGCACTTTATCATTTGATCGGCACATGGTCTTACATTGGAAAAATACCAAGAAATATCAATTTGAAGCGCTTTGAATGTGTTTCCAGGGATGACCAATACTAAAGAAGGTTAAACCCAACTGTCCCAATTTACAGATATATATATATATATTTAAAATTAGAAATCACTACTTTGTTCATAAAGGCATTTATCGCGAAAACAGTCGTTAATGCTTTATATCATGAATATAAAAATTATTAAAAATTTAACCAAACCATATGAAACGTGAACATTTATAAAAAACTTATTTTGATGACTTTTAATTCTTATCGCTTTTATCACTAAAATGAAAAAACAGTGTTTCTACCCATTAGTGTAAATATGTGGTTAGCCTGAACAAGTGGTAAGACGTGGTACACCCCCCAATGCCCCTAAAAAAAAAGCTTGGTAGTTTTTGTTTGGGATCAAAATAACCCTTTAATTTTTATTTATTTACAAAATAGTTTACTGGCCAAGAATTAATCAAGTTTTAATGAATCACATTTTCAAAATTTTTCATTTACACCTCAATTTTTATCATAATTATAAGTAATGTGTTGACCTCCTTGATCTTGGGGTAGCGTGCCCACCTCGGTACCTGTCGTTTGTGGGTTCACACCCAGCCAAGGTGAGCGGATTTTTCTTTAGCGATAAAAATGTGTTGCAAAACCTCCCTTAGAGGGGAAGTAAAGCCGTTGGTTCCATGTCGATTGTGACATGTGAAAGAATCCTGGAAAGTATGTGAAAACACCTTCTGGCAAAATTAGTAGGCAGGCCCTTTTGTGCTCGCTCATAGAAACTCAGTGTGAAAGACAATGGGGAACCACCACACTTCCAGATGAAGGCACAAAATACTTTTCACCAGTTCATAAGTCTTTATCTGCTTTATTACCATGGGTCTGGAAGACCAGGAAATGTCGGGGAATTTCCTGTATCTAAGAAAAGTTAAGGAATTCCCCCCAAAAATTTCATAATTAAAAAAAATATCTTATGAATCAAATTTTCCTACAATTTTGTTAATGGCTTTTTTCCATTGTATCCTCAGGAAATGCAAAGTTTTTTACATATAACTTTTAGGTAATTTTAATACTAAAAATGGTGGTAACCCAAAATTTCCTTGCAGGATGAGAATAAATAAGTTTTCCCTTTTTATAAGATATTAATGTGTATGTGAAAACAGATTACCTACCCACCCCACATCAAACTCGAATTATTTATAATTATATTCTTGTTCAGGAGTTGATAAAAATAAACACAACACACATTATTAATATCTGTGCTAACACATAATATATCTATATTTTCATAGCTTTTTATTTAGCAAAAATACATAACTCTAATTGCGTTGTGTAAATTAAGAGACTTAAATAATTGAATACACTTTCCTTAAACACTGTCAACTACTAAATATCTTCCACTCCTAGAAACAAACTAAGTTACTAAAAAGGGGTAACTTCAATCTAGTCTAATTTAAGTAGTATTGGTTTTGATTTTAAATTCGATAAACATTTTATGAGTGGGTGGGAGCTTGGATCTTATAAGCTTTATTATATTCTTGGTACATATATTGGTGAATATCAACAAATATTATTTGTTTCCTGTCTCATTTTTTCAACAAAATAATTTGATAATAATCATAAACAATACTCTAATAAAAGTGAATACAATTCCTACAAGCACGAGTGAAGTTATAATTCCTACAAGCACGGGTGATGTTATAATCCTACAAGCACGGGTGAGGTTATAATTCCTACACGTACAAGTGAGGTTATAATTTTTCAGACACAGGTGAATTAATAATCCCCACAGGTTCAATTGAAGCTATAATTCCCACAGGCTCAAGTGAGTTTATAATTCCCACAGGCTCAAGTGAAGCTATAATTCCCACATGCTCAAGTGAGTTTATAATTCCCACAGGCTTAAGTGAAGCTATGATTCCCACAGGCTCAAGTGAAGCTATGATTCCCACTGGCTCAAGTGAGTTTATAATTCCCACAGGCTCAAGTGAAGTTATAATTCCCACATGCTCAAGTGAGTTTATAATTCCCACAGGCTCAAGTGAAGCTGTAATTCCCACAGGCTCAAGTGAAGCTATAATTCCCACAGGCTCAAGTGAGGTTATAATTCCCACAGGCATAATTGAAGCTATGATTCCCACAGGCTCAAGTGAAGCTATAATTCCCACAGGCTCAAGTGAAGTTATACTTCCCACATGCTCAAGTGAAGTTATAATTCCCACATGCTCAAGTGAGTTTATATAATTCCCACAGGCTCAAGTGAAGCTATAATTCCCACAGGCTCAAGTGAGGTTATAATTCCCACAGGCATAATTGAAGCTATGATTCCCACAGGCTCAAGTGAAGCTATAATTCCCACAGGCTCAAGTGAGTTTATAATTCCCACAGGCTCAAGTGAAGCTATAATTCCCACAGGCTCAAGTGAGTTTATAATTCCCACAGGCTCAAGTGAAGTTATAATTCCCACAGGCTCAAGTGAAGCTATGATTCCCACAGGCTCAAGTGAAGCTATAATTCCCACAGGCTCAAGTGAAGCTATAATTCCCACAGGCTCAAGTGAAGTTATAATTCCCACAGGCATAATTGAAGCTATGATTCCCACAGGCTCAAGTGAAGCTATAATTCCCACAGGCTCAAGTGAGTTTATAATTCCCACAGGCTCAAGTGAAGCTATAATTCCCACAGGCTCAAGTGAGTTTATAATTCCCACAGGCTCAAGTGAAGCTATAATTCCCACAGGCTCAAGTGAAGCTATGACTCCCACAGGCTCAAGTGAAGCTATAATTCCCACAGGCTCAAGTGAAGTTATAATTCCCACAGGCTCAAGTGAGTTTATAATTCCCACAGGCTCAAGTGAGTTTATAATTCCCACAGGCTCAAGTGAGTTTATAATTCCCACAGGCTCAAGTGAGTTTATAATTCCCACAGGCTCAAGTGAAGCTATGACTCCCACAGGCTCAAGTGAAGCTATAATTCCCACAGGCTCAAGTGAAGTTATAATTACCACAGGCTCAAGTGAAGTTATAATTCCCACAGGCTCAAGTGAGTTTATAATTCCCACAGGCTCAAGTGAGGTTATAATTCCCACAGGCTCAAGTGAAGCTATGATTCCCACAGGCTCAAGTGAAGCTATAATTCCCACAGGCTCAAGTGAAGCTATAATTCCCACAGGCTCAAGTGAAGCTATAATTCCCACAGGCTCAAGTGAAGCTATGATTCCCACAGGCTCAAGTGAAGCTATGATTCCCACAGGCTCAAGTGAAGCTATGATTCCCACAGGCTCAAGTGAAGCTATAATTCCCACACGCTCAAGTGAGTTTATAATTCCCACAGGCTCAAGTGAAGTTATAATTCCCACATGCTCAAGTGAGTTTATAATTCCCACAGGCTCAAGTGAAGTTATAATTCCCACAGGCTCAAGTGAAGCTATGATTCCCACAGGCTCAAGTGAAGCTATAATTCCCACAGGCTCAAGTGAAGCTATAATTCCCACAGGCTCAAGTGAAGCTATAATTCCCACAGGCTCAAGTGAGTTTATAATTCCCACAGGCTCAAGTGAGCTTATAATTCCCACAGGCTCAAGTGAAGCTATGATTCCCACAGGCTCAAGTGAAGCTATAATTCCCACAGGCTCAAGTGAAGCTATAATTCCCACAGGCTCAAGTGAAGCTATAATTCCCACAGGCTCAAGTGAAGCTATGATTCCCACAGGCTCAAGTGAAGCTATAATTCCCACAGGCTCAAGTGAAGCTATGATTCCCACAGGCTCAAGTGAAGCTATAATTCCCACATGCTCAAGTGAGTTTATAATTCCCACAGGCTCAAGTGAAGTTATAATTCCCACATGCTCAAGTGTGTAGCATTCATATGGCTACAAGCTAATGTTAGTCAACGAGTCATCAAAATATTACTTACCCAATATCACCATCCCGGCTACAGTCGAGAAAACGTAAAACACATCCAGCCCCTACTTCACCCGGTCAACGACTGCCTGTGTGAAACAAGAGTCCGGACACGCCCCGCTAGAGTTCGCTAGCATATTGCCAACCTTCGCCTACCCCAGAAGAAGAGAATTTTCGTTCTAGAATACACGAGTTCGGCTTCTCGAAAAATACAGACGTTTCCTGGTCACGCACGTTCCCCCCCTTCCTTTGTGGATCCTGTCTCTTGTGTTCATGAAGTTTGCACCATATAAAAGACCGCCCAGAAAACTATGGCGTCACTCTTAGGCCAGGTCTGGAAGCAGACGGACGAAGCTTAGGCTTCAAGGACTTGTTTAATAGAAAAGATGTAAGGAGAAATTCATTTTTGGCATAATATTTTTCTTATATTTTTTTTTATATCAAAATTCTCTTTCGGATATTTATTTACATATTTATTTATATTTTTTTTTTTTTTGTCAAAGTATGTGGTGTGTGAACATCAAATTTAAACTTCGAATATTTAACGAACTTAGTCTATTTATGACTTGTAAATTATTAATGATATGTTTGGAAGATTTAAGTAAGGACATTAAGTCAAGAACATTTTCATATTAATGATAATGTCATGCGTGAACTACTTGTTGTGAAAACATTAAACTTAGAGTATTTAATGAACTTAAAGTCTATTTCTGACTTGTAAATTATTAATTATATTTTTGGAAGATGTAAGTCAGGACTTTAAGACAGAACATTTTCATATTAATGGTAATGCCATGCGTAAACTATGTGTTCCAAAAAACATTAAATTTAAACTTAGACTTATGACTTAGGAATTATAAATATTTATTTTGATTTATTGTGAAGGATTCAGTACGGACATGGTGCCAGAACATTCAAATGTTAATGCGCGAAATATTGTTTGTTGTGTATAAATATAAAAAAGTAAACTATTCTATTTGGAGTTCACAATGATAAAAGAAAAGTAAAGGACTTTACCTTTTAGAGATGTCTGTAGGAACAAGATGTCGAAATTATTTATGCTTGACGTTGAGTATGATTTTCATAAACATAAAATATAAATTAAAATTTTTGCTACATTTAAATTTTTTTAAAAGCTTGCTATGTGTCAAGGAATTACTGGTGAAAGGGCATTTATAATATTATGTTGTAATATAAAATCATATCAAAAAAATAAAAAGAATAAGTGAATATCACGCCCAAATATATCATATTGTTAAATATTGCATTCATATAATAAAACTCTATTTTTTGACCTGCCGTCTTTATATATATAATTAAGTCTGGTTATCCCTAGTTTATGCTATCATATTACCCTGGCATCTCCCCTTTTAACTTAATATTTTTACTTATATTTATATTTGGTTGTAAGGAGGACCGTGTTTCCTTTTTTTATTGGGACATATTACGGGTCCAGCATCATCAAAAATAATTACTCTCACTTCCCACTCTAATTTACATATCTTAACTTATCCTTTTATTGTTTTCATTTATTTGTATTTGGGCCCCTCTAAGCCGAGAGTTTGGGCTACAAAGCTGCGCCACTCTGCTATAGAGTGCGTGCAAGTGTGCGTTCAATATAATATTAATGCTTTGACCTTTTGTTTCATGAACTTATCATCCAACATGGACACCGCACCTGGGAGCGTGGTTAACAGCAGATCAGATGTATACAGACTGAATTCAGTGGATCTTCGCCGGGAGCTCAAGGAGAGAGGCATCTCATTCCCCCCAGAGGCTACTGTTGGTGTATTGCGGTCCCTGCTGTCAGAAAGTATCAGTAAGTCCAGCGACACTGATAATATTAATATTAGACAAAGCATTAGCCAGCCCCCTCTGGAAGATTCCGAGCCAGGCAAATCAGATCTTTTAGAGTTAAATAGGGCTCGTGAGCAAATTACTCCCCCCAGGGCTTCTGTTAACTATCAGCAGGTTACGGCCACCTCGAAAACTCAGAGTAAGGTGGCAGGTGAGCGTTTAAAGCTACTTCAAGTTTGTGACGGTCAGTCTTGTTCGGCCTTATTTAATTTCCTATTAGAGGCAAATAGAGTTGCTAAACTTAGACTAGTAGATGATGTTGAGTTCCTGACGTTATGTTTAGGGAGAACTTCGGGTTTTTTAGCACACCTAGTTTCTGAATGTTTACAATTAGGACTTCCTTGGAATATAGTAAAGGGCCGCATCCTTGAATCTTTAAGCTCAAAGAGAGAGAAGGAGAGACTTTGTAAGGATATGGTACGGCGCTTTCAGCGGCCCCAGGAACCGTTCCGGTTGTTCGTCCTGGCTATTTCAGAAGCCGCAGAGATATTAAATTTAAATCTCGCCGAGGAAGAAGTAGTAGAGATTATTTTAGAGAATGTTTCGCCGTTAACTAGGAGACACTTTGTATTTTCAAACAAACCTACCACCCTGACAGAATTATATTCTTTGGCATTTAATATCGAGGGTTCATTGTTAGCAGAAAGAGAATATCTCGAAGACTACCCAGCGCGAGTTCATAATAAATCCCCTCAAAATAGGGTGGTATCGGCTTCAGCTACTGCTCCCTCTAATGTTGATCCTTTAGCTAGGCAGTCCCGGAGGCCGATTGGTGTTATTAGAAGGGCAGATATATCTCATATTAAGTGCTTTCGTTGTGGTCGTTTTGGGCACTACCAACGTGATTGTTTAGGGGGAAACGCTTAACGCGGGGTGTTGAAAAGGGGCCCATCTCGCGTAAGGATTATAAACAGACCTGTCCCCTTCCTCCTGTTGTAGTGGTTACGATTGGGTCAAATACCGGATCGGCCCTACTGGATACTGGTTCTAGTGGATCTTTTATCAACTCTAGTTTTCTAGATAGTATAATTGGGTTGAGGAAAATTCCTATTGAAAGGATAGTTACGAAGCCATTCGTTGTGGGAAATGGGGATTTGTTACTAGCTAGAAAGAAGGTAGTTTTGTCCATTAAAATTGCTGGATTTTCTTGGAAAAGAAGTTTGTTTTGTGTACCGGCCCTCCCCTACGATATAATATTGGGAAACGATTTTTTGTGGGAAACTGGAGCTATAATTAATTCGAGTCTGGGAGAATTAACTTTTGGATTCTCCCCAAGGAATAAAATTGCTTTTTGTCGCTCCTCTAAGTTTTCTTCCATGTACATCATAAATAGGGACGAAGATATTATTAATGGGATTATTTCAAGGTTTTCTGATGTTATTACCCCCAGACTTGGTAAATGTGATGTATTACCTTATGAGATTGTGGTTGAGGACAACGTCCCTGTGAGATCAGGTCCCTACACGTGTGCCCCCCCCAAAATGCAGATTTTCAGAGAGTTGATTGAGGATCTAGAATCCAAAGGAGTCATACGTCCGTCTAATTCTCCCTATGCCAGTCCCGCATTTATTATACCCAAGAAAGGGGATGGTTATAGATTGGTTGTAGACTATAGGAAAATAAACAAAAAAATTCAATTCGACCCTTACCCAATGCCGAGTATTGACTCAGCTTTTCAGCACCTAGGTAGAGCGAAGGTATTCAGTCTAATTGACCTTAATGCAAGTTTTTTGCAATGCGCCCTGGTCGAGTCATCAAAGAAATATACGGCATTTGTCACCCCTTGGAGGCAGTATGAATTTAATCGTGTTCCCTTGGGTTGTAGTATAGGTGGGCAAGCATTGAGTCGGGTCCTTGATCACGTCCTTTCTGATATCAAGTTTAAGTACGTATTCAATTATTTAGATGATATATGTGTGTACAGCGACTCTATGAGTGATCATGTGAAGCATTTAGAGGAAGTATTAGGTCGATTGCGTAGGGTAGGCTTGACTGTTAACCCAGATAAAGTCACGTGGGCGAAGTCTCCCATTAAATATTTGGGCTATGTAATCTGTTCTGGAAATCTTCTCGTTGACCCTGAGCGCATCCGCCCTATCGTTGAATACCCCCCACCTAGGAATCTTAAGGGTGTCATACGTTTCATCGGCATGTGCGCGTATTATGCTAGGTTCATTCCATCTTTTTCTGAGATTGCCGCGCCCCTTAACTCCTTAAAAAAGAAGGGTGTTACCTTTAGTTGGGGGGCGGAGCAGGCTCGTGCTTTCAATCTTTTAAAAGAGAAACTCATCTCACCCGAGGTATTGAGAATGCCTGACTTTTCTATGCCATTCCTTCTTCACGTTGATGCTTCGGCGGTTGCTCTGGGGGCTGTGCTGTCCCAGAGGACTTCGGAGGGTGTCAGGCCGGTGGCGTTCGCTAGCCGGACACTCACCGAGGCCGAAAGGAGGTACAGCGCCTATGAGAAAGAATGCTTGTCCTGTGTTTATGGTATAGAACGGTTCGCTGATTATTTAGAACAGAGAAAATTTGAACTGTATACGGATAACCAGGCGCTCGCTTGGATGTGGAACCATCCAAAGCAATTAGGTAAAGTAGGAAGGTGGGTTTGGAGGTTGTCCCGATTTAGATTCTCGACCCATCACATATCCGGGAAACTCAATGTTACTGCGGATGCTCTTTCACGCATGGCGGAAGACCGTGACCCTATTGGTTCAGAGGAAGTTATGCCAGCTTCATGTGTGATCAAGTCAATCCCCGAGTCCTTTGTTTCTATCAGGGATCATCAGGGAAGTGACCCATGGTGCCGTGAAATCATGGATAGGATCCAAAAAGGGGAACAAGTGGGGCAATATTCGATATGGAAGGATTTGCTTGTTATCAACCTGGCTAAAGGGAAAGGTAGGAAGGTCGTTGTTCCTGTGGCGGTACGCCCCATGTTAATGAAATATTTTCATAATTCTATATTTGGAGGTCACCTTGGTGTATTAAAGACAGTTAGGAAAATTTCTCGAGAGTTCTTTTGGCCTGGACAATATCAGGACGTTAAGGATTGGGTGAATCGCTGCGAGGATTGTCAGATGGCCAAACCTGCCCATAATTCCAGGGTTGGACTACATTCGGCCGATGTAGCCCAACGCCCCTGGGAGAAAGTGTTCGTTGATTATGTGGGGCCTATCACCCGGTCATCTCTGGGAAACACTTGTATTCTCGTTTTGGTTGACGCCTTCTCTAAATTCGTGATGTTGATTCCTCTACGTAACATGAAAGCTAGGACTACTGTTAACGCCCTGTGTCGGCGTGTTTGGGCATTCTTCGGGGCTCCCCGAGCCATAGTTAGTGACAACGGACCCTGTTTTAGATCTGTCTCTTTTCATGACATGTGCTTCGAGTGGGGCATTAGACATATCACCACCAGTCCTTACCACCCGGGGCCTAACCACGTTGAACGTTTTAACAGAAATCTAGGAATAGCCTTGACGATTTTTCATAGTCAAAATCAACTGAAGTGGGATCAGGAGTTAGATTTCCTGAATATGGCATTTAATTCTGCCTACCACGAATCGACCGGATGTTCGCCATCTTCTGTGTTCCTAGGACGGGAGCTGATTCACCCCCTTTTCAATATATGGGACATCCACCCGTTGTTAGAGGATAGTGATGAGGTATCCCTGGAGGAGAAGTGTAGAAGTGCCTTAGATCACCTTAGGAAGGCACAGAGGAGGGTGGCTAATGTATATAATAAAGGTAGGATTCCCGTTTCATTTAAAGTTGGCGACCTTGTTCTGTGTAAAAATTTTCCCTTGAGCTCCGCGGTCGACAAAAGATCAGCGAAGCTGTGTCCCAGGTGGTGTGGTCCATGGGAGCTGAATAAGTTTCTCACCCCTGTCACGGTCCTCCTCCAGAAAGTTGCCGACGCTTCCGAGACAAGACGTGCTCATGTCAGCCACATAAAGAGCGCTAGCCTAAGAGTCACTAGGGATAACAGACGGCAAGTCATCTGATTTAGATTAAGTGTTATTGATATTTAGTTATAAGTTAGCTCGTAGGTTTAAGTTTATCCATGATGCAAGCCCGGGCCCGAGGCAAAAAATGGACATGAAATTGTGTGGGACTTCATCAAGATATCTTGGAGAAGCCAGTCCGACGACGTACAAGATGGTGGCCACAATCTCGTGCGAGATAAGCATAATGAACCCTGTGTATAAGAGGAAACAGTTTGTTGTGACTATTTGTGCAATGGTATTGTTTTCTTATATCCTCGGATGAGAGCGAGGAGGTAGTCATCTGGCCAACAGATGCAGGTAATCTTCGAGAAGATTAAGAAGACCCTGCGTTAAGACTCAAATGTGTCACTCTAAGTTTTATGAACTCTAACTTGTGTCTCTTATGTGCAGCTTCATGAACTCCTGTGTTCCGGCATCTTCCATACACCTTTTTCCTTTCTTATGTGCGTGGCCGAATGAATGGCCGAGGGGAAACAACTCTGGGACATAGAAGGAGGCATCGGCAACCTCATCTGTAGTCAGCTTGGGAGCTGAAGTACAAGTCAGCGCATTGGCGAATGACGTACCAGTCCACTATGGGGCGGCGGACGGCTAGAGACGCTACTTACTGATTACTGGGACCCACCGAGTATAGATGGGACTGCAATGGCCGGCAATCATCACGACGTCTAACAAGCGATGGAAGTACTTCTGTGGACCTCCTTCAACCCATGGCGCAGGAGAGAGTCGGGGATGCCACACCCCCCCCCCCCCCCCCCCCCACACCTTCACATGATCAAGAGGGGGAGATTTGTAGCATTCATATGGCTACAAGCTAATGTTAGTCAACGAGTCATCAAAATATTACTTACCCAATATCACCATCCCGGCTACAGTCGAGAAAACGTAAACACATCCAGCCCCTACTTCACCCGGTCAACGACTGCCTGTGTGAAACAAGAGTCCGGACACGCCCCGCTAGAGTTCGCTAGCATATTGCCAACCTTCGCCTACCCCAGAAGAAGAGAATTTTCGTTCTAGAATACACGAGTTCGGCTTCTCGAAAAATACAGACGTTTCCTGGTCACGCACGTTCCCCCCCTTCCTTTGTGGATCCTGTCTCTTGTGTTCATGAAGTTTGCACCGTATAAAAGACCGCCCAGAAAACTATGGCGTCACTCTTAGGCCAGGTCTGGAAGCAGACGGACGAAGCTTAGGCTTCAAGGACTTGTTTAATAGAAAAGATGTAAGGAGAAATTCATTTTTGGCATAATATTTTTCTTATATTTTTTTTTATATCAAAATTCTCTTTCGGATATTTATTTACATATTTATTTATATTTTTTTTTTTTTTTTGTCAAAGTATGTGGTGTGTTAACATCAAATTTAAACTTCGAATATTTAACGAACTTAGTCTATTTATGACTTGTAAATTATTAATGATATGTTTGGAAGATTTAAGTAAGGACATTAAGTCAAGAACATTTTCATATTAATGATAATGTCATGCGTGAACTACTTGTTGTGAAAACATTAAACTTAGAGTATTTAATGAACTTAAAGTCTATTTCTGACTTGTAAATTATTAATTATATTTTTGGAAGATGTAAGTCAGGACTTTAAGACAGAACATTTTCATATTAATGGTAATGCCATGCGTAAACTATGTGTTCCAAAAAACATTAAATTTAAACTTAGACTTATGACTTAGGAATTATAAATATTTATTTTGATTTATTGTGAAGGATTCAGTACGGACATGGTGCCAGAACATTCAAATGTTAATGCGCGAAATATTGTTTGTTGTGTATAAATATAAAAAAGTAAACTATTCTATTTGGAGTTCACAATGATAAAAGAAAAGTAAAGGACTTTACCTTTTAGAGATGTCTGTAGGAACAAGATGTCGAAATTATTTATGCTTGACGTTGAGTATGATTTTCATAAACATAAAATATAAATTAAAATTTTTGCTACATTTAAATTTTTTTAAAAGCTTACTATGTGTCAAGGAATTACTGGTGAAAGGGCATTTATAATATTATGTTGTAATATAAAATCATATCAAAAAAATAAAAAGAATAAGTGAATATCACGCCCAAATATATCATATTGTTAAATATTGCATTCATATAATAAAACTCTATTTTTTGACCTGCCGTCTTTATACATATAATTAAGTCTGGTTATCCCTAGTTTATGCTATCATATTACCCTGGCATCTCCCCTTTTAACTTAATATTTTTACTTATATTTATATTTGGTTGTAAGGAGGACCGTGTTTCCTTTTTTTATTGGGACATATTACGGGTCCAGCATCATCAAAAATAATTACTCTCACTTCCCACTCTAATTTACATATCTTAACTTATCCTTTTATTGTTTTCATTTATTTGTATTTGGGCCCCTCTAAGCCGAGAGTTTGGGCTACAAGTGAAGCTATAATTCCCACAGGCTCAAGTGAAGCTATAATTCCCACAGGCTCAAGTGAAGTTATAATTCCCACATGCTCAAGTGAAGCTATAATTCCCACAGGCTCAAGTGAAGCTATAATTCCCACAGGCTCAAGTGAAGTTATAATTCCCACATGCTCAAGTGAAGCTGTAATTCCCACAGGCTCAAGTGAAGCTGTAATTCCCACAGGCTCAAGTGAAGCTGTAATTCCCACAGGTTCAAGTGAAGTTATAATTCCCACATGCTCAAGTGAAGCTATAATTCCCACAGGCTCAAGTGAGTTTATAATTCCCACAGGCTCAAGTGAAGCTGTAATTCCCACAGGTTCAAGTGAAGCTGTAATTCCCACAGGTTCAAGTGAAGTTATAATTCCCACATGCTCAAGTGAGTTTATAATTCCCACAGGCTCAAGTGAAGCTATAATTCCCACATGCTCAAGTGAAGCTATAATTCCCACATGCTCAAGTGAAGCTATAATTCCCACAGGCTCAAGTGAAGTTATAATTCCCACATGCTCAAGTGAAGCTATAATTCCCACATGCTCAAGTGAAGCTATAATTCCCACAGGCTCAAGTGAAGTTATTAATTCCCACATGCTCAAGTGAAGCTATAATTCCCACAGGCTCAAGTGAAGTTATAATTCCCACATGCTCAAGTGAAGTTATAATTCCCACAGGCTCAAGTGAGTTTATAATTCCCACAGGCTCAAGTGAAGCTATAATTCCCACATGCTCAAGTGAAGCTATAATTCCCACAGGCTCAAGTGAAGTTATAATTCCCACATGCTCAAGTGAAGCTATAATTCCCACAGGCTCAAGTGAGTTTATAATTCCCACAGGCTCAAGTGAAGCTGTAATTCCCACAGGTTCAAGTGAAGCTATAATTCCCACAGGCTCAAGTGAAGTTATAATTCCCACATGCTCAAGTGAAGTTATAATTCCCACAGGCTCAAGTGAAGCTATAATTCCCACAGGCTCAAGTGAGTTTATAATTCCCACAGGCTCAAGTGAAGCTGTAATTCCCACAGGTTCAAGTGAAGCTATAATTCCCACAGGCTCAAGTGAAGTTATAATTCCCACATGCTCAAGTGAAGTTATAATTCCCACAGGCTCAAGTGAAGCTATAATTCCACAGGCTCAAGTGAGTTTATAATTCCCACAGGCTCAAGTGAAGCTGTAATTCCCACAGGTTCAAGTGAAGTTATAATTCCCACATGCTCAAGTGAAGTTATAATTCCCACATGCTCAAGTGAAGTTATAATTCCCACAGGCTCAAGTGAAGCTATAATTCCCACATGCTCAAGTGAAGCTATAATTCCCACAGGCTCAAGTGAAGTTATAATTCCCACATGCTCAAGTGAAGTTATAATTCCCACATGCTCAAGTGAAGTTATAATTCCCACAGGCTCAAGTGAGTTTATAATTCCCACAGGCTCAAGTGAAGCTGTAATTCCCACAGGTTCAAGTGAAGTTATAATTCCCACATGCTCAAGTGAAGTTATAATTCCCACATGCTCAAGTGAAGTTATAATTCCCACAGGCTCAAGTGAAGCTATAATTCCCACAGGCTCAAGTGAAGCTATAATTCCCACAGGCTCAAGTGAGTTTATAATTCCCACAGGCTCAAGTGAAGCTGTAATTCCCACAGGTTCAAGTGAAGTTATAATTCCCACATGCTCAAGTGAAGTTATAATTCCCACAGGCTCAAGTGAAGCTATAATTCCCACAGGCTCAAGTGAGTTTATAATTCCCACAGGCTCAAGTGAAGCTGTAATTCCCACAGGTTCAAGTGAAGTTATAATTCCCACATGCTCAAGTGAAGTTATAATTCCCACATGCTCAAGTGAAGTTATAATTCCCACAGGCTCAAGTGAAGCTATAATTCCCACAGGCTCAAGTGAAGCTATAATTCCCACAGGCTCAAGTGAGTTTATAATTCCCACAGGCTCAAGTGAGTTTATAATTCCCACAGGCTCAAGTGAAGCTGTAATTCCCACAGGTTCAAGTGAAGCTATAATTCCCACAGGCTCAAGTGAAGTTATAATTCCCACATGCTCAAGTGAAGTTATAATTCCCACAGGCTCAAGTGAAGTTATAATTCCCACATGCTCAAGTGAAGCTATAATTCCCACAGGCTCAAGTGAGTTTATAATTCCCACAGGCTCAAGTGAAGCTATAATTCCCACAGGCTCAAGTTAAGCTATAATTCCCACAGGCTCAAGTGAAGTTATAATTCCCACATGCTCAAGTGAAGTTATAATTCCCACAGGCTCAAGTGAAGTTATAATTCCCACATGCTCAAGTGAAGCTATAATTCCCACAGGCTCAAGTGAGTTTATAATTCCCACAGGCTCAAGTGAAGTTATAATTCCCACATGCTCAAGTGAGTTTATAATTCCCACAGGCTCAAGTGAAGCTATAATTCCCACAGGCTCAAGTGAAGTTATAATTCCCACATGCTCAAGTTAAGCTATAATTCCCACAGGCTCAAGTGAAGCTGTAATTCCCACAGGCTCAAGTTAAGCTATAATTCCCACAGGCTCAAGTTAAGCTATAATTCCCACATGCTCAAGTGAAGCTGTAATTCCCACAGGCTCAAGTGAAGCTATAATTCCCACAGGCTCCAGGGGGGCTATTAGCGCCTGACATTGCACAATAATGAACTGTGAATCACTTGTACCTTGTCTGCTTTCACAACAACTCGGGAGTAACATCTGCCCAAAGCTGGATTCAAACCAGTTGCAGAAGTGGAAGGTCTATGTCTGAAGCTCTTCACCATGTCTTAGGTTAAAGTGATTTAAAGTTATATTTCAACTTTATTATAGACTTATCACTGGAGACATATAAGTACAAAAATTGCAAGGAAATAAGTTTGATAGATAATTTTTGTATGGAAGAAGGTACTGGAAAGGAGGATAGGAACATACTCAATACAAACACTTTGAGATAATGGTGTACATATGCCGTTTATTTGGGTTATGTGTAGTCTAATATGTGTTGTACTGTTGGCAAATGTACATGCATCTTCCTTGTTTAAATGTGGTGTTTGTTGCAGTGGAGACAGACGAATTCAGAGTGTGTGTGATACGAGGAACTGCTGATTCTGCTCAAGTAGCAGAGTTCATGATCCGAGACCTAATCTTGAACCAGCCTCTCATTGAGACCGTGGAGATAAAGATTCCACAGGTACCAACTTAGTTCATAAATACATTAAATATCTCTCTATATGGATCGTAAAATGGCCAACTTAATTAGAATTTCTGAAATTAAAGCACATTACTATGATCTAATGTTGCTAAAAATGTTGTCATTTGGAACGGAAAGCTATAATATAATACAATATCTTTCCCACATCCCATTATGTGGGTGTGGCTGAGTGGGAGTGTGTTGGGCTCAGAGAACACACCGCCAACCCTTGTGTGTCCCATTGGGGTACCAATGGGCCATGGACAGCATGAGAACGTCCTGCCAGACAGCAGCGGGTATATGGATCGCACAAAAAAATACTCTATATTTGACTACAATACATGCTTAGTTATTTTTCTATGAGCTTTGTCACCAGTTGATTGGGGCCCAAAAAGTTAATTTGGTCCAAGGAGCAAATTTAATCACTCCAGCTAGGGATCAACATGTTAAGTATACTGTATCAATATAAAGCTTTTATTAAAAAGTGCCTATGTAATGACTAGAGATGTCACGATTTCTGTTTCCCTCGATTCCTATTCATAAATTTTAACTTCAACTTTTTAAGTGGTGGCTTGGTGGAAATCACACTGCAAGTCTCGGAAAGCAGGAAGGTCTTTGAACATTCTTTCAAGTTCCCTGCCATCCCTTGAACTATACCTCAGTTTTAGCTTATGTGGTGCTGACTGACAGCTCACAGCTGACTTCTGACGGCTTTAAAAAGCTACCAGACCAAATTATGTATCCCTACGCCGAACCATATGATCTGCAAAAAACATGTCTTTAGCAGTTGTCACTTCTGACAGTCAAAATTTAGGAATATACCTAAATGTTGACTGTCAGAAGTCAGCTGTGAACTGTCAGTCAGCACCACATAAGCTAAAACTGAGGTATAGGCTGCTCAGTAACTTAGTGGGGTCAAACAGGTACACTAATGCTCTTGTCACTTTAATTTCGTCGCCATTTTTGGCTAGCATTGAATATAGCTTGGCACAAGTTAGTGCACCACATGCCTTCAAACACTCCTCAGTTTGTCCTCTACATAGTGGTGAAACTTTGGCTAACATCTGTACAACGTTGATACCAAACTGACCATCTCTCACTAATTCACACTTCGCTTTCAGTGATTCGATTCTTGAATTTACCAAATGTGCCACAGGCTTCTCTTTACTTGGAAACTCCAAAATTGTATTTGTAATTAATTTACAATTTTCAGACAGAAAAGGCTACTTGAATCTTCACCATTTTACATTTAGTTTCAGTTAAGTGGTCATTCAACATATTTTGACCTTGAACTGAAAGAATCTTTATTTTGTTTGAGAAAATTAACAATTGCATCAAATTATTCTGTCTAGTACACCACAGAATTAAACCAACGAGTCAATACAGGAATAGGGTAAAGTTTCACTTCCATTGTCGGGTAATTTTCTATTAGATGTTGCTTGTATTCCGTTTTTAATTTACGGGCTGTTCTGAAAACATTCTTTAGGCCAGAAATTACAGAGTTCAACTCTTTTAAGTTCTTTTGCCATTTTTCTCTGAGTAGATAAACTTGTGACACCTGCATGTAAATAAAATAAATTCACCAATTAAAACTTTTAATGTACTAACACATTTAATCATATATGGAACAATGTGTATACAAATAGTCTTGATAATGTTGAAGTCAATATATAAATCATTTAATGTTTCCATGATTGCCTGGCTTGTCGTAGTGGCATTTGCTGTTTGCAGAAAACTGCAAGACCCTAAATAGAGTTGCTGTGATAATTTAGTTCTTAGTGTTCCAAACAGAATGGAAAAAACACATTTACTATTCCTATCTGTAGTTTTATCACAGAATATAGCCACAGATTTATTTACTAAAGAGTATTTTTTGTTTTCTTTAGCTAAACCTCCACATTTAGGAACATATTATTGTCTTAGCCAGGACGCTGAAGGTAAGTCGCCTGGACCTTTAATGTATTTTCCTATCCAACTTCTGGATTGTCCAATTTTTTAATAGGAATGTTGGCCCACAAGAAATTAAAACAATATTTTTGACAAATATCAGCATATAATAAAATAATTAAGCCTAATCTCCACTGAATTTGTAATGATGAGGGATTTAAAGAAAAATATTAATATTGAATAGTAGGCTGAATAGGCTCATGCCAAAATCAGTGTAGTTCTAAATAAGGACTAGAAACATGATATACCTATATTGTGCTGCTTTTACCTTGAGAAACATTTCAGTTTTGTCCATTATAAATTCCACTTTATCATTGTTCGCCTTTTTTTGAGCTTGAATTGCCCCCTCAGTGGATAACTGTTGCTTAACTCCTTTAGTCAAGGAAGCTTGGACGTGTATAATGTGCCCCTTTCTTTTAATGCGCTTTTCACACACGTCAAGTAGTTTCCACTCGATTCTAGAGTTACATTGTTTACACAATACAACGTTTTTATCATTTAAATAAAATCCATTTGTTACACCGTCTCCGTGTCTTTCTACTTAACGACCAAATTAAATAAAAGGGAGACAGTGAATCTAACATGAGGGAAAATATAAGCAGTATTAAAATATCACAATAAGACAGTTTATTCATTATAAACATAGATAAAGCAAAGTACAGTGGTCTCATTATATCATTCTGAATAATGTTGAAAATAAATCAAGTTAATAACGTGAAGCGCAGCATATAAACCTCCCATGTTTATGTTTATTAAAGGTAGTCTTTAAGAGACACAACATTATGTTGTAAATTAACATCAACAGTGAAGTTACTTACGTTTAACCAAAAATGAAACAAACATTAAATATTAGTGCCTGATGGGCTCCTCAAACAGTTACAAGTTTACAAGACGAGAAATTACAAAACATAACGCGAGAGTTTGACTACCAGGCTCAAGTCAAAATCTCCCGGGACTATCTAACTCTTAGACAAAGCTAAAGATTGAAATTAAGAATAAATTTAAAGTATAAAAAAAAATAACAAGCATGATTTTACTTCTGCAGTCGCGAGAAATAATACAACATACTAATCCACACATTTCCACATATTACATTTAATTTCCTCAAAACAAAATTACCAATGGTGGATTTCAAAACAAAATAACCAACTAATTACCGCGCCCAAGTGGTAACACAAAAGTTACATTTAAGCGACTGAGATGATAAAGAGAGAAGTTACATTTTAAGGCAAAAACAAAATAAAGATTCTAACACAAAAATATTACAAGTCGAATATGAGTAGAGTCTATGATATGTAGAACATAGTTACGTTCCAATTAATATATAAATGTTTATCCGATCATTGTCCATGTCCATGACAACGATCCGTCCTCGTTCGTAGATTTTAGATAGTCATTTTTGGTAGACAATTCCAACCTGTTATATAGTGAGTTTTGTCGCACGGAAAAAGGGGAGGTAATTCTAGCACGCAGTTGCTAGCTGTCTTCGGTCACATAGGCACTTTGTAGGGTTGTTCCATCAGAAAATTAGAACAAGTCGGCGATCATTCGATGTTTTTTGGGGTAGTTCTTCTGACAGCCATCAGAGGGCGGGCGGATAGTTGTCTTCAATCGTACTCCATGTTGCCACGCCTCAGTTTCAATCTGAGCCGCCGGAGAGTGACCACGTGTTGACTGTATACATTCGTCAGCTCGGCCCATTCTTCAATATTGACTGCATGTTATATGTCAGCTTAGTGGTGGCTAGTGATAGAAGATTTCATAGGTAAGTTCATGAACAATTCTAAGTGTAATATTACAGAGGATTGTACTGTATGAAATATACTGTGCCGTATTAGCCTACAGGGACTACAACAGAGAATAGTACTATTGCAACTGACAATCAGACTTCTAATGTAATGGCAATAACAGAATTACCGTGAGCAACTCATCTAAAATTTAGGTGAAGGTTGAACCACACAGGTTCCTCAGTTCTTGCTTGCTTGCTTGTTTTGACCTTGATTGCATGAGCGTTGAGGATCTTGCATCTCAACATGCCACTGAAGTATACCGGATAACAATAAAAAAGAATGGACATGGAAAAAAGACCAACTCCTATGTTCTCGCCTTTGCGACTCCTACCCTTCCAAGGGATGTCCGAGGGGGTTCTCATGTGCTTAAGGTGCAGCCGTATGTCCCCAACTTTCGTCACTATTTTCAGTGTCAGGAATTTGGGCATACAAAGCTGCGATGCTGTGGTAAGCTAACCTGTGTAGATTTTGGACAGCAAGCTCAAGATATACCGTGTGAGTCTCCTAAGTTCTGCGTTAACTGCAAGGGTCCACACTCTGCTTGGTCTCGGGCCTGTCCGAAATGGAAGGTAGAGAAAAAAAGTCCTGGAACATTATTACAAAAAGATCTCTTATGGCCAGACACACAAAGAACATGTATCCAGTCAGGCTCTGGTACTTCAGACTTTGTATAGCTAAACTATGAGCCAACAGATCAATTGTTCTAACTGCCAATGCACATTTAATATTTCAAAGACTTCTTCTTGACTCATGCCACTTGTCTCTACCCAAGACATTCAATAATACCACCCTAACAACAGTGGTACGGGAGGTGACCCTGCATCCTTCCATACTATGTTTGCAGGAGACCCACTACCGCCCTGCTGACAACCCGATAACTTGTGCGTATGATGTATATTGTACCAACAAGCAATTCTTTGATTGGGCTAGCTGAGGCATGGCTATACTCGCACATAGCAATATATACCATAAATATATTATCATTTCTGATCTCTGAGTGATCCAGGGTATTGATGAATTGAGTGAGACATTCTTAGCAATGACTATGCTAATCACAAGGCTGAAGGAGAGAGCATGGTTCCGGGAGTTTGGAAGAAGGAAATTAAAGTACCGATTGTACCCAACCCCTTGGACCACACGATCCCAGGTGCAACACCTGACCCGACAAACCTCCTCAGCCTGGCGATGTGCTTCCACACTAACCAGACGTAGGGATTACCAAAGAAAGACAAAAATGATCCTTTAGTGTTTTCAGGCTTGTTTATTTTTGCCGCGTTGTACAAACACCAAATTGCCTTCCCTCCTGTATGGCCACCAACAGGTCGTATTCTTAACCTTCTGGCCTAAAGCGGGCGCTCTGCTAATACCTCTAGTTGGCACGACTCTCCCAAGTCAAGTAACTGGGTGGGTGTGAACTGCCGACCCTCCAAGCCACGCCATGCCACACTACACTAGTACGATCTGGAGGTGACATCACTAAAGACTGAACCAAAAGTAATTCACTACTGCAAACAAAAAGTACATGATATACTATAAGAAGGATAACAGTGATGTGCCACCATACGAAAATATATGAGAAGATACTGGAAAAGGAGATTAAAGGACGTTGGAGAGAGGACAAATTTAGGGAGCAGAGTTATACAATAGACTTTATCTTTGCTACACGACAACTAATGGAAAGAAGGGAAGGACTTGGTAATGGTGTGTATGAATGTTAAATGTAAGAGAAGGCTGGGATAACATTAGTTGTGTTAAGATGGAGAAGGGGTGGGGGAATGGTTCCAAATAAAACTTGTGAATTAGGGGAGTGAGTGCTCTTTCATTACTACTCTGTTTTGGATGTTGATGTTTTGTTCTGATGGTTCTTTCTTGAGTTGTTGACTAGTTACTGCATTGGTGCTTGGGTTTCCGGCTCTTGTCTTCCTCGAATGGTGAGTCCTCTTGGTGTAGAATGGATGAAAAGTTTCATTTCATGTACTCTCAGCGAATTCTAGTAGTTTTAGCTGGAGGAGGTGGAAAGAAGTGGCTTCGTTAACTAACATTCAGTAATCTTTGGCAAGAGCTGGGAGGAGAAATTGTCTTGGGTCTGAAGGGAAATTGTTACTGAGAGAGCTAGGTCGTGTGTATCGGGGGCATGTACAGTGAGAGGTGATTTTGGGTGGAGGAAAGAGGGAGTTTTCTATAGAGGTGTAGCCAGTGGATAAAGAAGGGTTGCGGGATTTCTTGGGTAGTTTTCCTCCCCTGTTCTTTCTTCCCCTAGAATGCATCATGAGGTTTCTTTCTACTAGCTATGTTTTTTGCTTGTGGTGTGAAGGGGGCTGTCGTCAGAGGTTCTACCTCGGTGTAGGGTCAAGGAATTAAGTCAGATGGCTTAGTGGCGCTATCTTATCGCAAGGTGTAGGAACTAAGGCAGACAGCCTGATAGCGCTCGCTACCTTAGTGTTGATGACTTAAACGAGTGTAAAATGTTGATAAACTCAAAAACTGATATAATATTTGATAATTTATTGTTTCATCATTCTCCTCGGTCTTAATACAATTTCTCTTCCTATCTATTATCCGGGCAGATATACTTCAAAGTTCGTGACTCTTAACAACAACAATAGGTAGATTACACAATATACACACGAGTTCTTACAATCTAACCTATTTTATAAAATGCCATGACAGGTGCAACCATTGCTATGTACATTTGCTTATAAGGTTCTCTCATTTACATTAATTACACAAAAATAGATTTCTCGTAACTACTCTTAGCCTTAGTTGGTGCGATCTAGTCCATTCTGAACCATCTTGTGAGCTCTGGGGCAACCGGTTCCGAGAACTCACTCGGTATTATTGCACTTTGGCCGGTCACAAGGAGACTGGCGCTTAACAAATCTTTGTAATGGTAATGGAAATTTTCATAAATAAAGTGGCCAGGAGGAACCTCGGGTAGGAAATAATGAAAGCTATAATATTTTTGGATGATTTGATGGAATGAGGGGAGAAGAAAGAGGAAGTACAGGAACAGCTACATAATTGAAATGAAATGAGAAAATGGAAGAGGGTGGAATTAAATTTAGCGTGGCAATGTGTGAGGCCTTGTAAAGCTATCAAGTTGGATGGAAAAGTGCTGAGAAAGTTACAGGATGTAAAGTATGAAACAAAGGGTGGGAGTGTAGAAGATCTAATAAGAAGAGGGCAGCAGGGGGAGATGTTCTATAAGTGTGTAAGAGACCTGCTATGGAGGAGAGAAATGCCTTTGAAGTTTAAGAAAGTGTTGTATAGAGTGTACTTTGCACCCATAGAAACATAAGCAGCAGAAACACGAACATTGAATGCAATAAAAACCTCCATGGGGATGAAGTTTTGTGTAAAGTATGTTAGCTGTCACAAGGAGAAACAAGATTAGGAATTAAATCCGCGCAAGAGTGGGGGTGCACGGATAAGATGTTGTGGTCATGTAATGAGGATGGAAAAGGAGAGAATACCAAAGAGAATGATGGAGATGAAGTGTGTGGGAGAAAGACTGCAAGAGAGACCAAGGAAGAGATTGGAGGAGCAGATAACAGAAAGTATGCAAGTGAGTGGAGATAAGGGAAGATTGGTGGAAGAAAAGAGGAAGATGGAGGCATTCTACTAAACTGACCCGGCCACTACCTCTGTACACTCTCTTAATGTATATGAATACAATATATCCAGGATATTTTAACTGATGTTTGTTTTTTCAGAGAGCAGTGGGCAGAATTATCGGCAAGGGGGGTGAAACTATCCGGAGCATCAGTCGAGCTTCCAATGCCAAGATTACTGTGGAAAATATCAGCCAGACAGATGACAAAGCTTGTAAGTACTATACACTTAAGCAGTTACACTACAAAATTATACTTGCTTAAATTATTCTCAATGGTCAGATTTTACAAGATAAGAGCACTCTGATCCCTCCTCTCATGTTAGTTGCTTTGAATCTGATTGTTTCATTTTCAAAATGGATAACAGTTCTCATATATCTATATAAATAAAGTCACTCTAGCCCATTCTCTGGTGGGCGTTGAACAATATCTTTGTTTGCCCTGACGTTCCCTGGCGCGGGTTCAAATCAATGTTTCATTGCAATAAGTTACTGTAATGCCATCTATCAATGAACCACTACTTTTATCCAATCTGAATACTTCATATTGAAGCTAATAGATGGGGCTACCAGTTCAATGCTATACTATCACCATGAATCAAGCAATAAATGAGAAAATATGAGTCGGATGAGGGTGTATGAATATAAAAATGGGTTTCAGGCCTGCATAGATTGCTATGCTAAACATGCGTCAGGGAATGGGTTAATCACCTTTTCAAAACATTTTACAAAAGTTATCATATGGAGAGAGAAAACAGCTTGTTGGACACTTAGACAAATACTTTGCACCAGTTCATGACAATCTTTATCTACTTTAGAAGTTTAAAAGTTTGAAAGAGCAGGAATTATCAAAGAATTACATGTATTAAGAAAAGGTTAAAAAAAAATGCCCCAAAATTGACTGAAATTTAAAAATATCGGGAGGTCAGTAATCATATCTTGTCATGGTGTGCTAGGAATTTTTTAATTTTTCTCAAGTGGTTATTTCACTATACTTCCACAAAAATGAAGCACCATTTTCTCTCAAGATTTTAACTTCTTCATTCTGATCTCATTGTGTAAATATGCTGATCGGCAGAAGGTTCTTAGACGCAGTAAACAAAAAAGTAAGATTTTTTTACAGTGATTATTTTGTATACATTTATTAATTATTCCTTAACAAAGGAAAAATGTCACCAAAATAATGGATTTAATTAACATTTAAAGTTGGGTACTAATGGGGGGTAAAGTGATATATTCTTTGTGGAGCACTCCTGGTGGCCTTCCATAGGTTACTTCTTTTGTGTGCGACTCAGCTGTGGAATAAGATGGAAGATTGACGCATTTAGCAGTTGTTACATCTTGAGTATGTAACTTTGGTGCGCTTTGTGCTATTTAGAGCTAGTTTGGGAAATTTAGGATGAACCAGGATTAAGTGGAAGCTATGCAAGTGGTAGGTTGTTTCTTGGAGGGTTCTTGTTTCGATAGGGCTCTATTTATTAGACTCTTAACGCTGTTCTTAAATTATGATTTAATAATGACTCTGATTATGGGACATTTCCTGGACAGATCAGTGGTAGTTCTGTGTCCAGGGGTCATTTTCAAAATTACAACTATGATACTTTATATGGCTACATCTGTAACTAAAATATAATCTCCATCTTATAAGCTTCACTAGTCATGTACAATCAGTTGTATGAGTGTATGATTCCTCCAGGTTGTTGAAACGGTTTGTTTGGGTCTTCTTCCTCAGAAGTACATATGGTCCCTCCCTGGTTGTCAGGCTATAGCGATGAGGGGTAATGTTTTACATGAAAACTATAACTTTATATTGGAAGGAGACTTCATAGATATTCAGTAGCTTGGGTATGGTCTCTGGTGTTTGTAGTTTATTAATGAAATAATCAAGAATCGGTTATATATATTAGACACTGTAAATTAAATCTAATATTTTATTCTTTTTTTTTGTCACTTTTTGTGGTCACCAAAATAACTATTTCTTCAATATTTTGTGTTTTAAAAGTGTTAAAACCCTTGTATCTAAAGTTGGTTTTCATAGTTATCGTTATTTGAAAACTGGAAACTCATATTGCCACAATGTTGAAAATAAAATGATTACAATTGTATTTACATCTAGGTGCATTTAACAAAAAATGTGGATAGAAATCATACAGTAATCCACAAGGAAGTATTATTGAAAGCTTTTGATAACTTTTTAGATGAACATTATAATAGTAAACCCAAAAAGACTTATTTCTAGAATGCCAAATTTTAGTGACTTTCACTTAATGTTGGGAGTCGAAGGTGGGCTTCTTATAAAAATCAGGGTTTACATTTCTTTAAAATTTATTTTTCAAAATCTTATTACACTTAAGGAATATGTTTTTCCAAACTAAACATCGCATCTGAGTGTAATTGACTCCATGTTGTTATATGTACAGTTATGGACCGTCGGGTCATCATAAAGGGATCAGTGGAGCAGATCTCCTTGGCAAAGTCCATGATCGAGGAGAAGGTCGAGGAGGATTCCGAGGAGCGCAGAAATATTGAGAGAAGCATGGCCAGCAGATCCCCGAGACAACACCCCAACAAACAATACCTCACATCTGCAGCGCAGGAGGAGGTCAGTACACAACACAGTTATTAACAATTATTAGTGGCGTGACGCTTGAGTTCCATGGTATTTGAGAGATTCAAGATTCGTAAACATGTCAAAAAAGGAACATCTCCTAAAATTCAAAAACAATGTGTGACTGTGAACATGTATGAACATGTATGAAAAGTGTAAGAAGAAATGAAGAGAGAAGTTCGTTTGATCTTATCCTGACTTAATTATCCTTTCAGGTTGGCTTCCTTCACTATCACTCTACATTATTATTAGGAGTCTGTGAGCTTGGAATGTTTCATTTGAGTCAAACTCAAGTCGAAGGTTTCTAAAAGCTCCCGAGTTAGAATATTTTCATAGTTTTAAAATGCCCAGAGTATATATTTGTTTATTTAAAATTTCAAATTTAAAAAATATACTAAAACACATGTTCTTAAAATATGAATGACACTCATTTTTATAAATGTAAATACTTTTAGAAAAAAGTTAATAAATGGAAATATCGGTTTTTAAATTATAAATAACACTTAAAAACACAATTTTAAAAGTAATAACGCTAAAAAAATAATTAAAATTGTTTCAACACTCATGTCTCTAAAGACATTAAAGTTAGGCTAACAATTATAAAAAAGTAATAAAATGAATAATTGCATGATGGATTGGAAATTTACAATAATGAAGTGAAGGAAGTCAACTTTAAATGATAGGTTAGGCCTAGATAGAAAAACATACTTCTCTCTTGATTTCTTCAAACACTTTTACACTTACCATTTCTTCAAAACTTCCACGGTTGAACATTGTTTTGAACTTTTAGAGATATTACTTTTTCATTAATAATATGAAAAATAAATATTTCCGAAAATTCAAAACAATGTGCAACTGTAGAAGTTTGAAAAAGTAGGAAGTGTAAAAGTGTAAGAAGAAATAGAGAAGTGTGTTTGTTCCTATCTAGGACTAACCTAACTATTCTTTCAGTTTGGCTTCCTTCACTATCATTTTACATTATTGAAAAATGTTTCTACACCGTCTTGATAAAAAGTTAATAAAACTGATATTTTAATAAGCTAATATTTCCCCAAAATATGCTTCAGTAACTTAATTTATCTTGGAAGAAAACATAAGAATCATAAACAGTTAGAAATTTGAAGTGTTTCGTATTTTGTTTATTATTCCTTGTTGTAATTGTGCAAAATCATGACTTCTGTTCCATTTCCATTCCTCTATGAGAAGTTGCACATGCCCGTTGTACGGGCTCTTGCTAGACATTATTTTATTGAGAAATTTTCTTCAATTCAATTTTTAATGCTTATAAAAGTTGATTCTCATACTTTAAAATTAAAAATAATATGGCTAAAATAAAATTTCTAACAAACAATAGAAATATTAAATGCTTTTTTAATATAAATGTGGTAAGTTTGGTATTAATTAATATGAGTTTTAAATATCTTAAGTTTGAAAACATTTAACATAATAATATATTCTTGATATTACATTTTTAATTTAACTTAAATTATTATTTGAGAAAGGAACCAGGTAAAAATAGTAAAAAGAATCATTCATTTATTTACTAATCTTCTTAGCTATTTTTATTTTCATTTCTTTGTCATGGCATTATAAGTAAACAACTTCAATCAAGTATAATTCAAAATGAACAACAATATTGAATAAATTTACTGGACAAAAGTGTTTTTAAGGCTCTATTAAGTTATTAATGTGAAAATTGATATTAATTTTTTAACAATTTGTACCGTTACCTCTTTGTCCATTAGCAGCAATGTAAAGTGTGAACTGTGTTCTTCTTTTCATTGTGGAAGCCATATTGTGTTTGTCCTTTTTATATCTTCTTATCCACCTTTCCTGTACCTTCTTCCAAATATATATAAATAACAATTTGTTAAGTAACCGATTGATTTATAAGTGGAAAGGCCGATATTATCTCAACTAAATAACCTGTGCTTACTAATGCATTTTAAAAATTGATTATTAAGTACATCAAGTGAAAGCTCAAAAATTACAAGCCTACAAAACTTTCGATCTCGAGCTTAAAGGACGAGCTCGGCTCAAAGTTCGAAATCCGAGTACTTGCAGAGACCTAATTATTATAAAAATTATTAGGGTGTCCCTATTTGGGCGAAAAATAAATTTTCAAGTTCAACTCGACGCATACTCCCTAATTTTGTTTCATCTGATCACACTTACTCTGATAACAAATTTCCACTCAATTAGATGACAACCCTTGCTGACTTTATCTTGAAATTTTAAGTTTAAACTTCAAATTGAGGAGGATTATGGGTTATCATTTAAAAGTAAAGAAATAGCTACATGTATTATTAATACTTAATGGCTTATTACAATGAAGTCAGATAAACTTAAAAATATATTATGTAGTATTACAAATTATTATAGGTATTCTCTCTTTAATGTTTATTTCTTGCAGTCTGGGTAAAGCTGTCGATGTTCTTGGCCAACGCAACACATACTCTTTATGCTCCTCGCCTATAAAACAATAGTCTGTTAAAGTCCTGCATTAATTTAACAGCTCGTTCAGGTGTGTCATTCACTGCTTTTAAAGAGTCTACTGTTTGTTTGGTATTTAAAAACAATGTACTTTCTTCCCGAGGGAATTTCTCCAGAAAATCTGTATTTATTTGCAGGTTTGGAGATGAGACAGCAAATATTTACTTTTCTTTTATACAAAGTTAGCCATAGTTTTTTCTGGAAAAATATGCAAAATGGAATTGGAAGAAAACATAAAACTTAATAAAATTATGAAATATAATTGTAAAAAACTTACCAAACAATTTTTTTGTGATTTTACCAGGTGGTAGGTACAACGTATTTCCTTTTTGTGTTTTGGCCCAAGTTACTCAAATTTCCCACCATTTAAATTTTTGTTTGTACGTCAATATAATCATCAAATAATGATAAAATTGACACTCAAGCTGATGAATACCACAAGTGTTGGATATATTTCCTCAAAGCTGCTCTAGAAATTGTTGGCTCCACCATTCCCTATTCTTTTAATGACATCAAACAGCACAAATCTTATAATCAAATTAGGGGCATTTACTGCTGATTTACACTCAAGCCTCGGTTTTAGATTCACTTTCACTATGAATAAACGTATATCTTTTAATGCCTGCTGATCTTCATGGCATAATTTATATTGAAATCTTAGCAAAAACATTTTTAATGAATGAATTGCTCTTGCCCTCTACTGAGCGTGGTGCATCGCACCATGAGGTTAGATTTTCATTTTCTTCTCCAAATTTCCTACCAGAAACATTACAGATAATTCTATAAGTTCATGATAGTCACTTCTTGATATTCGTTTCTGCAACTTTTAAAGCGCCTCTAATATGACTCCCGGCACAGATCTGTCTGATTCCCAAACCCTTCCTTCATCTCTGACAAGACGTGTATTAATCACAACTTGTGAATGTGTGGAATGTCAGGCCTCTGCCGTGGTTCGGATCCCACGTTAAACTGTAGGTCCTCCATTTCATCACACATACGCCCTACCATTACACATTAGAGTGCGTACAACTCGAACGGGTAGCAAGACGCGATGCAAATAATAATAATAATAATAATGATGATGATGATGATGATGATGATGATGATGATAATAATGATAATGATAATGATAATGATAATAATAATATACGTGGTGCTAATAATAATAATATAATAATAATAAATAAGCCCTCCTGTGGGACGGGGCTTAGAATAGTCCCGCAGTAACCCCTGCGTGTCCTAAGAGGCGATTAAAATGAGAGGCTTCTTTGCAGGACAAATCTATCCTATATCTTTCCTTCAGCTACTATTATTATTCCTTCCCTTTCTCTCTTTTTTCCTTCTTCTGTTTTCTTTTTTCTTACCTCTTTTTTTCCTTCCCCTGCCGTTCAGTCCTGCACAGAAACTTATGGCCCCTCCGTTGACGACCCTGGCATCTAACACGGCTTTCCTTGGACGATTATTGAATACCACTGCCTTGAGCTCCCGAGTGAAAGTGCGCCGGTTGTAATATCTTAGTAGAAGGGCCTTAGGGATGACAATAACCGGGTACCCTACTTTGAGAAAAGACCGGTTGCGTTCACGAGGTCCCGGACGTAAAATTGGCACTTTCCTACACCCACTTGCTGCGACGACCTCTCTCTCGGCGATGCCCTATGCGAAGGTTGTCATGTCTAGCGTCGTATGGGGCCTCTCGTCGGGACAGTTAACAGGGCCATATGTGGTAGTACCAACATGGATCACCCTGGGTCTACGATCCGAGTACTGTGTAGGTTGTTTCCAAATAAGGCATGGCCAAAACCATTGTTGCAGCTGACACCTTACTGTCCGCTGGCACCGTACTGTCAAATGTTGTTGGCATCTCATTGCCCGGCCTTTCCCAGGGCCGTAATTCAGAAGAGGCGAAAACGGGAAAGGCCATCTAGCACAACTTTGACAATTCAGGAAGTGGTGAGGCCTACGCCCCGCTTCCTAGTAATGTCTCGAGTGGAGAGTAATGAGAGCCTAAAGCGTGTCAGCCCATTTATCCTCGAAAGAGCAATAAATGGTGCAGCAAAATCGGACGTTTCGATAAGGAAATTGCTTGATGGCACTATTTTGATTCAGACTGCGACTAACGTCCATTCCTCCAACATTATGGCTATTACCGAAATACCGTTGAGCAATACTTCTCGTATACCAGCGAAGGTGAAACCTCACAGGTTACTCAATGTTTGCAAAGGAGTGGTCACTTGCTATGACCTCTACTGCGTAAGCATTGAGGATATCTGTGTGGAGCTAGCCCCTCAGCACGTCACCGAAGTGTACTGCATTGTAAGCAAAAATAACGGACAAGAGAAAAAAACTGATACGTATATCCTCACATTTGCGACTCCTACCCTTCCAAAGGAGGTCCGAGCAGGTTTCCACGTGCTCAGGGTCCGGCCGTATGTCCCTAACCCTCGGCGCTGCTTTCAGTGCCAGGAATTTGGGCATACAAAGCTGCGGTGCCGTGGTAAGTCAACCTGTGCGGATTGTAGACAGGAGGCTCACGAAACATCATGTGAGTCTCCTAAGTACTGGGTCAACTGCAAGGGTCCGCATTCCGCCTGGTCTCGGGCCTGTCCGAAATGGAAGGTAGAGAAAAAAGTCCTGGAGATACAAACTGAAAAGAAGATCTCATATGCCCAGGCACGTAAGGAAGACGCATCTAGTCACGCTCTGGTAACTTCATATAGCCAGATTGTCAGTCAGAACATCAACTGTCGCAATTGCCATTGCGCAGTTAATCTCACTAAGATGTCACCGTGACCAGTGCCATTGGTCTCTTCTCAAGACATCCTTAGTGATACTACGCCAACTAAGGTGGCGCCAAAATTGTTACAGGAGGCGAAACTACCACCAAGGCCGTCTCCCCCACCTGTACCACCGAGGAGACCTCCTCAATGAACCTTCCTGAGCCCACCTCGAGGAACCCCCCGAGCCCACCTCGAGGAACCCCCCAAGCCCACTTCAAGAAACACCCCGAGCCCACCTCGGGAAACCCCCACCCCCCGAGCCCATCTCGGGAAACCCCCTCCACCCACACCCCCAAGCCCACCTCGAGGGAAACCCCCCACCCCCACCCCCGAGCCCACCTCGAGGTAAAAAAACTTGTGGCTGTTGTTGAGCCCCCTATTATTTCCTTTATGACACCAGAGGCCGATGTGGGGGGCGGAACAGGTGAGGCTGCAAAGGCGAGTCCCACTGATACTCTGAAAAAATCCCAGCAAGAAACCGCAGAAATAAAAAAAAATTTGAAGTCGGTGGGGAGAGAGGGGGTGAAGGCATTTTTTTTACTATCCGTGCTTCCTCTCCCCTCAATTACCCCGGAAAATCGAGAGTCTATTGTGTGTGTGTGTGTGTGTGTTTTTTTTTTTTTTTTTTTTTTTTGTGAGGGGGGAAAAATGCATTTACGCACAGCGTGTCGGACTCGGTTTGGCCACGAGATGTTAGTGTGACCAACCCCTACCGACTAAAAAACCTAACCCTCTTCTCCTCGCCTCTATTACTCCCCCACGGAACCGCCGCTAGGCATTACTTCGCGGGGGGAGGCATTAGCTGTTGTTCTGCTCTTCCTTCAGTGATTTGGCCTCTACTACTTCCCCATTTTCACCTAGGTATTGGCGGCGGGATTAGGGATGTCCTGGGATTCTTCCTTCCGATTCTTTTTTCCTCCTCTCCTGCTCTTCGTGACGTAGGCCCTTGAGGATTTCCTTCACAAACGTGCTTGTCGCCTCCCACGCTGCCTCTGACGACAGCATCATATCCCCTAAGTTTTCCGGCTTAATATCTTTTCCTACTATGACCTCCAGGTTTTCACGCTGGGTGTCATACCGAGGACACTTGAAGAACACGTGCTCGGCATTCTCCTCAACTCCGCGACAGGTGGGGCACTCCGGGGAATCCTCATACTTAAACTTGTATAGGTATGCCCGGAAGCACCCGTGTCCCGAGATCATCTGTGTCAGGTAGTAATTGACAGCTCCGTGGCTGCGGTTATACCACCTATCCACATCGGGAATCAAACGGTAAGTCCATCTCCCCTTGGTGGAGGCATCCCACAGCCGCTGCCAGCGTTTGAGACTGCTTCGCCGCTCCTGCCTCTTCAATTCCTCTGCACTCAGCGATGTTTTACCTTTGCGACGATACAGGGTCTTCCGCTCTTCCGCCAAGATCCCAATCGGCAGCACTCCGGCGATAACGCAGACGGCATCTTCTGACACTGTGCGGAACGCACTTGCTATTCGTAACGCGCTCAGCCGGTAGACTGGTGCCACTTTACGATAGGACTCCTGAACCGTCAGTGCATCAGCCCATATGGAAATACCATACGTGAGGACTGAAGTGACGACTGATGACAGGAGTGCTCTCCTTTTCTGTTTGGGGCCTCCCACATTGGGCATGAGCCGTGATAGAACAGCCCCAACCACAGACGCCTTGGCACTGGCATGCTCCGCCTGCTGCTTAAAGTTGAGTCTCGAGTCGAGCATCACCCCCAAATACCGAATGAACGGCTGGGACATAATCTCATGTTTACCCGCTTGCAGTGAGATCGTCTCAAGCTTCTTCCTGCTGGTGATCAATACTGCCTCGGTTTTGTGCTCTGCCAGCTTCAGGCCCACCGACTCCATCCACCGGTGAATCCTCGAGAATGCGACCTCGAAGAGGTTGTTGATGTCCTCCAGGTGTTTTCCTACAATGACAAGAGCGACATCATCAGCGAAGGCCACGGGTGTCACTGCTCTTGGTAGTACAAGCTTCAGGAGTCCATCATACATAATGTTCCACAAGAGAGGCCCAAGAACCGAGCCCTGAGGTACTCCTCCAGTTACTCGATACTCTTGTGGGCCATACTCCGTGTCGTACTTGAGGACCCTGCCGGAGAAGTAGCTAGCTACCATCTTCTGCAAGTATCCTGGAACATCCATCTCCGCTAACGCCCCCATGGTGCAGTCCCACCTGGCTGAATTGAAGGCGTTCTTGATATCGAGTGTCGCTACTAGACAGTACTGCTTCTCTCCGTTCTTCCATCTGTCCCCGGAGATCGCATCCCTTGCGAGTTTCACCACCAGGTCAATGGCATCGAGCGTGGAGCGCCCTTTGCGGAAACCGTACTGCTTTTCTGATAGTTTTTTCTCAGCTACTTTCTCGATTCTCCCGTGGATTATTCGTTCCAGGACTTTGCCAGCTGTATCAAGCATGCAGAGTGGACGGTAGGATGAAGGATCGTCCGGCGGTTTCTTCCCCTTGGGGAGGAGCACCAGTCTCTGCTGCTTCCACTTTTGAGGGAAGGTACCCTCCTGGAGACATGTGTTGTACATGTCCAGGAACATTCCTGGCACTGCGTTAATGGCTGCCTTGAGAGCGACGTTGGGGATACCGTCCAGCCCTGGGGCCTTCGTGTTTCCCACTTTCGCGCACGCCCTCTTCAGCTCTTCATCTGTCACCAGTGGGATCGTATCCTCCTTGTCCTGTTCGATATAGTAGTCGCATTCAGGCTGCTGTGGAAAAAGCACTGAGACGATCTTACTCAGTAGGTCTGGGCACGTTGGTGGGGGCATCGGCTGGCTCTTCAGCCGAGTCATGACCACCTTATATGGCCTCCCCCATGGATCACCTTCCACCTCTACCAGGAGCTCATCCCAGCACTGTCTCTTACTGCACTTGATGGCTTTGGCAAGTCTCCGCCGTGCCGCCTTGTGATCTGCTTTCAGCTGTTCGGAGTTCGGTTTCTCTCGGCCACGTTGGGATAATCTCCTTGCGCGAATACATGCCTGGCGGAGCGAGGCAACAGTGTGGTTCCACCAATACATCGGGGGACGCTGGTTTATGGAGCGCTTTCGAGGCATCGTGGCATCGCAGCCCTCGGTGACCCGCCTCATAACTTCCTCTACTCTTTGCGTGGCGCTGCCCTCTCCGATTGGACCATCGTCGAGTGCTGCTCGGAACATACTCAGGTCAAACATGCTGGTCTTCCAACCTAGTGAGTTTTCCTTCTTTGGTGCCGGTCCAGAACTTCCCCGGTCGACCGATACCTCCCAGGAGATCAGCCGATGATCACTATAGTTGTAGACATCAGTCACCTTCCACGAGCTGTTCCTTCTTCCGAGACTGCTGCTGACGAACGTAAGGTCCACAATAGAGCTCCTTTCTCCTCTCATGAAAGTTGGTTCTCCACCGCTATTCAATAAGACGACATCCAGACAGGACATTGCCTCCAGTAGCGCTCGACCTTTTGGGTTTGTCTCCTTACTGCCCCAGTCAACTGCCCAAGCGTTAAAGTCTCCCGCGATTGCCACGGGGAAGTGCTCTTTCGCGTCTTTGACCAGCCTGACGAGAAAGTCGGTGAATTCGTCGAGAGTTAGGCTAGGCGGAGCATAGCAGCTGTAGAAATGGATATTCCGCAGCTTAGCCCCGACAAAGCCCTTCTCTGTGCTGTTGACAACGTTCTGGAAAGGAAATTCACCGCAGGACCAGATTACAGCTTTTCCGGTAGAGTCGGACACCCAAGATTGAGTGCTGAGTTGCCTATACGGTTCCGAAATGGCCAATAGATCTGGCTTCAGCTCTCGTACAGTCTGCATGAGCAGGTCCTGTGCCGCCTCGCAATGATTGAGGTTATGCTGAAGTACTCTCATCGACGATTAGTGGTTAGCGCCTGAAGTGCCTCCTTAAAGACTGCGCACCTGCTGCTACCAGCTACGTGGTCGCAGTTCACCTCCTTCCCTTTTTCAGTGCACAGGATACAGCGCGCATCCTTTGTGCACTCGGCAACTTTGTGGCCGTTCTCACCGCATCCAATGCAGTGCCTGGATCTGTCGACCTCACTCTTGCATCTGGCGGCGATGTGTCCAAAGTGCCAGCACTTAAAGCACTTTATGGGTCTTCTCACCTCTTTAATGCGGCATCGCACCCATCCAATGCGAATCTTTCCCTCCTCACCGATGAGCCTCCGAGCGGTTTCAGCTGGAAGCCTAACGGCTGCTATCTGGGTTTCCCCGTACGCCCTTCGCAGTGATTTAACTGCTTCTGCTGTTATCTCACAGCTCTCACCGGCCGCTTTTTGGAGCGCGTCTGCGACTTCCCTCTTTGTGGCGGTCTCCTCAATGTCCCTGATCTCAAGGTCGACTTCCTGCATCTTGCTCATGACCTCCGCATCTTCTTTGAGAGCGTCTGCCATCAGTCTCCTCAATTCGTCAGTCCTGGCACCACTCTTCTTGTTGAGGACAATCAGAAGCTGACCAGTGTTTGTCCTACGAATCTTCTGGATACTATCTCCGATCGTTTCCTCGGAGACACCTTGCTTGACTTTCCGGAGAATGTCGGCGTAGGATTTGCCTTCATTAGCTCGGATCACCAGTGCGTTAGGTAATACTGTCAACGATGCCCGCTGCTTCTCGAGTTGCTTCTTCTTAACCTTTTTTCGCACTTCCTTCCAGCCAGGATCTCGGTCTTCCACAAGTTCGCTTGTGCCTTGAGGCTCTATCGAGTCATCGCGCTGTTTCTTTTTTTTCGCCTTCTTTGTTTCCACTGAAGCCGGGGTTCGCTCTTTCCGTTTCCCGCCGCTTCCCATCAACTTCGTTGACATCGGCGTCAGAGCTATATTCTGAGTAGCCATTTCCAAGTCATTTCTGTTCAACGATGGCGAAGTCTGAGCAGTTCTATCCAAAGTATGTCGAGGGGCCAAGGGCTCCAAGACTTCCTCGTCCAGCTGCCGCATCCTCCTGAATGATCCAGCAAGGCTATGCGCAAGGGAGTGCGTCTCACTGTTGACGTTTCTCCTACCCTCCAGGTGCTTCAGCAACTTAGCGATCAGCTGTTCGTGCCGCTCCCACAAGGTTTGTCTTTTGCTTTGGCACTCGTCGTGCTCCTCCTTCGTTCCACTTGTAGCATATGAGGCCAAGTGGTCCACCTGTTCGATGTGACGGTCGCTGGCTGACGACATCCCGGAGCCCGTCTTTTCACTCCCGTCGGACGCCGGTATTGAGGTATCCCTCCTCTGCACCGTAAACGTTAATTTTGAACCTAAGTTCTCCATAATTTGTTTTTTATTAGGGGTCTCTTCCCCTAGCTGGATTTTTGGTCCACCCCGAGTATTTGATTTCCTCGGTACCCTACATATCTGCCGGGCATCCCCCTATCCGCCACCTGGGGAGGCGCCCGATGCGGGACCCAGCAAACCCGACACGGGTGTGTGTGTGTGTGTGTGTGTGTGTGTGTGTGTGTGTGTGTGTGTGTGTGTGTGTGTGTGTGTGTGTGTGTGTGTGTGTGTGTGTGTGTGTGTGTGTGTGTGTGTGTGTGTGTGGTGTGTGTGTGTGTGTGTGTGTGTGTGTGTGTGTGTGTGTGTGTGTTGTGTGTGTGTGTGTGTGTGTGTGTGTGTGTGTGTGTGTGTGTGTGTGTGTGTGTGTGTGTGTGTGTGTGTGGTGTGTGTGTGTGTGTGTGTGTGTGTGTGTGTGTGTGTGTGTGTGTGTGTGTGTGTGTGTGTGTGTGTGTGTGTGTGTGTGTGTGTGTGTGTGTGTGTTGTGTGTGTGTGTGTGTGTGTGTGTGTGTGTGTGTGTGTGTGTGTGTTTTTTTTTTTGTAATCCACCTCTACTTTAATATAAGCGGCACCTTGACCTGAAATAAATTTCAATTAAAATAATGAATATTATTATTCTAATAAATTATTTATACGCATATATATATATATTAAATTAATAACATTTGATTTTTATAAACATAGTGAAGTCTTAAGGTTATAAATTTATTAAACTCAAACTTGGCTCGACTTCTTACTTGGTGCTTTCTAAAATACTCTTTTAAGCTCGATTTGAAATAAAAGTAGTTAAGTTTGCTTTGATTCCAACTTTTAAAACTTAAAGTGATAATTTAAGTTATAAGCAAGGTCAATAATATGTGTTTGCATCATCCAAGTTTGGTCTGAAGAAAATAACTGGAACTCTTAGGTCAAGTCAAGTTGTATGCATCTATAAAAGTATGGGAGTTATTAATTGAGGTATCAAGGTACACTCCAAGGCTTAAAATTTTTGTTCTTTTCTTGTAAATGGTTGAACTATTTTATTTATCTTATTAAATGAAAAGGTTTGCCATATGTATAAAAATTAATAAATAATAGATTAGATTTTTTATAGGATTTCTTTATGTCAATAATATAACTCTTTAAGTATGTTGGCGGCAGCCCGGAGTTAGAGAATCCCACCAGATCATATCATTGGTCAATGTTTAAAATAGCATTCGATAGTCGAGTTGTAACGAAATCTCTCTCACACGGATAGCGCTACAAGTTTGCCGGCCGGCTACAGCGTGAGTTGGGGGGTGGGGTAGAGTTGGTAGAAACTGGCGGGGTATAGCGAAGGGCAGGACCGAAGTACACAACAAGTCAGGGAAGGAACCTGATGCTAATGGGCGCCACTTGGTCTTTTTTTTTTTTTTTTTCCGGGGAACCAAGACCCGGCAAACTAACTAGAGTTAAACTTAAGACCGCCACCGTACACGGTGGCCACGAGAAAAATCCAGTACTGCCCTCCCCCTACTACTCGCCAGTTGCCTTAAATGAATCTTAGAATATCATAATAAGTTTCGATTTAGATTTAATGCAAGTAAAACTTGGTAACATAAGAAAAGTCAATGCGTAGACCAAATACAAAAAAAAGATTAAATTATTAACAATGTAAAAGGGCTGTAGACCCGAAGATGAAAACATAAGTGTCTGTCCGCTCTTGGCACAATCATGAGTGTCTAGCTCCTAACAAAATCATAAGTGACTATGCACACGAGCGAAATCATAAAGTGACTGTGCACACTAGTAAAATCATAAAGTGACTATACACACTAGCAAAATCATAAAGTGACTGTACACACCAGCAAAATCATAAAGTGACTGAGCACACTAGCAAAATCTTAAAGTGACTGCACACTAGCAAAATATTAAAGTGACTGTGCACACTAGCAAAATATTAAAGTGACTGCACACTAGCAAAATCTTAAAGTGACTGCACACTAGCAAAATATTAAAGTGACTGTGCACACTAGCAAAATCTTAAAGTGATTGCACACTAGCAAAATCATAAAGTGACTGTGCACACTAGCAAAATCTTAAAGTGATTGCACACTAGCAAAATCTTAAAGTGACTGCACACTAGCAAAATATTAAAGTGACTGTGCACACTAGCAAAATCTTAAAGTGATTGCACACTAGCAAAATCATAAAGTGACTGTGCACACTAGCAAAATCTTAAAGTGATTGCACACTAGCAAAATCTTAAAGTGATTGCACACTAGCAAAATCATAAAGTGACTGTGCACACTAGCAAAATCATAAAGTGACTGTGCACACTAGCAAAATATTAAAGTGACTGCACACTAGCAAAATCATGAAGTGACTGCACACTAGCAAAATATTAAAGTGACTGAACACTAGCAAAATCATAGAGTGACTACACACTAGCAAAATCATAAAGTGACTGCACACTAGCAAAATCATAGAGTGACTACACACACTAGCAAAATCATAGAGTGACTACACACACCAGCAAAATCATAAAGTGACTGCACACTGGCAAAATCTTAAAGTGACTGCACACTAGCAAAATATTAAAGTGACTGTGCACACTAGCAAAATATTAAAGTGACTGTGCACACTAGCAAAATATTAAAGTGACAGCACACTAGCAAAATCTTAAAGTGACTGCACACTAGCAGAATCTTAAAGTGTCTATGCACACTAGCAAAATTTTAAAGTGTCTATGCACACTAGCAAAATCTTAAAGTGTCTATGCACACTTAGCAAAATCATAAGGTGACTGTTCACACTAGCAAAATCTTAAAGTGTTTACACTCTTAGCAGAACCATAAGTGACTATGCACTCTTAGCAAAATCATAAGGTGACTGTACACACTAGCAAAATCTTAAAGTGATTACACTCTTAGCAGAACCATAAGTGACTATGCACTCTTAGCAAAATCATAAAGGGACTGTCAAGACGACAGGTATCCAATAGGTTAATACACAGAAAGATGACAGGTCCGTCTGGGACGGCCCCGGCGACTTGCGTGTCTCGAACTGGGTCTGGTCGCCCAAATTTGGACGTGGGATCCAGAACTCCTCCCGTAAGATCAAGAGGGGCCAATAGCTCCCACACCTTCCTCAGGGTGGAGAGTCCGGGGACTGGATGATAAGGCCATCCACGCAGCCCCGGGTGGGAGGACCCTGAGTAACATCATACATGTTACTAGAATAATACAAAGTTTCCCCATATGCAATACATAGCCCAATAAAGACATTCATAGATAAGACAGGGGAACTCTAAATTTAGTACATGAATCGGGCACCTAATTAGCTGCTGTCTGCGCAACCACGGAAGTCCACCCGCTTGAACCCAAGCCCCTATAGGGATTTAAAAAAATGGCATATCACTACATTTAGGCCCAGAGAAGCGAATAGGTAGATGGCCGTAATATACAAAGAGAAGAACAAAATAAAAAAATAAAGAAAGAGCACTTACCCAAAAAAAGGGGATAACTCGAAGCACGATAACACACTCAAAAAAAAAATGTATACACCAGCAGATGAGTTCAATCCAAATGATGCAATGGGAAGCCTGCTTCACAAATCCGAATCACATATCGAAGGCCCATACTGTCCTCCTTCGGACCTTCTCGAAGCACCTCCACCGATCCTTTTTTCTCTGTTTTTCTCGCGTTACGCGTTCATCGACTCACTCCTCCTGACTCCATCTTGCCACGCCCCTCTCTTCTTCTAGCCAACTTAACTATCGGCGTACTGGTCAGAATGCCAAGTAGATAGCGCTAGCTGTCCACCTGAGCGCTTAGCAAGCAATCATCTTCCCGTAGGTGGATCGGGTAACCGCGGTAGCCATCTTTGATTACGCGAAGGTTCCGCCAACGGCCACGCAGAAAGTCGATGAAGAAATTCATCACATCCCCTCACGCTCCTCTAGAAAAATGCTCAGGCATTTTTCGGTCCAACGCATCCAGTCCACTTTTCCAGGTCTTTGACATGCCAAATGCCTTCCGACTTGTGCCCTTCAGAGTTCAACTCATAAACGGCCTTAGAAACTTTCCGGCTAACCACGAATGGTCCAAGATATTTAGGTGCAAGTTTAGCTGTAAATTTCCTTGCCGCATCCGACAAGGCAAAGTTCTTCCTCTTCACAAGGTCCTCTACCTCAAATTCGACGTCTTTATGGCGAAGGTCGTAGTAATGCTTATTCTTCTGATGAGCTGCATCTAAGTTTATACTAACTTGTTCGCAAAAGACCCGAGTCCTTTCCCTTTTCCTCTGGATGAAAGCAGACCGTTCTTCAAAATCTACTAAGGCTGTATGGTCGTCACCATCAGCGATAGGTAGATGCTCTAGCCTCATTTCATGATTCAGGAACAACTCGGCGGGCGTGTATCCGGTGCTCTCGTGAACTGCGGTCCTGATGGCATACACAAATTGAGGCAAATGCTGGTCCCAAGTAGTGTGTTTGTCCTCCACGTAGGAGGCCATCATGGTTTTGAGGACCCTGTTCACCCTCCCCACTGGGTTAGCCTGTGGGTGATAAGGCGGGCAATACCAAATCTTGGTGCCGTACTCGGCTAGCTTTGATTTAAACTTTTCACTTACGAATTGAGGCCCGTTATCGCATACCACGGCCCGTGGCGCCCCATACTCCATCACCAGGTTCTCCTCGAAGCGTTTGGTGACAGTCTCTCCCGTCGCCTCTCTCAAGGGGAAGGCGCAGACCCATTTAGAAAATAAGTCCACAACCACTAGCAAGTATTTATTATTTTTAGAGGACCTTGGAAGTGGTCCCATAAGGTCCATACTCAAAATCTCCCACGGTCGATCTACTCTCCGGGTCTCCAACATCCCCGACGGTCTCTGGTGTACAGCCTTATACTGGTGGCACACCCGGCAGTTCCTGATGTAACGATTCACATCCCAGAACATCTTGGGCCAGTAATAATCCCGCCCTATACGACGGTAGGTTTTGTACACCCCCATGTGTCCTGAGGTGGCACTGTCGTGTCCCTTGCCCATTACTGAGTTACGCTGTTCCTTGGGCACCACTATTCGCCACCCATCATCCTCAGCAGACAAAGTACTGTTATTTAGTTTCTTATACAGCAACCCCTCATTCTCTCTCCAGCACGGATAACTGTCGGGCTGTTCCTTTACCTTCGTCTTCATTCTTAGGTACCAATTGTCCTTCACGGGGATATCATGAAGTTCCGCCACCAAGGCGTCCGGATCAACAGCTCGCGATAAGGCATCTGGAACCACGTGTAATTCTCCTTTACGGTGAACGAGCTCGTAGTCGTATCGCTGCATTCTTACAGCCCATCTGGCCAGTCTTCCTGTAGGGTCCTTCATACGGTTTAACCACAGCAAGGAATAGTGGTCAGTGATAACAGTGAAGTGATACCCTTCTAGATACGGACGGAATTTTTCCATAGCCCAAATGACACTGAGGCACTCCTTCTCGGTGGTGGAATATTTGCGCTCCGCATTACTTAACGTACGTGATGCATACGCAATCACATGCTCACCATCGTCAAACTCTTGTGTTAGAACAGCTCCTATACCTCTGTTCGAAGCATCGGTCTGCAGAATGAACTTCCTGGAAAAATCCGGGCATGATAGGACGGGTGCGTTTACCAAGTCTTCCTTCAATTGGGTAAAGGCTTCCTCGCACTCTTGTGTCCAGTTCCATTTGGATTTCTTTCTCGTCAATTCAGTCAGAATTGAACTCTTGCTGGAAAAGTCGCTCACAAATCTCCTATACCAAGACGCTAAACCCAAAAAGCTCCTTATCTCCTTGGCGTTCTTCGGAGTGGGAAAGTCCACGATGGCAGTGACTTTCTCTGGATCGACCCGTAACCCTTTCTGGTCTACCAAGTAACCCAAGTACTTCAACTGTGGTTTACAGAGTTGGCATTTCTCGGGATTGATACTGAGATTCGCCTCTTTCAGGCGTCTTATCACTTCCTTAAGCAAGCCGATATGGCTCTTAAAGTCAGATGTTACTATGATTAGGTCGTCCAAATAAACTAATACATGAGGTTCCAGTTCTGGTCCGATGATTCGGTCCATTAATCTTTGAAAACTAGCTGGGGCGTTTGTAAGGCCATACGCCATACGCGTAAATTGAAAAAGTCCTCTTCCCGGCACTGAAAAAGCGGTGAGAGGCTTACTCTCTTCAGATAACTTTATTTGCCAAAATGCAGTTTTCAAATCTATGGAAGAGATGTATTTTGCTCCACGGAGTTTGTCTAAGGTAGATGTGATGAAAGGAAGTGGATATGAGTCTTTTACGGTGAGCGAGTTCAGCTTCCGGCAGTCTAAACATAGCCTGTTTTTTCCATTTGGTTTCCGGACCAAAATTATCGGGGATGACCAAGGACTTGAAGACTTCTCTACTACGCCTAGCTTAAGCATAGCGTCTAATTCTTCGCCTTCTACCTTAAGCACGGCTGGAGAACACGGGTAGTGCCTCTGCTTCACAGGTTTCTCGTTCCCAACATTTATCACATGCTCGATCTTAGTGGTAGCTTTTAGGGTTCCATCTGGATTGAGCTCACTACATCCTGTCAATTCGTGCTTAATTTCCTCCAGTTGTCGTTGTTGGAGGACGTCCAGAGAGTCGAAACTTTCTACTACAGCCAAGCGTGGCTCATCTTCTTGTTTCTCGTCGCCAAAAGTCCAAGTCCCATCTGCCACTCGAGGAACAATATTAAATATTTTCCAACATTCCACTCCTAAAATTAACGTCTGTTCCAACGATGGCACAAATAAACATTCAATGGTTTTTGTCTTCTTCTCCAGCGTTACGGGCAATCTCACGACTCCCTCAGTTTGATGAAGGGTTCCATCTGCAGTCCTTATATGGCGTACGCCAGCAGGCTCCACTACGATTCCTAATTTTGACAACATCTTCATGCCCTCCCCACCTAAACAAGATCGAGAAGCGCCCGAGTCCAATAAAACGTGAATTTTCTTTCCTAAAATTTCGACTTCTACATGAGGTCTCCCATCCCCCTCGTTTTGCAGTAGAATGTATGAAGCTTGTGGAATTTGTCTCTTAAAAAAGGACGAGACACTTTCGCACCACCTTTTCCATTCAGGTAGGCCAGTCGGACTTTTCTGAAGGGGATCACGTCGATGGTTTATGATTCCCCATCCCCGTTTTTTGGAGGTAAGCAATTGTTGCAATCTCTTCGGACAACTCCTGGCTTCCCACATCCAAAGCAGAATATTCCCTTCCTAGGTTGTTTACAAGCCATGTAAAGGTGGCCTTGTTTCCCACAGTTATGGCATTTCCTTGTTTCGACTAGTTGTCTATTCCTGTCGCCCTGTGATGTGGAAGGCGAACTCATATCCCTTGACTTTACTACCTTGGGCCCAGGTTTTTCGACGCCTAGGGTTGACACGTTGGCCTCTCGCTGATGTTTCTTCCGTCTATCGTGGCTGGGCGCGTAGGCCAGGTCAGGCTCCATAACGGTGGTCGATCCGGGATGGGAGGTCCTCGTTGCTGATCGCACTCGCCCTAGCTCAGCCCTTCTTCCCAATCGTCTAAGATCCTCCAATGTGTTGATGTCGTACATACACAGCTTGTCCTGAAGGTAGCCGTTAAGGTTCTTCAGCACCCGACTCAAAATCTCATCTTTAGTAGGTCTGTTTGTTAGTCGAGAGAAGAGGTTGTCCATGACTGCCAAAAACATTTCAAGGCTCTCATCGTCGCCTTGCGTCCTAGCGATGATTTCTTGAAGAAGCTGGTTATCATAATCCGGTCGCTGAAAGGTTAGTTTCAATTCCTCTTTAAGCTGGCCCCATAGAGTCACCCTTCGCTTCGCAGATCGGTACCATATCAACGCCTTGCCCTCAAAGAGATCAACCGCCTGTTCGTGAAGTTCGGCTTCCGAAAGGCCTCTGGCTATCCTTAGCTCTTCGGTTCTCTCCAAAAATGCATTAAGGCTTGTCTTCGCATCTTCACCGGTGAACTTAAGTCCCCACTTAGTCACGGGAACACCCCTCGATCGTTCTTCCCTTTGGTAAGGTTGGTTGACAGGGATTGATGATCCTCTCGCAGATTCTACAGCTTGCTGTTGTGCAAGTGCGTCCAGGTGCAGGCGTTCGGGGTCGCGTGGGTCGTCGTCATTCTCTGATTCGCCCACTTCCTCTTCCTCTAGGCTCTCCACCTTACCTTCTAACTTCGCTAAAAGTGAGTTGCATCTTTCCTGTAGCGCTTCCTTCCTCGCCAATAGTGAATCATCTCCTAGTTTTATGTTCAACCGGCTAACTCTCCCGACCACATGCCAGAGGCCGGTGTCCAGTCGTCGGCACTGGGGATCCCTTCTGGTGCCTTCGAATGTTTCTAATAGTTTCTCAAGGTCATCGCATTTCCTCTCACAGAAGTCCAGTTCACTCCGCAGCGTGAATTCAGGGAAGCGGCTGGAAAATTCCTCGGGACCCAGTAGCGGTCTGTTAGTAGCAAAGGCCCTTTGCATACGCTTTCGGAGTTCCGGTACCGGTCCCTCCGCTGGAAGTCCACGCAACGCAAGCTCGTAAACTAACTCCTCCCTCTTTAGCCTACAGACATCCATCACAACAAGATAACCGATAACCCCCTTAAATCCCAGTGACCCCGATTCAAGCAACTAGACATCCGTTTACAAGTGCTAGGCAGGGCAGACAAAGCAAGCAACTCTAACCAACCAAAATCTTAACAATTTAAATCTAGACTTACAATAATCAAACTCATGCCTAAACTGTAGAAAATAATGTAGTTCATAAATAGAAGTCACCATAAGAGAAAGCAAAACTTGAGAGTTCCGTAAGCATGCAATAAGGCACCAATCAGATTCGCAAAATCTCCTAAGAATAGTGGGCTTAATCCGCACCAATGAATAAGGTCCCAATAAACAAGCTTTACTTGAATCACTCTACGGAACATGAACAAGAAAACTAAGTTCAGCTTTCCTTATCGCACCTAATAAGCCTACTGAGGCTCACACCTCGCCAACCAAACCCAACCGTACCAACTCTCCAGGGCCCCACGTTCAGGCGCCAAAATTGTAACGAAATCTCTCTCACACGGATAGCGCTACAAGTTTGCCGGCCGGCTACAGCGTGAGTTGGGGGTGGGGTAGAGTTGGTAGAAACTGGCGGGGTATAGCGAAGGGCAGGACCGAAGTACACAACAAGTCAGGGAAGGAACCTGATGCTAATGGGCGCCACTTGGTCTTTTTTTTTTTTTTTCCGGGGAACCAAGACCCGGCAAACTAACTAGAGTTAAACTTAAGACCGCCACCGTACACGGTGGCCACGAGAAAAATCCAGTACTGCCCTCCCCCTACTACTCGCCAGTTGCCTTAAATGAATCTTAGAATATCATAATAAGTTTCGATTTAGATTTAATGCAAGTAAAACTTGGTAACATAAGAAAAGTCAATGCGTAGACCAAATACAAAAAAAAGATTAAATTATTAACAATGTAAAAGGGCTGTAGACCCGAAGATGAAAACATAAGTGTCTGTCCGCTCTTGGCACAATCATGAGTGTCTAGCTCCTAACAAAATCATAAGTGACTATGCACACGAGCGAAATCATAAAGTGACTGTGCACACTAGTAAAATCATAAAGTGACTATACACACTAGCAAAATCATAAAGTGACTGTACACACCAGCAAAATCATAAAGTGACTGAGCACACTAGCAAAATCTTAAAGTGACTGCACACTAGCAAAATATTAAAGTGACTGTGCACACTAGCAAAATATTAAAGTGACTGCACACTAGCAAAATCTTAAAGTGACTGCACACTAGCAAAATATTAAAGTGACTGTGCACACTAGCAAAATCTTAAAGTGATTGCACACTAGCAAAATCATAAAGTGACTGTGCACACTAGCAAAATCTTAAAGTGATTGCACACTAGCAAAATCTTAAAGTGACTGCACACTAGCAAAATATTAAAGTGACTGTGCACACTAGCAAAATCTTAAAGTGATTGCACACTAGCAAAATCATAAAGTGACTGTGCACACTAGCAAAATCTTAAAGTGATTGCACACTAGCAAAATCTTAAAGTGATTGCACACTAGCAAAATCATAAAGTGACTGTGCACACTAGCAAAATCATAAAGTGACTGTGCACACTAGCAAAATATTAAAGTGACTGCACACTAGCAAAATCATGAAGTGACTGCACACTAGCAAAATATTAAAGTGACTGAACACTAGCAAAATCATAGAGTGACTACACACTAGCAAAATCATAAAGTGACTGCACACTAGCAAAATCATAGAGTGACTACACACACTAGCAAAATCATAGAGTGACTACACACACCAGCAAAATCATAAAGTGACTGCACACTGGCAAAATCTTAAAGTGACTGCACACTAGCAAAATATTAAAGTGACTGTGCACACTAGCAAAATATTAAAGTGACTGTGCACACTAGCAAAATATTAAAGTGACAGCACACTAGCAAAATCTTAAAGTGACTGCACACTAGCAGAATCTTAAAGTGTCTATGCACACTAGCAAAATTTTAAAGTGTCTATGCACACTAGCAAAATCTTAAAGTGTCTATGCACACTTAGCAAAATCATAAGGTGACTGTTCACACTAGCAAAATCTTAAAGTGTTTACACTCTTAGCAGAACCATAAGTGACTATGCACTCTTAGCAAAATCATAAGGTGACTGTACACACTAGCAAAATCTTAAAGTGATTACACTCTTAGCAGAACCATAAGTGACTATGCACTCTTAGCAAAATCATAAAGGGACTGTCAAGACGACAGGTATCCAATAGGTTAATACACAGAAAGATGACAGGTCCGTCTGGGACGGCCCCGGCGACTTGCGTGTCTCGAACTGGGTCTGGTCGCCCAAATTTGGACGTGGGATCCAGAACTCCTCCCGTAAGATCAAGAGGGGCCAATAGCTCCCACACCTTCCTCAGGGTGGAGAGTCCGGGGACTGGATGATAAGGCCATCCACGCAGCCCCGGGTGGGAGGACCCTGAGTAACATCATACATGTTACTAGAATAATACAAAGTTTCCCCATATGCAATACATAGCCCAATAAAGACATTCATAGATAAGACAGGGGAACTCTAAATTTAGTACATGAATCGGGCACCTAATTAGCTGCTGTCTGCGCAACCACGGAAGTCCACCCGCTTGAACCCAAGCCCCTATAGGGATTTAAAAAAATGGCATATCACTACATTTAGGCCCAGAGAAGCGAATAGGTAGATGGCCGTAATATACAAAGAGAAGAACAAAATAAAAAAATAAAGAAAGAGCACTTACCCAAAAAAAGGGGATAACTCGAAGCACGATAACACACTCAAAAAAAAAATGTATACACCAGCAGATGAGTTCAATCCAAATGATGCAATGGGAAGCCTGCTTCACAAATCCGAATCACATATCGAAGGCCCATACTGTCCTCCTTCGGACCTTCTCGAAGCACCTCCACCGATCCTTTTTTCTCTGTTTTTCTCGCGTTACGCGTTCATCGACTCACTCCTCCTGACTCCATCTTGCCACGCCCCTCTCTTCTTCTAGCCAACTTAACTATCGGCGTACTGGTCAGAATGCCAAGTAGATAGCGCTAGCTGTCCACCTGAGCGCTTAGCAAGCAATCATCTTCCCGTAGGTGGATCGGGTAACCGCGGTAGCCATCTTTGATTACGCGAAGGTTCCGCCAACGGCCACGCAGAAAGTCGATGAAGAAATTCATCACAGAGTGTGTCAGAAACAAAAGACTGTCGTTAATTTCTTAACAACAGACGGTGAAACATTAGTAAATGTCCTCAAATGTGACTTATCTCTTAGAACGTCCTGTTGACAGAAATACATTTGGGTACTAGGTAACGTGTGCGAGATTATTTAAAAATAGGGTGAATCTGGATGATGATCCATGCCACACTGTGGCCATCCAACCTCGGCAAATGTGCAACATTCTGATACATTAATACAGTGCCCAACAGAACAGAAGAATCAGAGGAAGGGCATTATCGGCTCAATTTGAAATGTAAGTTATTAGTTGCACACTTTTATTGGCCTAGGATGTAATGTTGCACAGTTCCGGCACCCTTTGAGACCTGACAAGTACCAGACCACAAATGTCAACTCCTTTCTACCCCATATACCTATCCCGTAGGCTTGCCGTATCACTCTACATACTTAATACTGTCATATAAGGTAGAACAAAGTCTGAGAGAGGAAATAATAAAACACCTTTTACAACTCTTGCTCTCTAAAACACTCAGTTGCAGATGGCGTCTTTGTACTACTAAAAGCACCATCCTGGTGGCTGACCCTCAAATTAATGGTTGAAGATTAAAAACCTGCTGACCCACAGAATTCCGGATTAAAGAGTTTGAACCTGTATTCTATTTTCACCACTTAGCTGTTAGCTGCTAGATCAATAATATCCACTCACTAGTTACTTACGTTTGTAGTTCGAGAAAGAGAGCCTGTCGTGACAAAAAAAAAATGACTTAATGAAAGTGCATTTGTGGGAAATGAAAGACCACTCATAATTATAATTTGCTATGCAGTTGAAGAAAGAGGAATTGTCCCCAAGAACACTAAGACTTCATGAATGTTTATGTACAGTAAAACATATTTTATTGTTTTCTGTGTTGCAGTTGAAGAAAGAGAAAAGTGGTCATCTTGAACGACTTGTACCTACAGGAAAAGATGGCTTCATGGAGGTGTATGTGTCTGCAGTGGAAGGTCCTTCTCAATTCTGGCTACAGGTGGGACATATCCTTCTCACTTATTATATCTTAGTGTGAGACTTAGAAATATTGGATTTATACTTCTACACGGTGAAGACCGACACATTTGAAATTATTATAACTCTAGCGTGAACGTCACGATTGTGTACTAACTAAAGGTGAAAAGAGGTTTTTCTTAGAGAGATATACAAAATGTTTTATAAGTGAATATATCAAATTATTCTTTGTATTAATACCTTAATTTTGTCACCACGTATAACTATCTATTCATATTGTATATTTATTTATTAATTACACTAATGGAGAAGGGATTAGGAAGCATTTTAATCCACATTTGCAAGGAGGGAGAAGGAAAAGCATCCTCAATACACCCGACTAAGATTTAAACTCCTCTCGCCCTGTTATCAGCATTTGAGTGTATTGTGAGAGTGGTGCCTTAGACTATTTGACCACCAAAGCAGCTATACAGCTATAAAATGTATCTACTGTGTCACCAAGTGGAAGTCTTAATTTCACTATATAGTGATGGATATTCAAGAAATTACTAATAAGATTGTACTTGGCTACTAGAGATTATATTATTACTGGGTTTTTGTCAGGTTTATGGACCAAGGGCTATAGAGCTGGACCATCTAGAGATGCAGATGACAGACTACTACAAAATTGAGGAAAACAGGAAGCTACATGCCATTAAAGAGGTAAACAATCTCACTAAGATTTCTTGTTTATGTTTTTTTTAATGTTCCTATCACCTAGTAAAAAGGTGTCTCTAAATAGCTTGTATAGATTTACATACAATATCAATCTCTTGTGTTTCCCTGCTGGATGGGGGTTAGAATAGTCCCGCAGTATCTCCTGAATGTCGTAAGAGGCGACTTAGAGGGAACGCTTCTGCGTAGTACGTACTAACTTCCCCTTCCTTCTCTCTTCCCTTTCCCTGCCTTTCTCTCTTATGCAGCAGCTTTTAAGACCCTCTGTTGACGACCTTGGCAATATACATGGCTTCCCCCGGACAATTATTGGCTACCATTGCACTTAAGCTCCATCACGCAAGTGCGCGGGTTGTCATATTTTTGTAGAAGGGAGCCAAGTCTGACAATAGCCAGGTATTCTAGTTCAATAAAAGATCGGTTGTGTTCATGAGGGTTCCAAACGTGAAATTGGCACTTTCTTGCACCCACTTGCTGCGATGTCCTCTCCCCTGGCGATGCTCCATGTGGAGGTCGTCATGTTTAGTGTTGTATTGGACCACCCATCGAGAGAGTAAACAGTGCCCTATGTGGTAGTAACAACTAGGATCACCCTGCTCTATGATCCGAGTACTGTGCAGGTTGTCCCCAAATGTCATGGCTGACATTATTGTCAGAGCTGACACCTTACTGTCTGCTTACATTGTTCTGCCAATACTTGCTGGAAACTTTACGCTTGGCCCATCCCAGGGCTGTAATTCAGAAAAGAGGTGAAAACAAGTAAAGCCATCTAGCCCAATTTTGAATATTCAGGAAGGCCTCAGTCCCGGTTCCTGATTATGTCTCGAGTAGAGGACAATAAGAACCTTAAGGATGTCAGCCCATTTTTCCTCAGAAGAGTGATTAATAAGGCATCTAAAGACAATGTCTTCATAAGAAAACTGCATGATGGCACTATATTGATTCAGACTTTGACTGATATTAAATCAATTAACATTGTGTCTCTGACTGAAATATTGCTGAGCAACTCTGACAGTATACAGGGGAAGGTGAACCAGTCACTTCTTTTGACCATGACTGCTTGAGCGTTGAGGAAATCTGAAAGAAGCTTTCCCCTCAGAATGTCACCAAAGTTTATACCATTATTACAAAAAAGAACAGACATGAGGAAAATACTGATTCATACATCCTCACCCTTCCAAACGAGGCCTGAGCAGGTTTCCATGCTCTCAGGGCTGGCTGTATGTTCCCACTCTCGGATACACTGTGCGAGTCTCCTAAGTTGTTCATCAACTGCAGGGCCCCGCATTCAGCCTGGTCTCTGGTCTGCCCTACCCTGCTGATAGCCCGATGTTTCGTGGTTACAATGTATATTGTACTGACAAGCCATTCTTTGATCAGGTGAGCAAAGGTGTGGCTACACTCGCTAGAAGCAACATGTACCATAAATATATTAATATTGTTTCTGTTCTCCAAGTGATTGCTGTCCATAATACCATTGTTGTATGTTTACAAGACCATAATAAAAGAACAGATGTATAACAACATAAAAAACATTTTTATTGAATAACTGACATTGATATATTGCCTTGTACAGGGGTCACAGAATGTGTTAGTAAAGTGTTGTAGGCTCAGTGCTATTATTAGCCATACAACATCGTACATCCCTTTCAATGGAGGTCCCACCAGGTGAGCGTGTTTCAAAGAGGAGTCTAGAGGCCCTCTTTATACAACTTCCCGCCCCCTATATCATCTTGGGGGATTTTAACGCCCATAACCTGGTGTGGGGTCTAATTTTTATAGACGCTCATGGGAGGATGGTAGAGGATATTCTTGTCTTGGGAAACCTGGTGTTAATGAACACCGGGACCCAGACACACTTCTCCACCTTTAATGGTGTATCCTCTGCCATCGACTTAATCTTTTGTAACCACAGGATTGCTGCCCACTTCTTTTAGGAGGTTCACCAGGACCTCTGTGGCAGCGATCACTTTCCCATTCTTGTTTCACTAGTTCAAGATCCTCCCAGAATAGCACAGGTACCCCAATGGGTGACTAAACGTGCTGACTGGGATAAGTTTCACGAGTTCACTGTATTTGATGGACCCCGTTCTCCCGACACCGATTCTAGGACAGGTCATTTTACTTCGACGGTCATCACGGCGGTGAGGGCTTCCATCCCTAAATCCGCGCCGTCTTGTTCCATAGTGGAACGGGGAATGTTGTCTGGCAATTTTTAACCATTGAAAGACACTACTTCTTCCATCGACGTCCTACTCTGGGGAATTTGGAGTCATTCCAGATCCTATGTGCTAAAGATGTTGGATAGTGCTGGCATGTGACTGGCTACTGGTGCTTTTCGTATTAGTCAAGTAGTAAGCATCTGTGCTGGTGCTAGTGAGCCACTTCTTTCCTACTAGAGGTTTTTTTTTGGCGTTGTACGTGTCTTAAGCATCATTGCATGCCACAACACATCACCTACCCTCCTGTGTTCCATTGTTTGACAAAGGCAACCATACCGATATATTACTCAATTTGTGTTAAAATTAGTCTTTAAATATGTGTGTAACTACTTCTACTATAGAAGACATAGATAGGAAGAAGTCACCTTTGTGGATTGGATTCTTTCAACATTTATCCTCTTTCCCTAGGTGGGTTTTCATCATTAAATTTACACTTATTAGTTTATTTTTCCTTTTTATTTATTTCTATCAATTTCCATTATTATAAAATTACTCAGCTATTGGGCCACCTCATTTTAAAACATTTTGCCTTAACAATGGTATGCAAAAAGCATAAAATAGCAAGTTTCACCTTAATCAAATAAATTAAGTTTGTGCTGTGGAAAACTTTCTACTACAGTAAAGCACGAGATCTCTCAGCTGTTGTATGTATTGAGTATTGAAACTTGTCTTCATTACTCAACAACTCGTCCTCATGGACGAATATCTATTGGGCTCTCTCACCACCATACTTAACCAACTCCAACTTTGGAAGTGTTACACCCTCTCTATTTACCTTGTAGTAATAGGCCACTGTAAAAAAATAATACAAGGAAGAAAGGGTATAATCTAATGTACATAATAAAATAGAAATAATAAATAAGAAACATGGTGCAGAGAGAATTAGAGTAAATAGTAATTTAATATATTCAAAACAACATATAATAAATAAAGTGGCCTTGACCATCCTAGTAGCAAAAGAAAATTGTAAACATTGATCGCGGGAAAACATTCTTTCAGGATAAACTAATTAGATAATAATACTTGTTGCAAGAGGCTTTATGAGCCTAACTAACCAATTACGTACTTGTCCTAACAATGTGGACTGGGTAAACATAAAAACTTTCATTAGTAATATTAAATAGTAATTCTCACATTTTTACTGTAAATGTAAATAAGAATCTAACATTAAGTAAATAGAAAATACACGAGTTAACCCTAAACAAATATACTAGAACCTTTACAAATGCCATGACGTTACGTAACACGTGAGTTACCCATTACTATCCAAAGAATAAAGTCATTAAGTTTATTTGATAAGTTCTCAAAAAAACAATCGACGAATATTTACGTTATAAGGCAATGTCCTTTCCACAGTGTCCATAGTCTTAAATGGCGACGAGTATTGCAGTTTCACTTTGTGGTAGTAAAGATCCATCTTGACGTCGGCAGGTTCTGTAGTCGTTGGTTGATATTATGAAAGGACCGGTGATGCACCCCACTGGATTGCAGGCTTGTCAAAATGGCAACATATTGGAGGGCAATCCCTGATCTGGTGTTAGGCACTCTCTCCATGTTAGGTGCCTTGCTGTGCCTATTACTACCAGAGACTCTAAATAAGACTCTTCCAGTCACACTGCGAGATGTGGAGAGCGTTTCGGGAAGAAGGAAGGCATCTGGGAATGTTCGCGCTGTCAGAAGAAAGTGAATTCGTGACTAAAATTGCCATAAATTGTTAACACACACTTTTGTTTCTTTGTTGTACAAATATTTAAGTATAATTTAAACATAAATATGAATATATTAAAAGGTCATATAGATTTGAAAGGTAAATTTAAATAGGCAGTAATTTGTTTAGTTAAATAATTAAGTATAGAAATAAAGGGGGAGATAGTTTTTTTTTTCATGGTTGGCGGTGGTGGATGGATTTGTTTTGTTGATTGTTGGGACTAAAAAAAAAAAAGAAAGGGAAGAAAAAATAATGAAGAGATGTAACTGATTGTTGTTTTTAATGTGTGGAAATTGTCAATTCTTGTTGTTGTGGGGAATTATAAGTGTGTTTTTAAGTGTTTGAAGTGTTTGTTTTGAGACCAATCTTTTATCTTGTTTTTTTTTTTTTTTTTTACCTAATGGTGGAGGGTTGATGAACACGTAGTTTCGTTTGTCTCTCATCCATGATCTTTGTCAGTGAGGAGTCCGGGTACCCAGAAGCCCGAGATTAAGTCCTGGATGTCTCTGCACTGGCGCCAGCCGGGCAGGCATATAAATATTGTGCAGAACTGAGGGACCATTACAATTAAATCCTGAGTACGGGCGTTCTTGATAGATGAGTTATAAAGAGTTACTCTATCCATGGCGGAGCCAACAAATGAACTATCATAACGGCGGAGCCAAGTAAAGCACTCCTCACGGCGGAGCCAAGTCAAACACTCTCTTCAATAATCAAATCATAATAATAATAACCCCGTTCTCTTAGCAGGTTACATGTTATATAGTGATCTAACTGCGTAGCACAAAAGGGGTGGAAAGTTGCCTGTTTGGTCGGTGATGTGAAGGGGGGAGGAAATCACGCCATATTCTTGGGAAGTCCAGCGCGGAGGCCTCTGGTAGGTCGCGCCGCTCAAGCCAACAGTTTCTAGTGTCGATTTTTGAATTCTCACCGAACGATTGGTCAGCGACGTTAGAGGTCTGTAGAGAGCTCCGGGTGAGGTCAGCTACGTCATCTTCACCATGTTCATGGTGATCACAAACATGCACTCGCCAGTTTCTTTCTTGTCGGTCCGGTATAAACATCTAGTGCGGGTGCACTCAGCAAGGTTGCCCCACTCGCCGACTTAGGACGTTTGCAGTCAGCTAGCTTTCTTGGGTGTCCAGGCCAACATATCCAGAGGGTACGTTCGCTAATCGAATTATTTGTAGAAGTTGAAGGAGTATTGTAAAGAAAGATATGGTTTTATTTATGGATTGTATCTATTAGGAATTACAATAGAGAAGCTTACTATTGTATTTAACTATTTTCTGCCGTTTCTTGGGGCGGGTAGTATGACAGTTCAGCAGCACCGATAGAGATGGGGTTAAGAAGTAGCATTACATCCTTGTAATGTTACAGAAGGTGCAAAGAATGCCTACTATAAATCAACTTTAGCTTTCTATAACTATGGATTTACTTAAATATAAACATAATTTACATTTTTCTACTTTCAAAGTAAGTTTTCTTGTCTCATTCTTGCATCTCGATATTTTTTTCATATCCTTGTCTTGATATCGTCTCGGATTGAACAAGTGGTTCTCGCACATGCCTAATTTATATTGCTGCCATTGGACAAAGAGGTAATGGTGTCCTCTTGAAGGAAATTGATAGTTACCATCCAATCCCCCGACCTAAGTTTCATTCTATCGGAACTCATCAGGGAGGAGTGTGAAACGCGCAACACAACTTCCCAAAAGAGGAAACAAAAAAACATAAACGTTAGAAAAAGGAAATTTATAAATAATGATAGGACACTTGGAAAGTAACATGTAAAGGAATAATATAAAAGACAAACACAGGAAATATATGTGAACTGTGTTGTTCTTCTTTTCTTTGTAAAAGTCATATTATTTTCGTTCCTTTGATATGTTTCTATCCACCTTTCCAGTATCTTCTTCCAAATATAAACCTTTCCTATGAAATAATGACATTCTCTCTTGATGTGAAAAGTTACATAACACAGATTAGGAGCGCAGGAGGGAGCTAGGCTAAATGTCTATATGGTGTTACATGAGAGGAAGGACTCTAAAAAGATTTTTTTTAATGTAGCATGGTTTATGGACTACCCCTAAAATGTGATGAATAATTTGCTACATTTATGTGTATCAAGTATGTTGGTGTGTTTTCAGTTGGAGGAGGGGCAGATTGTCGCTGCCCCCTTCTTGTACGACAACAAGTGGTACCGTGCTGAAGTTGCGAAGGTCACACTGGATGACTATAACGTTGACGACAGCAAGGTGTGTCTGTACTACGTCGACTATGGAGACTCATCCACTCGCTACAAGCACGAGGTGTGCGAGCTTCGCACAGACTTCCTTCGACTCCGCTTCCAGGCCATTGAGTGCTGCCTTGCAAGGGTGAAGCCCAGGTGAGTCCCACTTTACCTCTAGAGCTAAGGTGTTTCCAATGTGCCGAGGGCCTGCATGGCAAAGGGGCAGTAGTCAGTCGCTAACATGTCTATTTGGGTGGTGTAATATTTCCCTGCTTTCTCAGGGGTATAGTCAATATCTGCCTTTGGTGAATTTTTTATTTGTGTATCTCACGAGAATCTTATGTGAATACGGTGAACTGGTGGCCTAGGGGTAAGGTGTAAGACTTCTGTACTGGGAGGTCCGGGGTTCAATCCTCGGTCCCGGCACAGATTTATCTGATTGCCAAACCCTTCCTTCACCTCTGACAAGACGTGTATTAATAACAACTTGTGAATGTGAGGAATGCCAGGCCTCCATCGTGGTTCGGATCCAACGTTAAACTGTAGGTCCTCCATTTCATCTCACAATCACCCTACCATTACACATTAGTGTAAGTGCGTATAACCCGAACGGGTAGTAAGACGCGGTGCTAATAATAATATGTGAATACCCAATTTAAACATTACAATTGCCATGCCAAACCCCACATGCAACTTACAAGCTTTCTCCTCACAGGGCAATAATAATGATAATGATAGTAATGATGATAATGATAAAAGGTTGAAATGGCAAAGGCCTGTCCAGCCATGTTTTTTACATATCAGAATTATGAGACCTCAGTCCCAATTCCTGAAATGTCTTGAATGGTTGAAAATGAGACCTTGAACCAACTGTGTAAGCACTATGTCACAACTTTTTAAAATAAAAATCTATAAATAGGACCGCTAAAACTGATATTCATTACAGGACATTGTGTGATATAACTCTTCTAATACAAAACACATCTGATGCTTCATCTTATATTCACAAGATGTTAATGAAATTGTAACCTCATGAGTCCCTCAATATTTTCAAGGGAGTGGTCACATGCTTTGAACTCAAATATGTGATCATAGATTGGATTGTTGAGGGACTAGCAACACAATGTCACCAAAAGTTACCACAAAATAAATTTATGTACTGGTTAGGTCATTAATACTGGTGCTTATATTTTAACTTTTTCAACTCCCTTCCTTAAGGAAGTCAGATGTATTCGGGTGTGGCCATATGTACCCAACTCTTGGAACTGATTTCAGTGCCAATAGTTTAGTCATTCCAAGCTGCATTGCCACGAGAAGACTACATACATGTGGTAATTGTGGACTGGAGACTCGCTATACACTGTGTTTGTCTCTTAAACTACGTGTTACCTTTCTTTGTTACCTTTTTTTCCGGCATAATCCCTCAGCCTGAGGGGCTATGCTGGAAATTTTCTCGGAGGTAACTTGATCGTATGAATGGTATTGAACTTGTGGTATACCTGAACCACACAGAAGGTGGCGTATGCGTTCCGTGTGGTTGGGAAACAGGTCGTCTGGTCCGCGACAAGTGATAAGAGTTCATTTGCATACCAATGTTAATGAGCAGCAATGATAAGATGGCTGACTACATGAACTACATGTTATTTTGTTTTTATTTTAATTGGGCCACCTCATTTTTAAACAAATTATTTTGTTTTCACATATTTAAAAATAGCTTAAATTCAAGTGAAACACTGATTTAAGACAGTGAGAAAATGTATTTGGTTGGAGGACAATTACTTTATTAAGTTATTCCCAAACAAACGTTATGCAAACCATTCAATTAAATTATTGAAAGAGGTTATGGTGGAAACATCTCATTTTCTGCCCTCACAATAGTAACAAAGGTCATGTAAAAATCATAATAAAGGTTTACAACTATTGTATAATATTATCAAACATAAATGTTTGCTTAATTTTTAATAATAGACCTATTTGCAAATTCTTTTAACTGTAGGTTTAGTAGTAATAGGCTCACAATAAATCGACCCCACACTTATTGCTTATATTGATCTAAATGTGTACACCCTGGCCCAAAAAAAGTTCAGATACTATGTTTAAACTCAGTTCTGTATTTTATTTTAGCTTGTACACAAAAGCAGACAACTTAGTTCAATATGGCAGATGAGAAGTCAGAATTATTTGCAATAAAGTTCAAAGTTCAACTACTAGGTTTCTTTGGGCGAAAGTTGTACAGTTTCTTTAAGTGTAAATTATTTAATCTCTTACCTTAGGCTCTAATATTTTCTAAATGTTTTGAAAGAAGCCATCTTATTTTTTAAAGGGACTTGTTTTATTTTTAAATGATCCTATTTTTTTATATATATATATATATATATATTAGTAGCTTGTTTCAAAGATCTTGAAGTTGAGATGATTAGATCCATAAAATAACTAGTTATTGAGCATATATTAATTTGTCGACCTTTAAAAATGCTTTTATTAAACATTTAGCAATCGTTTAAAAGTTGGCCTGCCTATCAAGTTATCTAACAAGTATGCAATTAATACAGTTTAAAAATGGGTAGGCCTAGTTATCTCGCATACTAAGAGTTGTGAATGAATACCTGGGAGAGGATTAAATACACAATTTGTGATTGTCTAGGATTATTGGGAACCTTGATTCAGTTTCTTACCAAGCAATGTCTTATAGTAAGATAGAAGCGATTCTACTCAGGGGAAATGTAAACTTAACTTTTTTTTTTAGAATTCTTTATTCACACAAATAGTATCTCGATTATGAAGATGGAATTTATAGAAAATGTAAACAGATGTGTGTAAAGGAAGAGTGGAAAACCATTTAGAAAAAAGTATACTTTGTCGGAATTCTATTACTGATTTGGGAAAGTGACGCCTTGTACCGTTCGGCCACCGAAGCAATTTATAAGAAGGAAAATAAAACACATATTTTTATAATTGCTTTAAGCAAATGAAAAAGTATTGGTTTTAACCGCCATTATTTAAATACAATTACATTGGATATGCTTGAGTTTCCCCACATGCTCACCTCAAAGGGAAGAACAACTAATCACATCTCGGTGAGATATGGCTGGCATAGATCTTCATTAGAGTAATGGCCGCAGAAAATGTATGAGGATGTTTGCGGTCATACTAACTCATCAATTCTTTCGTGTACTCAGATCACATAGGTATGAAATATAGTGGAGAATACCAAAGTTAAAACCATCTCGTTTTTAGACGAAACACGCCACTCGGACTGGTTTGTGTGCTATCTCTTGAGTGCAAGATGTGTAGTATCACCCCTCTGGTCTCAATCTTATCCAATAGAAGGCCAAGAAAAAAATAATTGGAAATTCAGTTGGAAAATAAATCATCATGTACACAGGCTTCATAATAATAATCATCATCATCACTGGACATTTTCACCTCTGCATGCCATCTGGCACAACCTCTTCCATTCCTTTTGATATCTCCAAACTTCTCCCTGAGCCACGCGTCTCCAATCCACTCCTTTATCCTCCATGTCCTTCTGCGCTTGGTCCATCCATCTTGTCCGTGGTCTACCTCGATGGTCTTGGAGTAAAGTGTTCACCTCAGGACCTGATGTTCATGGGTTCACACCCAGCCAGGGTCAACTGATTTTTCTTGAGCAATAAAAATTCTTAGTAAAACTTACTTGGAAGGGGAAATAAAGTCGTAAGTCCCATGTCAATTGTGGCATACAAAGGAACCCTGGAAAGTGTCTGAAAATACCTCCATGGTCTTCTACCCCCTTTTTAAGGCATCCTGTCTTTCTCCATTCCCATCACATGTCCTAACCTCGTTAACCTTTTTCTCTTCAGCGTCTCTTTTATGGTTTAACCTTTAAGCTATCCCTCACTAAGGTGTATTATTAATTAAATTAAGTAATTAAACAAGAAATATACGTCCCTCGAAGCAAAGGTCACTCACAAATTAATGACCCAAACTGCCACTGTACGGTAAATATTTCAAAGCTATTATCTTAGCCTATTTTGCTTGTCTTCACTGCCGCTCATGATCTCATTACTTCACAAAATTTAGTTGTTCAGGGACCGAATATAGCAACACACTCATCCATTAGCGGTCCACTGCCTGCCATTTTCACTACAAAGAAGCATGGAAAAGATACCACAATTTAACTAATTTTATTACCGTTTCATAAATCATATTGTTGTTTGGGGGAGGAGGGGCGGAAACAAAGGGGGTGCCCTATTTTCCTTCCCCTTTTGATTTTTCTCTCCAGTTAGTTCCTACAAGATTCAAATGTTAAACTGTCACTCAGAATAGAGCATCTTACTATCCACAAGGTCTTGAACAATAAACATCCATCACCTAGGTTAAACCGGTACCCAAAAAGTCACAGACATTTTGAGACGCCATGAAAATACAAGCGACACTATCTGCTGTATTTCTTTTCAGTCACCTATAGAGGTGTATCGATTCAGTAAAACTGATTACCAATATTGATTACCGATTGTTTAAAATAATCGTTCATGCTACGATTATTTACACTGTTTAATCCCGATTATCGATTATTTATTAATATCTATTGGGATGGGAAATATGCTTAATATAATGATAACAGTTAATGTAAGTAATACGAAAATATATTTTATTCATAGCCGGCGAAAGTTGGAACTAGATTGTTAGTTTTATCAATGGTATGAACTTATATTTCTGTAGCTGGTTATGTAATCTTTGCATAGCCCGCAATTCAGATGTAGTGTGTAGCTAAGTTTTTTTTGTTCTTTTTTTTATTACTAAATTCCTGCTAGAAAATTTTGATTTAAATTTTACTTAAAAAAAAGATTAACTGACACCATAATTGCCGATTATGATTAATTGCTGTTGCACTAATAATCACCGATAACGATTCATCGGTATCCGGATCAGTACACCCCTAGTCACCTCTTATGACAACACTCGGGAGGTACTGTGGTAATGTTCGAACCCCATCATCATAAAAGGAAGCTTGAAACTGTAATCAACAGCCAGTTTTTCTTTGAAGTCAAGCAAACACACCCTCATAATAACTGGTTTAACTCTTTCTAAAGGTTTGCTTGTTCTAAGGCCTTAAATATTTCAACACATTTTATAAATCTGATGTTTAATTTTGAATCCAAATACATGTTCACTTGAATAAATCATAGCTTCAAAACATTTATTTATTTTATTTTAGAAAATAATGTAACCTCCCAATACAAATAAATACTATTGATATTATTGACAACATATCCTTATACACTTAGTTACAAATTATATTTGGAGTTTTATTTATCAGTCTTACAACCAATCAATACTCACTTCTAAAATGTTTGTTATAGTATATTTATATTGATTATTTCATTTAAATATATTGTATTTTTTTGTTGAAGAAAAATAAAGACATTACATAATGACTCATTAATACTTAACTCAAATGTGTTTCATATTAGTTTAGTTGAAATCTTATTTTATAAAATATCTTTAGGGTAAAATTGGCCCACAAATGATTATTGGAACGAAAGATGCAACAGTTTTGTGTAAAACTATGACCAGATGTTAGTCCTTTTGTATTTAAAAACTCTCTTTAAATATTATATTTTGAATACAGCAAATAAACACACTGAAAAGACTCATTCTATTATACCCAGTTAAGCATGCACAAAGAAACCGTTCAAAATATTAGTCTTTTACAGTGATAAAATAAGACCATATGAATTATTTTAAATATTGGCTTCTTATAAAATGAATTAAACATAGGTCACCTAAGTATTTAAACACAGCATTTTAATATAATTCTATACTTGACCTAAATTAACATGATTATATTTGTATATTGAAATTAACATTTGATGTCTCTAATGAGCAAAAAGTCATATATATTTTAATACACACTTATTCCTATAAAATATCTTACTATTATGACAAGTGTACCACATGGATATACTGTACAAATTTGAGTAACCATAACAACTTTAAAATATTCTTAATGTTCCGGCATTTGGAAATACCCAATTATTGGAACAGACAAAAATGAAATGGATGACTCAATTTTTATGAACACCTGCATCGGATTACAGTAAGGTCATAAGCTTGGCCGTAATCCGCTGCAGATTTTCATGGAAGCTAGGTCAACTCTTTCATTTTTTTTCTAGTCCAACAATTCCTTGGGGATCATCCCTCATCACCTACCTCTCCAGTCTATAGCTTTCAACCTTGCTCCCACACTTAACCTAAAACTTGTAACTTAAATTATTCATGAGTTAGAATGTGGTGTGAAAAAATATTGAAGTGTATACAAAAACTGTCTTTGTCCTCTTCAACAGTATTGACATTTGGAAGAGTAAAGATGTTTACTGGAAAACAACATAATTTAAAGAAAAATTTAGTAACCGCTAGTTTTAAAGTAGTGGTGGATTTAAATAAATGGTCTGATCATTAAGGCTCAAGGGGAAACATTTGCTAAACAATTTGGCTGTGATGGTTTTGTGTATAATAACAATAGCTAAATCGATTTAAAAACCGACATAACATATTGTTGATGCAAACAAAGGTGGAGAATTTCAATCCACGGATCCAATAATGGCAAATAAATGGATTGACATATGAAAATACATTTAAATTACAAGGGGAAATTTATTGGTGGAAAAATATCATTGCTGAGGAACTGATAACAAACTGTTTGTTAAAGGAAAATTGTTAGTTAGAGGACTTGGATATTTTTCGGCAGTATTTAAATGATTGAAATAAGGAGCTAGTCAAAAATAATAAACACAGTTTATTGTTGATAACGATCCTACGCTTGCCCAACATTAAGCTGGTGTTTCTGCCTCCCACTGCACATTAATATTACAACCAATAGAAATGGGTGTAATCAAAAGTTTGAAAGGATGCTATAAGGTAGGGATGTGCGAAGTCCGCTTTTTGATTCAAAGCGAACTTGAATTGAATATATGAAATATTCTCAAAGCCGAATCAAAGTTTAAATATTTTTTATTAGTTGTTTTACGCTTGAAAAAATATATGGTGGTTATTTATATAACTTTTTGCTCTAAAATTAATTGTTTATAATAGTTTTGTTTCAATCTGATAAATCAAGTTACTATCACAGCATGCATTTAATTTACTTATGATTTTCACCATTTGAATGTTAATTTGTAGCTTAAAAAACATCTCACAATGGCAATAATTAAACACAAATTGAGTATTTTAGCTGTAAATATTTTTATTATCAAAGCTTCAAATCCAGATTTTTTTTCGAAGTGAAGTCAAAGCCGATGTTTGTTTTGAAGCCAAGTTGAAGTTTCAAAGCTTCGCATACCCCTATTAAAAAGTATTCATAGTTCTAATCATCAAAGAGAACAGAACTATAAAAAATAACAATATTGAAAAATCTGTTTTCTTTGTCAACTCATTAGGTTGCATTTTTACATAGAATAAATATAACTGAATTAGATATTTGTAATTAATTGTGACTTGACTTATTCTTTGTATCGATAGATTTAATTTGAAACAAAATTTAAATTAAATAAAAAATATGTTTACAAATTTTCAATGAAAGCCCTGTAATGTTCTTGAATCTATACCAAGTACATTGATATTTAAAATTAGTTTAGCAAAAATAGGGCAGTAGGCCCAAAAATTACAAATTACTAACCAAATATTGGCAACCCTTAGGAATTATAGACTGCAAAAGCGCTGAAATATTAAAAACCTAAACCACCACCACCAAAATGAGTAGAATAAGTGTGTGTGCCCAAGATTATCAAACTATGATTTTATTCTTTTTTAAATATTGTGATTACAATCCCAACCTTTCCTTTGATAGTATAACACCTCTTTTATCATGAAGACAATGTGCTACTTAATTACTAGACTTACTATCTTAACACCACTCATGATAACTCTACCAACATTGTGGGTAGCTTTGGTCCCGATATGTGCCGCAGAAATAAAATACTTGGTTCGTACCAAGTGGCCAACTTTGGAAACCCTTGATATGTAATTCACAATATTTTATTCTAGTTTCAAAGAATTGTTTCCTAGTCTTACACCCTAAATAATGATCTCATAATAAAAAAGGTTAACTGTGAGGGGGTGAGGGGGGATATCAAAAATTCATAAGGTTGTTAGTAATATTATTATTTTAAAACTAAAATACAACAAAAATGTTTTGTTTGGGACTAGCGCTGGATTTATATTGGCTTAAAATCAAAGAACTATATATTCATATGTGTTAAATTTCCAATATTATTTAAATGTTGTAAACTTTTTTTAAGGAATACAAAACAAACAACATAATCTGCAAAAATAGAATGTACAGGCTGTACAAGGGGTTTTGGGTTCAACCCCCCTAAATTATGAACAAAATTATATGTTTTATTTATGGTTCATATTAAAATTAAGGGAAAAGTACAGATAGGGTGTATACCATAAAGCACTAGAGATTTAAGTGTTTAATATTATAATTTCACTCCAGCAATTGGGATGTCCCAGCAAACCCCCCCTAAATTATGCTGACGCTTGAATGTATTAATTAATCATATAAACATATATTCCTTAATGATTGCTGGCATAGTTTGACGTTAAATTCCACAATTACAATGGACAACAACCCACATCTTAAGTGTTTCAAATTTAAAAGATTGTCTATTATCCACCAAAACAATTTTATATTGAGAAAAACTACGCTCCACATCACACGAGGCTATAGCCGCATATTTAAAATTAGCAATATCTGACAGTGAAAATTCTTCTTCGTTGGCTCTAGCTGCCTGTTGCTACTCAGAATTTCACTGAACTGTTTTAATATATTGTAACCATGATTTTTACTAAGGACCAATTTTAATTATTTAATGCAGCCTTATTTCAGCAGGAGATTCTTCTAATCTTAACAAAATATGTTCAATGTTTTGAATATTGGTCACTAAGGCACATTTTTTGTCTCAAGTCTTAATTGTTTAGCTCAGCACAAAAGGTAGATTTAATGTAAATTAAGTCTTTTGAACACTTCTTGTAACATTGCTTTATTTACCTCACATAGGAATCAGCCTTTTCCTCAGTCCAGCATTGTGATAATTCTTGAATTTGTCTGAAATTGTCTGAATAATATGTTGCAGCATCTATCCAAGCTCCCCCCTGGTTAAAATAGGCTGTGGTTGTTTAAGCAACGCCATTCGGTTCGGTTCCTTCAAAAAAACCTTCACATTTGAAATTACTCGACTCACTTCAGATATAATGATCTCAAAGTTTCTGCAACACGATGCACACCATGTGCCAAACATGTTAAATGAACTATCTTTGTGTAAAGTATTTGTAATCCTTTTCTTGCCTTTATCATGTAGGGTGCTACATTGGAGAGAAGTAGATGAACACGGTCATATTCTATTCCATTGGGCCAATGTAGTATCGTTGAATCGTTGAATGTTTTCATGATTGTTGAGTTGTTAGATTTTTCCAGACACTCAGTAGTGAGCAGAAATGAAGACGATGGCTCACTCTTCAAAGTACCAACAGTAATATTGCCAATATAACGGTCTGTTGAATCTGTTGTTTTCATCATTGCATATCCATACAGAATTGTCACCAATTTCTTTACGAATTTTTAATATTGTATCAGTATGTTATACTTTCAGTAGGTAGTTTTTCCTGACAGTTGACTCATCGAGTATGCTTAATTTTGTATATTTTTCAAAAGCTATTTTTAAAACAGCATTTTGCAGTTTTTTAAAAGAAATATCTGCTGGTACAAAAGCATGGCAAATGTATTTGAAAAATATTTAGCAAGGTGACCCCACAGGTTCCGACTCTCGAATGTTCAAAAGTAGCTATTTTGTTGATTTTTACACCGATGCATTATTTTTACATGCTTGACTGTGTTGAGTGACTTGAGATCTTGTGTCGACAATGATTTTTTTTTCACAAATATTACAAAATAAAATAACACCATCTGTCTTTAAACACACACCAAAATATTTTCGCACGCATCCATTAAAAGTAACACACTTCGTAGTTTTTGGTCGCATCCTAACTTCACAACTGCTATCTTGTTACTGAATTATTGATGCAAATAAATTATGTTTTTAGTGACCGGTTCAATTAGCAGCTCACAATAAGTTTGTGAAAATAATGTCTAAGCAGCTTACGTGTATTTGAGAAGAAAGGAAGCACCCCTCACCCCAAGCCCCCCCCTCCCAACTGATCACCTCCCTCCACTTCTCCAATAAGCAACAAACCACCAGCTTAGGTAACTAATGAGCAGGAAGGCTATGCCAGCTTAAATTATTGTGGTTCCTTCGAGTAAACAAAATTTAACCTTTTTTCTAAGAATAAGAACAGCATAGAAAGTAAACACAATCTTTTCTTAGAATACATGTTATTTGTTGCTAAAAGGTTAAATTGTGAATATATTTTGTACTAATACTAACAAAATATGTGTTGTAAGCCATAACAAAGAAATATGTTTTATTAACTAAAACTACAAAAATATTTGAAAAGATTTGTTTAAAAAATTAGATCAAAATAATGAAAATCGCACAATTTGTGAAGATATATCCATGGGCATAAATTTGATAAACATTTTTAAAATATGTAACTAAATATAAATCCGAGCCCTAGTTGGTACCCATGTGTGTACAAGTTCATGCCAATATGTCATTTAACTCGGTCTATAAAAGAGAAAGACAGGGTAGCGTGCCTGAATGCACAAAGGTTTTACTAATGGAAGTGAGAAAGGCTATTGGTACTAAATAGGAAATAAACAATATAATTATCACAGGCTTGTCTGAACACATTTTTTAATAAATATTTGTTAAATATATAATTGTTCCTTAATCACAAACCCACAAGATCGTTGTCACTATGAATGCTGTCCAAGTTACTGGACGCGGAGCTACCTAACCCCACCTCACACGCCTCCAAGAACAGGTCCGGATTCACCATTTCCATCACTTTCCATGCAAGTGACTTATGTATGCCTGTGGCGTTTTCCTCGCAGTAGGCTAAGGCCGCCCTCTTTAGCTGGTCACACCCAAATTGGTCTGCAAGCAGAAGGAGCGAAGCTACATTCTCCTGGGTTATGGTTTCCGTAAGTGTTCTCTCGCACAAGATCTTGAGCCCAGGCAGACCAAATCGCTCCCCCGTGGCAATAAGCAAAGGTGCCAACGTGTCTGAGTTGTCTACATGGTCTGTATAAATGTAGCGCAGTAATTCCTGTAGGACCTCACCAGTGACACCTTCTAGGTCTAGCCGTGTTCTGTCGTCCTGCCGGTTAATCATCATAGCCAGGACACTTGATCGCGCTGAAAGAATGTTAGTATGCGCTGCAAACTCTTGTCCTCCATCACATGTGACGACAATATCACTCCCTGATCCATCTTTGAGTAATCGAGCCATGTCTTGTGAGAGGCTATTCTTCTCTGTCTCTGTGTGTATGAGCTGCAGTTTGACAAACACAGCCACGTCGCCCCCTGGCTGTTCATGTCTGCCTAGAATACTCAGGTCACGGTGACCTACAGATAGCATATCTGTTGAAGACTGCAGGTTCAACACCGTGCGACTCACATTACACAACTCCCATTGCTTCACCTCGGCATTAAATACCCCGAATTGGAACCGAATCTTGATCTGTCTAGGCTCTTCCACACTACAGCTGAGAAGGTTGAGGCAAAGAACCACGGGATTGGTCAAGCGCCTGCCCTCGGGTCCCTTCCAATACCGCACAGACAGGTTCCAGCAAGTCTTAATATCATTCACGTTGTAGTCGAAGGATGGGCTGTCATGGAACTCTTTCTTTTTGATGCGCTTTGCGTACTTCTCGATGAGCCACGTGTACTTGAATATGACATCTGATACAGCTGGAACAAGGAGCTCTGCCCCAGAACCCACACACTCCATGGAAACCTGAAATAAAGACGCTAGGATCAACCATTTGTGGTATTCAAATAGTTGGATAAGCTACGTATACAACATCTGTGGCATAAACTATAACATTTTTAAATAGTTTTTATTTAATTTGGTTTATTTAATATGATTGAATGCTCTTTAGTGGTCACATGCTGTGTTTATTTCCAACTTGTTGTTTCACATATGTCTTTGAGGATTAAATAAAATCTAATTTGCTAGAGTTCTTAATGACCACAATGTTTTGACTGCCTCTAAACTTAACTACTTAACTACTTCCCTACTATTTAGTTACATATATACTTACTTGCTTACTTACATATATACTTACTTTAACTTTACTTACTCACTCGCTTTATACTCATTAACTTCACTCACTCTCTGCCCACCGTAATCTGCAAGATTTGATTATCCTAACAATGCCTTGTGATGAATACAGGGTATGTAACTCATCATTTATTAATCTCCACTTCAAGTTTTTTACATCCCATTTTAGACCACATATTTTCCAAAGCACCTTGTCTTCAAACACCCAAACTACTGATTGTATAATAGCATTTATTTCCCGACTTTATTATTTTCTTAATTTCCATTCTAATATCGTTATTGGTAGTTAAAATAATTGTTCCTAAATATTTAAATCATTAGCCCAGTCAAATAATATGTTGCTCGAAGTAAGCTATAAATTGTCTTCTCCAATCTGTGTTCTCTGTGTGGTCATATACTTAAATCTTTTCACTGTTCACTTTTTAACCTATATCCTTACAGCCTCTAATAAAATGTCTACATTTCTTGCAACACACTCCATACTATTGCCCAACGAACATTTGCCTATCCTAAAAACTGCATTGTACCGTTTCCTGTCAACTCTACTCTCTTGCATTACCCTAATAGCATACTTAATGTTGATTAAAAAGTAACGGGGGAGTGTATGTCCTTGTTTCAACCCACTATGGATTTTGAAAATATCTGATAAAGTAACATTCAACCCATTACATGGTAAGCCTCTAACATCATCACTAAAAATAATTAATTATTTTTTTGTGAATGCAGTTACTAATAAATTAAGATGGCCTACATACAGACTTAATTATACAATAATAGTGTAGTTTTAAGCATTGGTGTATCGACTATTGGAGGGCTTTCACATGATACAGTTTCTGTTGTAGGAGTTTTTGACATACAAGGTGATCAGACAACTACCAGTTGAATTTGTCTGATAAAAACAACATGATTTGACTATGAATAGTCTCATCGAAAAAATTTCACAGGATGGATGATATTTTATCATTAGTACAATGTTTTTATTACAAGGTTTTTGGCGACAACGCAAGTGTTTACATTGCAATATTAGTTTTTATTGAAGTGCAAGATGCAAGGTGCACGTGAAACAAACAAAAAAATGGGCCGGCTGCACGTGTTTCCAACGCTAATAAAATACTTAAGAGAAAAAATTTAGTAAAATTTAAAAAGCCCTGCTACCAACAAAAGCATTCATAAGACCTAATAAAACTTAATCAGATTTATTAAGTTTTTAACTAGAGATCTATTTGAGAACTTTTATTTTTCATGTAAAACAACTCCAATATTGTAAACTTCAGTCACCATTATTAGTATGTCTATCTAGCACTGAATTATTACGATAATAAGACAAGCACAGAGGCTGCCATCCGACTAAACACTCGACTAAACACTCGACTAAACACTCGCATCGTGGGAAACACGCCATACCACCTAATGTATTAGTAGACCACGACAAATCATACGACAGAAACCGGTTTGTGTGAAAGGGCACTTAGACTAAGTCATTAGACTAATGGAAGTGAGAAAGGCTATTAGTACTAATTCGAAGTCTTTGAGACTCACTTCAGTAGCCAAATGGTCTAAGACAGCACTCTCAGCGTTCGACTTACCTGCTGAAGATGGTGCGATCTAGATACAAATCTTGGTTGAGGCTACTGAGGTTGGTTTTCCACTCTCCTTCTACCCATATGACATGTGCATAGATTATCTCTAGAATACTTCCTTCTTCATCCCTATCCCGTTAGAGTAATTATTTACATGTGTATAACCTAGAACAGGTAGTAAGACACGGTGATATAAAAAATAGACTTCGAAGGCTTGTTAAAACTCCATAAAGAGATCACTTAATGCTAACAAGTGTTTAAGAGCTCATGAAATCTTAGATACTAAGAGTCCAACGTAAGTATATAATTTTAAAAACTCACAAGAGGTTCCTAACAAGCCTATATAAGTGTTCCACATTTACCTGGAGGTTGTATATGTTAATTATTGGATGTTCATTCCCTTTGATGATTATTCTAAACTCAATAGTGTGGTCCTTTAGCCATGTAGTTCTCGGATAGTCAGAATGACTAGTAACTTATTTTTGTTGAAGCATCCTAGAAACTAATTACATCCATGTTTGTATATAAAAGTCACAGGATCTATTGCTCTTATCAGATTCAGGTCTGTATCCAGGAGTTATGTTGAGGTAGGGACAGGCAAAAAATAATAATTACAAAACTAAGTTATCATGGCGAGGTTTTTGTTTTGCCAAATGTGTGATTTCTCACGATGAATGGACATGGGGTTAATCCTGTCATCAATTGAATTCTGAAGGTACATCTTCAACCCCCTTAATGTTGAAAAAGATTATTCGGGGGTGCTCTTGAAACAAGAAGTGTTGCAAAAAAATTCAAAGAAGGATTCTTAAATCAAGGAATACACTCTCATTGCAATCAGCAACATTTTCTATGGCAGTTGGGGATTGGGTTTTTTCTATTTTCTAGCACTTTTTCTTCCAGGTTGAGAATTCTGCTCGAAAAGCTTTACACATGGGAAAGAATCTTTATATCTAATTTCCTAATATTGTATGTGTTTTTTTCTTACACTCTCAGAAAGACCCTTGTCGACCTAAAAAGCTTAAACTTTGCAACTATAGTATAGATCAACGCACATAACCTAATGAAGCAGGATTTTCAATTATAATTTTTTTATGATTGGATTTTTTTTAAAGCCTTTCCTGAATTAAAATAACGGAGTGAACAAAGGAGTGTGTGTTTTTTTGGCTTATACTGAAAAGATAAGTTGCGTACTTAATCATTAAAGTTTGGTTTGGCTGTTGCTGACAGGCTTATATAAAATACTAGTTAGTATATTTATAAAAATCAACACAAACTAGGAGGTCATTATCATTTAAATTAGTGAAGGAGGAGGTTTAATCCTGTAACTGTCCTCCCCTTCCTGATTATATTTCAGTAGCTCTTGACCCAAACAAGCTCTTGAGGTTATTATGAGTTAAAAGAAGATAGCACTGCGGCTTACTACCCGTTCGGGTTATACGCTTAAGGTGGGGTGCTAGTGAGCGCCAGTTTAGTGCATTAATTTTGCAGTTTTTATAGCATTAACATTTTTTGGCAAAAATAGATCAAATATTTTTCAATAGAAACATAGAGTTTAGCTTTTTACACATGCTAATCTCAAGAGTTCTTGAATATCTTTCATGAGCATAGCGGCATTTGATGACAAGCTTTTTAAATAAAGAGAAAAAGTTGTCACTAAATTTCAGGACACCCTTGACAGATATTAAAGAACTGTTGAGATTAGCATGTGCGGAAAACTAAACTCTATGTTTCTATAGAAGAAATATTTGATTTATTTTGGCCAAATAAATGTTTATGGTATAAAAACTTCGAAAATACTGCCCTAAACTCACGCTCACTAGCACCCCATCTTAAGTACTAATCACGCTAAATGGATTAGGAATTGGGAAGGTTGAATTTAGAGGAAGTTAAACTGCATTTGCGTCAAAGGAGAGTGGAAAACCATTTAGGGAAAACTACCCCAAGTTCACCCGACAAGGATTCGAACATGCTTGTTTTAGTATGTGATAGGCTATGTTTACATGATAGGTCGACAGGTATAAGCGTGCATGCTCTGGAATGAGCTAAATATAGGTCATGTCTCAGAGGGATCACTAAATGGAGCCCTGATACATCTGGAATGTTAGTAGAATGTTCCAAAATACGTCTCAGAGTGATCTGGAATTGTTGTAGAATGTTCCAAAATACGTCTCAGCATGATCTGTAGTTGTTGTAGAATGCTTCAAGATATGTCTCATAGGGATCTGGAATGTTAGTAGAATGTTCCACGATATGTCTCAGAGGGATCTGGAATGGTTGTAGAATGTTCCAAGATATGTCTCAGAGTGATCTGGAAGGGTTGTAGAATGTTCCAAAATACGTCTCAGCATGATCTAGAATTGTTGTAGAATGCTCCAAGATATGTCTCACTTAGAGGGATCGCTAAGTTGAGCGACCTGGGATTTCTATCTCTGCTTGAATAAATGTCTTCATAGTTTGTTCAGAATGTGTGAATTAGTTCAAAAACACATGCAAGCGCACACATACACGCGCGCACATACATACATACACATACAAATATACACACACCACACACACAACATTGGGATATTAAAAAAAAATGCGCACAATTCTAGTCTCTAATTTGAAAAAGTTTTCTCTCAGCTCATCGTTAAACAACTCCTCCTGAAACAGTAAACAGATTTGTAGGTCTAGGACGAGGGGGGGTGGGGGACGCCAAATAGCCGAAGGTCCCCTCCCATAAACTACAGCCAGCCTCCCCCCACCCCCCTCTTTCCCCACAACCTTATTGTAAATAATCCCAAGCTGCAAATAGAACCACACTCCTTCACTGCTTCCTCTGGTAAATATGTCTCGCTCTCAAGGTCTTTACCCTTAAATTAAATAATTAAGATTTTCTTCGAAACAAAGTTTTTAAACACAACCAATGCATATATACTTACATATATACATATATACATATATACATACATACATACATATATACATATATACATATATACATATATACATACATACATATATACATACATACATACATATATACATACATACATACAATACATACATTAACATACATACATACATACATACATACATACATACATACATACATACATACATACATACATACATACATACATACATACATACATACATACATACATACATCATACATACATACATACATACATACATACATACATACATACATACATACATACAACATACATACATACATACATACATACATACATACATACATACATACATTACATACATACATACATACATACATACATACATACATACATACATACATACATACATATACATACATACATACTACATACTACATACATACATACATACATACATACATACATACATACATACATACATACATACATACATACAATACATACATACATACATACTATACATACATACATACATACATACATCAACATACATACATCATACATACATACATACATACATACATACATACAAATACATACATACATACAACATACATACAATACATACATACACATACATACATACATACATAACATAATACATACATACATACATACATACACTACATACATACATACATACATACATACATACATACATACATACACTACATACATACAACATACATACATACATACATACAACATACATACATACATACATACATACACATACAACATACATACATACATACATACATACATACATACACAACAACATACACAACATACACACACATACACTACAACATCACATACACTACATACATACACATACATACACAACACATACACACATACACATACAACTACATACACATCACAACTACACACAATACACACATACACACATACACACACTACACAACATACCACACATACACACATACACACATACACACACATACACACATACACACCACACATACACACATACACCACATACACACATACACACATACACCACACACACATACACACATACACACATACACCACCCACATCACACACATACACACATACAACACCATACACACATACACTAACATACACCATACACACATACACACATACACACATACACACATACACACATCACACATACACACATACACACATACACACAACCCCTACACACATACATCACACAACACACATACACACATACACACATACACACACCCTACACACATACACACATACACACATACACACATACACACATCACATACACACATACACACATACACACAACCAACATACACACATACACACATACACACATACACACATACACACATACACACACACAAGACGCACTCCCTTGCGCACAGCCTTGCTGGATCATTCAGGAGGATGCGGCAGCTGGACGAGGAAGTCTTGGAGCCCTTGGCCCCTCGACATACTTTGGATAGAACTGCTCAGACTTCGCCATCGTTGAACAGAAATGACTTGGAAATGGCTACTCAGAATATAGCTCTGACGCCGATGTCAACGAAGTTGATGGGAAGCGGCGGGAAACGGAAAGAGCGAACCCCGGCTTCAGTGGAAACAAAGAAGGCGAAAAAAAAGAAACAGCGCGATGACTCGATAGAGCCTCAAGGCACAAGCGAACTTGTGGAAGACCGAGATCCTGGCTGGAAGGAAGTGCGAAAAAAGGTTAAGAAGAAGCAACTCGAGAAGCAGCGGGCATCGTTGACAGTATTACCTAACGCACTGGTGATCCGAGCTAATGAAGGCAAATCCTACGCCGACATTCTCCGGAAAGTCAAGCAAGGTGTCTCCGAGGAAACGATCGGAGATAGTATCCAGAAGATTCGTAGGACAAACACTGGTCAGCTTCTGATTGTCCTCAACAAGAAGAGTGGTGCCAGGACTGACGAATTGAGGAGACTGATGGCAGACGCTCTCAAAGAAGATGCGGAGGTCATGAGCAAGATGCAGGAAGTCGACCTTGAGATCAGGGACATTGAGGAGACCGCCACAAAGAGGGAAGTTGCAGACGCGCTCCAAAAAGCGGCCGGTGAGAGCTGTGAGATAACAGCAGAAGCAGTTAAATCACTGCGAAGGGCGTACGGGGAAACCCAGATAGCAGCCGTTAGGCTTCCAGCTGAAACCGCTCGGAGGATCATCGGTGAGGAGGGAAAGATTCGCATTGGATGGGTGCGATGCCGCATCAAAGAGGTGAGAAGACCCATAAAGTGCTTTAAGTGCTGGCACTTTGGACACATCGCCGCCAGATGCAAGAGTGAGGTCGACAGATCCAGGCACTGCATTGGATGCGGTGAGAACGGCCACAAAGTTGCCGAGTGCACAAAGGATGCGCGCTGTATCCTGTGCACTGAAAAAGGGAAGGAGGTGAACTGCGACCACGTAGCTGGTAGCAGCAGGTGCGCAGTCTTTAAGGAGGCACTTCAGGCGCTAACCACTAATCGTCGATGGCAGCATAACCTCAATCATTGCGAGGCGGCACAGGACCTGCTCATGCAGACTGTACGAGAGCTGAAGCCAGATCTATTGGCCATTTCGGAACCGTATAGGCAACTCAGCACTCAATCTTGGGTGTCCGACTCTACCGGAAAAGCTGTAATCTGGTCCTGCGGTGAATTTCCTTTCCAGAACGTTGTCAACAGAACAGAGAAGGGCTTTGTCGGGGCTAAGCTGCGGAATATCCATTTCTACAGCTGCTATGCTCCGCCTAGCCTAACTCTCGACGAATTCACCGACTTTCTCGTCAGGCTGGTCAAAGACGCGAAAGAGCACTTCCCCGTGGCAATCGCGGGAGACTTTAACGCTTGGGCAGTTGACTGGGGGAGTAAGGAGACAAACCCAAAAGGTCGAGCGCTACTGGAGGCAATGTCCTGTCTGGATGTCGTCTTATTGAATAGCGGTGGAGAACCAACTTTCATGAGAGGAGAAAGGAGCTCTATTGTGGACCTTACGTTCGTCAGCAGCAGTCTCGGAAGAAGGAACAGCTCGTGGAAGGTGACTGATGTCTACAACTATAGTGATCATCGGCTGATCTCCTGGGAGGTATCGGTCGACCGGGGAAGTTCTGGACCGGCACCAAAGAAGGAAAACTCACTAGGTTGGAAGACCAGCATGTTTGACCTGAGTATGTTCCGAGCAGCACTCGACGATGGTCCAATCGGAGAGGGCAGCGCCACGCAAAGAGTAGAGGAAGTTATGAGGCGGGTCACCGAGGGCTGCGATGCCACGATGCCTCGAAAGCGCTCCATAAACCAGCGTCCCCCGATGTATTGGTGGAACCACACTGTTGCTTCGCTCCGCCAGGCATGTATTCGCGCAAGGAGATTATCCCAACGTGGCCGAGAGAAACCGAACTCCGAACAGCTGAAAGCGGATCACAAGGCGGCACGGCGACGACTTGCCAAAGCCATCAAGTGCAGTAAGAGACAGTGCTGGGATGAGCTCCTGGTAGAGGTGGAAGGTGATCCATGGGGGAGGCCATATAAGGTGGTCATGACTCGGCTGAAGAGCCAGCCGATGCCCCCACCAACGTGCCCAGACCTACTGAGTAAGATCGTCTCAGTGCTTTTTCCGCAGCAGCCTGAATGCGACTACTATATCGAACAGGACAAGGAGGATACGATCCCACTGGTGACAGATGAAGAGCTGAAGAGGGCGTGCGCGAAAGTGGGAAACACGAAGGCCCCAGGGCTGGACGGTATCCCCAACGTCGCTCTCAAGGCAGCCATTAACGCAGTGCCAGGAATGTTCCTGGACATGTACAACACATGTCTCCAGGAGGGTACCTTCCCTCAAAAGTGGAAGCAGCAGAGACTGGTGCTCCTCCCCAAGGGGAAGAAACCGCCGGACGATCCTTCATCCTACCGTCCACTCTGCATGCTTGATACAGCTGGCAAAGTCCTGGAACGAATAATCCACGGGAGAATCGAGAAAGTAGCTGAGAAAAAACTATCAGAAAAGCAGTACGGTTTCCGCAAAGGGCGCTCCACGCTCGATGCCATTGACCTGGTGGTGAAACTCGCAAGGGATGCGATCTCCGGGGACAGATTGAAGAACGGAGAGAAGCAGTATTGTCTAGTAGCGACGCTCGATATTGCTACCTCCCCTTCTATATCTATCAATATCTATAGGGTGAGGAAGGCTAATATCAGGTAAAAGAATCACCTGATTGTACAAAATAAATTTTATTATTGAAATAACAACTTTACAATGCTTGAGAAAACAAACATCGTGCGTGAAGCGCACCTCCATTAGTCATCAGACCATTAAGTACAAATACAATCAATCTCAAATTCTCCTAAGTATGATTATATAAATAACACTAAGCGTGTAGAACACAACACAATACGAGGTCTGGGATCTCTGATGCCAAACTTGTCTTATGGGCTTTAGCCCCTTGATACATTTACTTAGTATTTATAATAATGATTTTAATATAAGGCATAAGCCACAACTGCTTTATCTTACGTGACGTCACTCAGCAATGGAGTACAAAACAATAATTCCAAACGTTCATAAATAACTTGACGTCACGTATAAACATCATTTCCCTAATGCAAGAGCGAGCTAAGTCTCGCTTTACTATCCTGTTTTAAACAATAAATTTGATTATAACATCTGCCATCGTAAAGTACAAAAGGAAGTTTACTAAGCGGGTCTTGAACCCGGAGCGCGCTGACACTCAGTGCGCTTTAAATAATAAGCAAGTATATACAATTACGACAAATAATAAGGTCTGGGTTTGAATCCCAGCTAAAATGGATGACGAAGGGCGACATCTTTCTATATGCCGCGGGAAGCGCATGGCATAGCAATTCAAATAAATAATTAATTACAAAATTGAAGTCCAGACGGTAATTTAGAATACAGTTCCCCCCATAACGCCGAAACAGAATTTATAATTTTGAATATTTAATAATCCCCGAGACCTAGTCGCCGTTCTCACCTCTTATCCATGAGGTCGTAGTGTAGTAAGTGATTTTACTTTATTGGCGTAGCTGTATATATACAAATGAAAATTCTCAGAGGGGGGGAAGGACCGAAGGAGAAGGAGGGTCGGAAAACAAAACAAACTAAGGAACTGGATGTTCGAGAACGTTGCCGAAGCGCCCAGGGCTATGCGTGGCCGGAAACGGAACTCTTCTTTCTGGCTGGCTGGACACGTGTTCGACTCTCGCAGTCTGTTGGCTGGGAACTCGTGGCTCAGTTGGACGGGCATTATTCTCGAGAGTGGAGGCCGGGTTTAGTGGTGTAGGTCGTGCGTAGGTCTTCCGAGAGCGGGCCGCTTGGTTGGTGAGTGTTTGTCCCATTCGATATTATTTGGTATATTTGACATTACATGTAAGTCGTTACAATATCAAGAACGCCTTCAATTCAGCCAGGTGGGACTGCACCATGGGGGCGCTCGAGGAGATGGATGTTCCAGGATACTTGCAGAAGATGGTAGCTAGCTACTTCACCGACAGGGTCCTCAAGTACGACACGGAGTATGGCCCACAAGAGTATCGAGTAACTGGAGGAGTACCTCAGGGCTCGGTTCTTGGGCCTCTCTTGTGGAACATTATGTATGATGGACTACTGAAGCTTGTACTACCAAGAGCAGTGACACCCGTGGCCTTCGCTGATGATGTCGCTCTTGTCATTGTAGGAAAACACCTGGAGGACATCAACAACCTCTTCGAGGTCGCATTCTCGAGGATTCACCGGTGGATGGAGTCGGTGGGCCTGAAGCTGGCAGAGCACAAAACCGAGGCAGTATTGATCACCAGCAGGAAGAAGCTTGAGACGATCTCACTGCAAGCGGGTAAACATGAGATTATGTCCCAGCCGTTCATTCGGTATTTGGGGGTGATGCTCGACTCGAGACTCAACTTTAAGCAGCAGGTGGAGCATGCCAGTGCCAAGGCGTCTGTGTTTGGGGCTGTTCTATCACGACTCATGCCCAATGTGGGAGGCCCCAAACAGAAAAGGAGAGCACTCCTGTCATCAGTCGTCACTTCAGTCCTCACGTATGGTATTTCCATATGGGCTGATGCACTGACGGTTCAGGAGTCCTATCGTAAAGTGGCACCAGTCTACCGGCTGAGCGCGTTACGAATAGCAAGTGCGTTCCGCACGGTGTCAGAAGATGCCGTCTGCGTTATCGCCGGAGTGCTGCCGATTGGGATTTTGGCGGAAGAGCGGAAGACCCTGTATCGTCGCAAAGGTAAAACATCGCTGAGTGCAGAGGAGTTGAAGAGGCAGGAGCGGCGAAGCAGTCTCAAACGCTGGCAGCGGCTGTGGGATGCCTCCACCAAGGGGAGATGGACTTACCGTTTGATTCCCGATGTGGATAGGTGGTATAACCGCAGCCACGGAGCTGTCAATTACTACCTGACACAGATGATCTCGGGACACGGGTGCTTCCGGGCATACCTATACAAGTTCAAGTATGAGGATTCCCCGGAGTGCCCCACCTGTCGCGGAGTTGAGGAGAATGCCGAGCACGTGTTCTTCAAGTGTCCTCGGTATGACACCCAGCGTGAAAACCTGGAGGTCATAGTAGGAAAAGAGATTACGCCGGAAAACTTAGGGGATATGATGCTGTCGTCAGAGGCAGCGTGGGAGGCGACAAGCACGTTTGTGAAGGAAATCCTCAAGGGCCTACGTCACGAAGAGCAGGAGAGGAGGAAAAAAGAATCGAAAGGAAGAATCCCAGGACATCCCTAATCCCGCCGCCAATACCTAGGTGAAAATGGGGAAGTAGTAGAGGCCAAATCACTGAAGGAAGAGCAGAACAACAGCTAATGCCTCCCCCCGCGAAGTAATGCCTAGCGGCGGTTCCGTGGGGGAGTAATAGAGGCGAGGAGAAGAGGGTTAGGTTTTTTAGTCGGTAGGGGTTGGTCACACTAACATCTCGTGGCCAAACCGAGTCCGACACGCTGTGCGTAAATGCATTTTTCCCCCCTCACAAAAAAAAAAAAATACACACATACACACACACATACATACACACACATACATACACACACATACACACACACACACACACACACATATACACATACATACACACACATACACACACACACACATACATACACACACATACACACACACATACATACACATACATACACACACATACACACACACACATACACACACATACACACACACACACATACATACACATACATACACACACATACATACACAACATACACACACATACACACACACACATACACACACACATTGGGATATTTAAAAAAATGCGCACAATTCTAGTCTCTAATTTGAAAAAGTTTTCTCTCAGCTCATCGTTAAACAACAACTCCTGAAACAGTAAACAGATTTGTAGGTCTAGGACGAGGGGGGTGGGGGGACGCCAAATAGCCGAAGGTCCCCTCGCATAAACTACAGCCAGCCTCCCCCCCCCCCTCTTTCCCCACAACCTTATTGTAAATAATCCCAAGCTGCAAATAGAACCACACTCCTTCACTGCTTCCTCTGGTAAATATGTCTCGCTCTCAAGGTCTTTACCCTTAAATTAAATAATTAAGATTTTCTTCGAAACAAAGTTTTTAAACACAACCAATGCATATATACTTACATATATGCATACATACATATACATACATATATACATGAATACATACATGCATGCATATAGCTAATCACGCCATCTTACGGGGTAGGCAATAAACTGTACATATTCCCCATAAAACAACAACTTGGTATTTAATCCATCCTCACTAACTTTCTCCACACTTCAACAACATCCAGATACCGAGTCATACACGCGCTTCTCTTTTTCACACATTCGTGTACTACATTTAACCATTAATAATAATAATAATAATATTTTCTAACTAAATGTAAAAAAAAAAAGTTATCAGGGCATACATAATTCTCAAGCTATCGTAGCATATTTTATTTCCACTAAAACCCAACTGCTCGTCTCTTGACAAAGAGAATTGTACCTCATGTTTTATACTTACACTTGCCAACCTTGGGGCACAGGATAAAGAGGTTGAATCTCAAGTAAATACATTGGACATTCGCTTGAAAAGTATGGAAAACAATTAAAACGAGATCATATTAGGCATAATTATTGTAATAGGCTGGATTGATAAAGACGGAAATGTCAGGGTTCGAATCCCGGTCGGGTGTACTGAAAATGTATTTTGCTAAATTGTTCTTAACTTTCTCTACACACTAATGCGAGTACATTTCCAGCAACTCAACATTCATCATCTCTTCCTACAACATTTGAAAAAGTGATGTGTGTGCCTATGAACCGAATGAAGATAGAGACGTGATTATGAAGGGGAGAATGTGCGTATGTGGGAGGAAGATGCGTGTGTGGGAGGAAGATGCGTATGTGGGAGGAAGATGCGTGTGTGAGAAGGAATGTACCTGTGTGGGGATACCACTAAAAGTACGAGGTCAGGAATGAACCTTGGCCCCCGGGTCAAAGTCAGAAGTGTAACCTTCTAAACACACAGAACAAAGAAAACACGGGGGATTTAAAAAAAAACATTCTAGATACTACTGGAATATCTATTAATTTGGGACACTTAGGTGCAAACTTTTTCTTTTTTGTGTCGATGAAGAATAGAAATGAAAAACCAAGCACATCTCATCTTTCCGCCTTAAACATTGGTTAGCGTAGCAGTTCCATGGATTTCCTCACCAAGATCAAGTCGTTTTGTTTTAAACTCCGATAACACTGGGATATGTTATTAAAAGGGGAATTTCTTTCCTACATACTTCATTCTAAGTTGACTGGAAAACACAGGGCGTGGTAACCCTGTAGAGAATCATGGGTTCAGATCTCAGTCGGGTGAACTGTGGGTGGTTCCCCCCCTCCTGTTACGCAATTACGAATACACTTCTTCTAAACTAAACCGTATTCATCCGTATCACATAGGCGTGGCTAGGTGTTTTTTATCACCACGTCTTAATACCTGCCCAGGTTATACGAATATATAATTACTCTAATAGGGTAATGATGCGCATTTTAGAGGTAATCTACCCGCATCTGTGTAGAAGGAGAGTGGGAAATAATTTAGGGAAAACCACCTTCAGTAGACCCGGCCGGGATTCGAATCCCGATCTCCCCGCCATTTAACACGAGAGACCGTTCGACACTGAAACGGGTGTGTAATTAGTACAATTAGTACAAACTAAACTAAGTAATAGGGAACGGATTCTTAGGCACCAAAAATGTTTAAAATAGGCATTAAAAATATGGGATCTAGGCGCTCAAGGGGAAAAAGTACTCACAAAGTAATGTAAAGTTGATTTAACTACCTACTTACTATTTTATTAACTTCAGCTAATTCACACTGCTGTCTTTTTAGCGCCACCTCTCTCTACTCGTATACAGGGTGTTCGGAAACTCAACACCCAAACTGCATATACAGTATGTTCGAAACTCAACACCCAAACTGCATATATAGCTTGTTTGAACCGAGAGTAATACAGGGTGTTCGGGAACTCAACACCCAAACTGCACACACATATAACTTGTTTGAACCGAGAGTAATACAGGGTGTTCGAAAACTCAAAAATACCCATACACTTGCATCGGAAAACCTATGCTAATACCATTACATTTTGTACAACAAGTTGCATAAGAGCTAGGCGCGCGGCACTGCACATGTAATAATGACGAGCACTTTCTGTGATGTAGGACTATTGATGATGGCCCTCAGAATACATTCACATTTCTAGATGGAATAGTGTGTTATTTAATATCAATTGTTATATGTTCTGCTGCCGTGCTTCAAACAAGCTACATGTGTAGTTTGAGTTTCCGAACATCCTGTATAATAACAGCGCTAATATGCTATAGGTTAGAAAAGGTGGAACTTAGAGGAAGTGTGTCTGCACTTTCGTGGAGGGAGATTGGGAAACCATTTAGTAAAAAAAAACACCTTAAATACACCGCCCACCGAACCAAGATTAGAACCTCGATATTCTCTACATCGATAATCCAGTTTAGTACGGGAGTGACACCTTAGCCCATTTGACCATTGAAGCGGTCACATACTGTTAGTCACAAGATAATTTCCTAGATTTTCATTAGTGAAAGGGGTTATATTTTCATATAGAATGTTTTTTTTAAATAATTTGTAGAGCCAAATTCTATTTCACATGATGTCAAGGACAGAATTTCAAATTTGCCATTTCCGAAGATGTTGAATTTTTCCCCGCAATGGCATGCCTTTTCCTCCCAAGATGTCTACCACCCAATTTACGCTCATTGGAAGCTATTTAACAAGTTTCTATTTTCAAACCTACTTCAAAAAAGTATGCCACAATTCCTATTAAATTACTCTCTTTTTCAGTAAAAAAAAATCCATACCCTTATAGTGAGTACCTCTTGTTTCCCTCCCTTGTTGGCGTGTCACCACCACTTGTAGTGAGTACCTCTTGTCCCTTGTTGGCGCGTCACCTCCACTTGTAGTGAGTACCTCTTGTCCCTTGTTGGCGTGTCACCACCACTTGTAGTGAGTACCTCTTGTCCCTTGTTGGCGTGTCACCACCACTTGTAGTGAGTACCTCTTGTCCCTTGTTGGCGTGTCACCACCACTTGTAGTGAGTACCTCCTGTCCCTTGTTGGCGTGTCACCACCACTTGTAGTGAGTACCTCTTGTCCCTTGTTGGCGTGTCACCACCACTTGTAGTGAGTACCTCCTGTCCCTTGTTGGCGTGTCACCACCACTTGTAGTGAGTACCTCTTGTCCCTTGTTGGCGTGTCACCACCACTTGTAGTGAGTACCTCCTGTCCCTTGTTGGCGTGTCACCGCCACTTGTAGTGAGTACCTCCTGTCCCTTGTTGGCGTGTCACCTCCACTTGTAGTGAGTACCTCTTGTCCCTTGTTGGCGTGTCACCACCACTTGTAGTGAGTACCTCTTGTCCCTTGTTGGCGTGTCACCACCACTTGTAGTGAGTACCTCTTGTCCCTTGTTGGCGTGTCACCACCACTTGTAGTGAGTACCTCTTGTCCCTTGTTGGCGTGTCACCACCACTTGTAGTGAGTACCTCTTGTCCCTTGTTGGCGTGTCACCACCACTTGTAGTGAGTACCTCCTGTCCCTTGTTGGCGTGTCACCACCACTTGTAGTGAGTACCTCTTGTCCCTTGTTGGCGTGTCACCACCACTTGTAGTGAGTACCTCCTGTCCCTTGTTGGCGTGTCACCACCACTTGTAGTGAGTACCTCTTGTCCCTTGTTGGCGTGTCACCACCACTTGTAGTGAGTACCTCCTGTCCCTTGTTGGCGCGTCACCACCACTTGTAGTGAGTACCTCTTGTTGTTCCGCCCGTGCGTGGCTACACAGATCTCGTACACTCACTGTCCGGCTCCAACAGAACTGTTCCTCTCCCGCCTGGTTTCTGCGGAATGTTTTGTTGGTGCTGGGCCAGAACCCCCTCCCTCCGCTATAATTCGGTCTTTTGTTCGAGCAGGGGGGGGCCATTCTGTGACCGCTGAGTTATTTTATTTTAGGAGAATCCTGTCCATGTGATTAGTGTCGCCTTGATTTATTATAGTTAGCACCGTGTTTAGTTCCCTTTCGGGGCAGTACGCAACTGTATTAATTTCACTAATGCGTTAGTGATTAGGAAGGAAGTTTACCTGTATTGACGAGGAGGGAGATTGGGAAACCATTTAAGAAAAACAACCCTTGATATAACCGGCTGGGATTCGAACCCCCTTTATCTTCCCGTCACTGGCAATCCAGTCTGACATGAAGTGATGCATTAGACCATGCGACCACCGATGCTGGTTTTAAATTTTATATATTAATTATATATTATTATTTAATAATAATATAATAATAATAATAATAATAATCAAGCACCTTCACAAACACATTATTTCCGATAAGGACTAGAGATAAAATCTTCCGCAGTGGCGGCTTGCGGTCTACTAAATGCTGGGTTGGGGGGGGGGGGGGCCTATTGCATATAATTATCGTATTTGACCTAATAGTAGCCGGGGACTCTAGTTCTCTAGTTGTAGCTGGGGTGAAAAGTAAAGATGTTAATAGTCAAATACGATATACATCAAATAGTGGCTGGAGGTCAAAATTGTGTGTGTGTGGGGGGGGTAGACAAGTTCTTAACATATACTTAGCCGACATTAAAATTATGTTAGTTTTTTACTGGTGATATACAGAAAAATAAATCCTAACCAATAATGGCATGTTGTGAGACTATAATAATAATAATAATAATAATAATATCGGGGAGTTTCCTGTACACACTGCCGTGTTTGCCGATCACATAAACTATTGGTTACTGCGTCAGAAAACCTCACTATTTATTGATATGGTATGTGTACAGGAGTGATCTACAAGAAGTTAGTACTTTGTACCATTATTTACATACGCAGCAGAAACGTGGGTAATGATGGAAGCAGGATGGAAGCGGGAACTCAAACTTGTGAAATAACATTCCTGAAAGTACAATATTACAGGGTGTCTACCATCCGGGAAAATGTTGTTTTACTTTATTTAGCACCGCGTCTTACTACCCGTTCGGGTTATACGCTTAAGTACTAATTACGCTAATGGATTAGGAATTGGGAGGGTTGAATTAGAGGAAGTGAACCCGCATTTGCGTGGAAGGAGAGTGGAAAACCATTTAGAAAAACCACCCCCCCAGTTCACCCGACCGAGATTCGAACCTCGATCTCCCCGTCCTCGGGGTCGAGCTCAAAACGACTAGCGCGTTAGCCAACTACGCCACCGAGGCGGGTGGGAAAAATGTTGTTTAACTCAAAATATGAAATATATTAATCTTCAAATCAGCAATTTACCATGTGATTCAAACTGTCTTTTTTTGTTTGTAGCTGTGTAACATATTTAATAATTTTCTAATTATAATAGACTATGTTATTACATATTTTAGAATATGTTAATTTAAATCTTATTATTATTCATAAAAAAAATTAATAAAAAACATGATGAGAACGGGGAGAGAAGGGTGTGACATACTTTTGAGTAGGGAATTTTAGGAAATGATCGGGGGAAATCGGGAAAAAGTCGGGGATTTTATTGGTCAAGTTGAGGAAGAGCCAGTGTAGGACAGGATAGAGAAGGCACGACTACTGGGTAGTATGGAGGAGGAGAAGTGGAGGGAAGGAGGCCGAGAGGAAGACCAGGAACAAGAGCTGATGTGAGGAAGTGAGGAGAAAGCGTTTGGGGGAAAGGGGTCGATTGATGATCCAACATGCATTGCGTTTTTATACTTGTCGGGGAAATACAACATTTTGGAATGGGATATTTGTGAATTTGGCATAATTTGGTAAATTCTGGCATGTGAGATTAGTGCATCAAATTCGTACTCTTTCTTCGACATGGATCGTTTCCCAGAAATGGTTGAATTTGCGCGGCCAATATATGCGATGTATATTCAAAGTTAAGGAACAAACTCCCAAAAGGTCTCAGCTAACGGCCACACATTTGTCAGCAATTATAAAAATTACTTTGGAATAACACCATTGTTGCAAATAAAAGGTTTCGAATTTGTATTAAAAATTATAAGGTTAATTTTATTTTTAGCACAGCGTCTTACTACCCGTTCGGGTTATACGCCAATGTACTAATTACTCTAATGTTTTAGAGACTAGGAATGTTTTAATTTAAAGGAAGTGCACCCGCATTTGCGTGGAGGAAGAGTGGAAAACTATTTAGGAAAAGCCCCCCTCACTGTACCTGACCGCGCTCGAACCCTGATCTCCCCGTCTTCAGCAGTCTAGTCTAACTCGAGAGTAGCGCGTTAGACCACGTGGTCACCGAAGCGGGTGTTAGTCTTATTGCTTTATATAGGAAGCCCCTACTCATTTCTTTTAGTAAAAAAACACCAAGCTGGAATTAATTTTACTTTAAATAATGTCAATACAGAATTCTTTTTTTTTAATATGGTCCACGTCAGTATTTTTAATGATTCTGTTCAAACGAGTTTGACGCACCTGGTATAGAATGATAGGAAATTAAGTTATTGCTCTACCTCATTTAATTAACGTTGATGTCGGGTCGTTTGGGCACCCCTGTGAGCTAGTCGAGGATATAGGTTGCTGGCGCAAACCTCACAACGAGGTGTCGAATGGGGCTGACCTACCCAACCATGATATAGGACAAGTGTCGCCCCTCGCGGGAGTATATCAGCATTCGATTACAAACAAGTATATCACAGGTTAATGACAACACCGATAACATCTTGGTGGTGTGGTAAACCTACTGACTAACTATCTGGTCTTAAGGTCAAGGATCTCGAAAGTTTATGGTTGCCAGAACGTAAGCTTTCCATTCAACCCTATCCTGAGACACCTCCATCCAATCCTTAACCTGACACCCAGCCTCTTTTAACTCCGTTGTCACAACTCACATAAGCCTTTCATCGGCGTCTCAGCTTACCAAGGGGTCCTCTCTCTTCAGGTTTCACAACTAAAACTTTGTGTCCTTGCCCATACATGCCACACCTCACCTCAACCTGCGCGTCTTTGCTAACCCTTATATGTTTGGGGATGCATACAAGATATGAAGATATTAATTTATTCCTTTATGTAAACAATTACACTAATGAGTATTAAATGAGTATAAAAGAAAAGTTGCCTCTGGGTCAGAAAAATCGGTAAGATGGCGGTCATCCTCCCGCACCTCACCCCCCTTTCCTACTCCCCTCCCATGCCCTACCCTTCTCCCACAACCCACCCTCCATTCTCCTGGTTACAGCCCCGAGGAGCGCAGGTGTACAGTTGTACAGATCGCGCAAGTGTTTCGTGACCTTAAAGTGCCCTCTTTCTTCTCCAGAACAGCACAGAGGGGTTTGTGTTTAAAGGCCCGTTCCCACGGCGCGTGTTTGAACGTATTCGGCTCGTAGATTGCATTATCACAGTTCGTGGGACTGATAGATGTGCGTTGGCTTGGTACGGCTCGGGCGTTCCCGTGAATTGTCTGACTTGACTGCACTTAACTGAATGCACCACCTATCCATACCTTGAGCTAGTTCTATCCAGTATACATCATTACACTATATCCCTATCTTGAACTATTTATATCCAGTCCACCTCAATACACCCTATCCCTATCTTGAGCTTGTTCAAACCAGTCCATCTCATTACACCCTATCCCTATCTTGAGCTAGTTATACCCAGTCCACCTCATTACACCATATCCCTATCGTGAGATAGTTCTATCCAACCCATCTCATTACATTCTAGTTTGCGCCTGCAGTAAATTAGTAGAAGAGTTTACCATGAAGTCTACTACAGCTACAAAAACTATTAAGGAGATTAGAACATGTTTTCCTGCCAACGGTTGCCCAGAAAAAATAAGTGTTTTATGGATGACCGCAGTTTGTTTCACAAGAGTTTTAACTTTTATAATGAGTAATAGGGTGGATTAAACCAGCTCTTCTCTCTATAATACACATTAAAATGGTAGAGTACCCGCTCTCTTCCCTATCACCCACAATCAAATGGTAGAGTACCCGATCTCTTCCCTATCACCCACAATCAAATGGTAGAGTACCCGCTCTCTTCCCTATCACCCACAATCAAATGGTAGAGTACCCGCTCTCTAAGGAAAGAAGGCGTATACAACACAAGATAGGTTGTTTGGTATTTACCTACCGTAATACACTACAAACACTTACATTAAAGACGTCATTGGAATTATTCTTAGGTTATAAACAATGAACAAGCATTTCACTCTTGAAACAGAGTTTGGCTCACAATATTGATTCAAAGCAAATGAAGATAAAGGTGAGTGTGGATCATCATCGAGGACCAAGTTGCAGTTTTGTTAGTCATCGGAAGGTATTAGTCACGAGTATAAGGAGTGAAGAGGTTCATTGGATGCCCGTAGTGATTAGAATGTAATAAGTCCAATGACTTACTTGACCATGGTAAAGGGACAATGCAGGTTTGTGCATGCAAATCATCTTTGCAGCTCTGAAATAGTAGCAAACGCAATTTTCTAAATATTTTGAGGATACAGCACAATTATCAGGTTCATAACATGGACCTTTTCAGCAAAAAGTTCATCACCCAGCAACTCCTCCTTCTAGATTACCTAGTGTAATACAGGCACAAACTCATCAAATAAATCAACCACTAAAATGTCCCTTGGTAGAAAGTGCACAAACATCCTTTCAAAAGATGAAACCAACCTAAGGCTCGACTAACAGAGAAGAATGCATTCAAAACTTATGTTGAGACGGTTAAGACAGGTGATTTGTGCCCCATGAAGATTGTACTGGTAATAGGTAAAGTAATTGGATTGAAAAATTTGTACGTATGGAGGTGTTGTACGATATTCAAGTCAAGAATCAAGAAAATGAATGACAGAAGAATACACTAGTTTGGCGATGGCAGGCAGTGTAGTTATGGGCTGTAACCAAATAGACTTCTTATGCACTTTCGCCTTGATATGAAACATATTTTTGATAGTTGCATTTGCAATCATGTGATCAAGTGTAGATCAATCCGAATAGTCATGAAGGCAACAGATGCACCTCGCACGCGCGTTTGAACCCAAGGACGTAAGCAAGACGTCGTTGAAATGCTGTTAGTGCAGTGTTTGACTGGAAACTGTTTTATTTGTCTCTTTTTTTCTGGTAGAGCTAAGAACTTAACGTTATCCGCCATTTTACATTATATAGTTTACTAAATAAATCAAAGCTAGACTATGGCAGTTTTGTGTACGATTCAACTAGATCGTCAGCGCTAAAAATGTTGGCTGGTTTCCATCATGCAGGCATCCGACTGGCTACTGGTTCTTTTAGTACCAATCCAGTCGTAAGAATCTCAGCTGATGCCGGTGTGCCACCTCTTTCCTACCGTCCGGTGTTCCATTCTTCCAACCGTGTCTTGTATGAAACCAAATGGTGTAGTACAAGGCTGGTTGGGATTAGGATGTTATCTGTCTTCGACACGTGTGGGATAGTCCTTCCAAAGGCTATCCCCACCTCTTCAGATCATTGGTATAAAACAACACTGTGGCTCCATTGGTGTAGAAAGGCTCCTTGTTGTTCGAATAGTTTGATGCACTCTTGGTTAGAAAGTGCGTGGTAAGTATAAAATCATCAAGTCTAAAACTCAAGGATCCTCGAGACTCTTCGGATACACCCATAATCTGTGGTAACTGACTACTTGAGTTAAAGGGCAGTTAATGTGATTGTTATGATTCTAATTCTGAAGTGTGGGTTTAAATAGGACATTGTGATATTCTAATAAACAAAAAATGGATGGATAAAATATACAATTACCTATTTTCATTAAATTATATGGCTAAATGTTACCCCTTTTATGTTTCATTAATTCAATCCAAATAATTCCTCTTCAATAAATTATTTATTATTGGTTGCATTTCAAACTATAAAGGCTATGGACATGTATATTGTGCCGCCAATCGCATTTTGTCTTTATTTTCTATCTCAAACTCTTTTCTAGCTGTTATTTTAAGATTCATTTTGATAGTTTGCTATAAGAGGGTTTTTATGTTTATTGAAATCTATCCAAGGGGGAGGAATTTAATGCAGGATTATTTTCAGGTGATGGATTGGCAGGATTTTTGCTAGGAGTGGTCATAGTGAAACTCTGAAACCTAGAACGACTGGAACAGGCATGTCTTTATCAACATTTGTAATGCGGCCCAGGAAAACATGTCACATGTCGCAAAAATCATGTTCCTGTTTTTTATTTCTACCAATAAAAAACTTAATTCTAAACACTAAAAAATTACCTCTCTAGTTATAAAATTACTTTTTTTTTTTACAATATTTAAAATATCAATATCTCTTTTTACCAATCTGTGGTAAACGGCCGCCAAAGTTTAAGGCATGGTTTAATTTACTGTACAATACCTTATTTAAAGCTATATTTCTTGTATTATTAGTTTTGTGGTAATCCTATTTACTGGTTGAGATTGTAGGCATCACATTTATCTAAACATACCAGTTTGTTTGGGGAAATGTGTTGAAAATGTTGGAGCCTATGAAGAGTTAAAATATATTACAAAACCTTAGGTAATAATCTATTATTTAAACATGGTTTCATAAACTAAGTTGGCAAATAATAAATTGTCAGCAACCATTTAAAAATAGAGTTGAAACGCTTGAATTCTCGATTCCTCAAATCCTTTGAATCCCATGTTATTCAAGAGATTTGATTTTCTTAAAAATCTCAATAAACTCTCTTAAATACAATTATTATGAAGACCTTGACTTCAAATAACAATTTCAATCAATTGGTAAAAGGAATTATTTAGACTTGTATAGTTGGGAGGGTTGCAAAATTACAAAAAATTGCAAAAAGTGCATTATTAATTCATTAAAAAAGTGTTCTCTTCTTTATGATTTAATATACATAACAAACACAGTATCATTTATCAATGGCCTCAAATATCATTTTTAAAATTAAATTTTAAATATTTCCACCTTAACCAAAATTGTACATTTTTAAAGATTCACTGCGTATAACCCGAACGGGTAGTAAGACGCGGTGCTAATAATAATTTAAAGATTCAAGAACTCAAATTTGGGTTTGAGATTCGGAATCGAGAAATATATGATTTGGCCCATCTCTGAAAAAAAACATACTTTTGTGTATATAAGTGCTAATGTTCAAAAAAGACATACTATATCATGGTTGATGTGTAATACCACTCCAACTGGGCCAAAGCAATAAAAAAAACTCGTGTTTAACTGGTAGTCTAGTTAAAATAAAACATTGGATAGGAATCTGGTGCTATAGTTGTAATTAAACGTATATAGCCTGTAAACGCCCATTGCTGACTGTTCTAGTGGTGATGAATGGACGGACGAAGCTATAGACATGTTTGAGGAGCTAGCACGTGTGGCCAAGTGGGAGTTGATGATGGCTCGAGTGAACTGTACAAAGAGCGCAGCAGCAAGCGAGCCAAGAGAGCAGGCAGCCCTGTGCCATGTGTCGAACTCTACGACACCAGTAACAAACAGGTATTTCATTGTAGCGACTCAACAAACAATATAAAACACATTATTTCCAACACATAATATAGATACACAAATTTGCTTTAACTTTTGCAGAGTGAATCTGCTAACAAGAAATAAATTATTTGGTCGTAGCACATTAAATGGAACCTGAGCCCTTTGAATGAGGATCTAGCCTTCCTGCCATTGAGCTTAAGATAAAATCTCTGGCTCAATTGATAAAAAGTTAGTGATGTGTGTGTGTGTGTGTGTGTGTGTGCGTGCGTGCGTGTGTGTTGTGTGTGCGCGCGCGCGTGCATGCGTCTGAGAGAAAGCGAGAGAAGGGTATATAAAAGATGAGGCAGTAAGTTTTGAAACATTTAATAATACTATATGTTTACTATTTTAACTACTAAATGCTTCAAATTAAACTTAAAATAACAACAAAAGATTGATAATTTTATACATATCCTTAAATTATTAATCTAAAAAAAATTCCTTAAGATGGTGCTTCTTGAATCTTGACATATTTTTGCGCAATCTCTCTTGTTAGATTGCTTCAACTTCCACCACACAAGAAAAAGTCCAGAGCTGTTATGTCTAGTGAACATGATGGCCAGGCGATGTCCTCAAATAGTGAAACGAGGTGCCCAGGAAACATTTTGTAAAGCACCTTCGTTGATATTTGACCTTTCTGAGCCCTGAACTGCAACATGGATGCCAACAACATGTGGTTCCAGTAAGATGGTTCAACGGACCACACAACTTGACCATCACTGGGGGTGGTTGGCAAAATGTTTCTTGGGCACCTCATTTCACGATTTGGTGACAATACCTGGCCACCACGTTCACCAGACTTACCAGCTTCAGATTTTATCTTGTGGATCATGTTAAAGAGTCATGTATATGCAACTCACCCAAAAACAATAATTCAGGAACTTAAAGAAAGAATGTGGTTAAAGTTGAAGCAATTCAACTAGAGACATTACGCAAAGTCGAGAAGCATATACAACAATGTATTGCATATAATGGTCGCCAACTTAAGAAAATATTTTTTTTTAAATTAATAACTCTGGGGTATTTAGAAGATCGTTGATATTTGTTGTTAATTTAAGCATGTAGTTGTTGAAATAGTAAATATATAGTGTTATTAAATGTATCAACCCTTTCTTCCCCACCCTGTATATATAATTATACCCTCAAATATAATAATATACTCAAAATTGTTAATTATGGGTTTGTTCTATTAACTCATGGTGCAATTGGTTTGTATTATATGCTAGCTCGCTTTAGCCTCAGCATAGCTAATTTCAATATTGGAGAGCTATTGCCTGGCACTGTACCCAGTTCCTTGCTCTAGGCAAGGGGTTAACTACTTGTAAAACCCTCCTCCATATATATATATATTATATTTTTTTTTTTTCATAACTTAAGTTTTCAAAAACATCTGTCTTGTAGAAAAAGTGAAAATCACAAAACTTGGAACTACATTTTTAAACTGCTAAATGTATTTTAATTTGCAAGAATAATTAATACAACAATTTTTACTACAGTACCTTTCTCAAATAACTTATAGTTTTAACACAAATCATTTTGAATAATCTTGTGAATTGTGATGTTAAAATATAGGTCTCTTAAAAGTTTCAATCACAGGCACATAAAAATCTCAATTAGCATACCTATTCCTCTATAACTTTTGTCACCAATTCGTTAAGCCTAGTGCTCATTCTTGGGCATGTTCATTTTATACAGTTTTAAACATAAATAGTCACTTTTGCAACATAGTTGAGGAATGTAATTGTTTATAAGTTTGAGTGTTGAGAAATTGCGTTCACCACTTGGCACTGACACTGGGAGTTAAAGAAGGCTTCTTAGAGCAACAGAAACATTAGGCGTCACACACTATCCAGGAGTCATTTATTGTCTTTAAATACCTCTAATATTGGCTTTTTACACACCAGTTTTAAACAGCTGTATCTCCGCATCCATTAAGAATTGTACACATGTTTATATTAACTTTTTTACTCAGAATAATCAATGCTACAACCTCCGATATTCCTTCTGAAACACCCTGGATATCATATAGGAATTCAAATAGGGAATCTCTTTAACATTTTGTTATAGCCATGTCTGAGACAGCATAATAAACACCTAACTTTGAATTTCTTTTTTGGATCTACCGGCACTTTTTCTTTGGCATCATAGCCAAACCAAAGTTTCTTTCTACTTTTATTTAAACTAGTTCTGTCTCAAAACCTGTTGAAATCCCTCATCACACCTGCAGCCCAACATGGTAATTCTTGGTCACTTGCAATTGGCTTGTAGCCGAATTTAAACCAACTTCCTTGTTTTATTGTACCTTGCTTGTAAGATGACTTAAAAAATTATGTTGTACATGTAACAAGGGATACCACAAACTTGTACTTAGAAATTACATCACAAAGGGCATTAGCTTCATTTTGGAAAGTATTTTCAGATACATCTTTTAGGCTTGTGTTGTCAAATATATCTAATTAAAGCATCGATCCGACTCTCTCAACTTGTTTCGCACAATGACTTAGCAGTGATGTCGAAGTCTGAAACTTGTATAGTTAGAAATTTCCAACTTTGAGTTGGAGCAGATAAATAATTAAATATCTGTTTAGCCAAAATTAAACTAGTAGTGGAGTTCCTTAGTGTCTAAATTTACAAAGATCGTGACAGACTGGATTAAAGCACCAATCTTGTTACATTGACTCTATACACCTTTTAATTAGGCTTTATGGGTAGGTGCCCAATTTTTCGATCTGATAATATAAGAGACATAAATTAACGATAATTTAAAATTTCCTATCTTTGACTTATATGTATAAAAATGAGGTGGCCCAATGGCTAAATAATTTTATAGTAAAGTAAATTGATAGAACTAAAGAAAAAGGAAAAATAAACTGCTAAGAGTAAATTTGATGAAGAAAGCCCACCTAGGGAAACCGGAAAAATGTGTGAAGAATCCAATGCACAAATGGTGTGTGTGACTACTTCTACTATAGAAGACAGAAGAAAGGAAGAAGATGTCACCTTTGTGTATTGGATTCTTCCCACATTTTTCCTCTTTCCCTAGGTGGGCTTTCTTCATCAAATTTACTCTTAGCAGTTTATTTTTACTTTTTCTTTAGTTCAATTTACTTTACTATAAAACTATCTTTAACTTAGACATAGCCCATTTTTACAGGATTACGGTGCAAGATAACGAAAATGTGTACCTATACATTTATAAAGCATAGTTCATAACCTTTAATTTGATACCATAATCATAAAAATTGGATGATAAACAAAGAAGTTACAACAATATTGTAACTACTATGCACTGATCCCGGAGTAGTGGCCGGCACCTGAGCCTTGTTTGTGTTGGAGTCACTTGTTTTTTTAGGCCAATTCATCTAGTAGTTTGTAAAAGTTAGTTACAAAACCCAAGAAAAGATTCAGAAATATTTGTGGGGCTTATTTTATTACAATATTAATAAATCAAGGTGCATTTTAGAACCGGTGGAGGGGGGGGAGGGGTATGAATTTAGTTACTAGGCCTATAGGTTTTAAACCTATTTTTCATTGAAATTTCCCTAATAAAACAAATCCAGTGGAATTAGACAGATTTATATAGAGAAAAGTAGTTCATTGCTGTGTTCGGTGGATTGCACATTTAAATTGCTTTTTGGAGGATGCTGGGTAATTTGACAGAAGACTGGCTGGATTTCCCTACTTGTGGAATCTTGAATGATGGTGTCCGGCGCAGCAGATTAATTGCTAAAAGTATTACATTTGAGGAAAACTCGTCATTTCTACGAAATCACCTTTGTAGATTTAGCAAAATTATGAAAGGAAGCATTTTTGACAGATTGTGGTCCTGAATTTGACTATGAAAAATCTAGCAGATGGAAAGAGGAGATGACAAAAGAGAGTGAAATGTTCAGATACTGGGATATGATTCTAAAACTGATCCAGCTTAGATTGATCTTTGTTCGTTCAAACAGATAACGAAACTTACATCTTTATATACAAGTCTTGGAAGCACTCACTCCATAGTTCTTTGTATTAGACCATTCAAATACTCCCGCTGGCTTTCAGTGCATATCAGAGGTATGATCATATGAACACCATCCCAGCGGGAGTGAAGATAGACTTTATAAAAAACTGGGCACTACCCAAGACAACAAGAAAGTTTTCTGCTATTCTAGTAGATCTGGCTTACAATCATAGTAACAAAATATTAAAGGAAACTGGTGGTGCTGTGGACCTTACCGAGAACCCACTCGTTCTTAAACGGTGGATGGTTTAGGTCCTGAAGTTGCCAGAATTATAGAAGAATTCAGATGCGATTCTATTTGTCACAACCGTAATACATTCCATTATGTAGAGGGCATTTCTACATAATGAAAAATTTAAAGAACATTCTTCAAAGTTAATGCGAACTATTTCTTTGTACGGAAGTTTATTCATAGAACAACATGACATAGTCCATCTTTTGACCAACTATGTGGATCCTGCTATTGCAGTAGCTGCGAGTAAAATAGAGGAACTAAGAAAGGAACAGTATGACAACTTTGTGTCTCAAGTTCTTATGATTGGAAGTAAATCAATATTTAATACTATTAAGAAGAATAACTTGTTTGTTCGAGAAACCTCCAACGAAAAAGAAATATAAACTGCAACAAAAGTTTAATGATATAAATGTGATACTATACTCTTCAGCCAGCTTTATGTAGCTTGTCAGTCACGTTTCCCATGAAAATCATGCTTGGCCTCCATCCATCCCTCAACACAACACAATCAGGCTTCCAACTAACAAGTTAGATGTTTGTCAGCATGCAGAATGTGAGGCCCCATCATTCAATACAAAAGTATTTGATGGTGCAACTGTGATCCATGTGCTACCAACAGTAGAAACCTCCACTCTCAAAGAGTACAGCGATGTTATGTTTTTACCTTGGCTTCACACACAGCAACATAGTGGTAAAAGGGTAGATGTAGTCTGAGACGTGTATAAAGACAGCTTGAAGGCATTCACATGAGAAAAAAGAGGTGAAGGAGCATTAGGGGGCACCAAGCTTCCAAAACATTTTAATATGTTCCTTAGAAATTTTGAAAACAAAGAGGAGCTTTTTAAATTGCTCAGTGAGTCAGTGAAACAATCTGAATTTGCAACAGGAAAATAGGTTATTATTACATACAGCTTTTCATCCATTTCGTATCCCTCAGGTATTGAGATTCCTGCAACAAGTCAAGAAGAAGTAGATTCAAGAATAGTTTTGCATATCATAAGTGCTGTACAGTCTGGACTTAGGAGCATTATGACAAACAGTGTAGACACGGATGTATTTGTGATTTTGATTGGTGAGTTTTTTTAATTTGGTAAAGGACTTTGTTGATCTTGATTTGTGGCTTACATTTGTAAAGGGAAAAAGTTTTAGGTGCTATCATATCAACCCGATGGGTCTTTCATTGGGAGAAGAGAAGGCGAGGAGTTTATCTTTCTTCTCTGAGTTTACAGGATCGGACACCGTATCACTATTTGATGAAAAAGGGAAGAAAATTGCATGGAAAGTGTGGAAAATATTTACAAATGCCACAACAGCTTTTGTATATACCAGCAGACATATTTTCGTCCCATTATCAAAATACAGTAAAGAGTGAATAGTACACTTACAGTAGTACAATATCATGTTGCAAAACAAATGATGTAAGACAAGAGCTATTCACCTCAGGACAATCAACCGAGGCGATGCAAAACATCCCACCCTCGCAAGATGCTCTTCTCCAACACACCGATCGATCTATTTAACAAGCCATGATGCCACACAAAATCCTCCTTCGCCCAAAGGACTTGTTTGGAAAAAAGTCAACTACAGATGCAAACCAGAAGGGACAACCTTACTAGAAGCAGCAGTGTCTTGCAGGGAACTTATAAAATGTGGCTTCAAGGCTATCCCACCCTCCTCTAGAACATATAATTGTAAATATTCTTCTTTGGAGTGTACAGGACTTTGCAATTGTAATGGACAATGCGAATTGATGTTATAATAATTGGCTCGTTTGACAGTAGACTTCTACTGTGGAATACTATGAATGAATGCATTATAAACATGCATTTCATATAAGATGTACATAATTTGTTCAAGGATACTAATAAATTAAGTAAATTGATTTCGGCCATGTGGCTTTGTCATATAAGGAATGGAAGGGAGGGTCTGTGAACTGCCTAGGATCAGGGAATGTTACTTTGATCCATCACAGTTGCTGGTATCCGGTCCGGGACACAGCGGGTCCACCGGTGGTGGATAGCGGAAAAGCCCTTCTTTGCGTTAGGTGGTGAATATTCAATAGCCACCTATGGACCAAAACTGGATTTCTTGAAGGCCAAGTAAAACAGTTTTTTTTTAACCTAACATGCCAATATTTTATTAGGATTTAAAACTAAACAAGCCTAAAAATAAGCAAGCAGCTTCCAACTAAATAAATTATTTCTATATCAAGGTCAGTCATATTTAATTATCTCCTATGTATTAAAAAGTAAAAATAACATTCAAGTCATAACCATGGTGATCATACCCATAGAAAAAATGCACCCCAACCCAAGTGACTCCAACACAAACGAGGCTCAGGTGCCGGCCACTACTCCGGGATCAGTGCATAGTAGTGAAAATAGGGCTGTAACTTCTTTGTTTATCATCCAATTTTTATGATTATGGTATCAAATTAAAGGTTATGAACAATTCTTTATAAACTTATAGGAACATATTTTCGCTATCTTGCATCGTTTTCCTGTTAAAATGGGTTATGTCTAAGTCAAAGATAGGAAATTTTTAACTATCGTTAATTTATGTCTCTTATATTAAACTGATCAGGTTTTTAAATGAAATCATGAAAGTACTGATAGCTTTAGTAGCATTAAAAAAAAAAGTCAAAAATCTGTCAATTAGAAAGCTAGAAATAAGCGTTAGACTAAGGTAGTGTTAAAAATTCAAGATGGTGGAACAAAAATCAGGCACCTACCCATAAAACTTTTTAACAGGTGTATAGTGTCAGTGTACCAAGTTTGGTGCTTTAATCCAATCTGTCACAATCTTCTCGCTAAGAAACCTCACAATAGTTGCTTCCAGACATCACCAAGTGGCATCATTAACTACCAGTTTAAGAAGTGTGCATTGCGTGGCACAAAAAGGCACGTGGGCAGGACACTCTTTTTTACACAATTTTCCTTGCCTTTCATGTTACTCTCATTATCATAACCTTAACGACACATTTTCTCACTCGGTAATCTCATTTGCTCAAGCTGGGCAAAAAGAGTTTCTTTCATATAAGCAGCTGTGGTAGTCTCTTTTAGTGGAAAAAAATCCTATAAAATGATCTCTTATGGTAATCTCATTGTTTGATTACATCAAACTTTGCCATCGCCATTTGTTCACTAAGACTCACAATTAGGTGAGCAGTCCAGAATACTTGATTAGTATTTGGCTGGGTTTGCATGTGCTCTAACTTTCTGCTAGAAGCTTTTTTCATTGCTTATGCGAAATGTTTTATCATGTATGTTTTAGGACATAAACATTGCCGAGGAACTTGTGAAGCATGGGTTTGCTGTGTGGGAGGAAGAGAAGGACCAGATACTTACGTCACCGCACAAGCCTATTTCAGGACACCAGGCTGAGGGTTCCAGCACCCACAGCTCACTGGAGTTAAATGGACACTCAAAAACACCCCTTCACATGGAATCAGTGGTGTCACCAAGTGAAGATAAGACGGGGATGTTTTCGATGAAAGACTAACTTTATTGTGATATGTGCAGTGAACTCGAATAAACTGAAAGATTGTTTCAGATTGGAATCAAGTATACAGAAGTGTGTTTTGTAAACTGTAAAATACAACGCAGGAAAGAAATCTTGGCTAACAATAAGATGTAACATCATTTCGGTGTTGAATATATAAGTGGTAACCAGAACTACTAAGGTGTTAGTTATAGTCTAGGAATTTACTTCTAATTCTAAAAATTCTTTTTTGCCTTATTTTTATTATTTTTACCATATGATTAAAGAATAGACCTGAAAGGTTATGTTACACTATTCATATATACATATAGAGATAGGGGAGGGTGATAATAAACCATTAGTAATATATTTTCTTTACTATTGGTTTAATTAATACCTAGATAAGTTTAAACTTATTATGAGCCTTAACAAACATAATTTTCACTTCATTAAAGTGTGTTTCATTTTGAAAATTCAAGATTAAAAGAAGCATATTGGAAAGAAAAATAATACAGTACAAATTATTTTTTAAACTTAAAGATTGTGTTGTTGAAAATATTTTTGTGAATGCTATGTCATTATATACTTTGCTAATTTTTTTTTTCAATCAGCCAAGGCCAAGTTAATTACGTGTGGTTACTTTTATTTTATGTTACACGATTCATAGGTTTGCTTTCGATAAAAATACAACTTATCCTAAACATGTTTTACTAAAGCAGTACTCGGTAATAGAAGAATGTTTCATGCACATTCATATCTGTTTAGTCATTGTATTTTTGTCTTTTGTTTTATAAATGTTGAAATAAATCTTCTAATTTTAGATACTTATTGAAAGGAAGATAGAAGAGTAATACCTACACTATTACCAGAAAAATGTAGGCCTCAAAGTTAACACTTAAAACACAACCAAACAAATTAAAATCATTTTCCGGACCCCTTCTTCAGAAGAAAAGATTATTAAAACACTAACTGAACTAAGGGTAGATGTTGATCATTGTTGCTTGGATTCTGCAGTTGCCTGTTTGAACTTGTCTTGATGCTTTAATATGAATGGATATATTATATTATCATTATATATATTATGTATAGGTTTTTTTAAATATTCATAAATAAAACAATATTAATATTGGATTAACTCTTTTTCCCTGGTTAAGAATCAAGACAAAAGTTTTAACAAGCAACAATAATCAACCTTTAACCATAAAAAGTACAGTCAGAGTTCTACTCTATTTTGCTGAACAATCAATACTTAATAAATATGGTCATTTGACACCATTTATTTATTTAATTTTTAGTAAACGAAATTGTTGCTCTTTTTATGTACACTGGTTTGCCAGAAGATGCATTTTGTGACCAGCTATAGAGACATAGTGGAGAAAGATGTAAACAATAAAAACTTAAGATTATTTTGTCTCTTTAAGGAAAACTTTTTTTACTGCTTTTTTTTTAGATATTTTGTTACATAGGAAGAAGATAAGAATAAAAGTGAACAGGAACTGGGAAATAAAAGAACATGTGCAGGGAGAGACAATGGCGTAATACCCAGGCCCACAGGGCCTGCAATGAGGGGGGGCCCAATGTATGAGAGCCAGAAAGGGAAAAAAATCATTGAATGATATGAGAGCCACGAAAGGGAACTACCATAAATTCATTGAAATATTTATATCAAATAACTTATGTCCTAATTATTGACAGTTTAGATAGTTTAGATAGTCGAATATATTTATTATAAAGTGTTGTAAATTATAACTAAGCTATAGCATTATTTCAATTATTTTATTTGGTTTTAAATAGCGCAAACATTTTTTAATCTCTTGCATTCAATAGAGAAATACACCTTTTCCTTAGACAGAGCGGTTGCTTGTCCAGCCAACCAGAAAGCCAGAATTCAAACTACTCTCTTGTGATAGGTCGAGATTGTCAGTCCACTCTGGTGCAATCATCGATGTCATCATAATTTGAAAATACACGAGGGAATAGAAAAAACTCTGACTGTTACACCAGAAAGAGACTCGCAGTGACTGGATGGCGACAAGACGTGTGATGCTTGTCGCCACATATTTAATTATGATATAGTGTACGGTGACTGGCGTAGGGACGGGTCACTTGTACAAGCTGAAGTTGTAAATTGTTATATTAATAATGTATAAAGGAATATGTTTTAATAATAAATTAATATAAAATTGATCAAAGTATATTTATTGTATAAGTGGGAATTTCCTTATATGATAATCGCGTCGATAAGAAAAGCTGAGCGAGCTAGAGACAGATGTTATGATTATAAGTCGTCTTTTCATAGTGTTTTATAATTGACGACTCATCGAAGGGCTCTTTAGGGTGTTCTTTAATCGGCGCCCATTGAGGAGCTTTTCTTGAGTTATTCAATTTAGAGGAATATTTCCTTTTTTAGAGTCATTAGAAAACTATTCTTAAACACGAAACATGAAAGTTCTGAGATTATATTTCAACTTTAGAATCTTTGGCATAATATTCTCCATAAATATAATCAAAGAACAAAGTGAAAGTTTAATAATTTAATTCCATATAAAAGTCTTTGGAAAAATATTATTATTAAATATAATCAAACAATAAAGTGACGATTTAATAGTCTATTTCCACAACATCCCCCTGCGGGACGGGGTTTAGAATAGTTCCAAAGTAACCCCCTGCGGGACGGGGTTAAGAATAGTCCCAAAGTAGCCCCTGCTTGTCGTAAGAGGTGACTAAAAGGGAGGCTTCTGTGCAGGACGTATCTCGTGAAGGACAAACCTATCCATATCTTTCCTTTGATTCTAGGAAAAAAGCGCAAGTGAAAGAAGCACACATGAAAACTCTGCACAGAAAAAACCCCACAACCATAAATGCTCGCAGGAAAAAAGCCCACATGGGAAAATGCCCACAGAAAAATACCCACGAGAAAAAAAGACCACAAAGAAAAATGCCCACATAAAAAATGCTCACATGGGAAAATGCCCACACAGAAAAAAGCCCACAAGGAAAAAATGCTCACATGAAAAATGCTCACAAAAAAAAAACTCACACTAAAAGTGCGCACACGAAAAAATGTCCATATAGACAAATGCCCCCATTAATTTTTACTTTCTCATCAAAAGAAAAAGTATTGTAATCATGAAAAAATCAAAATCGAAATAAAAATTTTAAACAAAAAAAAACTGCATTTTACAATTCTGTCAGTCTCCTTGTTTGTGTATGTGCTCAATATTGATATTTAATTTTTATAAATTTATACCTCTGGATTTTTTTTTTTTTTTCATTTTTATCCTAGTCCTCAAATTAAGAGTGATGAATGCTTTTTTTTAATTCCAATTTCAAAAAATGGTTTTAACAATTTTGATTGAAATTGATGTATAGACCATGTTTGACCTCTCAAATAAGTTAGATAACTCCATATATTTGGTTTTGGGTGAAAATTAGTTGAAGGGCAATATACTGATGAGTAATTTTAGAAAATTTGAAATATTTTTAAAGCGGCTCTAATATTTTATTCCATATTGGTATCTGTGGTATATATGTCGCTATAAAAATAAATGGTACGGAACTCCGCATGGACTTTCTCGCTCTAGTGTTTAAAAATGTAGATATTTACTCAAAATTCATAATATAATATACACTAGTGAACCTGAGAACAAATTGTGCTATAATTACATACAATTTTTTTGACTCACGATTTTAAATTTTATAATTTTATTTCTAAAGAATTAACGTCTTCATTTGTACATTTGGACTAATAAAGAATATCGATATTGGGTTTCCAAAGCTCAACACTTCTTATTAAAATTTTTACTTCCTGTTAAAATATTCGACATTTATCAGGTGATGCACACCTTATGGTTATTGCATTGCTATTAATTATTGACTATTGAGTCTAAAATGAGAGAGATAAATCATTGATGTAACATAGGTAGAGCCAGGAGTGGAGTGTGGGGGGTGTGGCGCCCCCTTTTAATAAATTAAACCAATTAAATCAATGTTAAAAGTCACTACTAGTTTTATTGTCCCATAATACTATCTCACTAACCATATTTATTTTTTTATTTGTTATTGGTAATATTATTAAATGATTAATATATGGTAGTTATTATTAATACTTAAAACAATCACATTAAGTATTAAAATGGTGAAAATGGGCATTGATGAAACCACCCAAATTTAAGTTGCGCGCATCTCACCTCGTTGCACTTATATTTTTTAGGTTTTAATTTATTTTATCATTTTTATAATTACTATTTCAATGATTAATAATAAATAAAATCTTTAAAATAATTTATTTTTAAATGACATGCTTTAATCAAAATCTTTGAATAATACCACACAGGTAACACGTTAATTGTTATAATGCTTAAACTTATTTCCCTCTTAATAATCACTAAATATGGTCTTATTATTTGTTTTTAATAAATTGTTTGAAAAAAATTGATCATAGATTTTAAAATGTTTATTTTTATACCTAGATTATTTCCCCCTTATTTTTAATTTTCCCCCCCAAACCCCCGCGACACAATGGTTGAAAAACGCTGCCTTAGAGTCTTAGACCATTCGATCACTGAAGCGGGTACTGAAAATTAATTGCTTCCCTTTGTCCAGAATTCACCACACGCCACTGGATGTATGTATCTACTAAAAAGTCATCTCCATGAGTCGAATTTTTCTTTCTTTGAGCATCTACAACTCGAAAAACATTAATGGTTTATTCTTTTTGTACAAAGACATAGCTCAAACAATTCAGCTCTCCCCTTGAGAGTAGAGTTATCAAAGTTCAATGGTACATCAAATATTATAGTTTTTTCGTGTTTTTTTTTTTCATAGGACAAACGATGGAATTTTCAAGGAGCCAGAAGAACAATCAAGTTTTGACTTAATTGTAGTTTGAATATCTCGCATTTCGCAATATCAATGAAGGGGTGACTTGGAGATGCAGACAGAATCGCTCTATAAAGTGCCATTTAATTATAAAAACAAAAGAAGGCAGCATAGTTCAAGAATCAACCGAACATTGTCATGACTCCTGTCCTAAAAAAACAGCAAACATTGCCAGAAGCAAGATGAAGCAAGACATGAGACCAGTGATTGGTACCCCTCGCAATGTGATGGGAAATGTGTTGTCAGGGTTAAATAATGATATAATGGCTCATTTTCCCAGACAATATCCCTCTTGAGAAGTTTGAAATAATGAAGATATTGATTCCAAATCCGGAACCTCAAAAAGTTTTAGTCGATTTTGAGAAGGCTTGAATGAATGCAGTGAGGATTGCCTTTCCACACACTGAAGTCAAAGGGTGTTATTTTCAACTGTGTCAAAGTCTCATCAGGAAACTCAACAATGTTGGCTTTAACATAGAATATGAAACTAATGTAAACATAAAACTTACAATAAGGTCTCTTGCCGCATTAGCCTTCGTTCCAGTCGATGATGTGAGACATGTCTTGGATAATCTTGCCGCCACATTTCCAGACGAAGACAGATACATTGAGGTGCTCACGTACTACTTTCCTACATACATTGAGGGTGCAGCAAGCAGAGATCCCCTGTTTCCTATAAGAATATGGAATCATCATGATGCAGCCCTGGAACGTTCGCCAAAAACAACGAATTGTTGTGAGGGATTTCACAACGCTCTTAATCCCCTATTTTGCTGCAGTTATCCCAGCGTGTGGTTTCTCTTTGTTAGACTCCAAAGAGACCTGGCTTGTCACAAATTAACACTGGATAATACACAGGCAGGTCGCCTAGAGGTGAAAAAAAGGAAATACAAAGCTCTATGACTTGGTTTCCACTTCTCTGCAGCAATATTAGCAGGTGGAAGACAAACATAGTTACTTAAGGAGATTGGCCAATTTGCGATAAAGAAATATCTGTGGATTAACGCCATGGATACCAAAAATTTTAAATTTTAATTTCAACATAAAAAAACATTTGGTTTATTGTCACAACCTATTACTACTATTATAAATATCCCTAAATATTCCAAAACCTTTTATTTAATCTTGTGTTGGTCATTTTAATGGTATTGGTACCCACAACTTTAATCCCCAAGAATGATTTAGTTTATTTGGCTTTTCATCCATATTTGAATTTTCATGGATAATATATTAAACGAATATCAACATAACATTAAATCGTGTTAGATATATTTTTGTTAGTTAAATTGTAAGAATTCTCTCTTTTGAATGTTTTGTTAATAAACTACTACTCAAATAAAGCTTTGTAATAAATTGTTTAGTGCCTTTATAGAAAAAATTGACACTTTAACAACTCACAACTTCTTATATAATTTTTATATTATCTCATTACATTAATTATTGAACCAATATAGGCCAAACCTTGGCAATATCATAACAATTTAACAATATTTTATATGTTTAGAGTAATAGTCTGTATTTTATTTTATGTAATATGTAGCCTACTTATTAAACTACACCAGCATGTAGATCCAACTTAAATGTAAAATAACTATTAAATATAATTCTATTTTGATATATTTTTGTATTTTATTTGAACTCTAAGCACTTGTTGTAAACATTGGTTATGTTGCTGTACCAGGGCCAGGATTTTGATGAACTAAAATGTATCAAAAAATTATCCATAAAATGACACAAAAATTCCAAAAAATTACTTTAAATTAACAAAAAGACCCAAAAAAGTGAATGCAAACTCTATGAATGCACAAGAATAAATCAAACGCTCACTTTATAAGTGGAAACTAAAATGTTAATAATTCAAAACCCAAATCAAACTTGCATTCAGTTAAAAATTAACCCTTGATTTATAATTTTTTTCATGTGGGCATTTTTCCATGTGAGCATTTTTCGTGTGAGCAATTTTTTGTGTGGCATTTTAGTATGAACATTTTTTTTGGGCATTTTTCGTGTGGGCTTTTTCTGTGTGGGCTTTTTTCCGCGTGAGCTTTTTTCCGCGTGGGCATTTTTCCGTGTGAGCTTTTTTCCTGTGAATATTTATGATTGTCGGGTTTTTTCTGTGCGGAATTTTCATGTGTGCTCTTATAGTTTGCGCTTTTTCCGATCACCCTTTCCTTTCACCTCCTTTTCTTTTCCTTCTTTTTCTCTCTCCTTCATTCTTCTCCCTTCTCTTTCTATTCTTCCTGCTCCCTTCTCTTTCTTTCCTTCTTTCTTCCCTCCCCCCTGCCGTTCATTCCTGCACGGAAGCTTTTGGCTTCTCCGTTGACGACCTTGGCTGCTAACCTGGCTCTCCTCGGACAATTAGTGGGTACCTCTGCAATTGAGCTCTTTCATGAAAGTGCGCCGGTTGTAATATCTTGGTAGAAGGGCCTTAGGGACGACAATAACCAGGTACCCTACCTTTAGAAAAGACCGGTTGCTTTCATGAGAGCCCGGACGTAAAATGGACATTTTCCTGCACCCACTTGCTGCGACGACCTCGCTCCTGGCGCTGCCCCATAATTAGGTTGTCATGTCGTCGTGTGGGGCTCTCCGTCAGGAGGATTAACAAGGTCTCATGTGGTAGTACCAACTTGGATCACCCTGGGTCTACGATACGAGTACTGTGTAGGTTGTCCCCAACATAAGGCATGGCCGACTCCCTTGTCGTAGCTGATAACTTACTGTCCGCTGTCGCCGTACTGCCAAGACCTGCTGGCAACTCACTGGGCCGTATTAATGATAAGAGGTGGAAACGAGTAAGGCCGTCCAGCCCTATATTGATAAAAATCCAGGAAGTGGTGAGGCCTCAGCCCAGCTTCCTGGTGATGTCTCAAGTAGACGAAAGTGAAGATCTAAAACGTGTTAGCCCATTTATCCCCGAAAGAGTGATAAATGGAGCAGCAAAATTGGACGTTTTAAAAAGGAAACTGCGTGATGGCACCATTATAATTCAGACCACGACTGACACATAATCCTCAAAAATAATGGCGATCTCTGAAATACCGTTGAGTAATACGGCTCATATACAGATTAAGGTGGAGCCCCACAGGTTCCTCATTGTTTGAAAGGGAATGGTCATTTAACCTCGACTGCGTGAGCATTGAGGATATCTCTCTGGAGCTTTCCCCTCAGCATGTCACCGAGGTTTACAGTATCATCACCAAAAAGACGGATACATATATCCTCACTGTTGCGACTCCCACCCTTAAAAAGGAGGTTCAAGCAGGCTTCCATGTGCTCAAAGTCCGGCCGTATGTCCCCAATCCTCGGCGCTGTTTTTAGTGCCAGGAATTCGAGCATATTAAGCTGAGATAACGTGGAAAGCCAACCTGTGTGAATTGCAGAAAGGAGGCTCATGATACACCGTGTGAGTCTCCTAAGTTCTGCGTCAACTGTAAGAGTCCGCATTCTGCTTGGTCTCGGGACTATCCGAAATGGAAGGCAGAGAAAAAAGTCCTGGAGATTCATTGTGAAAAGAAGATCTCTTATGCCCAGGCACTCAAGGAATATGTATCCAGTCAAGCTCGGGTATTTCAGACATCTTATAGCCAGATTGTTAGCAAAAATATCAGCCAGAATATCAATTGTCCAAACTGCAATTGCACAGTTAATCTTGCTAAAACGTCTACGCAACCTGTCCCATTAGTCTCTACTTGAGACATCCATAATGATGCCGTGCCAACTAGTGTGGCGCCTAAATTTTTACAAGAGGGTAAAACGCCACAAGGGTCGTTTCCCACGCCTGTACAACCGAGGAGCCCTCATCGAAGAACCCCCCGGACCCTCCTTGGGGAATCCCCACCCACCACCCCGAGACCACCACGGGGAGCTAAATTACGTGCGGCCGTTGTTGACCCGTTCATTCTCGCCTCTGGGCCTCTGGATGTCGGGATGAGAAGCGGAACAGGTGAGGCCGAAAAGGTGAGTCCCGCTGGTGCCTTAAAGAGGGACCGCCGAAAAAAATAATATAAAAAAAGCGTCGAGGGTTTTAACAAAGCCTTCGCGCAAGAATCTGACAACCCAATCCCACCAAGATAAACCGAAGCCTCTCCTGAAGTGTGAGGGGCAGGAGAGACTGGGAAAGGCAAGAGGACCTAAAAAGCTTCTCAACCAATTTTTATTCTTAAGAGATAATGGCATGGATTGCGAGGATAACTAAATTTTATATAAATAAAGTATGTCGCTACTACAATGGAATTGTAGGGGTTTCTATGCTCGTGTAGAGGAAATTAAACAACTAATTTCTACCCCGTATCCTCCCATCACGTGTTTGAAGGAGACCCACTGACAACCCGATGCGTCGTGGGTACGATGTATATCGTACCGACAAGACATTCTTTGATCGGGCTAGCGGAGGTGTGGCTATACTCGCACGAAGCTATATATATATATATAATAAACATATTAATATAATGTCTGATATGCAAGTGATCGCTGTCCGAATCTCCCATGCTATGGAAGTGAAAGTATGCTGCATCTACCTCTCACCAGGTGAACTTGTTTCCAAGAGGACTCTAGAGGCCCCTTTATACAACTTCCCGCCCCCTATATCATCTTGGGGGATTTTACCGCGCATAACCTGATGTGGGGGTCTAATTTTACAGACGCCCGTGGGAGGATGGTAGAGGATATTCTTGTCTCGGGAAACCTGGTGTTAATGAACACCGGGACCCAGACACACTTCTCCACCTTTAATGGTGTATGCTCTGCCATCGACCTAACTTTATGTAGCCCCGGGATTGCCGCTCACTCCTTTGGCAGGTTCACTTGAACCCACGTGGCAGCGATCATTTCCCAATTTTGGTTTCAACACTTCAAGATCCTCCCAGTACAGCACGGCTACCCAAATGGGTTATCAAACGTGCTGACTGGGATACATTCCGCGAGCTCGCCGTATTTGATGAATCCCATTCTCCAGACGTTGATGCTGGGCATTTTACTTCGACGGTCGTCATGGTGACGAGGGCTTCCATTCCGAAATCCTCGCCACACCTGCCCCACCGTTCTGTTCCCTGGTGGAACGAGGAGTGTCGTTTGGCTATTTCTGACCGTCGTAGGGCCCTACGTCTCTTTCATCGACGTCCTACTTTGGAGAATCTGGAGTCATTCCGAATTCGACGTTCTCGAGCTCGCCCTGTTATTCGAGAAAGCAGAAAAGAGTCTTGGAGACAGTTTATTTCTACCTTTACAATTTCCACTCCCACAACTAAGGTTTGGGACCATATTCGTAAAGTACGTAGTATCAAAAATACCATTAATAATATACCTGCACTTATGACTAACAGTTCGCTTGTCTCCTCCCCTTTGGAGGTCGTCAATGTATTGGGCTCGATGCCAGCTACTCTAACGAGTTCGTAGTGCATAAATGGAGCATAGAGCGCCATACTATTGATTTTGGTCAAAGTCGGTGCAAGGATTATAACTCCCTCATTATTCTAGATGAACTGACCTACGCCCTGTCCCAGGCGGTCATCACAGCTTCCGGCCCTGTTGATATTTATTACGAAATGTTGTGACAACTGCCCCCTTTCGGATGGGCGTTCCTCTTATACCTCTACATAAGTATTTGGCAATCGCGTCAGTTCCCAAACCTGTGGCAGCAAGCAACCGTTATTACTATATATAAAGTTGGCAAGAATAAATTAGAGCCAACTAGCTATAGACCGATAGCCTTAACTAGTTGTGTATGCAAAATATTAGAGAAAATTATTAATAAAAGATTTATATGGTATTTAGAATCCCACAATCTACTATATGATATTCAATGTGGTTTCCGCCGTAACCGATCCACGGTAGATCATCTTGTTCGCCTTAAGACAGCAGTTTGTGACGCCTTCCTCTATAAACAGTACCTCTTGGCTGTCTTCTTTGATTTAGAGAAATCGTACGACACCATCTGGCGGTACGGCATTTTAATGACCTTTTTAAGTGGGGGTTTCGAGGTAACCTCCAGGTTTTTATTGATAATTTTATGTCAGATAGACACTTCCGGGTAAGTTTAAACAACACATCCGATAATTTTATTCAAGAAAAGGGGGTGCCTCAGGGCAGTACTCTGAGCTGCACGTTGTTCACCATCGCAATAAATGGCATAGCGGACAACGTGCGCCTACCTGTCCGTTCATGCCTTTTCGTAGATAACTACGCAATTTATGCAGTTCATCGAGTCTCCACAGGGCTGAACGGCAGATACAACTTGCTGCGGCCAAGACTAAGATTGCCCACGTTCATAGATCATTAGATTTTAATGATCCACTTTATTTTACCAGTCGCAGAGTCCGTAAGGTGCCTGGAACTTTTATTTGATTTTAATTAACTTAGATCACCCACATCAGAGACCTGAAAGTTAGATGTGTAAAAGCACTCAATTTTCCTAAAGTGGTTAGCGGTCGCTCTTTGGGTGCTGATAGAGAAACCTTGATGCACCTCTATAGGGCCTTGGTGAGATCGAAACGTGATTATGGCAGCTTTATTTATGGTTCGGCTAGACCCTCGGCGTTAAATATGCTGGATAGTGTCCACCATGCTGGCATACGACTGGCTACTGATGCTTTTCGTACCAGTCCAGTCGTCAGCATCTGTGCCGACGCCGGTGAGCCCCCTCTTTCTTATCGGCGGTCCTATCTTCTGGCATCTTATGTGTGAGAACTACACTGCATGCCAAAGCATGTTGCTTACCGTCTTGTGTTCCATTCACTCAACCGTGTCCTATATGAAACCAAATGGTGTGGTAAAGTGTCAGTTGGGATCCGGATGCTATCGGTTTTTGACACGTGTGGGATAGTCCTGCCAAAGGCTAACCCCACATCCCCAGGTCGAGTTTCTCCCTGGAAGATACGCTTGCCTCAAGGCGATTTTGATCTTGCCTAGTTCCCTAGAGCGACCAACCCGCCTATTAAATATGAGAAGACATTTAACGAGCTCGTCTCCACTTGCTTTCAGGGTTTTAAGCGTATCAACACGGATGGTTCAAAGTGTGGGGCCTCCGTGGGATGCTCCTTTGGTATGGACGGAAACAATTTCAAATTCGGTTTACCTGGCGAATCCAGTGTTTTTACGGCTGAATTATACGCCGTTTTTAAATCTTTGTGTTTTGTTTATCGTAAGTGTCACCGTTCTGTTCTCATCTGTATGGATTCCACGAGTGCACTGTTGGCATTCTCCACACTATACTCCTGGAATCCCCTTATGCATATTATACGAGCAAATTTTTAAAATTGATTCATTAAGCACCCGACTCGCCTTTTGCTGGATTCCTGGTCACGCTGGTCTTTCAGGAAATGAACTAGTGGACCAGGCAGCCAAGGGGGCAGCACGCCTGCCTCCTGAGGCGAGTTTGGGTGTCATGATTTTAGATATAAAGGGTTAAGTTCAGCGTGGGTCTTACACACCTGTCACGAGCAATGGATTTCGACCCCTGCTCAGAACAAGCTGCGGTCTATCAGGGATGGTGTGTCACGGTGGCCCTCTAAAAAAGAGGAGGTAATCGTGACGAGACTCCGTTTCGGACATACATTTCTAACCCACGGATTTTTATTAAGAGGGGATCAACCTCCAGTGTGTGAATTTTGCGATGCTTCCCTTAGTGTTTACCACATTTTGGTGGAGTGTCGCAAGTATGCCCCTATTCGTCTGGCTCTTGATTTTAACGATGACATACTTTTTTACTACGCGACAATGCGGAGGGAGTAATTTTTTACTCCATTTTATACGCCAGTCGAATCTATTTAGTGCCATTTGAGTCACTTTCTTAAAGTGACTCATCTAGATTTTATCTCATATTGAGACCTTTTTAACATTTCAGTATACTTTAATATGTTTGGTTCGTCGTTATAACAATTTTAGTTTACTTTAACATGTTTGTTTTGTCTTTTTAACAGACTATTATTTTAACATGCTTGTCTTGTCTTTTTAACCTACATATTGTTTTATTATGTTTGTTTTGTATTTTAATGTAATGTATACATACACCTGTGGTTTTTTTTAGCAGATGCATCACTCATATTGAGTTTTTTATACAGATTTTTAGTACTTTATATTGTCTTTTATTTTGGATCTACTTGCTTATTTTACCCGCCTCGGTGGCGTAGTTGGCTAACGCGCCAGTCGTGTTGAGCTCGACCGCCGAGGACGGGGAGATTGAGGTTCGAATCTCGGTCGGGTGAACTAGGGGTGGTTTTTCCTAAATGGTTTTCCACTCTCCCTCCACGCAAATGCGGGTTCACTTCCTCTAAATTCAACCCTCCCAATTCCTAATCCATTAGCGTAATTAGTACTTAAGCGTATAACCCGAACGGGTAGTAAGACGCGGTGCTAAATATTATTACTTGCTTATTTTAACACGTAGACTTTTTTTCTTGACTCTCCCCTATGGGAATTTTACTATGTCCTTATATTTTTTAAGGCCCTAATGACCTCATTGTGTCGATGGGCCTATAAACATCAATAATAATAATAATAATAATAATTTAAGTATTAAAATATTTGTTTTTCATTTATGGTTAGACAACAATCGAGTCTCCTCTTTTTTCCTTTGTTATATTCCAAAACTTTATAAGAGTAGAAATAGCAAACAATTTTATTAAGTCTCATAAATAATTTTACTAAGTCAAGAAACATAAAGTATTTTTATCAGCGGACGACAACCTATGTAAATAAAAATAGGGGTATAGAAGAAATAAATGGAGAATTAAAAGAAACAGGTGATTATGGAAATATCCCGAATATATTATAATAAATAGAAAAGGAAATGATTTGTAAGTAAATATTTGTTTATGCAGTGTTATATTTAAATGATCGTTAGGTATCCGAGGTTCAAGATTTTTCTTTGTTACAAGATCACATCTGCTGTGGATAGCGCTGCTTACCTACGCTGAAGCCGGTGGTATAATGAGTAACTACCAAGGCAAAACATGCCAATATATAGTCCAAGAACATAACCACGTGATCCCTGAGATGGATCAAGAGGAAAGCAAAGGAGGTTAGAGAGGGGAAAGGGAGGGAGAATATGGTGCATGCGTTGACCTGATGGAACGCCTGGTGCTGATCTAGCCCTACTGGATGGCTCTACCTTCTTTCACACGAGTGTCGGGGCGTAACGTCACTGGCACGAGACGTAATGCTGACGTCTGCAGCTCTCGCCAGTTTGACGGTGGAGTGTATTGGAGACAGGTAGAATAGGTGGGGTCAGAAAGTGTAATCGGGCTGTACGGGTGGTGTCTCTTCTGAAGTGATAGTGGAAGTATTATATTTAATGTTATTTTATTTTAATGTAACATGCCACACATGTTACATTCCGATCGCTTTCGTGAAATTGTTTTTAACTGATGCGTTACATTTTTAGATTGACAAGTGTTGGTCCAGAGTACGTTCCTATTATAGTTTTATTGGCGGTCTCATATTAAAAACAATATTTCCTTGTGTTTGAAATGTTAGCAGTGGTAACACTGGATACTAGCACACCTCAAAACTACATTCACCGAAACGTGTGACCGTTTTATTCTTGATTCAAACGCTCCCTAAGAATAAAAAGTATTATCTGCTTGAGGAACGTCGTAGAATGTTTATTTAGTCCTACAAATCACTAGCCTATCCTCTCCTTTTCTCTTTCCCTCCCTTCCAAAACATCGGACATGTTGAAGGAAAGGAGGAATATAACCCTCAGTCATATCCTGGTAGTAATATTCCAACCATCTTAAAACAGACTTATTGATCTCTTCCCACATCTCATTTCCTGCCCAGGCTATTAAAATAGTAAGGCAGTAATAATGACAGTGGATTTTATAGGAAACATTATTGTATCTGGGCGGAGGTTTGGGAAACTGTTTAGTAAAACTCATACTTGGAACAAACGGCTGGTATTAGAAACCAGACCTCACTATCACGAGCGAAACAGCCTAGATGAGCCTGACATTAGTACTCCAACACACAGATGTTGGTGAAGACATGACTGTTGACCTGTATCTAGATACACAGCACATGCGCATAGTACATAATCAGCTGTTGCAAACATTCGTTTGCAGATAGGACAAAACTGAAACAGTTTCAACCCGCGGATATTGCTCAAATATCGTTATAGGTTTATATCGCGTCATGTGACTTCATTTATATGTTGCTTTTCCACAGATACTCACGGACAGCTACACCTCCCGGCTTCAATGTATGGGTGATCACCAATGAGATACTTAAGATAACTGGAACATAATATGTAAAATATTATCATCTTTATTACATTATTTCACAATCCGTTCGAAATATATCCAGATATACTAATAATATTCCTTTGGTAGGGCTGATTAAGGTGTGATTTATAGAAAGTTAACTAGCATTTGCTTGGAGTGAGAATGGGAAATAATTCATGTAAAAAACCTTCAATATATTCATCTTAGATTCAAATCGCGACCTCCATTTAACAGGAAAACTATTCTGAATTAGCTCAACATTTAAACTTTATTACAATTCAATAGTACCTATTTGTTCACATAGTTTGAACCAGTTTAAAAAATGTGTTTTATCATATCTCTCTTACATTTTAATTTTAATTAAAAGATCTAGTATTTTTTTTATGAAAAATACTTTCCAGAAACTCATTTTGAATAAAATCGTTGCATTCCGTAAATTGAAAAATGACACCTGTACACGGTAATCGATCCCGGGACCTTCGGCTTAGTACGCAGATTCTCTAAACATAGTGCATTCAAGGAGTCGTCCCGTGCCCAGGATCATTCTTTACTCATATTTTAAGGCAGAGTCTGAGATGGACGCGCTGAAATCGTCACCTTCTGTTAAGTGATCAAATAAGATCATGAGCTATCAGATTACGCAGCCACCATCGACTCGGTAGTACAATGGCAATATTACAAATGCGCATACCATAATGGATTAATTAGCTATTCTATTTTATTTTTAATTGCGGTTGTAGCCTCATCTGAATATCATGAAACAAGTGATATTTAAGGCAAAAATTGTCCTTGTAGACCGAGTAAAACTCGTCCTTAGTTCAAACGGCTGGTATTTGAAACCCGAACTCACTATTACCTGCGAACTAGCCTAGATAAGCCTGACATACACACACACACATTTATATATATGCATTACTCTAGTCTTCTTTCTATTAGCTGGATATGCACGTGAAGATTTATCGGCAGAGATAAATTGTATCAAATAATCGCCGGATAAACTGTGTTTCAAACGATTTTTCTTTAAATCTTGCAAATTTAACTCTCAAAGTTGAACTTTCGGAATTCCGAACGAAATAACCAATATTTAGTTTGTAAGTTATTCCAAAATGTTCAATGTCCAGCAAAGTATGAACGCGAATGCGTTATTGAGCGTTTAATTGATGGGTTACATGATTATAAAAAGGTGAATAAAGACTAGAAATCGTACAAAATGGATTAAAACGTGGTTAACGAGAAAAAAAAACTGCTCTTGGTCGCAATATTCCATCGAGTATTGTACGAAGTACTTGGAGAAGAATACTTGAAGGTGAAAAGAAATAAAATTACATGCTGTTTCATATAAATTAAATTTTATTTATAAGGCATAGTAATAAGAAAACTATTATTGCTCTAAAGTTTTGTAATAATCTTTAACACTATCATCATTGTCGATTGTCGAGCTGAGTTTGTTTTAAATTTGATAGGGAACTTTCTGAAATTCTGCTGCCATAAGAACTATCTTCTATTCCAGTAGTTCGAGTGAGCTCCTTGTAATAAGTGGAAACGGATCAGGCCATCGAGCCCATTAATGGAAAAAGTCCAGGAAGTGGTGAGACCCCAGCCTCGCTTCTTGGTAATATCTCGAGTGGAGGATAGTGAGAACCTCAGACGTGTCAGTCAATTTGTCCTCGGAAGAGTTATAAATGGAGCTGCCAAGTATGAGAATTTAATTAGAAAACTGGGCGATGGCACGATCCAGACTGACAATGACGTCAAAGGTCTAAAATATTGGCAATAAGTGAGGTACCGTTGAGCCCCTCGACTCATTTGAAGGTGAAGGTGGAATCGCACAGGTTCCTCAATAGTTTCAAGGGAGTGGTCACTTGCTATGACCTCGACTGTGTAAGAATTGAGGATAATAGTGAGGAGATTTCCCCTCAGCATGCCACTTACCTTATGGTGGTGTGGAAACAAGTATTCTACATAGAGTTATCCAGATAAATTCTGCTAATTGGAGGCTTTTTGAATAGAAAAATAAATGCTGTATCCAAACACAAAAATACTCGTCAATAAAACTTGCAATGACATGAATAATTGTGAAAAATGAGAATTTTTAAAATAATGCTCAACTTAACTTGGCTGCTGCGCCGAAACTATTCATTTTAGGAAAAAACGTTTACGACATATTTTGTAGAAAATTTAATGCCTTTTTAATTTTATAATAACCATTTTTGCCGTATGAGGCATCCGAGGTGAGATAGTTTGAAAAAACCTATTTTGGGTGCCATTTTTCCAAGATGGCGGTGCCGGCGGCTGCGTTCGGATTTTGTATTTTTTCGCATTTCATTCAAGGCATTGAACTGTGCATATTCACAAAGTTTCAAAACTTCCACACTTAATGAGATCGGAATCTACCCTTCCTCTAGACTAAATAGTGTTTGGGAATCTCGTCAGTTCCCATCACTATGGAGGCAAGCAACCGTTATCCCAATACATAAAAGTGGCAAGAACAAATTAGAGCCAACTAGCTATAGACCTATAGCCCTAACTAGTTGTGTATGCAAAATATTAGAAAAAATGATAAATAAACGATTAATATGGTATTTAGAATCCCGCAATCTGCTATCAAATATTCAATGTGGTTTTCGCCGTAATCGATCCACGATGGATCATCTCGCCCGTCTCGAGACGGCGGTTCGTGACTTCTTTCTCCACAAACAGCATCTTTTGGCAGTTTTCTTTGATTTGGAGAAGGCGTACGATACCACCTGGGTATACAGCATTTTAAAAGCCATTTTTTAATTTGGTGTTCCGGGCGAACCTCCCCATTTTTATTGATAATTTTATGCTTGAGAGACACTTCCGGGTAAGGTTAGATAGCACTTTATCAGGTGATTTTACTCGAGAAAATGGGGAGCCTTAGGGCTGTACTATGAGCTGTGCGTTCTTCGCCATCGCAATAAATGGCATTGTGGACAACGTGCGGCTACCTGTCCGTTCATGCCTTTTTGTGGTTGACTACGCAATTTATTGCAGTTCGTCAAGTCTCCACAGGGCTGAACGGCAGATACAACTCTCTGTAAATAATCTGTGGTCGTGGGCATTGCGAAATGGCTTTCGCTTCTCTGCGGCCAAGACAACGGTCGTCCACTTCCACAGATTACGTGGAATACAACCTGTCCCCAGTATTTTAATGAACCACGTTGTTTTACCAGTCTCAGAGACCGTAAGGTTCCTGGCACTTTTATTTGATATTAAATTAAGGATTTGCCACATTAAAGACCTGAAAGCAAAATGTGTAAAATCACTCAACATTCTTAAAGTAATTAGCGGTCACTCTTTGGTGCTGAAATGGAAACCTTGGTGAGATTAAAACTTGATTACGGCAGTTTAGTGTATGAATCAGCGAGACCCTCGGCGTTAAAGATGCTGGATAGTGTCCACCATGCTGGCATAAGACTGTCTACTGGTGCATTTCGTACCAGTCCAGTCGTCAGCATCTGTGCTGACGCCGGTGAACCCCCTCTTTCTTACCGGCGGTCCTATCTTCTGGCATCTTACGTGTCTAAACTACACTGCATGACAAAGCATGTATCTAATAGTCCCGTGTTCCATCCCCCTAACCGTGTCTTGTATGAAACCAAATGGCGTAGTACAAGGCCGGTTGAATCCGGATGCTATCGGTTTACGACACGTGTGGTATAGTCCTGCCAAAAGTCGAGTTTCTCCCTGGAAGATACGCCTGCCTCAATTCCATTTTGAACTTACCAATTTCCCCAAAGCGACAACACCGGACGCTTTATACGAGAGGACGTTTAACGAGCTCCTCTCCACACACTTTCAAGGATATAAGCGCATCTACACGGATGGCTCAAAGCCAGAAGCTTCCGTTGGATCTGCTTTCTTGGTGGAAGGGACAAATTTTAAATTTGGTTCACCTGGTGAATACAGTGTTTTAACTGTGGAATTATACACCATTTTTAATTCTCTGTGTTTTGTTTATCGTGTCACCGTTCTGTTCTCATCAGCACGGATTCCATGAGTGTTATGTTGGCATTGTCCACTTTGTACTCCTGAAATTTCCTTGTGTGGATGATACATGAGCAAATTTTAAAATTAATTTATTAAGCACCCAGCTCGCCTTTTACTGGATTCCTGTTCATGCTAGTCTTTCATACAATTAATTGTTGGACCAGGCAGCCAAGGAGGTAGTCCATTTGCCTCCTTAGGCGAGTCTGGGTGTCATGTTTTTAGACCTGAAGGTATATGTTCGACGTGGGGTCTTACGCACCTGGCACGAGCAGTGGGTTTCGACCCCTGCTCAGAACAAGCTGCGGTCCATCAGGGACGGTGTGTCGCGATGGCCCTCTTCTATACGAAAGTCTAGAAGAGAGGAAGTCATCGTGACGAAACTCCACGTCGGGCATACATTACTAGCCCACGGATTTTTATTAAGAGGGGATCCACCTCCAGTGTGTGAATTTTACACTGCTCTCCTTAGTGTGTACCTCATTTTGGTGGAGTGTCGCAAGTATGCCCCTATTCGCCTGGCCCTTGATTTTAAAGGTGACCTTCGTTTTTTATTACATGACAGTGCAGATGGAGTTATTTGTTTACTCCATTTTATACGCCAGGCGAATATTTTAAATCCCATTTGATCCACTTTTATAAAGAGGCTCATTTGGATGCTGTCTATTATTAATAATATTTTTAACGTTTATATTGTAGTTTAATATGTTTTGTCTTTTTAAATTTTTAGTATTCTTTAAAATGTCTGTTTTGTCTTTTTAACATTTTATCTTTTAATATGTTTGTTTTGTCTTTTTAACTTACATATTATATTTTAGTACAGTTGTTCTGTACTTTTAATGTAGTGTATCCTGTGTTTTTTTTGGCTGGTGTATCAATCAATTTGTACTAATAGTCCATTTTAGTGCTCAAATATGTATCTCATATTGAGATATGTTTTTACAATTGTATTCAAATTTTAGTAATATATGTATGGTTTTTTATCTTGTCCTTTCACCTACCCATATAAACAAGTGAATTGTTTATTATGATTTTCCCCTATAGGGATTTTACTATGTTTTTATATCGTTAAAGGCCCTAATGACCTCATTGTGTCGACGGGCCTATAAACCCTACTGATGATGATGATAGTAATAATAATATCACCAACACTATATTGGCCAAAAGAAAAATACGTGCTATTACGTAGCACTGGTATAAAGCAAATAAAACATTCTACAAAGCTGTGTTGTTCTAACCTTGTGTGCATTCATTGTTTAGTCATGGATATTCTATACAGGTACCGATGTAGGTACCAATGTATCGTAATAGAGCTTTTTTTTTTGTGTATCGGCAATGAACCAAGATCAGTGATTATCATGCTGATAAATCTGTGACTTTTCTTAATATTGAAAATTTGTAACACAATAAATATTGTGGCTTACGGACTTATAAACTAACATAACTTTTAACAAATTTAAAAATCTATTAAGAAACAAATACATTCTGAAAATTGAAAAATGACACCTGGACACGGGAACTGAACCCGGGACATTTGACTTAGTAGGTCAATGCTATAACCACTGAGCTATCCAGGAATCGTCTCGTGCTCAGTCATAACAACATTGGCGTACCAAGCCAAAGAACCCGGGATCGATTCCCTTGTCCCGGTATCATTTTCAATATAAAGAATTTACTATTTATAAGCGGCCATAGCAACATTAATAGCTTGGCTATTACTTAAAATTACCAAGGTGGTGGTGACAGATGTTTCTGGAGTCCCTGACAACTGTCAGATAAGATGAAACAACCTTCAGATAAACCACAGTGCATCAGATCATTTATTGCTGCGACGTTTCTGACCTCCACGATAGACGTGTTGTGGAGGGAGAGAGCTGTCCGATGGAGTCACCGAGCAGTTATTACAGTGGAGTGCGACATCGCTGGCTCAGTCGGTCAGATAGTGTTGAACTAAGTACATCTAGTAAACTAGCAGCAGTCCAGTAATACACATCATGTGGGTGCTTGGAGTACTCGTGTCTGTTCTGCTCACTGGTGAGTTCGATGTACACTTCTCGACAGACAGTTATTAACACGACTGATCAGAGATACAACTGTTTTATGTATTAGGTTAAGCCGGCTCCACAAATGAGCTATCCACGATTATTCGGTGTTTCATGTGTAACACGAGTGTGGACACAATGTTCGTATTCGTACACGATATTTGCGTGCATATCGAATACGAACATTGTTCAGCCTTGAGTCGGTCCAAGAGGACGAATAATTTACCTAGAGCATGCCGGTGCAAGCGTCCACTCGTAATTAGTGAACATTTGTAGTCTAGTGTTTGTATTCTAGGGTTTGTTTTCCTTGGCTGATCTTGTATTTCTTTTGGCAGTGTTTGTTAGATCTTTTCGTAATGGAAGGGTCAAATTAAACCGTGCACACTTTTTTTTAGAATTCTTTCAAGTGGGATTTTATATATTGGATCCGAAGTAAGAGAACAAAAAAAAAAGCAATGGCGGACGCGTGGACGAGGATCCAAGAAAAGTTAAAAGTTTGACTGTACTATTGCAAAATTAAAGAAAAAGAACGATTACCTAATGTCATCTTCTCGAATGCTTGTAAAAAAATAAAAAGCAATCTATGAAATCAAGAGCACATTAAAAAGTAGGCAGCATTATTCTACATGTCTGCAGAATACTTGAACGATCGATCTTTCCGTGCGTTGCCAAAAATATTGGACACGATCGTTTGTCTTTCCCGTGGTATGCCAGAATATTGGACAGGATCGTTTGTCTTTCCCGTGGTATGCCAGAATATTGGACAGATCGTTTCTTTCGTGTATGCCAAATATTGGACAGATCGTTTGTCTTTCCCGTGGTATGCCAGAATATTGGACACGGATCGTTTGTCTTTCCCGTGGTATGCCAGAATATTGGACACGATCGTTTCTCTTCCCGTGGTATGCCAGAATATTGGACACGATCGTTTGTCTTTCCCGTGGTATGCCAGAATATGGCAGACGTTTGTCTTCCGTGGATGCAGATTATTCGTCACGATTACGAAGTAGAGTAAGTGTGGAAATAGAGCTGACAATTAGTTGCACACGAACATTTGTGGATATTAACGAGCATTCGTCAACGCATGTGTAGAGCCGGCTTAAAGCTAGTGTAAACTTTCTAAACCCCGTGTATTGCCAACACACACTGTACTAAACTAACCCATTATTAAACACCCAATCCTGCGACTAGACACGTAAGACATGAGTAAATAGACCAGCTCCCCCCCCTCCTTCCTCCCATTACTTGTGTTCACCATTAGAAGAGTTTATAAACCTTGATTCTTATAGGAAACCCTTTTTCGATCATCAACACTGATTAAAAGTCACTAAAATTTGGCATTAGAGAAATGTCTTACTTGATTTATTAATTATAAAGTTAATCTAAAAAGTTATTATTATTATTAGCACCGCGTCTTACTACCCGTCCGGGTTATACGCACTTACGCTAATGTGTAATGTAGGGTGATTGTGAGATGAAATGGAGGACCTACAGTTTAACGTGGAATCCGAACCACGGTGGAGGCCTGGCATTCCACACATTCACAAGCTGTGATTAATACACAACTTGTCAGAGGTGAAGGAAGGGTTTGGCATTCAGATAAATCTGTGCCGGGACCGAGGATTGAACCCCGGATCCCCAGCACAGAAGTCTGACACCTTACCCCTAGACCACCAGTTCACCTAAAATTTATCAAAAGTTTAGAAAATCACTTCCTTGTGGATTACTGTATCATTTCTTTCTACGCCATTATATAAACAGTCTAATGTAAATACGATTGTAAATATTTCTCCCCCGCCGATGTGACAACATGAGTTTTCAGTTTTCAAATAACGTGTTCCCTATGACAATCAGACTGTACATATCGGTTGAAGTGGTGGATTGGTCATCAGGTTGCACTTTAGTTCAGACGTGGAGGACACAATCGTCAAATTATGTACTTGATTGTTATATATACAATTCAAGGACAGCATGAATTGCCATAACATTATGAACTTGATTGATTGTTATATATACAATGATTCATCCAAATACATAAGATGTTTGAACTCATTCAAATAATAAAGTCCTGGTTGTTTAAAGAATCAAACCACAAACTGGAGAAAACTTGTGGCCTAGCAAATATTTCGACGATCAGGAGCTTGACGTCCATCTTGTCGCTTAGAATCGCTGTTGAAAACAAACTACTTTATTATAAATTGGATCGCTGGCCAGTGGGGGATTACAAGCCCTTGGGCCCTAGGCACAATTTGCTCTGCGCCCCCTTTCCCCCCTAAAAGACACCCACCAACAACCAACAACTAGGCATTCACACTGGTTTACTCTAATAGCAAGTTAGGTTTCGAGGAGAGCTTTTGTTCTATTTGAATGACTTTTTTTGAAATATTATGAACTGAAATCAAAATAAATAGTTAATTTGTTAATTTAAGCTTTGAAAAACATGAAACTTTCTTTTGAAACATAGTTTTTGGATGGAAAAAAAGAATCGTTATTTTAAAATATATTTTTATTCAAACTCAAACAAAAGACAATACATTAGTACAATCATATCATATTATGATCACTAAATAAATAAAAATACATAGAAGTAGTTTTTTTAAGTTAGGAAAAACTATTGACTTTTAATATATATATATATATATATATATATATATATATATATATATATATATATATATATATTCCTCTTGCCTGCGGCCCTAATGGGTAATCCGCCACTGGATCGCCCCGGTCCGCCTTAAGTCCCTGCCTATCTGCTAGGGAGCGGATTCTTAGGCACAAATATGTTTAAAATAGGCAGGCAAATATACATTAAAAATACGGTACCCAAATAGGTGCCTAAGGGGTAAGCAGGCATACAATAAGCAATGCAAAATTGATTTTACTACAATATATTGCCTATAGGCATTTCTTTTTCTATTCAATGCAAGACTACCCGTTTGGGCTAGACGTATATGCACTAATTATGCTAATGTGTTTGAGATTAGGAAAATATAATTTAGAGGAAATGTAGCCGCATTTATATAGAAAAAGAGTAAACAAACATTTAGGAAAAAACACCCTCAGTACACCCAGCCGGTATTCAAACCCCGATATCCCCGTTTTCGGCAGTCTAATCTGTTGAGAGTTACGCCTTAGACCATGCCGCCACCAAAGTTGAGTTTACAGGCTAATTACTAGGATCTATTGTCAGTTATAATGATTTTATAATTTGAAAATCTTCGTTCTACTTTGCATGATGTCAAGGGACAAAATTTCCATTTCTGAAGAGGTTAAATTTTTCTCCTGCAGTGTCATGTTGTTTCAGAAGAACGTCCAAACAGTTTAGGCTCTTATTAAAAAAATAGTCAAAAACAAACAGAATAGGCAATTATTATAGGCACAATAAAATTAATTTATTATATTCGTAACCGGTTCCGTGGTGTAGTGGTCAATGCACCTGACTACGAGCTTAGGAGTCCCGGGTTCGATTCCCGACTGGTACCTTGGGTTATTGTACCTGACTACGAGTCTAGGAGTCTCGGGTTCGATTCCCGACTGGTACCTTGGGTCAGTGCACCTGACTACGAGCCTAGGAGTCCCGGGTTCGATTCCCGACTGGTACTATATAGCCCTGCCCTTACACGCTCAATACTATTGAAGCAATATTATTTTGTCAATATATTGCGTGAAAATGATTCGACCTTAGACGGTCAATATTATTGTGCGATTGTTCAGTCTGCATCGGTAACTTGTTCGAGAAGTATGTCGGTAACTTGTTCGAGAAGTTTGTCGGTAACTTGTTTGAGAAGTATGTCGATAACTTGTTCGAGAAGTTTGTCGGTAACTTGTTCGAGAAGTATGTTGATAACTTGTTCGAGAAGTTTGTCGGTAACTTGTTCGAGAAGTATGTCGATAAATTGTTTGAGAAGTATGTCGGTAACTTGTTCGAGAAGTATGTCGGTAACTTGTTCGAGAAGTATGTCGATAACTTGTTCGAGAAGTTTGTCGGTAACTTGTTCGAGAAGTATGTCGATAAATTGTTTGAGAAGTATGCCGGTAACTTGTTCGAGAAGTATGTCGATAAATTGTTTGAGAAGTATATCGGTAACTTGTTCAAGAAGTATGTCGATAAATTGTTAGAGAAGTATGTCGGTAACTTGTTCGAGAAGTATGTTGGTAAATTGTTTGAGAAGTATGTCGGTAACTTGTTCGAGAAGTATGTCGATAACTTGTTCGAGAAGTATGTCGATAAATTGTTTGAGAAGTATGTCGGTAACTTGTTCGAGAAGTATGTCGGTAACTTGTTTGAGAAGTATATCGGTAACTTGTTCAAGAAGTATGTCGATAAATTGTTAGAGAAGTATGTCGGTAACTTGTTCGAGAAGTATGTCGATAAATTGTTTGAGAAGTATATCGGTAACTTGTTCAAGAAGTATGTCGATAAATTGTTAGAGAAGTATGTCGGTAACTTGTTCGAGAAGTATGTCGATAAATTGTTTGAGAAGTATATCGGTAACTTGTTCAAGAAGTATGTCGATAAATTGTTAGAGAAGTATGTCGGTAACTTGTTCGAGAAGTATGTTGGTAAATTGTTTGAGAAGTATGTCGGTAACTTGTTCGAGAAGTATGTCGATAACTTGTTCGAGAAGTATGTCGATAAATTGTTTGAGAAGTATGTCGGTAACTTGTTCGAGAAGTATGTCGGTAACTTGTTTGAGAAGTATGTCGCGAATAAGCTTCATTTTTCTTATCACGGTTCATTATGTTCCTCTGATTTTATTTTTCACAGAGCCGGCAGTGACAGTCTTACAAATCAAATGATTACAATACATCCTCATACATCTGGCATTCTATATTTATTGTTACATATAGGCCCACACCACACAAATAAAATAATTTCTGTTACCTTTATGCATTTCAATAGAAATATTCTTTCCTCTTCTTTATTTGTTGCTTTTTTTTCAACGAAACAGACATTGCCGGTATTTTAGCTTAGAGAAAACAGAACCACTAGAACCTAGTGGAAACATATTTTTAGCACTGTGTCTTACTACCCGTCCGGGTTATACACCGATGTACTAATTACCTTAATGGGTTAGGTAGGTGTAATTTAGATGAAATGCACCCGCATTGGTGTGGAAAGACAGTGAAAAATATTTAGGAAAAAAAACACCCTCATTGCACCCGACCGGGATCTAACCCAGATCTCTTCTTTTCAACAGCCACTCTTTTACCCATTTTGACCGCTTTCTGTCGTGCCCATTGAAGTGTTTAGAAAGAAACTGTTTCGACAATGACGACGACGGGTCAAACGGATGAAAAAACCCGAAGTGTATTCCAACCTTAAGACGACGCTGGCTCAACAACTTGGCATATATAAACGCGGCTTAGTTTTCCTCTCGATGTTGGGTCCAGCCAGTTACAACGAGGTTTAAGAAGAAAGGGGGCATTGAGTGAACTTTTGTTACTTCATAGTTGTTATTTATGTTGTATTACTCTTGTAAGGTCACATGCGGGTTGTGGCCTTAATGGCCTTGACTTCGTTGGTGCAGGCTAACTCACGCGGTTACAATTATTATCTTCAATACACGATGTCATATACTGATTTAACGATATTATCACATATAATTACATTAGTCAGTGATTTGATAACTATTTTCATTTCAAATTAATACAAATAGAGTAGTACCTACTTAGGGATCATTCCGTTAGTATCACCTTGTAAAATAGTTCAAGGTCAGTAATAAACCCCAAGGCCTAAACCATCACGAACAATGTTTGATAGTGATGTGAGCGCCACATAAAGAGACTTGATGATGATGATGATAATATTATAATGGCGTGTATGGGCTACATTAATCTGTAGCTCAGTTTGTGGGAAGACTAGCCCGTACTAATGTACCGTTGCCCAGCGGACGCCCGAATGTACTAATCGTACATCCTCTCCGTGCTCCGATGAGTTGAGATGACGGAGGAAGATCTTTACCTCACTTGAGCCTAACTAACCGAACACTGATGACCAGGAACCGGATTCTTAGGCACCAAAAATGTTTAAAATAGGCAGGCAAATAGGCCTTAAAAATATGGGATATAGGCACCAAAATAAAAAAATAGGCACACAATAAGCAATGCAAAATTTATTTTACTACAAGTATGTTACCTGCAGCTTACAAGCAATCTACATTGCTATGAATCACTAGATATCCTAGGTTTTCAGTTTTAAAATTGGTTCTATTGTCTGATAGAATCATTTTATAGCTATAAAAGCTTTGTTCTACTTCACAGGATTTCAAGGGACAAAATTTTAAATTTGCCAATTCTGAAGTGGTTAAATTTTTATCCTGCAATAGCGTACCGTATCCTCTCAAGATGTCTGCCACTGCTCAATAAATGAGTTTTCCCAAAGTTTAGACCTAGTTAAATTGCTTTTTCGCACCCGAAACGCTAGATAACTCAATTTCATCAACATCCTTAGGCCCGTTAGCCTATATACAATAATGTCTCGTTTAATAGCATAAATTGTGGGAATTTCTCCCGCGCGATGCAATGACCAATGAGTGATGCAGGCCACGTCACGTGTCCAGGGAAGGACGTGTCACGTGGCCCTGTCTGTCTATCTGTCAAGGTCATGTCATGTCAGTTAAAGCCACGTCCATGCCTTCTACCCCTCTACCCCCCTACCCCCGCCAATAATAACGAAACTTATATTTTTAAGAAACAAAACTCTCTTTCAGAAGGGGAAAAAAGAGAGAAAGAAAGTACAAAGCCGAAATAGGCGCATTTAAGGCTTTTATTCATAAAATAGGCAAAAACAAACAGAATAGGCAATTATAGGCACTATAAAATTAGCATATTGTAATAGTAATAACATAAAATAAATATGTATATTAACAGCCTATGTTTTACAATCTAGGAAAAAAATAGGCAAATAGGCAAAATCTGGTCCCTACTGATGACCATGGGAATTATTCGCCTTTCGAGAAAAATCGCCTGGTAACAGCCGGTAATCAGCAAACGCCTTCAACAAAATATGTGATCTATTACTTAATATTGACAGAGGCAAGCTAACTGAAGAGTTACAATCTTTTTTACAAGATTGGACCAAGATGTCCTCAACGTTGAAAGAAGAGTATTCTAAGGACATGGATTCAGAAAGTGAAATATCAGAGGAAGCTGAAGAAAATGGAAAATTAAAGACATATCGAATGCAAGAACCTTGCAAGGTGTGCATAACCTGTGTGTATAAAGTTATCTATGACTACAACATGTACCGTCTCTTGTACACAGAGCTTAGTAAAGTTTATAAATATCTGCTCACAATTCCTCTAACCCAAGTAAGTTGTGAGCGAGCTTTTTCTAAGCTTGAACTTATTAAAACACGGCTGCGCTCCAATCTGACAAATGACAACCTAGAGGCATTCCTCATAATGCAATGTGAGAGGGACAAACTTGTGGCAATCGACAATGATATGGTTGTCAACAGACTCTGTGAACAGAGTGAAGAAATGAAGCCACTTTTAGCACTGTAGAAAATACAGACTATCTATCTGAGTGCCTATGTTCATTTAAAAAAATTTTTATATTTGGAGTAAATGTCTTTTTATTAGTGCAAAAGAGCAGTAATTTTGTTATGTGTTGGTTAAGTGTCTTTTGATTTTTCAACTATGTATTGACAAAGTTACACAAACAAAAGTAAAAAAGGTGAAAAATCTGGGAGCTCGAGGGCAAGGCCCAGGAAAATATTTTTATATAAAAATGTATAATTTTTTCCTTAAATGCCAGATATTTTTCCAATTTGGTAAAATAAATTCTTTTATCCCATGAATTTTCCTTTATATTATATTTATGAAAAATAGCCTATTAAATTCACAATATTTAACAATGCTTTAAGCCACATAGGGGGGAAAATGTTATTTTGTAAGTCCTTGCAGTAACCCCTCATATTTATTATTAATGAATATTATTGAGTTCTACTAGCACTCTTAGTTATTTTACAATAGACAAGTACAGTTTTTTTAGTTCATTAAAATATTTTACGCCCTCTGAAAATCCAAGGTCTGCGCCCTTTAGGAGAGCCCAGTCCGACCCTGCTGCTCTAGCACGATCATGCACCCATACATAAGCTATACTTATTTCTTCTATATTATATACACTAGTATCAGCCATAATGTTAATGAATCAATCTGAAACAGACGAATCATTAGGATTAAAGTATAACGTTGTCCAGGGAGTTTGTGCCGACCCTGTAAATAAGTTACAGAGAATTGTAAAAACCTTTGGAATGGGTTTTCTCATAAACGTGTTATACTGACCTAATGAGAGTCTCATTACCTTCTTATTATAAACCAATGATGATACGATACACATAAACATACGTATTGCTACCTCCCCTTCTATATCTATCAATATCTATAGGGTGAGGAAGGCTAATATCAGGTAAAAGAATCACCTGATTGTACAAAATAAATTTTATTATTGAAATAACAACTTTACAATACTTGAGCAAACAAACATCGTGCGTGAAGCGCACCTCCATTAGTCATCAGACCATTAAGTACAAATACAATCAATCTCAAATTCTCCTAAGTATGATTATATAAACAACACTAAGCGTGTAGAACACAACATAATACGAGGTCTGGGATCTCTGATGCCAAACTTGTCTTATGGGCTTTAGCTCCTTGATACATTTACTTAGTATTTATAATAATGATTTTAATATAAGGCATAAGCCACAACTGCTTTATCTTACGTGACGTCACTCAGCAATGGAGTACAATACAATAATTCCAAACGTTCATAAATAACTTGACGTCACGTATAAACATCATTTCCCTAAAGCAAGAGCGAGCTAAGTCTCGCTTTACTATCCTGTTTTAAACAATAAATTTGATTATAACATCTGCCATCGCAAAGTACAAAAGGAAGTTTACTAAGCGGGTCTTGAACCCGGAGCGCGCTGACACTCAGTGCGCTTTAAATAATAAACAAGAATATACAATTACGACAAATAATAAGGTCTGGGTTTGAATCCCAGCTAAAATGGATGACGAAGGGCGACATCTTTCTATATGCCGCGGGAAGCGCATGGCATAGCAATTCAAATAAATAATTAATTACAAAATTGAAGTCCAGACGGTAATTTAGAATACAGTTCCCCCCATGACGCCGAAACAGAATTTATAATTTAGAATATTTAATAATCCCCGAGACCTAGTCGCCGTTCTCACCTCTTATCCATGAGATCGTAGTGTAGTAAGTGATTTTACTTTATTGGCGTAGCTATATATATACAAATGAAAATTCTCAGAGGGGGGGAAGGACCGAAGGAGAAGGAGGGTCGGAAAACAAAACAAACTAAGGAACTGGATGTTCGAGAACGTTGCCGAAGCGCCCAGGGCTATGCGTGGCCGGAAACGGAACTCTTCTTTCTGGCTGGCTGGACACGTGTTCGACTCTCGCAGTCTGTTGTCAGGGAACTCGTGGCTCAGTTGGACGGGCATTATTCTCGAGAGTGGAGGCCGGGTTTAGTGGTGTAGGTCGTGCGTAGGTCCTCCGAGAGCGGGCCGCTTGGTTGGTGAGTGTTTGTCCCATTCGATATTATTTGGTATTATTGACATTACATGTAAGTCGTTACATCCTCCCCCCCTGACGGGAGGTCAGAAGGCGTCCTCAGCAGTGGGTGTAACGGCAGGGCGGTACCTTCCCTGTCGTCAGTAGCTGGTATGTAGGGGACGGTTCTCCCGGACCCCAGCAAGTGGCCCATGGAAAGCTGCCCTCATATTCGGGTAGCAGGTCTTCTTGGCAGTCGCGTTCCGATATCCCCCAGAACTCCAACACCTTACGCACAACACCGACACTCCAACTCTCTCCAACATCAAAACCCTATGACGTTGAGGCCCGTTCCACGTTACTGTTGGTCCAGCCAGCATCCATCTTCAGCAGCCGGACTACTCCAACATCCGTAACTCGAACCAGAAGGAGAGGGGTAGGGGAAGGGCAGAACCTCTCTGAGAACAAAATAAATCCACAATTACAGCAACAACACAAGTCCAACGTTCACAAGGTGCTGACACGGCCGCTGCTAAGTGCAGTCCATCGTGGCCAGTCTGTTTAGAGCACATTCACACGAGATCATGTCTCCCAATAGACACGGAAAATTTGAGAGTGTTCTCTGAGGAGATGTACTGCATACAGTTCTCTCTTCTTTGAGTAGGCGTGCACACGCGCAATAGTTTGCTTATTATAAGTCTCCAGCATCGCACATTCAGACACAAGTCATCGATAATCAAAGTTCTAATACATTAAGAAATCTGGGTAGGCCTACTCTTCTATCAATTAAATTAATATTTACTATAATAAAGATGCACAATAAATCCCAAAAAAAAATTTACACTATATACATACTTGACCCTTACAGGTATCATTACGCGCCCCTCTTATAGGGCGCGGACTTACTACACCACCACCTCAAGGTGGCTAACGTGGGCACGACGGGTTACTGAGGGGTCAGCAACATCCATAAGACGCACAGAGACGGGCGTTAAGAACTTGTCGATGCGCCATGGCCCGCTCCACTTGTACAGCAGCTTAGCCGTCGTTATGTCCACCGCCGAGCTCAGGGGGAAGGACTTACAAACTACTTTACCTTCAAAAGCACTAAGAAGTTTGTTACTAACAAAGGAGTGACTGGCTCCAGTATCAAATAACCCTAAGCATCCCAAAGGACCAATAGAAACAGTAATCATGGGATTAAGAACCCGCGGTTTAAAACTTACAGACGCGGCCGCCCCACGGTCGCGGGCGCGCCTCAATAGTTTACCTGCCTGCACTCCCTCTGAACATGTCCCAGCCTATTACAGCGAAAACATCTAATACTAGACGTGCCACGAGGTGCGCGACCCCCACGGCTAGCACCCACAGGGTTACTATCCCTAACGTAGTTAGAACGGCTATTGAGTGGAGGAGCGCCGATAGGCGGCGCAGAAATAATTGCTCCGGGACTCGAACCCGTTCGCGCGCGGCTGACAGCCACGGGCGCTTGCGCGATAAGGTATTCGTCTTCAGAGAGAAGAGTTTCCTCTACGTGCGAAGCCAGGGCATAGAGATCAAGTATAGTTGAAGGCTTACCCGAGAAAACAAAATGGCGCCTGGTAAGGGGAGACACGTTTCCCAAAATAATGTTTACCAGTTCGGGCTCCTTAAGGTCGGTATTAAGCACGCGGGCCGCCTCCGTGATAGAAAGGACAAAGTTCCTAAATGACTCGTGTGGGGCCTGGAACCTGTGCACAACCTCTCTACATAACTTATGCCTAACTCTACTAGGCAAAAGCGTATTTAAAATCTGATCAGTCACTGCCTTAACAGATAAATCCGCCTGTATGCCCCTGGAAAACAACTCGGTCAAGAACCCGGACGTCTTGGATAAACACAAAGTCAGAAACTCGGGCTCGCTAACGAGCTCGAGGCGGGAGGCCCGGTTAATTTCTACTAAAAAGTTAAACAATTCCGTGTAGTTCTGGCCACTGCACACCGGAACCCGGCCTAATATCTCCAATATGACTTTACTTTGACTCTTAGAATATCCCCCTGGCGCATGGGGAACGGGAGAACGGGAGGGCATCGTGGGTTGTTCACCACTCGCATCCGTGTCCATACCTAAATCTGCCTGAGACGCCCCGACATCACTCACAAGTTCACATAAAAGAGACCTCAACTCACCCACCGTAGCGTTGGGTGGAACAGGGGTGGACCAAACCTGGAGCTCGGCGAGGAGTTGTTCGCGGCTAAGTCGGTACACATCGGATCTCGTCATCCTGGACGACGCCTTGTCTGGTTTCAGTGGAGGAGCCATGGCCAATGACAGTATGAAACAAGATAACGACAGGAATTAGTACAGTGTATAAAACATAGAATATAACCTTCCGAAAATTATATATATATATTTTGTTTTCTCAACATCTCTCCAGGCGTGTACCAAGGACCTAAGACCATAAAAGGGCAAAACCACGCTCTGCTACCATTTGCTACCTCCCCTTCTATATCTATCAATATCTATAGGGTGAGGAAGGCTAATATCAGGTAAAAGAATCACCTGATTGTACAAAATAAATTTTATTATTGAAATAACAACTTTACAATACTTGAGCAAACAAACATCGTGCGTGAAGCGCACCTCCATTAGTCATCAGACCATTAAGTACAAATACAATCAATCTCAAATTCTCCTAAGTATGATTATATAAACAACACTAAGCGTGTAGAACACAACATAATACGAGGTCTGGGATCTCTGATGCCAAACTTGTCTTATGGGCTTTAGCTCCTTGATACATTTACTTAGTATTTATAATAATGATTTTAATATAAGGCATAAGCCACAACTGCTTTATCTTACGTGACGTCACTCAGCAATGGAGTACAATACAATAATTCCAAACGTTCATAAATAACTTGACGTCACGTATAAACATCATTTCCCTAAAGCAAGAGCGAGCTAAGTCTCGCTTTACTATCCTGTTTTAAACAATAAATTTGATTATAACATCTGCCATCGCAAAGTACAAAAGGAAGTTTACTAAGCGGGTCTTGAACCCGGAGCGCGCTGACACTCAGTGCGCTTTAAATAATAAACAAGAATATACAATTACGACAAATAATAAGGTCTGGGTTTGAATCCCAGCTAAAATGGATGACGAAGGGCGACATCTTTCTATATGCCGCGGGAAGCGCATGGCATAGCAATTCAAATAAATAATTAATTACAAAATTGAAGTCCAGACGGTAATTTAGAATACAGTTCCCCCCATGACGCCGAAACAGAATTTATAATTTAGAATATTTAATAATCCCCGAGACCTAGTCGCCGTTCTCACCTCTTATCCATGAGATCGTAGTGTAGTAAGTGATTTTACTTTATTGGCGTAGCTATATATATACAAATGAAAATTCTCAGAGGGGGGAAGGACCGAAGGAGAAGGAGGGTCGGAAAACAAAACAAACTAAGGAACTGGATGTTCGAGAACGTTGCCGAAGCGCCCAGGGCTATGCGTGGCCGGAAACGGAACTCTTCTTTCTGGCTGGCTGGACACGTGTTCGACTCTCGCAGTCTGTTGTCAGGGAACTCGTGGCTCAGTTGGACGGGCATTATTCTCGAGAGTGGAGGCCGGGTTTAGTGGTGTAGGTCGTGCGTAGGTCCTCCGAGAGCGGGCCGCTTGGTTGGTGAGTGTTTGTCCCATTCGATATTATTTGGTATTATTGACATTACATGTAAGTCGTTACAGTATGTATATATGTATGTACAGTAGAGCGTCGGAAATCCGGACGTCAAAAATCCGGAACGTCGCAAATCCGGATTGGCGGTGAGAGCAGATCAAGTCTTGTACAAAAAACAATTAAGGACTTTTTTACCCAGTAAGTTTCCATTAATTACTGTATATTCTTGTGTTTTTTTTCTAAAAATTATTTTAGAGTTACTAATCTAAATTACATAATGTACATGTTCTTATTCACTATACTTTATTAAAATATTTTTCGAACCCTTCAGCCTCTATTTTGCAATACAGTAGACTCCCGAGCGTCATGTATCCTCTAGTCAATACATTACGTATGTATACAGTTAGTGAAAGCACATTTGAAAATCCGGACAATTCAGTAATCCAGATGGGTCCCGGTCCCGATCGATCCGGATTAACGACGCTCCACTGTATATGTATGTATGTTTATATGTATGTATGTTTATGTGTGTATATGTATGTATGTATGTATATATGTATGCATCATGTATGTATGATACAAATCATTATGTCATTATAACATGTTTCTGAGAAAATCCATTCCAAAGGTATTGACAATTTTTTGTAACTTATGTATATAGAAAAATATAGAAAATATTATTTTGTAGCAATGAATAATTTACAGAAATAATTTGAAGAGATTGATTTATTTTACGGAAATTTGCGCGCGCGCGTGTATATGTATATATATATATCATACACATTACACATAAAAATTATACACACACATATATAATTATACATATGCACACAAATTATACATATATACTGTATACACAAATTATACATATATATATATGTGTGTGTAAGTATGTAGATACATACACACACGCAAATTTAAAATTTCAGTAAAATTTCAATAAACATGAATTTATATATAATCTCGAGAGCCAATAAATTAAACTAATTTAGCGGGAATCCATTAATAAGTTTTTAATTATATCTTAAATTATTTCCACTAACCAACACAATCTGTTTTCTGTAGTTACTAATTTCGACGAGTTGTCAAACGAGAGAGAATAATAATAATATATCGTAGGTCTCATCGCGGCAGACAGGGTCAAGGTAAACCACCTGCGACCTCGATGATTATCCGCAAACAAAACGTTAGGAAACAGCATTTGTGATGCGGGCCTGCTGTGATACGTACATATGAGACTGGGTTTTGTAACTTTTACACATACAATGTTTCGACCTCCACACAGTGGTACAATAATGTGATCATTTTATTAAACTACGCGTCTTACCACCAGCATCTATATACTAACTACGCTAAATGCTAATGTATTAGGGGTAAGGAAGGATGAATTTAGAGGAAGTGTTCCTGTATTTACGTGGAGGGAGAGTGGAAAACTATCTTCAATGCACCAGAACGGGATTCGAAACCCGATCTCCCCATCATCGGCCAGTTATATCAAATAATTTCAATTACTACGCCTACTAGCGGGGGCGTACCCACAAAAACTATGTGTTAGGGAGGCAACACACTAAGATTAGACCACTCTAGCTGGTTGATATTAAGAAGGTAATGAGATTAGACCACTCTCACTGGTTGATAATAAGAAGGTAATTAGATTAGACCACTCTAGCTGGTTGATAGTAAGAAGGTAATGAGATTAGACCACTCTAGCTGGTTGATAGTAAGAAGGTAATGAGATTAGACCACTCTAGCTGGTTGATATTAAGAAGGTAATGAGATTAGACCACTCTAGCTGGTTGATATTAAGAAGGTAATGAGATTAGACCACTCTAGCTGGTTGATAGTAAGAAGGTAATGAGATTAGACCACTCTAGCTGGTTGATATTAAGAAGGTAATGAGATTAGACCACTCTAGCTGGTTGATAGTAAGAAGGTAATGAGATTAGACCACTCTAGCTGGTTGATAGTAAGAAGGTAATGAGATTAGACCACTCTAGCTGGTTGATAGTAAGAAGGTAATGAGATTAGACCACTCTAGCTGGTTGATATTAAGAAGGTAATGAGATTAGACCACTCAGCTCTAGAAATCTTCCATTTTCACGGCTTTTCAGAAGTATCTTGCAATCCAGGATTTCTTCATAGAACTGAAAAATGTCAGTATCATTGCTATAACAACACAGACAATCTTTCTTCAAGATGTCTACTTGAAGAAAGATTGTCTGTGTTGTTATAGCAGGTCATCATTTGACTCAAACAATAATCCATTTACATCCTAAATAAATCCAAATCATGGAGACGGACAAACCTTCCTTTCATTTCATTATGAAGACTATCAATAACTCCTTTCATTATCCTTATCGTTTCTTCTTTTGCAGCGAGCCCTATGTCCCTGTTTTTCACCGGACATTTTGCTGGTTCTGAAGAAAAACGTCACCGGTCAAAAACGTCACATTTTTCACTAGAGATGATAGACATTTTCTCAAAAACTGAAATTTAGTTAAGTCTTCCACATGAAGTTTCTGGAGTAAGTACGACTTACAAAAATTAATACTGTTGGTGCAGTCATTCAAGAAAATTATATGTTTCACCTTATATCTAAAACTTTATTCGCAAATTTTTTTCGATTATCCATACTTTGAATTATGTTTTTCTAGGTTTATTTTCTTAATTTTTAGACTTGGACATGAGCATTAAAAAAAACACTTGGTAGATACAAAAAGTATAATGTACAAATTATTATAAAATCCTGAGTATGTGTGTACAAAAAGTACAACAAAAAGTAAGTAATGTTATAAAAAATGTAAAATGTACTGAGCTATCTACCAGAAATACTGAGAATGTGTCATGCACGTATTTTTTAGACATTAACGATAGAAGTTCTTTTTTCTTCTTGTCGGTGATTCCCACTTTCTTTTGGTAAGCTGGCTTTAGCGTTGTAGGTTTACCCGAATTTTTCCTCCTCGTGCCGATGTTCAGTTCATTAAAAATTGTGTAGTTCAAGTGACGTTTTATAGGACGAGAAGGAAATAGAAGGTTGAGAAAGCGTAATGAGAAGCTAGAGAAGAAATGTGCTATATATATAAAGGATGAGAATAATAAGAAGTATTAACCTACATATGCGAATGTAGCTGCTGCTAAGGATCAAGGACCGGCGGGAGGAAATGCGGGCAGGGAGATCCAAGTGGATGTAAAGAAGAAGGAGAAAACCGTTTTAATTTCGTCCAAGAAGGGGAAAGATGCGGTATACGTGGAAAAATATCTGAAAGAGAAAACTGATCCGAAGGTGAGTGGATTAAGAATTAAGTCCATACGACCAGCGGGATGATACCTAGTAGTGGAAGCGGCGAACGGGGAGGAGGCGGAAAAGATTAGGGAGAATGTAGCAATAAATAAAGAGCTGAAGTGTAGTGAATACAGGGAAAGGGATCCACTGATGATATTTTATTATATAGAAGCTGAAATGACGGAAAAAGAACTTGAGGATGCACTACACGCGCAGAACTTTGTGGGAATTATGGACAGATATGAATTCGGAGAGGTTTAAAACGGGACCAAAGGGTAGAAAAACCGTTAACATTGTCATAGAAGTAGCACCAGAGTTGAGGAAAACAATGTTAAATAATGTGGTGTATCTGAACTTTAGGAAGGTGAATGTGAAAGACTACATAGTCGTGACTAAATGTTATCAGTGCGGTGATCTAGGTCACATAAAGAAACATTGTCAGAACGAGGCGAAGTGCTTCAAATGTGGGAAGGATGGATATGAAAGAAAAGAGTGTAAGGGGAAGGAGGTTTGTATTCCGTGAACTATAAGAAGTGGGGATAGAGGAAAGAAGGAAGGGTGCAAGAATCCGAATAAAAGGGAGTGTGCGACCTACCAAATAATGTTGAAGAGGAAGATAGAAGGAACAAACTATTAAAGGGAGTAGGGCACAAGGTGTAGGGGGTGAAGGCAAGTATAGGGTACACTGAATGAGTAGTGGAAAGATGACTAGAAAGGAGGGGGTGTGGAAGATGATGGAGCGTGAGCATAAGAGAGGAGTAGGGGAGGAAGGAACATAAGGGACAGGGGGAACAGAAGACACCACGATAATAGGGAAGGAGGAGGCTTGTGGGTTGGGAAGAGAAGAGGCTCCTGAGATTCCGGAGTCTAGCTGAGGGGGCTCCCGTTGGGTGCCAGTGGTGCAAACCACTGCTGTACCAGGGAGCAACAGTTCCAGCTGGATGGAGAAGAGTCATGGACGGAGGGAATAATCATGCTGCTCATGTGGCCCCCACACTTGGCGACAAGTGTGCTGTTGGGTCGGGGCGGTCGAACTTCCAGACCGTCGGGGTCCTCCCTTCAACGGTTGGAGACAGTCGGGCCGAGGTGAGGACCAGGATGCAGCCAAGCCGAGAGAAGGAGGAGACTAGGCATAGTTGTGGAAATAAGAAGAGAATAAGAGGCGGTAGAGGACAGTGGTTGACCTCTGTGTGAAGAATATAAGAAGAGAGGATATGAGAGAAGTGACGCGCACGAGGAGAGGAAGAGTAGGCTAAGTTAGTTTAAGTGGATAATGCAGTAGTTTTATTTGTTATTAAGTTAGTTATTAGTCCGTATGCAGTGGTTTTGGTAAAAAGTGGGTGGGAGCGCGAACTCCGGTAGGGCGCCTCCTCAGGTGGCGGATAGAGGGATGCCCGTCCCCGCTGTAGCTCTCTCCGACCCCGGGGCTTGGATCCGGATGCGGCGGGATATTCAGCGGGGTAGGGTACCGGGGGCATAATATACCCGGGGCGTACCAACTGGTAGGGAACAAGAGAAATTAGATAAAAGATGGGCTAACACACCCCTTTTTATAAAATAGGTATTAGGGTATGTGTATAGGATAAATGAATAAAAGGACATGATGCCAGACTTGTTTTTTTCCAGCTTTATCACCTTCATGTCCATTAGTGGCACTCTAATTTTGATGCCTTGCTCACTTGCAAGCTCTTTTAAATCATAAATGTCCTTGAGAGGCATCTCTTGTACAATGTAGGGAGCCCCCGATATCTGTGCCGCTTGTATAATCACATAATACTGTTCAGGGGAAAATACTGGGAGTGCCATTGTTATTTGGAGCTGAATTACTACGTGTACGATTATGTCCAGTAGTCAGAAATGTGTGTTCAAGACTCTTTATCTGTTCTAAATTTCTTACGGCGTATACGTACAAGCTTACACTAAACTGATTTATTTGCTTCTCTGTACAGTTATCGCTATAAAAAATAACGTCTGTTGCTTCAGTCTTTTCATTCAAGTTATGTAAATATTTAAAGGCATAACTTCCTATTTCGTTGGCTCCCCGGTTCGCTATTTTTGGACTTTGCCCTGCAATAATGGCTCTCAATTCTAGGGATCTTGTCGTTGTGGCTCCAAACTGATACTTTTGCACCATCAGGAACTGTCTTGTGCTTCCCTTGTCTCCCCCCGCTTGTCTTATATCTTCTCTTTCAACACAGTTCGCATTGAACGATGGGTGATGGCTAGAGTATTCTTGAAAAGGTACACATTGTACAATGCATTCATTGAGTGGACCATTACAAATGTCAACCCCACGTTGCCTGTCTGATAACTACTTTAGTTCAGTGGAACTGGTAGAAGAACTGCGTGGTAAGGGACTGACCTATGTTGGTACTCTCCGTGCTAGCAAAAGAGAGAGATCCCCCAGGCAGCCTAATAAAGACCGAGAAATTCTTTCATCTGATCTTAGTTTCACTGGGAATACAACCATAGTCTCCTATGTCCCAAGAAAATAAAAATCTGTAGTGCTCTTGTCATCAATGCATCATGACAAGTTAGTTTTACTATGACCTTATAATAAGCTTGAAATAATTGACTTTCATAACGTAGCAAAAGTTGGTGTCGATTCTATTGACCAGAAATGTGGAAATCTGCGCTGTGGATCATGGTTTTGAACGCTGGCCATTGACTTTGTTCTACAGAACTGTTGACATTTCCTGTGCTAATGAGCATGTTCTCTTCACTACTGCCAATCCTGGGAGTAAAATTACCAGGAGAGACTTTCACATATTTGTTGGAAAGACATTGATTCAGGTTCATATGATCCGAAGATCGGATGATAAGATCCCACGTGAGTTGAGAGCAATGATTACCAGAATCAAAGGAGTTCCTGATGTGCCACAGCGTATGCCAAGAGAAGGACCTCCCAAAAGAGGACGGTGCTACATATGCCCAATGAAGATGGACCGGAAATATGCAATGATGTGCAACAATACAGTGTGTCTGCAGCATGCTAACCAAACAACTACATGTAAAAACTGTTCTGCTTAGAGTTAAGTGGTGAGTTTTCAACAGATTCAGTATTTAGATGCAAAAAAATATATGCTAAGTTTATTTACACTTGGTGAATCCAGTAGAACTAATTACTTAGAACATTATTACTTAGAACAGATTACTTTAAAAAAATTGATTTAGTAAGTATTCCCTGCGTTGGGTATTAAACATTTTTTACACTTAAAATATTTTTAATATAAACACTTTACACAGTTAAAAAAATTGAAACACATAGCCTATAATTACATTGGGAAATTTAGAGAAGTAGGTCTAAAATTATTGGAAAAACTTAATATTGCCTGCCCGTCAGTTTCCACAAGGTTTTTTTTTCCCTCAGCCTTGGGGGGGAAGGTCATTCTTCTAATTGATTTGAAAAATGAAGTCATAGTACCAGTTTGTGAAAATTCAAAGGTTTTTAATTATTTTTGAAAATAACTTTTTTTTAGTCACAATGGACATTTTATTGCAGTAAATTAAAAAAATTGTCACCACCAACATTTCCTTTGTATGTGGACCTATGGTTGTCAGGATGGGTTGCGGCCTAGGATGGAGGAAATGACTAGATGCTGATTGTGTGGGTTCTTAATTGATGTCCAGCTTGGGTTTTTATAGTTTTTATTTATACTACTATGTACATTACAAAACGTGATGTTGATCAGAAATATTAGAGAATATGGAAAAACTTAATAGACTACTTAGAAGCTCGTTACAGAACTAAGGATGCAAGGAATGATTAACCAATGGCCTGACCGACCTCTAGGTGAGCCCACACGATTTATGAATACCAGTACCCTAAGCTCGAACGGTAGCTGTCCAATACAGGTACTGATATTCCGGCGTCCTTAACCACGTAGCCCTAAAAACGGGCAGCGTGACCCCCTAGATTCGATGGTGATTAATCAGCCCCTGTTAGCTGGGATACACTACTTTTTATTCTGCCATCTAGCCTGATTTACGTGAGGAATGCTGACACTCTGTTTATGTTGTCAGCACACATGTTCTATTTGTTTACTAGCTAATCACAACACCTTGCAATACTCGTTTTATCATTCACAATCCAGAACACAACAATATTAAACAAACACTTGCCTCAAATTGGCCGTGTCGATTACATTACTTGTTTAGTAACTGATGTATAATTAAGTAATCTAAGGGAAGGTGGGTAACAGTGAGACACTTTTTTTATTTTCGTTAATTAAAAGGAAAAAGGTTATATTTTTGACATCTGACCAAATGGAACTTTAAAAGCATCATATTTACTGTAATAATCAATATAGAAATAAGATATATTTCTTAAGGATTTTTATAAATCTTAAAAATAAAGTGAATATGTATTTGTCTCAGTGTTCCCCAACATCGGGGAACAGTGAGACTAGCAGTGGGTAACAGTGAGACAATAATTAAATTAGAGAATTGTTTCATGCAAAATAAATAGGCTTCCATGTTTTAAGAAATAAAAGTTATTTTAATTAAATAAAGGTACATCTTTAATATTTAAAGCTATAATACTAATAAAAAGATAAAATTTCAAGGTAAAATGATGTTTTTATGAGTGTTAAACCAATTAAAAATAATAATTATAAGTTAAATTATTATAAATGCTAGTTAATATGAGAATAAAGAATAATCTTAAAAATTCAAAAACTTAGGTATATAAAGAAATGTTCAAAGTGTTATTAATTTTAAATTTAACATAAAATTATCAAAGAATATTAATTCCAGAAAAATTAATTCCAAATGAATAATATGAATGCTGACGTTTTGTTGTACCAAAAACTTTGGGGGTTGGTAAAATATGGCGAATATCTTTTAACTGCACTGATGCTAAATCTGGTACAATCGGAAAACAAAAGTGATTATCTATCTTCACACTTTTACGCAAGTAGCTTACACCTAAGTCACCATGTTCGTCTTTATTTTGAATTACCTTTCCTATGTAATAAATCTTCTGATTTTTTTTATTGAAATTTTACCAGGATGTGATCACCTTCTACTGGGTCTTTTGATAACTCTTCAAATCCTTGAAGATCCTCAAAATATTCTAGGTCATCAGATGAGTCGTCATACTCAGGTTCAATGTCATCTTCACTAAACAAACTCTTCTTTAATTTCTTCTGTTTTTTCCTTGGTATGTTACTTTTTTCCTTGTCTTTTCTGATTTCTTCCTTTATTGGTGTATCGGTAGCTATCATACTTTTTCCTTTTTTTCTTTCTTTCCTGATTTTTGAATTACTACTAGGAGTGTATTTTGGATATCCTCTTACTTCTTCTGGAGAAACAGCAAAACTGGATGGTGATGTGGTTTACTGAGGTCTAATAGAGGATGTTGTTGGACTGGGTTCAGTATGTGGTGAGTTCACATTGAAGTGAAGGCTAACTGAGGATGTTGTTGGACTGGGTTCAGTATGTGGTGAGTTCACACTGAAGTGAAGGCTAACTGAGGATGTCGTTGGAACGTTATCAGTGATGGTTGAGTTTACATTGGAGGGAAGAATTACGGAGGGTGTTGTTGTAACGGGACCAGTGGTTAAGTTCACAGAATTTTGAACTGTACTGCTATGAGGTGGTCTATAAGTAACTGAACTTGACATGAAATCAGTATCTGTGAGAATTTGGTCATCAAATGGATATATTCCTGACCTCTTGAATCCAGCTGTTATATTTTTTGGTGTCATCACCTTTAAATGAGCTTCTCCAACACAGGCTGCCACTTCATTAATAGTTAAATTTTGGCCAGGTTTTCTGATCATCCAAGAGTACACAGCAGCATTGTAGGCTGTGGTAAAAGGCCCAAAAACTCCAACATCAAGCGGTTGTAGTTTTGCAGATGAATGGGGTCAAAACTGTAACACCATTCTCTTTTGCTAAATCTAAAACTTCAATTGAGAGATGACTCTCGTGATTGTCATAAATTAGTAAACTAGGACTGTTTTTAGAACTATGAGAATGTTTAATAAAATGCTTCATAGTTTCTATAAATCATTCACAGGTTATCCACCCCCTTACAGTTGCTAGGCCCAAGGAACTTACTGGTGCACCTGTGATCATGTGCTTCGTGAAATGCACTCTGGGAAATATAATTACTGGAGGTAAAGCATTACCTGCTGATTTATAAAGCAGCATGTAGTAACGTGAACCCCCTTTCTCCACTTGCTGCAACATTTACTTGTTTAAGACCCTTTTCAGCAATTACTTTTTGAGGCCTTTGAACAGTTGAAGTGCTGGTTTCATCTAAATTGAACACTCTTGTTCTCTCTGAAAAATAGTCAGAACGAGAATAAACATCTCTTAAATTGTTAAAAAAAATGTTGGTGGTGTGCTTATTAAAAGCTATTGCTCGGGCTAAGCTGCAGCCCTCAGGTGTCCTAAGAGATATTCTGGGATGCCGGAGCATAAACCCATAAAACCATTCGATACCTGCCTTATTATTATCATCCCAAGTTTTTGGATATTTTACATGATTTTTAACTGCAAATTCATGTGCAAGTTTACAACAATCAGATATAGGTAGCCCATAGAACATTTTAGAGCAATTAATTATATATGATGCTAGAATTTCCTCTTGTTCATCTGTAAAAATTTTATTTACAGAATAATTTGGTTTCATTCTAACAGATTGATCTGGAGAAGCCTTCAGTTTAGTCACATATCGACTTAAAGTTTGAAAACTTAATTTCTTCTCTGCCGCCACATTTCGCAGACTACGACCTGATAAAACTAACTGTTCAGCCTCTCTCATTACTTCCTCAGAGAAACTGACAATCTCAGTCTTTCTTTTAGGATTACGAGGCATTTTACTTTAAAATTCCAATCTGTAATGAAAGAAACCGGATAAATTAATATTATAATTATTGGTATTTATTGTTATTTTCATCAATGGGGAACAGTGAGACAGTATTTGTGCTGTCTCACTGTTCCCCATCATGACTTGTCTCACTGTTACCCATAGTGCTTTGTTCTCTTTTATCAAGAAGATAACATAACCTGTAAAGATATTTGAGAAAAGAAACCATGGTTCTGATAGCAAAAACTAGTAGCTAAGAGGTGGAATAGTTAGAATTGTTATATTGACAATACATGTAAATAAATAATAAAAATTGTGTAATGGAGAAAAATTACTTTGGTTACCTTTAAATTATCAAATTACATAAAACACACATTAGACTATTACTGTACTTCATAAACACAATATGGTGGAAAGTCACTAGTACAACATTTGAACACTGCATAGCACAACTTCACAGACATTCAAAATAGTCTGTAAGTGGACTTGTCTCACTGTTCCCCGTGTCTCACTGTTACCCACCTTCCCTTATATATTCAAATGTTTGATTACATATTTTTGATACGAAAGATTTTTATTATTTTATTTACTGAGGTCAAAAATGACCCCACCATACAAAATGTGTCTATTTTTTTACTATACCAGCTGTGGGTTAAGGTATTTCATGTGACCACGCAATCAAAGTTTTTGAGTTGCTATAATTACAGGTAATGAAGAATTCTGGGGAGAAAATCTCGCAGTCTTTGTTTTTTTGTTACTATTTTAGCTTGAAGTTCTTTGTTAATGACTGTTAAGTAATATATTTAAATGAAATAGAATACAAGGTTACGTTACCATGGCTATTCATATTTGAAACAAAAGAGAAACGCTGGGCACTACAGAGATGGCGTGAGCGTCGGCTTACAAGTACATGTGATTGGTGTAGCTTACCCAATAATAGCGCAAGAATTACAAACGTTATTACAACAATGACTCCTCTATTCTCTGAAAGATTTTTTTCAATTTCCTTGCATTGAGTAAAACAGTATCGATGATTTTTTGCATTTTCATGGTTGCTCTTTATGGTCCTTTCCGGTAATTTAACTCGTTTTCCGCTCTAACGTAGACTGATTGTCAATTTGAGAAAAAAGCAAACAATGAAAACAAAAAGCTGCCATTTTTTTTCTAAAGAATAAATACGCCAGGAGCGCAAAACTTCTTTTAAACATCCATTTAAAACTTTTTAAACCATCCTTCATTCATTGATTGATTTTGTTTGGGGATAAAAGGACTTTTACTATTTTGAAAATATACTTCTAACCCAAGCTAATAATTTCTGTCCTCAGTGCAACAGACAAAATGACTTTCTTGGATGTCTTATTAAACTCGAAAAAATATGGCAAATTTTTTATATGAATTTCACGATGGCTCAATTGGTCAAAAGAGATATACAATATAACAAAATATTCTATATATTATTTATGTTGTCAACATCCCTTTTTCTCAACTAATACAAAGCCTACAGCGATGAATAAAGTATCATGGAGATGATTTTTTACCGACTTCTGACATAGGATACTCAGTTTATGTTAAACACATTGTTTGTTTAACATTTAAGTCAAGAGAAAAATCTAACAATATTTTTGTATCAATTACACTCTTTGCTATTTTATGTATACACTTCGCTGAGTATTTAATTTCAGCAACCCAACAAAAGACTAAACCTTTTTTTGGGGGGGGGGGGGATTTGTATTTTTTAAACATGAAATTGGCGTTCCTTAAATTTGGCGCTTAAGTGACGTACCGCAACTGCTTCACCCTCTACTAGTTACGCCTCCAGAATGAGAGTTATAATATGTGCCGCTAGCTATGGCCAAGACAATGAGGAGAATCACCAAACATTTGCTTATTTTCATTTAATCTACCAGGTAAAACTATGGTAATGGAAAACACACGTATAAGTATTTAAAGAAAGTCCTTTTTTAATATCTACTTTATCAACAAAAAATAGTGATATTTCCCTAAAAAAACATTAGAAATATAAAAGTGTTCTACAAGTACACTCGCAATATATAATGCCTCAAACAACATTAACTAAAAATCTGTTCTTCATAAGAACCCCTGCCAAGAAAAATCAACAAAAAACTTACATTTAGGCTTAGAAATATTTTTATTACTATGGACATTATGTTGCTGATATCAAATTTATGCTAAATATTTTACAAATACAAAATAAGTGATGTCAAAAAGTCTTCACATGCACAAGGTCATTCATTTTCAAAACATAATTTGATAACCCAGCATAACACTAACAAATTAACAAATATATTTTATTAAATAAAAAATATAGCTATGGTTTTATTTTAATCTTGGTTTTATTTGTAAAGTATTTTAAGTATTGTAAGTATTTGTATAAGTAAAAGTAAAATATTAAAATAAAACCACAGCTGTAATTTTATTTGATTGAATATATTTGTTAATAAGTTTGTAATAATTTTTAATAACTAACCCATACACGATACCAAAAAACTTATGTTTTGAAATATGAATAACTTTGTGCATGTGAAGAAATTTTGATATAACTTTTTTTGTATTTGTAAATATTTGAATAAATTTAATATCAGTAACATAATGTTCATTGTAGATAATTCTTTGTTGAATTTTTTTGGCAGGGTTCTATGAAGTACAGATTCTTAGAGTGTTGTTTAGGGCAGGATATGTTGTGAGTGTATTTGTCGAACTTTGATACATTTCTAATGTTTTGTAGAGAGATTTAAAAATATGCATGGTAACTATAGTGTAATAATGTATTTGTTTAGTTCATGTTATCCATTATATTTAAATCAAACCAGCTCAGATTTTAAAAATGATAGGTAATAAAGTTAGTGCACTCAAACTGTATCCCACCATTCAATGCTAGTGATTCTAGACTCAAACATGACTACAATATTTGGAGTGCACATACCGTATATCTTCAATTCTAGGACGCACCTTAATTTTTCAGTACTACCAACAGAAAAAAAGCAAAAAGGCTATCTTAAATCTAAGAAATATTTTTATTACAGAATTAAATTTACTAACAACACAATACAGGCAGTACCTTATTTATCAGTAGGTGGTATCACTTCCTTCTGAATCAATATGTCTGATTCTTCTGAGTCATCGATATCTCCATCTGAATCAATGTTTGTCTAGAATCGAAAAGAACTGCGTTCTAAGACGCACCCCGTTTTTATACATGTTTACATAAAAAGTGTGTCTTAGAATCTAAGATATATGGTGATATTGTATGTTGTAATTTTTCAGGTGTCCAGTGTAAGCTGCCTGCAGAATGCTACCCCAAGCTGCACACTCATTACGAAGAGATAGGATGTGAGCCTGTATTTGGAGATGGGCCCTGCCCTCTTAAGTACGACTGCAGTAAGTAGCATTTATGAACATTTATAAATAAATATTAGAGGTAGTTTTTTGCAGTATTTTCTCTATCATTTTAATTCAATTTATTACTATTAGGATAAATTACTGGCTTACTTAAGGAACCTGAAGGGGCATACTTTGCACGCCTCTGGAAGTATTACTCACCAGGCTGTGTAGGTCAATTTTACTTTACATCCATCACTGTTTCCAGCCTGTGGCCTGGGTCATTTTTTATTCAAGCCATATTTCTTCCACCACCGGCTTGCTAGGCCTGCCGTAGCTTCGTATGCCTTACTAATCTAACTTAAGACTAAACAAGCACAACATCCAGTCCATTAATTCATCACTGTGAAAGGGTAAACCCACATTTCACCAATGATAAATTTTTCGGCCATGTCAAGAATCAAACCCAGGACCCTTAGCTCAGCAGTAGGACATGCTACCGACTGAGCTAAGGTGTTGAGTGTGTAGGTAAACTATACCAATTTAATCTATTGAATTTACAAATAGTGTTGCACCAATAATTTAGAGTACCTTGGTTACTAAGTTTCATACAGTCGTGTACTTAAATCCTAAGAAAATCAAACTAGTTCAACAACTCCCGATTCACAATACTAAAGGACTGTCTCTAAAATACTTGGATAACTTTGAGGTATTTTGTTACTGACCCTAGTACACACACTTCATAAGAGGAGGTTGAAAAAATGAATCAACTAGCAAATGAAAGGAAATGTCATGGTTGGGGGATCGCCTTTAACAATATAATACTTCACAACTAATGTATGAACATTTGTGTGCGCAGTTGTCAAACCCCATATCAAATATAACTAACAAGACTCTCCTAAATAATACAAAATCCACCTAATGTTGTCTCGTAGGTTTGTTCATGGCCCGCAACATTAGCAGGTGCTACTGGAATGGAACCGAGTATGAGATTGGTGCTTCGATCGGCAACATCTATTCCATGTGCAGCGCTTCTTGCTTCTGTGATGGTCGCTCGGAAAGTGGGTGGGTACAATATAACAACATATCTTGTCCTTGAAGCCAAACACAATCAGAATTATTTTAATTATTTTGTTTTGCATTACTAAAACATAGGTTCCACTCTTACAACAATAACATAGGACTATTTAACAATTTTAAAAATAGTAGGCTACTGACAAAGACAGGTAGCCTCTCTAATTAAATTTGTACATAGCACTAACTTAAGTAAAACAAATTTGTACACACATAATTAGGTAATGGTATGCTAAGCATAGCTTAGTATTAAAACCGTGACATTTACTTATTAATTTATATGATCCTTAAAACATTTTAATGACGACCATTACTTATTAATTTATATGAATCTTTAGTAAGTGTATCAAGTATTGATATTATTTTTGAAGTTTATTGATAATATTCCATCTCTAAACGTTTCCTTGAAAATTATTTCAAATCTTAACTTTATTCACAGTGAAAGAAATTAAATATAAATCCAGCGGTGTAGGGGAGTGGGAGCGGGTGGGAGCGGTGCTCCCACACTTGTTTGAAAGAACAAGACCTGTTCTTGTTTGCAACATTAATACTGTTCTTATTTAGCAATACCAGCGTTTAAGCTTTGGTTTTATGCTCACAGTCACAGATATTTTTTGATCACTTCCTTAGTTCGTTACTATTATGATACCATACTATTACAGTCAAAACTGCACCGCCTCTACGGGGTGCACATTTTACATAGGTTAAGTTAAAACATTTATGAAATGAATGAGAGAAAGAGGTGATTAAAGTAAATGCAATTTAATAGTTCAAAAGACATAGACAATATTTTGCACGTAATCTCCTTAAGAACAATGTATAATAAGTAAATACAGTAGGAGGTAGCTTTGCCAAAGCCAGCCGGCGTGAGGCGTGAGGCGTGAAGCGCCAGAAGAAATAACTCGGATAATTGAGTTACGTTACTAGTAGTTCTACCATGAATGAACTTCGGCTGTGAAAGCACAATAATTGCTTATATTGGGCAAGCTTCAGTACAGTTACGAGAGGACCTTGGGTACAGTACAACACACCTACAAAGAGCTACGAACAATTCATAAATACCTCAAATAATACGGGCTATGCCCGGTCGATAACGCGTGCCACTATTTTGGAACCTAGAGGGCGTTCGACCTCATTGTACATGATCAAGTACTCAGTGACAACTCCAGTCGAGCCAGAGGGGCAGAAGCGACTGAAGAGTTGTATGCCCCCAAGAGGAGCAAGGCAACTATTGAAACTCAAATAAATCACGGGCCAATCTTGAGCAGCAAGAGCGGCCCACAGGTTAACTACCAAACACAAGTTTTTGTGATTCATCAATAAACCTAACTAGGTATAAAACCTGGACCTCCATTTAACTTGGACTGTCGCTTTCCCGGGCAAGCTACCTCTTTGTTACATGAATGGACACATGGTGTGTGTCGTTATTATCACCGTAATGTCTAGTGGCTGGCCCAAGCGGCTCAGTCACGGAAACGCGAGAAGCGCGGAATTAAACAAATACTATTTACAACTTGTTCTCTAGAGCAAGTAGACAAAACTCTGAATACTATATACAATTTGTTCTCTAGAAAGAGAAGACACAAAATTAGACTAACAAAGCATACTTATAACGCCCTAAGACAGACCATGAATATTTCCTATTCCTAACTGACAATTTGTCTTAATAAAAAAAACTGTCATGTAGTCGACTTATCCTAATCTTAGCCTTTCGACTGATGGTATTCATCCTGCCATGTAGTATCGATGCTATAGCGGCTTCCTCCTGTCTAGAGGATCCATTCCTCAAGCTGTATGTGCACGTTGAAATGTTTATTTACTGGAATCGATGGGAGCGTGTTGCAAGACAACGGTGCCGGTTCGGTCCCGGCGTGTTCTGTGATCTTCTTCGAAGCGGGCCAGCGAATATATACCATGAAGACTTCACGTGGTTGAGTGGTCAGACTGGAGTGGAGGGGGAAGCTTCCATAATTATCCAGAACCCGAGTTGAGCAGGCCAACAGCGTTCATGTTGCTTTCAGTTGCCTCGTATTCGTTGTTGAACGCGGAGCTCTCCCTTGCGGCCGCGGTCGGTCATTTCTCAGGTGTTGTTTATTCCAGTGAGGCATTCCGCTTGCAGCCAAGGTTGGTGAAGTTGGTATGTAAACAAATAAACATTTGTTATGGGCGTAGCATTTAACACAAGATTGTCATTTATTAACTCTTAACGACTTGCTTGTACTAACAAACATTCGTATCTTATAATTGAACGGAGCTAAGCCCGATTAGCCCGTTACAAAACTAACAATTTATAATGGAACGTTAGGTTTTATTTTGATAGTGAGAGGGAGGGAGTGGCACGACGGTAAGACACCCTCACCCCCTCCACTGCACCTTTGTCAGGCTGATGTGTCTCGAGTGAGAGCAAGTAACTTTGGTCCGGTCATCATCAAGTCAACAGCGCAACGCTAATCTTGATTGGTGTTTATACTTGTGTCAAGTTATTACAAGTTTCTCTATAATAATGGACACTATCAAAAACAAACAGAAAACATTAACCTCATTCTTTTTGCGATCTGTTGCTCTAGCAAGCCAGATGAACATTTTCTATCAGTACTAAGTACATCAACAGATGCTAACGTTAATGAGAGTGTTGTTGATGTTGATGTGGACACTGATAAGAATGAAGGGTCAGGAAATGTTTGCAAGGTCGCTGAAACACAAGGCGAGTGGTCAAGTATATGGATGGTTGATATGTGGAAGCAGAAAACAGAAGTAGAACGGCTTTATAAACGGTTTTGAATAAGTTCAAGTAAATCAATAAATGAGCTCAGAAACTACCTGGACAACAGTTTGCCTGATGCCCTTAAATAGCTGGTGAACTGTTCAAAAATAATACCTCAGAATGTGAGAGAGGCTCTAGTCTCAAGAATATAATAATTACTCCAACAAGAACCAGCCTATTAGTCCATCACTTCTTATCTTTATTATTTATCAAACTACACGGCTCTAGTCTCAAGAATATAATAATTACTCCAACAAGAACCAGCCTATTAGTCCATCACTTCTTATCTTTATTATTTATCAAACTACACGGCTCTAGTCTCAAGAATATAATAATTACTCCAACAAGAACCAGCCTATTAGTCCATCACTTCTTATCTTTATTATTTATCAAACTACACGGCTCTAGTCTCAAGAATATAATAATTACTCCAACAAGAACCAGCCTATTAGTCCATCACTTCTTATCTTTATTATTTATCAAACTACACGGCTCTAGTCTCAAGAATATAATAATTACTCCAACAAGAACCAGCCTATTAGTCCATCACTTCTTATCTTTATTATTTATCAAACTACACGGCTCTAGTCTCAAGAATATAATAATTACTCCAACAAGAACCAGCCTATTAGTCCATCACTTCTCATCTTTATTATTTATCAAACTACACGGCTCTAGTCTCAAGAATATAATAATTACTCCAACAAGAACCAGCCTATTAGTCCATCACTTCTTATCTTTATTATTTATCAAACTACACAGCCCTAGTCTCAACACCTGGGAACCTGAGCCTTAAGGGACAACTTGGTTGAGGTCGCACAGATCAGCTGACAACACAAGAACTAGAGTAGCGAATAACCCAAAACCAGCCCCCGAAGAAAATATTTTTTTTTTTATTTGTTGTAAATTTTAATACGGCAAGTTTCAGTAAGATTACTTATTTTTGGTAAGAAGACAATATTTCCATTTTAGAAATATTTTGTTTGTTTAAAACCTTTACTTTAATTCGTAGTAGTAAATTTTGTTTAGGTAAGTAGGATAAGTTTTTTAAAAATTAAGGCCTATTCTTTTATTTAATAAAAAAATAGAAATGGTTTTTTAAGTAATAATAGTTTTTGGCCATTTCATAAAAGCCTATTTAGCAATGCTACCTAAGAAATAGTAATTTAATTATAAAGGTTTTTTCTGTATAAAAATTATATTGTTAGATATGAATTTTTTATGTTTGTACTGGAGTGACTTAATATGATTTTAAACACAGAAAAAGTGCTTATTTATTAAGCAATAGGGTATTTTTCATATTAATAAAACCAGCTGTTCTCCCTTTGATCTTTAAATTGAGAGCAAAAAAATCGCTCCCACACTGCTAAACTTGCCACTACACCCATGTATAAACCAATATGTATATGAATTAGTAGTATGTAGTTTAATCTGGTTAATAGTGAACTGTGAAAAAAGAGTTGACACATTGCAACAAATAAAAATAGTAGATAACTTAATATTGGAAACACAAGGGCTTCAACAATATATTTGTCACCACATCTTACTACCTGTTCAGGTTATTTATTAGTAACACTCATGTGTTAAGACGTATAGAGATGGTTGAATTTAGATAATATATAGCCGCATTTGTGTGTATAGAAAGTGGTAAACCATTTAGAAAAACCACCTCAGTACCAGTAGACCCGATTGAGATTCAAACCTTTGACTTCCCCCATTGTCGGCAGTCCATTATATTGTTGTGAGAGTTACAACCACCAAAGTAAGTCGGACATTATGAACCATGCTAAGCAATAAGACTACAGTGCGTCTGTAAACCTATCAACGGGGCTAATCCACATGCTTTGAGACACCACAAATTAACTACAGTAGAGTGTTTTGTATATTTGACACAAACACTTAACAAATTTACCAGTGTCTGCAAATCTTAGAACGATTAAAGGGGAAGTTATATTTTTAGTGAGGGAAACATATGAGTCGATTAATTCAATTTATTTAGGATTTTTTTTATTGGATGCTTGAATAGTGAATCATAAAATCTTAAATTCTTAGTTGGCATGTGCAAGAAAATAAAAAGTAAAATTACAAACTTCTGCAAAATGAAACCTTTGTTGATTTAAATTAAAGTATTATAGCTACGCTAACGGAAATTGAGCTTGTTAAATTATTTTTGTCTATTTCCCAGCAGAACATTGTTTCAGTTCAATGCAAAGACTTAAATTATAGCTACAGTCTAACATAAAACAGTACCATACAGCTTAACCATGTAGCTAGATTATACGCTTACAAAGACCATGTGGTTTAAATAGATATTATAAACTTGTTGGATATATTTGTAAAAGAAACACATTGTTTTACTCATATATTATGTTAGTAATTAAATCTAGACTTTACCCACTTCGGTGGCCACATGGTCTAATGTGCTACTCTCATTTTAGACTAGACTGCTGAAGACAAGGAGATCAGGGTTTGACCCCATCAGGTGCATGGAGGCTGATTTTTTCTAAATGGTTTTCCACTTTTCCTACACGCAAATATGGGTGCATTTTCTCTAAATTTAATGTTCCTAATCCCTAACCAATTAGTGTAATTAGTACATAGGCATATAACCTGAATAGGTAGTAAGATGCGGTGCTAAAAATATCTCGACTTTCTGTCAGATGTAATTATTGAAGCTGCATTTTTATATGTAAGTGATATGACATACTTATTTTCATTTCATCATCATCATCATCATTTTACAGTTTGAAGATTTATTCAGAAATAACCCTTTTTAGTGTAGCACAAGAACTAACTTTTTTATTCGAGATGGTTGATGCATTTGAGGGATTGATGCTATAGAGAGAAATGGCTTACTTTCGGTGTCAAGCATCACTAAACAAGAGCTCTTCAGAAGTTATAGGTCAGTGCTTGCAATCCCAGCAAGTTCATATTAATAATAGCATGGGTCTCACAAACACGAGTTCAATATTTGATTCTTGGATCATTTTACAAAATCTCAAATGTTTTTAAATACCTATATATGTCTATTGGGAAGTCAAATTTTGAAGATTACATTGCCTAGTTTATTAATGGTGGCATTCCAGTAGGTAATGTTTGTAAATGAAATATGTGTGTATGATTTCAGTGCAGTGATCACGTGCGCTAATATAGAATGTCCAGAGTTATTCAGACGGCCACCACCCGAATGCATCCTACAATATTCCCTGGATGACTGCTGTTCCACTTCTACATTCTGCAGTAAGTTGACAGGAAAGCTCTAAAGTTGGCGCAGAGATAAGAATGACTAGGTTGCTGGTTGCCGGTACTTGGTACCACCATAGTTTATATTCATGTTAGCAGTGTTTGATTTTAATTACACTAGAATTGGCACAATCCATTTTGTTTTTACTATTTGGATCCATACAAATCCTGATCTTAAAATAGTTTGTAGTTATAACCACAATGAACTAAAAAGATATAGGGGAGTTAGTGTAATGTTGTGTGACAACAAACATTAAGAGGAACTGTCTTCTGCCCGACGTCAGAGAAGAAAGGTTTGAGGGAAAGAGAAGCTTAGGAAGGAGGAGTCAGATATTGGATGACTTGAAGTGAAGAATAATATTCTGGGACGTGAAGGAGGCAGAGGACAGGGCACAGTGGGGGTCTAAGCTCACTGATAAAAGGAATGGTACCTGTTGTAAGACAGAACACCTAGTAATAAATCATCAGCACACAAGTCACTCCAACGCTGTCTCGGCTCCACTTCTATCATTAGAGTTAATATTATGTTGCGAAACTTACCAAGAGTGGTGTTGTCAATATTAGTGCTCTCCATCACCTTAGAATTAGGACGCGTCTTAGAACCAGATTTAACAAACCTACAACTTCGAGGGAAGAAGCCAGATCAGCAATCATACATTGAATTGCTGCCTCCCCAAACAGCCTCCTATTCTCTCTAACTACCCCCACATCATACGCTGGTTAAAGAGAGATAAGGAGAAGTTGTGTCATACAATTATGCACACGCCCATACCTATGCTAGTTGTTAATATTACCACTTGGAGGATCCCTCCATACTCTTGACACAAACTATTAACGTTCCCAGGCCCTAAATGCCCACTGTAACCATTAGTATTCTTCTGAAATATCGGTAATATAGGTCTCACTCACCACTTTATTTTCTACCTTTGACGATGTTGAAAGGCTTTCATGATGAGAACATTTTTGTTTGTTTGTTCTATACTTTTTAGATCTATTCAAGTCTTTTTAACAAGCATAAGTGTGAGTGTGTGTGTGTGTTCATGTATGTGTGTGTGCAGAGAGAAATAGATAAACATAGATGGTGGCTATGACAGGAAAAACCTAGAAAAGTCAGAGAAGTTAAAATTAACTAACTATGCAACTGAGATTTAAGCAGCGTTGCATCAAATTGTTTTACCACAAAACTCTTGACTTTTTTTATACAATCCTAATGTCTACACAACATAAACATCTTATAAGTTCTTTATTCAGTATTTAATGCTTTAGGTGTTATTCGTAGCAATGAGTAATGTTTTAAATAAAACAAACATGTGGAATAACCTCATGTTAGCAGAATGCAATATCCAGACAGTGAATTTTGTTAACGTAAAGAAAGTAAATCTCTTGCTTGTGTTTAAATTTTTAGGTGCAAAATTATTTTAAGTATTTAAACTTCCCGACTTTTCGTTATTTTTGATTAAATTCCCTGACATTTCCAGGTTTTCCCGGTCTGTAGCCACCATGTATATGCATACCTCTCTCTCTCGCACGCATTGCGCACACATAATACACACACACACACACTTGTTAGAAATACTTGAATATAGTTATATAAAAAGTATAGAACAAACATTCAGCCAAAAAAGTTTTTTCCTTATGAAAGCACTTACACAGCATGCCAAGGGGAAAAATTAGAGTAATCAAAGTCAAATCTGTGTGTGCATGTAACACAGACATTCCTAAAGACTTCATTTAAGAACTATGAAAACAGTGAAAATAAACTGTTCAAACATTTCATTAATAAATACAACTTAAGCCTATTTACAGGTTAAAATAAAATCATATGGAACCCACTCTGGTTTGCATGGTCTACTCTCGTGATAGACTAGACCACTGATGAGAGGGAATGGAGGTTCAAATCTCGGTTGGGTGTAATGAGTGTGCTTTTTCCAAAACAGTTTTTCACTCTCTCCCATGTAAATGCGGGTACACTTTCCATAGATATAAACTTTCTAATCCCTAGAACCATTAACGTAATTAGTACATAAGCGTATAAACCAAATGGGTCGTAAGACGCAGCGATAAAAAAAATTGTATAAAGTTTCTTTTTGGAAAAGAAAAATACTGTATTAAATTTTAATTTATCAAAATCAGATAAATATTATTATTGTTGTTGTTAATAAATGCCAACCCTGAAATTTTTAACACCAAATGAGATACAATTTAGTACATCTGGGTAGATTGTCTCCTTGCATTCATAAGTAAACATAAGGCAACCAAATGGATCCTGAAGTTACAGCTCATCAGCTGTATATAATATTGTTGAGCTTGCACATATTTAGGCTACTGATGAATGTTAGTATGATTATAATGTATTTATGTTTTATTGCCAGAAAATAAAACTGAAGATGTGACTGAAGTGACTTGCAACGTTGGAAATAAGACATTCATTGAAGGTCAGAAGTTTTACCCTTCTGATGACGACTGTAAGTCATGTGTGTGTCAACAAGGATATGATGGTAGGTACCCATGACCCAGACCCCAAATAGCGACAAGGTGATTATGTTTCTAGTAGGTGAATAAAAATATTTTTGAGACATTGGTTGGTAAATGGTAGCATAGCATATAAGAAAGTTAATAAACATTGTCTTCTTCCACAATTAGACCAAATCCATTTACAGAGGGAAAAAAGGGTTCCCTGGATTTATTCTGGCTCTCATCAATAATGAGTACAGAGAAGGTGAAATTTAAAGAGATACACCAGAATTTACTTGGAGATCAATTATTACAGAAATAAAACCTCTTATTCCACTTGTTCAGGGATTGAACCGGTCTATGAAGTGGCCAACCTTGCATGTATAGTTCCAAAATCTTTCCCGTATAGAACATAGCTATCGGTCCGATAGCTTCATATATTTTTCTGTCTGAGCAAGAGCATTTGTAAGATTTCTTTATTCTAAATAGGATCTAATATTGTATGTTTAAAGTACTTTTCTAACTGCCCTTATAGGAACAACCAATGGTCCCTGGTGCAAGAAAATCAACTGTGGGTTTGAACTTCGATCAGCAGACAGGTTTCGGCAGGGATGTGCACCTGTGTACTACGGGACTGAAAGATGCTGCTCCATTGGCTTCCAGTGCCGTAAGATATACCAAAGTCCTCATTACGCATATGCTACATTTATAATGTGTATTGACTGTATGTATTGTTCGTTATTACTTTTACTGCTCAAAAGTGGTATTCTTTAACATTTTCACCAGTGGAACTTATTATCATCCAATAACACAAAGTGACACACAAATGTACTCTAATATTCAATGATTGAATCCAAAGAGTATTAAAAAAGAGAGTGATGTTTAAATACATATTGTTCTTCTGTGAATGGTAGAGCTGAGGCCCCAAGTCTAGGGCACTGGTAATCAACGTTGAGCGTATCAAGAAGAATAATGTTACTTTCTTAAATAAGTTAATGTTTACAGGCAGAATTGTTTAATTCCTACAGTCAGTTATCATCATGTATTGTTTCAAGCTGTGGACAGGTTATCTTCATAAAATACCTACATCTTACTATGTTCCTCAGCCATTTTTCTTGTTCCTTTACACACGAACATTCTTCTCTCACTCAGACACTTGCTCTTCTCATCTCTTTCTTGGTCTACCTTGCGATCTTTTTCTTGCACACTTGAACTCCAATATTATCCTTGGAATCCTTTTCTTTACCATCCTGATTGCATGTCCATGCCCTATCCTCCATCTTACTGGTCTCTTAAACCATATATCAATGTTTATGTTGAATATTAGCTATAGGTACAAAGTATGCCTTATGTAACACTTCAGGGGCACTTCTCTCTTATTTCCCTGTAGAACACCTTCCTTGCTGAGCGCATCTCATTAAATCATCTCTTCTACCACCCTTCATCTCAATTATGCTTCCAATATATTTTACCCTCTGTTCTTTTTTCAGCACTACCCATACCGCTGTATGGCTTTTCAAGGTCTTGTCATTACCAACACTTCATTCTTCGCCATGCAAAATCTCATACCAATCTCTTTGCTTTATCATTCCATTCCTGTACTTACACTCTGTTGTTTCTCTTCCCCAGTCCATGTCGCCCTATGATCTTCTGCACTGTTCTAATTGCCTATGATGATGGTGTTCACTTTCCCTCTTGTTGAATAATTACTTCAATTTCATCGTATATTTCTTCTAACTCGGCATAATTGTGGTCAGTTGTTGGCATGTACACTTGAACTATCAAAATATCCACTGGTTCAGCGTTTAAAGTCAAAATATTAATCTATCACTATGACACATCACTTTGGTTAATACTTTCCATCACTTCATCAGTACATATACCTGCAGTAATTCCGTTTTTTTCTTTTATTCATACTTATAATGTTTATAGTTCTGTCATCGATTCTCTCTACCTCCACTTCTCATCCTATCTTTACTGCTAATCTTACACCATTTATCCTCCCTTCTTCACTTTACATCCAATGCAATGTGTCTCCCTTTTTTATTTCCAACGCTCCAATCCATCAACAATTTCTTCCCTATTCTGTTCATTGTTCAAAGTACAAAGCTCCAACACACAGTTTGTATTCGTCTTTATTTTCCGACAGTTATTTTATCTTATTTTCTCGAGTATATGTATTTTAGGTCACCAGCTAACCTTGCCTGGTTATGAGAAGCAATCTCTGAAATAACTGTTTGGGTTGAACCTACCATTCATATAGTTTGTTGGATTGCCTTACACATTATATTATTATTTATGAATGGCATTAACCTAGATAATTTTACATTTCAGAGAAACTTGTAAAATAAAACCATAGTTAGAAACAGGTAGGCATGGTAAAAAAATCCCCCTTATCACTCCGTCAAATGAAATTAATGCTCTTAAGTAGGAGGTGTTATGTAGGCCTACTACAGTACTCATTTAATATATCTTAAACTTATATTAATAAAAGGACAGAAATGATGTGGATACATTTTAATGAAATAAACCAACATTCTCCATAAGAGAGACTAAAAATCCTTAGTGAAAACCTATATTTAGTCCACCTGGTTAATATGTGAAACCAGGCAACGCTTTAGTTTTTAAAGATTGGTAAACCTGCTTGCTAGTTATGACTAATGCAAGTAATGATAGTCATCAATCAAATATTTTCCAAAACCTTAACTAATCCCAAGCTCTGACACTTGATGAAAGATAATCACAGAGTAAGATGTTTGTTAATAATATTGCATTTTGTTGTTTCAGCGGAAGATCAACCCTTAGAGGTAGTTCGAGCCCTTGTGGATGGCAACGTTTCTACAAGGACAGGTGAGTTATGTCTGAAGAGAAATTACCCTTACCATGGACAGATTTTTTTTTTAGATTATTTTATAATTTTTAGTCTGTGTAGAGGAATTAAACTCTTTTGTATATTCAGTGGCTCTAAGATAATATTATGACACTAGATGAGAGGGAACAATTTGCAATGTATCGTCAAAGTCTCAAATATTAACGGCAAGAAATAAAAATTAAGGTTATCAAGAGAGAGAAAAGTTGTGTCACACACACACGCACACACACACATACATACAGCAGTCATTATTAAACAACTATTTTTCTCTTGATAACCTTAATTTTAATTAAATCTGCTGTATTTCTTGCTGTTAATATTTGAGACTTTGACGATACATTTCAAATTGTTCCCTCTTATCTAGTGTCATAATATTATCTTAGAGCCACTGAATATATATCCTCTCAATATTTTGTACTCCCATCCTTGTGTGATTTGTCAAATACTGTACGGAGGAGTACAATCTCATCAAGTCAGACCCTAACAATCTCTAGCTATCATTCATTTAGAACAATAACTTTACATTTCTATTCTAACAATGTATCATATGCGATGTTTGGAATGTTTCTATATATGTGTGCGTGTATTTATATACATACACAGTGCTCGAATTGGGCCGAAACGCACCAGAACACCATTCCGGCTGATATAAAGTAATATTACGAGCATCTCGGTTGATACAACACAAGATTAAAGCGTTCTGCCTGCACACTATAATGCTACTTCTTCATTCTTCCTATCATTTTCCAAAAGGATTTCGAACGGGCCTAGATGCTACTTACTACGCGTCTGTATAGTGTATTATAATTTGTAATACATTGGGTTTGTCAAGAATTTGCTTCACAACAGAGACAACGATTCCTATAACAAGAAAATGACTTCACCACAGATATTTGACAAATGTCAATCTTTCCTCTCCCCTTTTGTAGCCTCCATTGTGAGGACTAGTTTTAGAAAGGGCATTTATTGTTTCTGTTCATATGTAGATGATTTCTACCTTCAGTTTCACATTGTCTTTCTTAGTGTAAATATTGCAATTATTTGAAGTTTTGAAGTCTGTGCCTCAAATGAACCAGAAAAAAAAAAATCGTATGTACATATATCTTTTTATAAATTATGTTTTGCATAATTTTTATGTATAAACTCAAATTTTCTTGCCACGTAAGTTTTATAACTAAACAACTTTTCTTTAAAATATTTATTACATTGAATGAAATTAAAAATGACAAATGGTGTCTGGTTGTCGGTGGCTAAATTTTTAGAAATGTTAAGCCTATTTAATAAAAACTGAGCCTGCTGAGACGGATCAGAATTTACATGCAAATTAAAGTCGTAATATGTGATGTCTGAAATATGCAAATACATACAAAATTCCACCACGCAGGTATTACTGCCAATATTAGTTAAAATAAAAAAACAACACTGTCCTGATGTGGTCGGAAATAATACTTACATAAATTAAAATTGGCACATAATAGAAAGGACTTTTTTTTTTAATAAATACACTGTCATGGTGTGGTCCGAAATAATACTTCAATAGATTAAAATTGGCATGGGATAGAAAGGGTTTTACCACGACAGGCTTAGTAAACTGGTGGCTGAAACAAACCCATACTTGAGCTGTAACGAGGAGAAACAAGATTAGGAATGAAGTTATCCAGGAAAGAGTAGGAAATAGTAGAGGAAGCAAGACTGAGATGGTACAGGCATGTAATGAGAATGTTGGAGTACATGAGATAGTAGAGGAAGTAAGACTGAGATGGTATAGGCATGTAATGAGGATGTTGGAGTACATGAGATAGTAGAGGAAGTAAGACTGAGATGGTATAGGCATGTAATGAGGATGTTGGAGTACATGAGATAGTAGAGGAAGCAAGACTGAGATGGTATGGGCATGTAATGAGGATGCTGGAGTACATGAGATAGTAGAGGAAGCAAGACTGAGATGGTATGGGCATGTAATGAGGATGTTGGAGTACATGAGATAGTAGAGGAAGCAAGGATGAGATGGTATGGTCATGTAATGAGGATAGAAAAAGAGAGGATGCCGAAGAAAATGTTGAAAATAAAGTATGTAGGAAAAATACCACAAGGGAAGTCAAGAAAGAGATGGTAGCAGTAGATAGCAGAAAGTGTTCAAGTGAGAGGAGAAGAAAAGAAGAAATTAAAGGAGGAAAGTGGTGGAAGAATGGCGACATCTTACTAAACTGACCCGGCCACAGGCTAGAAACAGTTGATGATGATGATGATGATATAAGGAATCACTTTCTTAAGAAGAGTTCCACTAATTTGTATGCATCCTTTATGTACAGTTCAGTTTCAAATCTATTGGTATCATCAATAAGAAATATTGATACCTACCTCTAGATTTGGGACTAAAATTAATTTTGTTTCGATGCAACCAATAGTTAATATATTTTTTATCATAAAAAAAAAGACTGAAAACACACACATACACACCTGGTGGGGCCGAAACAATTAGATGATTAGTGAATGAAAACTTACACTTTTATTTAAAATTAAATATTCACTAGATAAGTAAAAGTAAATTACATACTATACTTTTTCACTTTTTGAAGATAGTATCATGTAGAGAGCTCCTCCAGACGTCAGACAAACCTCAGCATAGATGGTCTAATTGTTTCCACCCCACCCTGTGTGTGTGTTTTTTAAATTTTTGTTGATCAATTCTTTATAACACTCTTTTCATTAAAAAAATATTAACTATGCATATACTCGCAGAATTAGCTGTGTAGTTTAAGGCATTAGACTCACACTGCACTTGCCATTCACAGGGAAATCAAGGCTAGAATTCAAGCCAGTGCTTTAAGAGTGTATTCATCCCCTCTTAGTTTAAGTTACTAAATGTAAAGTTAATAAAATGGTTATATGTTTTTATTTCAAAGTCTCAGTTAATCAAAAGACCATGTTCATAAAGTTTTTTTTAGCAATTTTCATAATATTTGAAACACTTTAATTTGTATTTGACGTTATAAAATAACTTTAACACACTCCACTCTCAATATACTGCTATGCCACTGAAATATGTTTGGGGTGTAGTGAAACAATTCTATAAAAGAATCCGGGTGCATAAAATATCACTTTCCATCCTCTTTCCAGGCGAATGTTATTAGATTTCGTTGGGACTATTATTTACAATTATTTTACTTCCATAGTTAAAGATGCTAAAAGCCAATGCTGGTACTTAGTGTACTAATACTCAAAAACAACGAGTAATTAGTCACAATCACTCTGTTTATTAGTAATAGTCCCGGTGACAGGTGGGGATTAGGGGAAATCCTGGAACCGGCCACAAGCTGGAAAGCACCTTCAACTTGCAAATGCAGAACCCATCTGACAATATTTGATCTAACAAAAAAATCTGTGAGAATTTGCCAATCTCGCTGAACCTAAACTTATTGCTAAAAATGTGTGTATTCCTGCAAGAGTTGGAACAGGGCGATGCAAGCAAGAAGTCTGAGGAAAACACAGTGAAGATTATCTCTGTCACCAGGCCTGATTAGTCATAACACTCACATCAGTAGCCGCAAACTAAACATCAAGCTCATTTAGTTTGGTCTTCCAGTATTAGGGAAGTTAGGGTTCAATTCACGGCTTGATGCACTGAGCCATTTTTCCTAATGGTTCCCCACCTTTCCCCCACACAAATGTGGGTACATTTCTTCTAAATATTACTTTCCTTGATCATAATTTATTTGTGTGGACAGTCCAAACAAGAATCAAGTTTGTCACTATACGCAACAGGCACGTTGCTAGCCGTACTGGAACGGTGTCACAACATTATTTACAGCACTAACATTGTGTTTCAGGAGGAGACAAGTGTGAGTTTGGTTCCTTGCGTCTCAATGTCAACGATCAACTTTCTCCCTCCAGCAACAAGTGTGTAGAGTGTACATGCAAAACACCACCATTCGTAACATGTATTCAGAAGACCAACTGTTAAAATTATAGTGACATGTTTGGTTATGTTATAGTTAGTTATGAAAATATGTCACAGGCATAGTGGCAGCTTTTCCAATATTTTTAAGGCCTATGTTTATAGTGATTATCTGGAATTAAGTGAATTTAATTTTAATAAAGAAGAGATAAGACATAATAAAGGGGGGGGGGGAAGCAACAATAAACAAGTTTATTAAAATGATTGGTACAAATTTATTTTGTGAGAAAAAAAATAGTATATAAGACCTAACTTCCATTTTATATAGTTAATAGCTAACCTCGTCCTGTAAATCAAGACTTACTTTACAAGGAATATAATGTGTGAAAATAATAACATAGTACATCAAATAGTCAAAAAACATTCTAAAGAATATGTTTTAAATTAATTACATAAATAAAAGCTATAGTACTTAGACAATTTAACATTAAAACACATTATCTTCTAATCTATGTATTTTCTTTAAAAAAATTTGCTAAATCTTGGCCTATGCTAAGTTTGTTAAGTTGAAACTCTAATCTACCTGTAATTTATTTATTAACCACACAATTACTGTGTGTGCAAAATAAAATAAGTGGGGTTTATTGGGTTTTTTTGGCTGGGTAAAAATATAAAAACCTTGTCTATGTTAAAAAATCTTCAGTCTTATTAGTAGATGTTGCAGTTGCAGTTTCACGCAATTTGGCAACATTGCCAGACCAATAATTGCAGCTTAACCATAGTTTATTAGTTTGACTCTCCTAGTCGCTGTTTATTGGTAGTAAATTAGTAGCCTATTAATTAGTGAATTAAATTTAGTAATACAATGGCTTGTCGTGTCAAGGGCATTCTATTTTTATTTTTTAAATAAAGAATTTCAGAAATCTACACTTCGATTTTGTTTATATTTTAGTGTCACTAACCATTTAAGTCATTCACATACTAACTTATTAGAGCTGTGTAAGGTTGAATTTAGAAGAAATGTTGTGGAGGAAGAGTAGAAAATCATTTAGGAAAAGTTCTCTCAAGGACACCCAACCAGGATTGAAACCCAATCTCCCATTTGACAGTCCAGTCTATCGTTAGTGTGATGCAGCGGTAGCCGTTTTATTGAACCCAGTGAATGCCAGTTACATTGGTAGAGGTTTATGTTAAGCCCAAAATTGCTATAGTCATTTACAAAAATTATATATATAAACAATGTTAATAACTTATTTATGATATAACATAGTTTTATGAAATCAGTAGTATTGTGAGTCCAACCCTTAGCTCAGTCGGTAGCATGTATCTCTACTGATCTAAGGGTCCAAGTTCAATTCCCGGCATGGCCGAAAAATTAATCATTGGTGAATGTGGGTTTACCCTTCAAAGTGATGAATTAACGGCCGGGGACTGGAGGTTGTTCCTGTCTAGTCTTAAGTTAGATTACAAGGCATGTGAAGTTACGACAGGTTTAGCCAGCCGGTAGTGGAAAATATATGGGGCATGAATAAAAAACTGACCCAGACCACAGGCTGTAAACCGTAATGGATGTAATAAAAATAGTAATGTTTCTGAAATATATAATAATAAGAATTTTATAAACAAACATATCAAAACTAAAACTAAATCAAGTACATTCCATTTACCCTGAACAATGCCAAGGAAGACTTGCTACCTTTAAGAAAGTGTATATAATAATATATACATATCATCATAAAACTTGCTGTATTGCCATCTTCAACGCTACTATTACCCAAGAACATAACTACAGACTTCTGATGGAAGGTATGTTAACTAGAAAAAAATTCTACCCTGAAAAAGTTTTGTATCTTAGTCCTTTGTTGTTAATCCGAGCTGTATTTTGCTGTCCAGTCATTGTGCTACTCAAATACTATCTGCTACTAGAGTACACTGCATTACAGCACTAATATTAAACTAAGAAGTTCTCTTAAATATTCCATCATGGGAAATTACATTGAAACATACCTTTTCACCAGATGGAGGGTAATGTGTTGGACCTCTATAAAATGTCAACTTATGGGCAACTAAATTTAATTAAAACTATCCACAGTAGTTGGCAACATCTTCACCAACAGACAATAACCTGTGCTATGTCTTGATTGCAGGCTGACACCACAGTGTTTTATTAATATTATTTTATATTAAGTTATAAAGTTATAAATTACATTATTTGGGTTTTATTGTAATATATCATATTCATTTAAAGTCCAAAGGTATTTGTGTCAAATACAGCTAGATATTTCCATAGCCTGTTTTATACAATATAATTTAAGAAATGCAATACATTAATTTTTTATACCTCATTGTTAAAGCTATGAGTGAATGCTCACAAACATGTTGAAAAATAGATACATTTAGAAGCTATTTTGCTGGACAAACCTGGACTATTTCGGTCCTACTTTTCACAAGTGAGGGCCCTGAATCCCTTTTAGATTTCAGTGGCCTCCAACCCTCAAATCCACATGAAACTAGTTGATTAGAGGATACTGATTATTGGAGGTATATGAGACTTATGTTAATCTAAGAACTCTTAAATGTGTGCCAAGTAGACGATTAAGTTCTTGGGACCTACTTGGGTGGCTGCATGGTCTAACACGCTACTCTCGCAGTAGAATAGGCTACCGATGACGGAAGATTGAGGTTCAAATCTCGGTCAGGTGTACTGAGGGAGTTTTTTTCAAAAATGGTTTTCCACTCTACCCTCATACAAATGCAGGTACACTTCCTAAAGATATAACCTTAATCATATTTAAAACCATTAGTACTTAAGTGCAATTAGTACACAAGTGTTTAACCCAAACGGTAGTGAGACTGCTGCTGCTAAAAAGTAATTGAGGACTTACCAGGATCAGTTATATTGTCGAACATCGGTCTATATGTGGTGGTCAACTACCGAGTGTAAGTGTGCTCAAAGTTACTCAGTACATTGTGTAATAGAATACCACAAATGAACTACATGTTAAGTGGAGCATCACCAATGCCAGCAAAACACTGTCAAATTGTTAGTAAAAGGACAATCTAATATTCAATTAGGGGTCGTCCATAAATTACATGAGGACATTGGGGGGCAGAATCCATCTTATGTAAGGTTTTTTATGGTTAGACAAAATCTAATAAAACACTTCTACAGATGCGCAGTCAAAAAGGATGTGCCTAGCAATGACAGATGGCGTTGACAGGTAACTTATACTATACATACACATCCATAAAGGTTACATTCGTGGTCAAGAGTTCATTCATCTAGTTGTCTTTTTTTCTGCTAGCCACAGGTCCTTGCAAGTTAAATGCTTCTTTTGGTTTGAGTGTTGTCTACGAAGAATTCCACTCGCATTGATATTGACAAGTTATTCCATTTCTGATGTACGCAAATATTGGTTTCGTACTTTATGTCATTCAATTCAGGTGATTTATATCAACGATTTCTTAGCCAAATGAAGCTAAAGAGCATTCAGGGTTCCTATAGTATTTGTAAAAAAATTCTCCCTGACTATTTTCCCAAGTTCCCTGACCAACTCCTCACAAAATTTCCACTATAATTTTATGGTACTATTCATGTGGAAATATTAATTTAATTATATTTATTTTGGCCTCTTCCTCCCCTACAGCCGACCTTGCCTCACCTCTCATGGAAGAATAAGAAAGCAACGTATTGCCAATCAGTTCAGGGAAAATAATGGAGAAATAATAAAATATATCTAACCCAATCAAAAAGGAAATGCTGAAATCCATACCTGTCTATACAGACACTCAATCCATCGATCTCTTCATTCTTTGATGGTTCGATCCTATTAAAAACTTGTGCATTTGTAATTCTGTCTGTTTATGGTATTTTAATGTATTAATTATATGGCACCACTAGTAACTTACAATATTTCCCTTATAAGTTCCGTATTTTTACTTTCCAGTCACCAGATCCAGAATCGTTACTTAACAATAACAGACAGGCCTTGATACAAGACGAACCAGGATTGCTTAGTGTTGGAGCATTATTGCATATTCCAAGGACCCAGGATTCAAATTACATGTTCTAGTTCTCTTTATTAACTTAATTAGGCACGGTTATAGAATGAGGATTGATCCTGGTGATAAAATTCAAAACTAGAAATGAATTACTAAATAATGAGTTTAATACTTGCTAGCTTGCAATTTTTTTTTGTACATAATTACATTACATTAATATTGACCACAGCCTTTATTAATTTTTTTATTTACAAGTAATACTGTAGTTTTGTTATGTTGAAGAGTTTAAGCAGGAATATGTTAACAAAGAACAGCTACTATGAACAGAAAACATGAAAGGTTCTAAGAGACAAAGAACAAACACTGGTTTTTTTTACTCTTAGCCAAGAAATAAAAAACAAGTTTGTAAATTTGAGTATCAACAGGAGTTATGGTTTTAATTAGATGACTTTAAAAGAAACATTTTCTTACTATAAAGAAACATTAAATCTTGTTGATTATTTTTTCTATCTAGATTTATGAATTTTGACACACTATTCTTTGCTCATCATCATCATCATCATCAACTGTTTCCAGTTACACTCATTTCAAATGATAAATGATCAAATTACAATATAATATTGTAAAGGAACAGTTCAATTTAATATATTGCTTGGCTTACACTATAATATACACGGTGCATATAAAACAAGTTTCACCAAACCAGCTCTTTAAAGAGTCTTCAACTACAAACCATTTTGGTCAATGAAATGAAGTGTTGTCATGGTAAGCGGAACTTGTTTGAGATGTTATCATGACCCAGTGGTAGAATCATTAGTCAGGTATCAGTGAGATATGTAGACAAGATACCAGGTACAGTTTTAACAAGCTCTGCTTACCTTGGCAACACTCAACTGCACAACATTGATTTTGGTATAAAATTAAAAATTGTCTATCAAATAAACCACCAAAACTTCATAGTTGATGAAACTGAAGGAACTTTCACCTGAAAGTACAACAAATGGATTACAAAAGTAACTTTACATGTATTAAAAGTATAAAGATTCCACGTTAATAAAGACCAAAGGTAATATCTCCCAACAGGTAGATTTAAAACAATCCACAAAAAGGGGAATATGTGACCCCAGTGGTTTTTAGGAAATAATTTAAACACAATTAACAAGTATTCTTTAAATTGAAAAATGAAACCTGCACACGGGAATTGAACCTGGGACTTTGGCTTAGTAAGCCAATGCTCTCGCCACCGAGCTACCCAGAAGTCATCCCCGAGACATTCTTAAATCATATTTTAAGGCAGAGTCTGTGATGGACATGTAAAAATTGTCAGCTACATATAAGTAATCAATTAAGATCATGAGCTATCAGATAATGGAGCCACCTTCGACTCAGAAGGGCTTTATGTTGCCGATATTACAATGACAACTGTACCAATGTGTTGCAATGATGGATGAAATAGCCAAGGCACAGTACGACTCTTAAATAGCTCAGTGGTTAGAGTAATGGCGTACTAAGCCAAAGGTCCTGGGTTTGATGCCTGTGTTCAGGTGCCATATTTCAGTTTAAAGAATATGATATTTAGATGTGGCTATAACCGTAGTTAATAAATATAATAGCTTTTCTATTTAATCCAACACTTTAAAAGGTTAAAAAAACTTCAAATATTCCTTTAGCAAAGTTGTATTTTAAACAATTCTTTGAAATTTAAACAGGTTTTTAAAGTCAGATATTAATGAAAAAACTTTATAATAACTTAAGCTGAAAACATATATCTGCTTCAATTCTCAAATGTATCATAAAAACTATTGGTTTATTTATAGTGATTATGGTAAATTAACATAAAGGTTTTAATCATACAACTTGTAAAGATATAATTTCCAGGCCATTCTAGTTTTTAGTTATTTAACTTATTTTTTCTACTTTATGTTTTTATTTATTTGAGGTATTTAATGTGCAATTTCTGAAGCGACATACAAGTGAAAGGACCCACCAATTTTGGCGGGAAAGGTATTTTCATATACCTTCCAGGTTTATTTTACATGCCACAATTGACATGGGATGAACGGCTTTACTTCCCCTTCAAAAGAAGTTGCGCTACAGATTTTCATCACTCAAGAAAAATGCATCGACCCCAGCTGGGTTTGGAACCCACGAACATCAGGTCATGAGGCGAGCACTTCACCCCAACACCACCGAAGTCAACTTTATGCCACATTTACCTAATTTTACTCTAAGTTACACCATCACATACTCAATGTTTGGTTTTGTATCAATGTTTTACAAATGGTGGACTCGAGTCTTACCTATGAGGGGTTTGAGCTGCCGCATTTAAATGTTGAATCCCATCTTCCTCATACAATCCTTGTGAGCTGTGATGTAGTTCTGGCAGTTGGTTTCACCGTTCTCCATGATACTGGGAGATAACAATGACACATTAGTGAAGAACCGATATGACAAACACTTTCAGGATTGCCAATATTTTCTAACTACCAAATTCACACCATTTTTCAGACAACTTGGATTGAATAAAAGAGTAATAAAATCTAATTTTTCATCCAACTAACCAAGTGTGAAGTCATGTAGCTTATGTTTAAAATAGGATGGTTTGAGATTGATGGGGAAATACATCCTCTGTCACTTTACAACCCTTGTTTAAAGGTTAATAAGACCTTAAACGACATTAAAACTCGGTAAAATCCCCATAGGGTAAAGGAATAAGAAATAATTCACCTGCCGAAATCAGAAGATGAAAACATTAAAATTAAATAACATATACAAATAATTTGTACTGGAATGTTAAAAACAAATCTCAATATTAGACAAAGTCCATTTGAGACAATCTAGGGGAATGGAACTAAATGGAATTTAAAGGATTCGCCTGAGTATAAAATGGAGTAAGCAAATGACTCCCATCTACGCTGTCGCGTAACAAATGTTGAAGGTCACAATTAAAAATCAAGAGCCAGGCGGATAGGGGCATATTTACGACACTCCACCAAAATGTGGTACACACTAAGGGGAGCATCGCAAAGATCACACAATGGAGGTGGATCCCCTCTTAATAAAAAACCATGAGTGAGTTAAGTATGACCGACATGAAGTCCTGTCACGATGACTTTTCTTCTAGACTTGCGAATGAACAACAACAACACAGTTTTTAATGAACTGTAGCTTGTTTTAGTCGGGGGTTGAACCCACTACTTGTGTCAGGCTCGTAAGAACCCATGTCGAACATAACCCTTTAGTATATGAAATAAGACTTTGATATTTTTTCTAAAATATACATGGTTCAAGTTAATATTGATACATGTGATGAAATGACAATACAAATAAAAATAAGATATGGTAATAGATTATAACATTTTTGTTCAAGTTTTCAATTGTCATAATCTATTTATCAAAACCTCATTGTGTTATATTAATTGCATAATTGTTTATTTACATTTGGCTTTTGTTTTTAAAACACTCATATCAATTTGTTCAAGAAATCTTAATTTCTAGTAGACAGGGTTTTCAAATTACCGTGTCTAATTTTGATTAGTATTGTTATTTCATGAATGTATCAATATTAACTTGAACCAATATAGTTATATAGAAGGAAATATCAAAGTCTTAAATGTCATATTAAATATAGCTCCCTCCTTTCAACTTTAGCTTGTTTTCTAAAATAATAAATATATATTTATTGTTATTGTTATTGTTTGTTATTGTTGTTGTTATTGTTGTTGTTATTGTTGTTTGTTATTGTTATTGTTATTGTTATTGTTAATTGTTATTGTTATTGTTATTGTTATTGTTATTGTTATTGTTATTGTTATTGTTATTGTTATTGTTATTGTTATTGTTATTGTTATTGTTATTGTTATTGTTATTGTTTGTTGTTGTTGTTGTTTGTTGTTGTTATTGTTATTGTTTTGTTGTTGTGTTGTTGTTGTTTTGTTGTTGTTGTTGTTGTTGTTGTTGTTATTGTTGTTGTTATTGTGTTGTTATTGTTGTTGTTATTGTTGTTGTTATTGTTGTTGTTATTGTTGTTGTTATTGTATGTTGTTATTGTTGTTTGTTATTGTTGTTGTTATTGTTGTTGTATTGTTATTGTTATTGTTGTTGTTATTGTTATTGTTATTGTTATTGTTATTGTTATTGTTATTGTTATTGTTATTGTTATTGTTATTGTTATTGTATTGTTATTGTTATTGTTATTGTTATGTTATTGTTATTGTTATTGTTATTGTTATTGTTATTGTTATTGTTATTGTTATTGTTATTGTTATTGTTATTGTTATTGTTATTGTTATTGTTATTGTTTATTGTTATTGTTATTGTTATTGTTATTGTTATTGTTATTGTTATTGTTATTGTTATTGTTATTGTTATTGTTATTGTTATTGTTATTGTTATTGTTATTGTTATTGTTATTGTTATTGTTATTGTTATTGTTATTGTTATTGTTATTGTTATTGTTATTGTTATTGTTATTGTTATTGTTATTGTTATTGTTATTGTTATTGTTATTGTTATTGTTATTGTTATTGTTATTGTTATTGTTATTGTTTATTGTTATTGTTATTGTTATTGTTATTGTTATTGTTATTGTTATTGTTATTGTTATTGTTATTGTTATTGTTATTGTTATTGTTATTGTTATTGTTATTGTTATTGTTATTGTTATTGTTATTGTTATTGTTATTGTATTGTTATTGTTATTGTTTGTTATTGTTATTGTTATTGTTATTGTTATTGTATTGTTATTGTTATTGTTATTGTTATTGTTATTGTTATTGTTATTGTTATTGTTATTGTTATTGTTATTGTTATTGTTATTGTTTATTGTTATTGTTATTGTTATTTGTTATTGTTATTGTTATTGTTATTGTTATTGTTATTGTTATTGTTATTGTTATTGTTATTGTTATTGTTATTGTTATTGTTATTGTTATTGTTATTGTTATTGTTATTGTTATTGTTGTTATTGTGTAGTATTAGCATTGTTATATGATGTTATGTTATTGCATTTACTAATTTTACTTAAGTTAATATATTTTTGTTTTGTTATGTTTTAATGTGATTGATGTTACTTTGATGGTTTGTATGGATTTTAAATGTTAATCCATTTCTCATAATTTGTGGTGTGATGTAGTTTTGATGTTGTTTATCTAGTTTATGATATGGTATAACTATTATTAGTTAGAATATGATATAATTAATTTAGGATTGCTAATATTTTTTAATATATAATTATATTTTTTTTTAATTTTAAATTTTTTTTATTTCACATTTTATTTTATTTATATTATATTATTATATTTTATTATTATTATACTATATATATATTACATTATTATTATTATTATTATTAAATGAGTTATTAAAATTATTTTTCATCATCTATCATGTGAAATTCATTATTATGTTTATATATTATATGATTAATAGATAAATAATTCTCTGTATTTAAACTTGTATTAAGTTATATAGATTAATATACTTAAACTCTAATATATCTATTAGTAATATATTATAAGATATTATATTATTAATCAAAGATGATAAATTAAATTATTAATTATTAAATATTTGTATTAATTTTAATATTATTAATTTATTAGTACAAATATTTGAGTAATATCTAGGAATTATTAAATTGAATTTAAATTGATTATTTATTATTAATATGAGTAATCAAATATTACCATTAGTTGTGCTATATCTAATTTAAGTACAATTATATTATTAATAGTAGTTAATTGGATTATATTCAATTATCATAATATTGGTACAATAATGGTAGCATCAATTATATCATATATTATCCTTTAATTATATAAATCATATTATTATTATATCTATATTTTAGATATTAATTATAATATAATTATTTAATAATGTAGTTATTATTAGTGGTTGAAACCACGTTTTTATTTATAACAGTTTTTTTAGTTATTAACTAGCTTATTTTAGTCTAATATCATTATATTAATTTTATTATAAATAAATTATATTATTTTTTAATATACATGTTAAGTTAATATTATATTGATTATATATATATACAATTAATAATATATATTATTATATTATAATCATTTTTATTATTATTCAATTGTATAATTATTATCATAACTATTTTATATTATTTATAATTATTATTTACTATTGATTTGTTATTAAAATTATTATTTTAGAATCTTAATTTTATAGATTATTATTCAAATTATTATTTAATTATTATTATTATTATTATTATGTATCAATATTATTACAATATTATTATTATAAGTAATATATTATTTAATTATATTAAATATTATTACTCTAATTATTATTTTTCAAAGCCTCAATGGCACTATGAGGTTTAAGGCCTTGCACATTAGGTATTACGTTAAATCCCTTAGGTCTAAAGTCATGACGCAAATCACTCCTTCAGGTTAAAATGACCAACACAACCTCGGCCGCTCGGGCCAGTTACCATTAAACTGAGAAACAAGCGTGACCAGAATATCAGAAAGAAGCCGTGCCTAAACCACAATATAAAACAGTTTGTCCTGAATCAACTCGACAAAAATTCCAAGAAGTACCCCAATGGCCAGTGCCTAAAAGTACCCGGGATCCGTGCAGATGGAAGCGGAATGGTGACAATCACAGTGTACAAAGCAAAACAATTTTAAAATGGTGTATAAATCAGCTGTGAAAACACTATTTCCCCTGGTAACCAAATTTAAAATTAAAATTCAAGCATACAACACAGAGGCCCGAGATTTGGAACTGTCCGTGTAGATGTGACTGAAGCCTTGAAAGTAGGGGTGAGAAGTTCGCTAAAAGCTCTCTCACATATAAAATGCGGTGTTGCTGCTTTAGGAAACTTGGCAAGATCAAAATGGCATTGAGGTAGGCGTATCTTCCACAAGAAACTCGACCTGGGATGTGGGGATAGCCTTTGGGAGGACTATCCCACATGTGTCAAAGATTAATAACAACCAAATCCCAACCAGCCTTGTACTACGCCATTTGGTTTCATACAAGACACAGTTAGGGGGATGGAAAGCAGTATGGAAGGCAACAGCTTGCATTATGAGTTTGACACGTAGATGCCAGAAGATAGACCTGCCGATAAGAAAGAGGGGGCTCACCGGCGTCGGCACAGATGCTGACGACTGGATTGGTACAAAAGCACATAACAGTCGATGCACATGGTGGACATTATCTAGCATCTTTAACCCCGAAGGTCTAGCTGAACCATAAAAAAAGTTGCCGTAATCAAGTTTTGATCTCACCAAGGCCCTATAGAGGTGCATCAAGATTCCCTATCAGCATCCTAAGAGCGACCGCTAACTACTGTTAGCAAATTGAGGATGTTAATACACATCAATTTAAAATCTCAGCTGCATGTAATTTATGTTAGTTTGAAATCAAGTAAAAGTACCAAGAACTTTACAGTTTGTGAGACATGTAAAATTGAGTTGTTCATTAGTATATTGGTGGTGCGAAGAAGAGATAGCTATTATGTTCTGCCCATATCCACAAATTGTTTACAATGAGTTATATCTGCCGTTCAGCCCTATGGAAACTTGTAGAATTGCAATAAATTACGAATCATCCAAAAAAAAAAATGAACAGACAGCTAAGCTCACACTACCATAATATTATTTATCGCAATAGCAAACAAAGTACAGCTTAAAATACTCTCTTGAGGAACCCCATTTTCTTGGCCAAAATCTACGGATAAACTACTATTTAACCTTATCCAGATGTGTCTATTTGACATAAAATTAAATATAAGGGCCAATCTCTTGTCACAGAGTGTATTTTAATTGGTGTCAAATATTCTAGGGGCGTATTCCCATGGACCAAACATTAAGAAAAGTTAATATACCCATAAGTCTATAAACACTTAGTTTTAGAGCTATTAAAGGTTTTCCTCTAAGATGGATTGGTCGTGGGGGATTCAATGAATGGCTTGCTTTACCACCAGATTCGAATCCAATAGATTTTTTATCTCTGGGGACATTTAAAGTCCATTGTTTACTCAACTCCTGTTCATGATTTTGGATTTTAAAAGAGTGTATCGTAAATGGATGAGAGCAAAATATACTTAACCTATCATGTGTATTCAACAAAGTACTACAAAGCATGGAATGCAGTCTCAGAGGAGGCATGTAAGCAAGACACAACTTTTTAAAAACTATTTTGGTAACAAAATGTTCTGTATTGTGTTTTTGTTTGTTTCTTTTAAACTTTGTCTTATTTAGTTGCATTACTTCTGTTGGATTGCTTGATAATCAAACAATAAAATCCCCCCTACCTCAGAAAAAAGCATTTCTAGACAAATGTTTATATGAAATTTATTAATGTTTGGTCGATGGGAGCACACCCTTAGAATATTTGACACCAGTTAAAATATACCCTCTATATAAAGGTTTACTATATGTCCCAAATTCACAACTATTACTGTATTTTTATTTTATTTTTGCAAGGCTTGGAAAATGGTCAGAGCTTTCTTTTCGTAGAAAGATTTGAACCTAGTGATATTATAAATAGAAAGAGAAAGCTCATTAAAAAAATATATATATATCCTACATTGGGGGGGGGGGGGGGGGGTCGGCAATCTAACATAGGCCTATTTAAAAAAACATTAATTTAGCCTATATAATAAGCGTTCATGAATTTGGATAATTTTTGAAATAATAGAGGATACAACTGTGTTTGATTGCAACAGAAAATAATATATTACTAAAGATAGCTTAGACATATCTCTTTAAAAAAAACCTTTTTTTTGGCTTTGACAATGAAAAGAAGAACACAGTTCACACTTTACAATGCTGCCATTGGACAGAGAGGTAATGGCTGTCTCTTAAAGAAAATAGATTTTTACTGCTCAATCCCCCGACCTAAGTTTCATTCTATCGGAACTCATCAGGGGTAGTGTGAAACGTGCAACACAACTTCCTAAAAGTGACAGCAAACTAAAGTGTGAACTGTGTTTTTATTTTCAATGTAAAATATATATATATATATATATATTGTGTTCGTTCCTTTTATATGTTTCTATCCACTTTCCTGTACCTTCTTCCAAATAAAATAGTTTAGACAGATATACATAAGAAGTGAGCAAGTGCTGATCTGTGTTGGTTCTTTTGACATTATTTTTCTTTATAAATCAGTATTTTAAATTTTGCTTATTTGTGGGCAAGCAGGCGATTATAAACAATCAGGCTGGTCCACAAGGAAACTTCCTAATGGAACCTAATGGAACCCTGCCAATGGTGCTAAATATATCTTGACAATTATTTTAGTGTTTAATTTCAAAGTATTAAAAGTAAATACCCAGTAAAGTTTAACATATATCCAGCATGTCTGTCACTCACCATTCATCTCTTGCCCGCTTTGTTTCTGGACAAGCGCAACAAGCCTTCAACTTCTTCACTTCCCCTGAGGCTGGAGCTTCTGGTGGAGCCGGAGAGGCCGACACATTTTGATTGCCCATTTCGCACACTCCTACAGATATACACAACAATTAAATAAAAAACTTATGTGCAAAGCTTTAAAATGTCAAAGAATCTTCTACACTCTGACACAAACAATAACCTTCGCGTCTTTGAAACATTTCAAAAGAAGCAGAAAACTGATATATAAGGGGTAGGGTTGAAGGTAGAATTAAAAGGAATTGTACCCACATTTGAATGGGAAGTTGAAAACCATTTAAATAAAACTACCCTCGATACAAGCCGGCCAAGATTTTAACCCCGACCCTCCAATCATTGGCAAACAAAAAGTCTGACAAGGTTTACACTTCATCCCCACCAATGATAGTTGAATAGGACAATCAGTAGTAGTTACTGGATTCTACCTTGACCATACATAATCTAGAATTTGTTTTATATATCGTTAACTCAGTATGCATCTAAAATTAACTAATGATCCTTATAGATTAATCTTCTGGGTTCGATTTATAAATAGTTGCTAAACCGTCTTTATGAGCATAATTAAAACTATATATACACGGTTTAAAATAAATACGTACTTACCACACTACACAGATCAAGTTAACACGAAAGATCTGTTAAGTCTGTGTTAAAATGTTTGTATGATGTTTTCCGCATTTGTGCTGCTATCTAGACAAATATGTGAGCACTTTTGTTGTATTAAATAGCGATCTCGGTGGCTCAGTAGGTATTTTATTTGGGTAGTATTACTACTACTATTTTTATTTATCATTTTTGTATTATTAGTTGCTGTGCCAATCCATTTCCCCTGAACAATTTTTATTTTTAAATATTTTAAGGCCAAATGTAATGAAATAAATGTTTAACATAAATATTGGTTTTCTCCAAAGATTCACTTATTATTTCCATTTGGTCGAAAATTAAGTTTTTTAATAAAATCTGTTCAAGTGATAATGGTTGCCACAACTAATATTTTTCTTTAACTATTTCTAGAAACTCTAAAATCAACACATCAAGTTTAAATGAATGTTTAAGGAAATATAAATAAAAAGCAAACTAAGTTTAGAATAATCTTTATTTATTTATAAATTGAAACTTATACATTTTTTCCACAAAGTACACAATGATATTATGCAAATTACAAACAAGTGTACATATCTTAATATAAAAAAATCCCATTTACAATCACTATCTATGTTTATTTATTTGGCATTAACAGAATATTAACACGCTGAAAAAAAAACCTTTTTGTTCAGTTAATCAAGTAATAAAACAACTGTTAACAATTTTGTTTTGTTTGATTAGCAATAGAACAGTGGTTTCCAAACCTACTCACGTGTTTCAGGGCTGGGGAGGTAGGGGTTGAAATGTCTGTTGTGTTAACTTTTTTTTAAAAAGGTTACAATGGCTTTTGAGAAGGTGCAAACTTCAAAGAGAAATGTAAGTATTTACAATTATAAAACCTAATTTACTGCAGTTAAAACAAGTTGGCTATCGATAGGTGAGCAGGCTTTATTGTATGCTCGTTTGGTTCGCCGGTGATGAGGTCAGGATTCAAATTTAGCCTGGTAAACTAGCTGTAAATTTTCTTAAGCATTTTCAACCTCCACCGCCATGCAAATAAGGGTACATTCCCCTAAATTATACCTATCCCGCCAATGTAATTAAATGGGGAAAGCCTTGAAGGGTAGAAGACAGTGAAAAAATCAATTAAAAAAGTGAATTTGAACACTCATATGTTATCAAGGAGTCACAAGGATATCATGGACAAAACATGAGGTCAAACCTTGCAAAAAATTTGGAAACCAATAAAAAAAAAGTATCAATCCTTTAATCTTCAAGTACAAATGAGTTGGACGTCAATTTTTGAGGATTGTTTGGGCTAATTTTATGGAATTATAGAAGTTTTTTTGTTCTAGCCAAAAAAAATTCCAGTGGATTTAACTACTTTCGCAAATGGGTGACTCAATAATAAAATGTTATCAATTCTATTTGATGAACAATAATAAATTATCCTACAAATACCATGAAAACATTTAAACTAGAGATGGGCCAATCTACACATTGTGATAATAATTAGATTTATTAGCTTAAGCCAAAATATGTTAGCCTTTTTGTAATAAAGCATTTTTGAACAATAATTAGTGTCTAAATTTATATAAATATGAGCAGTAAAAAAGTATACAATATTTAAAGTGGACCTCTTACAACACTATTATTTTTCCATTAGTTTATTTATTAGTGTATTTACATACTTTCCTAATACTATGATAAGGCTATGTAATAAATGTGATTTAGGTGACTTTTCAGCCAGGTATGGTTATATACAATAGACAAAGTATCTCGCCAAGTTGAAAATAAAAGTTGTGACCATATTTTTCGAGGCCTGATAAAAAATAACATGACTTTTATTGGGAATTGGATAAGTTTTAGTCTTTTGGGAATGATTTTATTCATACCTCCAATGGAGCACACAGGGGGAATAATCTGAAAAAATTAGGCAGTGTCCCCCCCCCAACCCTTCCCACAGATAGTTTTAATAAAAACTTATCATAGATCAAGTTGGACTATAAAACCAAGCACTGAAGATGTGTAGAATGGATTTAAACTAATTTTTTTTAGTCTAGTAGGCAACTAATTTTCAAAGATTTACCAAGTGAAGACCACTTCAAATATCTTCTAAGGGCTCTCTATATTTAAGATAATTTCTAAGGCATGCCCCCCCCCCCCCCCTAGCTTATAGATGCATTAAAATGTTTCAACTCTTTACAGGAGATGGCCCTCGGAATCCTCTTTGGATTGGAGGGCAAAACTCTTAGAAAAACTTTTTTTTGCTAAGTACCCCTTCCAACCATTCTCCACCAAAATTAAATTTAATTCTGGCTACAGCCTTTATTATTAGTGCCCCCCTTGCCCCCTTCAAAGTAAATGTTTGTGTGCGTCACTGCATACCTCTACTCCTAATCACAAAAATAATCATTACAATAGCAATGGGGATAAAACTATATAGGTATCTAAAGTAAAGTATGGATTGATAATATACTACTTAGAAAATTTAACTTCAAGCATATTTTAATATAAAATAAATCTTAACAAAGTAACTAGATCTGGTGCATGGTTATACTTCCAATGAGTGGTAGTTTATGATTGCATAGAGTAAAAAGAAAAAAATACACTAAAGTTATTATCGTAATATGAGGCTACTAGATTTCTGTTTTAGAACTGTCAAAACATTATGGTAAAATCTAGATATTCTTTAAAGTATTAAGGATTCTAACATGAGACATATTTTGTCATCATAGGACATAGCCTAGCAGGTGACTAGGCCATCCATATAAGCTATAAGTATTAAACTGACTATTTACAACACATATTTACAATGCAAGAAAGAGTTTATATGGTTAGTTTTGAGAGCTTGTTGTCCTAAACACATCATTAATATCTTTCCAGTGGTGTCACTAGGTTTAGTGTCACCTTCATGGACCTAATCTCATTCTAGGTCATACATAATTCTTAATAATGTTTTTGTACTAATGTTACTCATTTATCGTAATTCCTGTATATTTCTGAATGTAATGGCAATAGTAGTGAAATAAAAAACTTTCAAAACAAAAATAACAATATTATACGCAAAGCCAAAAAGTATTTACATTTATATAGTTTCATGAGGATAACTCAAAATTGGATAAGCAAACAATAGAATATAGAGTAAAAACTTTTAAGAACTACTTCAAAACTATATTAATTTTAGCATTTTATCTTTAACAGCTTCGGTGGCCACATGATTTAAGGCATCACTCTCACATTATACTAGACTGTAGATATAGGGAGATCGAGGTTCAATTCCTGTCAGGTGTACTGATGGTGGTTTTTACTAATTGGTTTTCCACTCTCACTCCATGCAAATGCGAGTGAATTTCCTTTAAATTCAACATTCCTCATCCCTAACACATTAGGGTAATTAGTTCATATGCATATAACTTTTAACAGGTACAAAGATGAAGCACTAAAAAAAAACACATAAAACTTTACAGTTATATGAGAATGAGATACATTATTGGCTTATGTTTGCAAAATCAATAAGACCCAAATAATGTAGAAATTGTAGACAAAATCACCTACTATAAAACACCAGCACCAATGAAAACAACAGTGCATGGTGACAAAGCCATGTAATTCAAAGCGTCATTTTAATTGGGTAATGACATCTGTAATCGGCGTGCATGCTCATTAGAATGCCAAAAAGTTAATTAGTATAGCTTTGTAAGAATAATGATACATGTACATATACAGTACATATAAGCTGGGCTTACAAAAAATGTTTTTGTGGTTATAACTAACCACAGATATTTTTGAAAAAATTATACATTTCTGCTCAAACACTGCAAACAAATTTTGTACAGTCATTTTGGTGTCTCCCGGTGGGGTCTGCACCCCACTAGTGACGCCACTGTGTCTTTTCAATCCAATGAATGCTGTGCATGTTAATTATTTATTGGTTAATATTTTAATCTTTCTAAGAGACTTGCTTTTGAGTGGTCCAGCTAGCCCCCTATTTTTTTTTTCACACCACCAAGGTATAGACATTTTGCAAATACTTTCAATAATCTCTTCTGACCTGGGTGCTTGGTGTTCTGGACAGCTTTCCCCAATCCAGTCAAAACTGACACCTTTTCTGATGGCAGATGCAACACGCTGCTTTATTCCATCCAGGTGAGCTACATTATCCGGCGTATCTTCCAAGATCCTCGCTTTGTTGCTGCTGGGTTAACTTGTGTCTTTTGGAATTTTAAAGAGTCAACATCTTTGAGTGTGTTGTTCCAAAATTGGAGGTGGAGGTTCTCTCTTTCTTTTCTCAACTGGCACTTCAACCCTAAAGCACCACCCAAAAAAGACAAGTTAGTAAATTGACAAAATAAAAATTTATCAAAATCTTATGATTTAAATTTTGTTTTAATGCCTAGCTTAGACCAGGGTTAAATTATTTTTTTTATTTTATTTTTTTGCACAGTAATTTTCACCCCCTTCCCTCTCTAATTATATCAAGATAGTTTCTTGAAGTTCATGTAATATGTTTTGTGTTGGTTATCCAAAATAATTTCTATTCCTATTAGCTCAAAAAAAAAAATCAAAGTTTTTTTATTTTTAAATCTATAAAAAATATTGAGTTATGTAGAACTTTTTTTTTTATAGTTTTGACCTCCAGCGTTATTTAATGAGTTAATCCTAGGGGGTGTAATGCAGTGGGTAGCACTGGAATAAATGTATCTGCATTCACATAAAAGATGTAAAAACAGTAAAAGTTTTGGTTCACTTAAGAGATAAAAAAATCCTAGTGTACAGGTCAAATTAAATATTAAGTTATTCTTTTTCAAATTTAACACAAATTGAGTATAACATTTTTGAGAATGTTTATTTCAATCTTAAAACAACATTTGTTTTTGAAAAAAATCATAATAAATACCTGGAGTTAAAGATGTACCATTAAAGCTGTCAAAGATCTCATCCATCAGGCCAGCAAACCTTGCTGTTCCGAGGGCACTGCCTGGCACGGCTCCTGTCAATCAAGTATATAAATTAAATAATGTAGTTGATGTACAACTATTAAACAAATGAAGGAAATATAAAGAGGAGGAGGCCAATGTTTGATATAGGATCAGCCCAAGTTAGTATTACAATGTCTATATAGTATAGATCCTGAATAGAGTTAAGATGATGGGCAGTTAATTTGAGGGCGGGGGTTCAAAAAGAATGAAAATTGTTTTTCTTAAATTTCCACAACTCCTTAAAACACTACAGTATTTTGGAGAAATAGAATACACATATTACCTAAATATTTTCAGAATTAATTAGTTAATAATTTTATTTGGGGTGTTTTAAAATCTCCTTAGTATTCTAAACCATTATTTAATTACTAGCTTGAAGTCAATAAGCTAAGAAGATGTGTGGTTTTAATTGCACTCATACTCAAACTATAACAGTTAATAACAGGCTAGTTAGTTTTCATCTTAGAATGTTTATTTTTTCCTCTTACTAGGTCAATTTCCAATAACTAATATAATATGTTTTTCCTGATCATTTTGTATTACAAATGATTTTAAACGCCATCTATCAGCAGGGAATGAAAACGAATACAACGTTTTAATATCCATTCTCGCTTCTTTTCACTAAACATTTCCAACACAACAAAAACAGTACTGGAATTGTTAAAATACTTTATCACAGATAACAGATTACACATCACAGATCACATTACTCTAGCAGACGACAAATTAAACAGTTGCCAGTCAAACTCAGCATGACGGCGTGTCAAGAGTAACTTGCCATCACCCTTGGTCTCAAGGGCTTGTGAGGGGTGCATCAGCACACTTCGTGACTATTCGGACGGTTCTACACTTGATCACGCAATTGCCAATGCAACTATCAAGTGAATGTCAAGGGTCGATGGCGCGTGAAGTAGACTATTCGGATACAGCCTTAGTGTTTGTTAGTATGTAGTATTTTGAAGCAAAATATTTAAGAATTTCAGAATTTAATGAAAAATATGTTATTTATACCCAAGAGATTATGTTTTGTTTATTTGGGATGGTTATTAATAATAATAATAATAATAATAATAATAATAATAATAATGTTAACTGTTAAGGTATAATATAGGCTATTAAAATAGTTTTGGTGTCATATTGAAATTTAGGTTCTTCTGTGAACTAGGCGGATTTTCTTAGTTTTTGTAACTTAACTATATAGATTAATTTTACAATTTTATTTTTCTATTATTTTAAATTTGCTTTCTTGTGTGTATGGACTTAAAAATATTTTTAAAATGTAAATAGAAAAAAAATTAAATTCCAGCATACTATTGTACTGGTAGACTATTTAATGAGCAAGGATTCACAAGGTAAACATGCTTAATTATTAATAGTATCATACTCGGCAGTTAAAAAATGTAATTAATATAAATAATATTACCTCAATTTGTCTCCTATTGTAATCGGAAAAATGCCAAGCCAGGATTTATCATGGAAGATCCGTAGCATCCTGTCACAGAGCAAGTTTGGACGACTGCCATTGTTTTTATGTGAACGTAATTAAAACGGGTGAGCATATATACGCTAATTATAAATTACACTGTCAATGCAAGTCGAATATAATATTCAAATAGAAAAAAAAAGCAATAAAATACCATTGAAAAACTTAATCACTAATTACGAAATATATACTAAGGGGAAAACATTCTTGAAAATGATACAAATGAATTTGAAAATGCGAAAGAAGTCGAGAGGAACATGCCAATCTATATAACAAAAATATTTAGTTTAACTAATGAAGAACAGAAAAATGTTTACATCAACACAACGAAAAATCTTGGATTTAAAATGGAGTCAAATACTGGTAATGTGTTTGGTGGGTTTAAAACAATTTAAAAAATCACTTGATGAAGAAAAATAAATAGTATTTAATAAATATTAAAATTTATGTTAAATATAAATACATTTTCAATACAGTGAAAAATAGAAATAAAGTGATTTTAATTAAAATTAATGAAAAAGAGTCAAATATATTTCGACTGTTGCGAGCTCTAGACAAATATGTGAGCACTAAATGAAAACGATTGAAAAAGGGGGGGGGGTGAAGAAACAACATACAAAATATTACTATCCCAGTGTCAACCCCGTGCCACACTAGAGGCTTTTTTTTTTTCTTCACAGATCAGAAATACATTAGAAATATGTTAAGCTTGAATTAAAATGGTAGTTAGATGTGGTGCGTTTAGGTTTTGCTATCTAGGGTTTACTACGGTACCTCAAATAAATACCATCGGTGGCTCAGTAAACACTTGGTCGCAGAACATTTATATTTATTAAAAATTTCACTTGGTCCTTTGAATTACCAACTGTATAGCAAAATTCATAAAGGTGTAATTTTACTAATCTGATAAAATTAATAATAAAAACTTTATTTTAATATTTTATTGACAAATAAAATTTAATATGGTTCACACAACTAGATATTTTTCTTGACTAAAAACATTACACACTTTATATATTATAAAGTAGAGACGTGGCCTAGTACAAGGCTGGTTGGTATCATTATGCTATTAGTCTTCATCAAGTGTGGTACAGTCCTGCCAAAGTCTGTCCCAATATCTCCAGGTCGAGTTTCTGCTTGCCTCAATAACATTTTGCTCTTGCAAAAGGAGCTTTAATGAGCTCTTTCCCACTCGCTTTCGGATATAAGCGCATCTACACGGATGCACGGATTACATGAGTGCTATGTTGGCATTGTCCACTTTGTACTCCTGGAGTCTACTCGTGCAGATGATACACGAGCAAATTTTAAAATTGGTTTATTAAACACCCGGCTCACCTTCTTCTGGATTTTTGGTCACGCTGCTCTTTCAGGAAAGGAACTGGTGGACCAGGCAACCAAAGAGGAAGTCAATCTGCCTCCTGAGGTGATTTTGGGTATCATGTGTTTAAATATAAAGCCTAAAGGGTTATGTTCAGCGTGGGGTTTTACTAACAGTGGGTTTCGACCCCTGCTCAGAACAAGCTGTGGTCCATTAGAGACGGGGTGCCACGATGGCCCTCTTCTATACGAAATTAAGTCATCATGAAAAGTGGTGGTCATACATTTCTGACCCACAGGTTTTTATTAGGAGGAGATCCACTTCCAGTTTGTTTGCTTTGCGATGCTCCCCTTAGTGTGTACCACATTTTGGTGGAGTGTCTCAAGTATGCTCCTATTCGCCTGGCTTTTGATTTTAACGCTGAACTTTTTTTTATATTAAACGACAATGCGGGTGGAGTTATATGTTTACTCCATTTTATTAACTAGGTGAATCTTTTAAATGCCATTTGAGTCATTTTTATAAAGTGACTCATTTGGATTTTATCTCACATTGAGATTATTTTCAACATTTTTAGTATACTTTAATATATTTGTTTTGTCTTTTTTAAATTATATTTTAGTATATTTGTTTTGTCTTTTTAACGTATTATATTTTAAAATGTTTGTTTTGTCTTTTTAACAGAGTGTATACACCTGTGGGTTCTTATTTTTAGTAGCGCATATTAATAGTCCATTTGAGTTTAACTCCTATGGAGTTTCTCAGATGGACTTGTCTCATATTGAGGCTTATTTTAAACATTGTTAGTATATTTTTAATCGTTTATATTGTCTTTTATTTTGTTGTAATACCGTAAAATGCGTTAGATAGGGTAATAGGGGTGAAAAGGGACAAAAAAGAATAAATCATCATTTATTTACTCAATTTCAACAAAGAAAAATTTCTTCTTCTGAAGGGAAATGATGTTTTCTTAAAACATCCCTTCATCTAATAAGTCCATTGAGCTCTATAATATTACTGGATGAACATCTGTGGCTGTAATTTTTGAGCTAGCGTCTGCATACCATTGTGCAAGAGAGAAAGAAACTTTTGGGTATCTCTTTCTCCCTCACACCCATACAAGGCAATATGGCATTTTGACATCGTTTATTAATTTGATTGAATATATGAGATACATTAATGTGTGATTAGTTAAATTAAATAAATATGTTAGTAAACGCTTTGAAGAGCATAACATAGTTCTAAACTGGTTAGTTTTTTCTTTAAATAAGTTGATGTAACTTAATATATACGATAATTTTTGAAGGATGCTCACTTATAAGGCTTTATCTCGTACCAGAATCTTACCCTATAAATATGTTTAGGTAGGATAAAAGACCTTCCAGAAGGAAATTTCTACTTCCGTTCTAAAAGGCCATTTATTATACCAAAATATTATACATATATATATATATATAATAAGTATTCTGCTATGAAATAAGGCCTTACAGATCGGGATTATTACTAAACTCAGGGTTTAGTAGATACTGTACTTCCTACAGTTTCCTACAATAAATGGGTGGTCCCGGCAAGCCAATCGTTTCTGTTGTCAGAGCATTCCTTGCTTTAAGGGCATCAATAAGTTCCTTTTTTTAAATGTCTATTTGTGAATTTGACTTTTATGCTTCTCGGTATAGGAGCAATATTATATAGTTCAAGTTTTTTTTTATACTTTTGATACTCTATGATAAGCGTCGACATCGTTTTGAGATATATAAACCTCTACTCTGGCAGCTAGTGAGGTAATTATTGTTAGGATATTTTCGCCATTTGTTTTAGTAATATTATCAATTTTTACATTGTTTATTCTAGATTTTTGCTGAAGATCTAGAATCTTATTTTTGCCTGGCCATTTTTTATTTTTAAAGTAGCCACTTCATTGTTGAACTTGGTTATTTCATAATCGGCCTTATCCATTCAGATTGTCAAGCAGTTCAAGGATTCCTTCATTTCTCTAACATCATTTGATATGGATTTGAAAAGATGTAATGCCACATTATCATTATTTGAAATATTTGTCAAGATCAGTTAAGAGTCCTTAACTGAGTTAACCTGCACTTTAGTTTTGGCTATTTCAGTCTTGCATTTAATACATGTCCATGGAATATTTGTTTATACCTGACTTAGTATTTTAAACAATTTGTCTGTAATTTTTTCACGCTTTTTATGGTACCATTTTTGGCAAATATCACATGACAAAGATATTTGTTTTTCTCCGACCACGTTTTTACATACGCCACACGAGGTTTCATTTTCATAGGCTAACATCTTGAATACAAGCAGGCGCGGATACAGGGGGGGAAGGGGGGTCAAAGGGTCAGCTGACCCCCTGTGGTGTTAAGAAAATTAATTTAAAAAATATATACTTAGAAAGAAAATACTAAAAAATTAAATTATACAAGTTTTTATCTTTCCTAGGGATGTGCGAATGTTCTTTTTAGTCTCAGGTGAAGCAAAGATTGAAGCATGCCAAAAAAGGCTGAAGCTGAAACCAAATACAGTTTTTTTTAAATCAAATAACACTATTCTTAATTTTTAAATTATCTACTAATACTTCTAAATAAAGAGAAAATTTAGTAGGTAAAAAACACACTATATTATATTATTTTTATGCTGACATATCTTAGTTTATCCCTGCTTGCGTTATAGGTATATATAATTCAATATAAAGTTAGTGTTAAAATACTTTTTATTGCTGTTATGTGATTATTATAATTTATTTAAATGGGTAGTAATTATTGATTTTCAAATATTTTCGTTATTTATAGAGGTTTTATTATAACTTCAAAACTTCTCAAAGATGCTAAGGTTATAATAGTTCAAATAATTTCAATAGTATTACCTTCTAATAAATTTCGGTTAATTTGTTTATTTTCTATTAAAGTTCATATTAGATATAATACTATTATTACTACTATTGTTAAAATTATTATGGCATGATCGTGGAAGAAGATTAATTGTTCTATAATAGGGGAAGTGGTTGTCAAAGTGTCGAAGTGACGAAGTGACGAAGTCGAATCGAAGGTGACTTAGACTTCAACTTTGACTTTGACATTTCGAAGATTTGCACACCCTACGAATTCTAGCGCTGTTGTTCACCTCATACACCTGTCTTCAACACAAGTATGAACCGAGTTAAAGAAGGGTGGAGTGTGCTATTTTTAGAAAGACTTACCCCCTTCCAGTGAAAAGTACGCTAATCTGTTTCAAACCAGTCAGAGGTAGCTGGAAATATTTATTTTTAGTATACCGGAACGATTCGTTCGAGTGGCCTTAGACGTGGAACATTTTACGTGTGTGTTTCGTTTTGTTAATGCTTATGTGTAATAAAATGTCAATTTATAAATATTTCGGTCTCTTTGTGATTATAATGACCTATGATGGTTTTCTTTACTCTTAATAAACTGTGAGCGTGATATTTGTGTTTTGTTTTTTATGGTTATTGGGCTACTGCCTACTGTCCTTGTGATACTGTGACTGTGATACTTCCTTCTGCTATCCAATTTTGTGATAAATTATTGTCTTTGCTAGTTATGTGATTTGAATGCAAGTATTGAAATTATAATGTCAAAAAGAAAAAGACAGACTGATTTATTTGGTTTAAAAAAATCCTGAACCAACAGGAAACGAAAATGTGGATTTAGTTGAAAATAGTGCGTCAGTGAACTTAATTTGTGACTCACCCTCACCAGCGGATCTAATTCAAAAACTAAAATCTCTATAGAAAATGTAGGACCAGAAAAATTTGATATTGGCAACTTTGTTGGAGCTGAAACTATTTCCGATGACTTAAAATATCCCATGCTTTCACTTAAAATTCGAGAAGAATTCTTAGGTTTTGTGGAAGCGAGAAATCTCAGTGGTGAGGCTCTCACAAACTTACTAGGTACTTGAAAAATTAAACAATTTTGGACTTAAAATTGAGAACCTGCGTGGTCAAGGGTACGATGGAGGGTCTAACATGTCTGGTAAAATCAAAGGTGTACAAGCTCGTATTAGGGAAAAGCAGCCTCTTGCTATATATATGCACTGTGCTTCTCACGAACTAAATCTGTCCATTTCTAAAGTATGTTCTTTAACAAATGTAAGGAACGCTATTGCTGTGGTCAGTAAAGTAACAAATGAAGTAAGAGAATCCAGTAAACGAACAGATTTAATGAAAGCAAAAATACATGAACAATATGCTGAAGAAACAAAGTGCAAACTCAAGACGCTTTGTGAGACGCGTTAGGTAGAACGACACGATGCATTTTTACAATTCTTACATGTTTTTGATGCAGTTATATGTTTCCTACAAGTATTTGATGCGGAAGCACCATAATCAAAGTCAGCACTTTTATTCACCTCAGTTCTCAGGTTTGACTTTATTATAACTCTGCATATTGTTTTATTTATCTTCAGTCTAACAGTCATGTTGTCTCGTCAGCTTCAAAACCCTTCGTTGGACCTGAAAAACTGCTATAATATGGTAGCAAATGTTTTAGAGACATTGAAAGATTATCGGAATAGCCCTAATAAATATACAGAAGTCTATAATGAATCGGTGAATTTGGCTGTAAAACATGAAATTGATATCACTATACCAACGACCTTCCGGACACAAACTCATGGGCCAAATGTTGCTGCATATAGTCCTGAGGAATATTATAGACTAAAGGTTTACCTGCCATTTGTGAACTATCTTATTTCTGAATTGTCAACTAGATTTTCATCAACTGGCCATGATAATATTATCAAATTATACGGTTTAATACCAGCATTTGCCAACCAATACAATGAACTTTTATTATAAGCAGCTCAAACATATTCTAATGACCTTCCTAGGACTCCGTCAAAACTTCGTGGAGAGATTTAACTGTGGCAACAACGCTGGAAACATAAATCTAAGGCAGAATGTCCATCTAGTACGGTTGACAGCTTAATGTATGCTTCAGATAGTTTTTACCCAAACATACCCAAAAGTTCTTCTCCACATTTTGTCTGTTCTTCCCGTGACTACTTGCACTAGTGAGAGATCATTTTCTACCCTAAGAAGGTTAAAGACATACTTAAGGTCAAATATGGATGAGGAACGATTAAATGGTTTGGCCATGTTAAATATTCATCGAGCATAGAAGTTCATCCTGATGAAGTTTTGGAGAAATTTGCACAAAATAATAAGAGGAAAATGCAATTAATGCATTTATAAAATAGACGTGACATATCATTCTGACACCTTAAACCTGAGTCTTCAAAGAAGAAACCAGGTGGTATCAGATATGATGGGAGTTGTAAATAGATTTCGAAACAAGTTTTAAAATTTCAAACTTTCTTTGGAAAACAATGAATTGTCACATTTCCCTTACTGTCTACAATTAGCGGCGGAGAAATACTATGAAACTATAGATTTTTCAGATTTCAGTTCACACATTCAAGATATCATTGAATAATAATTCAACACACGATTCAAGGAAACTGAAACACTGAAAAGCAGTGCACAGTTTTACATGAATCCTCTTGGTGCTACAATCGAGGAACAAGAACCACACCTACAACTTGAGCTGTGCGATCTAAAAGCCGATGCGTTCCTACAGACCAGACAAGAAAAGGGATCACATTTTTTAAAACTTCTATCAAGCGAAAAATTCCCAAACTTAAGACAATTTGGCCTAAAAATGACTTCAATGTTTGGGAGCACGTACATAATTGAACGTGTTTTTTCTTCTATGAAATTCATTAAAAATCAGTACAAAAGTCGACTTGCAGATTCTTCCTTGTTGCATCTTTTGAGATTAGCAAACAGAGCTGGTGGTGGACATTCGTTCATTGGTAGATGCAGTTGATCGACCACAGTACTCCCATTAAATTGTCCTTTTTTAAGTTTTGTTTTGACTAAATTATTAATTTCAATTTGTCTTTAGGTTAGTTTTTTCTTTTGCCATTTGTCAAATATTAAGGCAAATAAACTAACTTTGTTGAGTGTTCTTCTTCAATATTCGATTGTTCTGGGTATAAAAGTTTTTGTTTATTTTTAATTTCACTCTTTTATGCAATTGTAAAATAGTGTATTAAGCAATTAAAATGATTAAACCTTTGCTTCAATTAAACTATCCATATTATTTACAGAATTTTAAGAAAATTGCCCAATTATTAAAGTGCGGCCTGCAATCATGCCTAAGGTTTCCAATGTGGCCCTTGAGCCCTTACAAGTTCGAAACCTCTGGTCTAGCAGTATTCTGCGTTGTTTTTTAATACTTCCAAATCTTACAAAGTCATTTTTTAACAGGACACATTTAAGACTGTCATTTTCATAGAATTTTCTCAAATGTCTTAGCTTATTTTATTTGAAGTGAAACATAAGGTTTCCTTGTAAACAAAAACTCAATTGTTCTGTCATACATAGTGTTTTCAAATTTTTGCAATTTGTAAGGAAGTAACTTTTTAAGCTGGTTTAGAAGCCTGCATTTCTTGATTATTTTGCTACCAATAGCTTTATGAATAATTTGGTGCTCTTTGCCTTATGGGCTGACTTGTTTAAGTTGGCTTTGTATTTCTTTTTCTAGAGCATAACCAACAAAAAGCCTTTTTTTTACATGTGCTGAAACACACTGGATACCATTTAATTGTTTGACTTTTGTGCCAGGAGAAGGGGAGAACTCATTCGTCTGTGATTAGTTTTTCTTGACGCGAGCAATCCTTTTTTTATATTTCTCAACCTTCCTCTGAATTTTCATAATTTTTTATTCTTGCACTTTTATCTTTCTATATGCTACAGTGCGATCGCATCAAACTCTTTTTCTTTCTTTTATTTTCTGTCTTGAGGCTTCTTTGTCTTTTTGATTTTCATTAATACTTTCTTCTTCATCGCCAGGATATGGTGGCGTGTTTTGTGTAGCATTTCTTGCAATTGTTTGCCTCTTTCTATAAGCCTGTGATCGTTTTTTCCATAGGTTTCTTTTTTATTTCTGCTCCCTAGAACTCAATTCTGAGATGGGTTTTATTTTTCATCTCCTCCTTATATTTGTAGTATCTCTCCCTATCCCTCTTTCTTTTCAATTCAATTTGTTTTCCGGCCATTTTCGCCTTAAACCTAAGCTGCCGTTCTGGGTCCAATTTATTCTGGCGGTCATATTTTGGGGCCTTTTTCTTCTGAATTTTAATTTAGACTTTTTTTGACATTTTTTAAAAATTCTGTAGAAATAAAGAAACAATAATAATAATAGTTTCTAGCATTTCTAAAAGTGAAGAGAATTAACTTAGGCCTATTACATGAAACCGTGTAGAAAATAAAAAGGTTGTTAGCTATGATAAATTATGAGGTTTCGATCAAATATTAGTTTTGTTTCTAAAGGTTAATTTGGCTAAGAACGTCGAAAATTTCACATTACTAACGCTAGCTATGTGACTATAATTAGTTTTGTCACCTAACTGACGTTAGCGAGATGATGTCACTAAGTAGCGTTATCGAAATGAGCGTTTGCGAAATGACGTTTTTGACGGACTTTGAATTTCATAGCCACAATATAAGCATAAAGCAGAAGACAAACATTGAGGTTATTTCCTGCCTCCATTTAAATTCACCTGAACTTGTGTTAGCTTAGTTATTTAAAAAACTCTAAATTATATGAGTGTTTGCGAAATGATAAGCAATTAACGTACTCTATACTATTTATCTGATTTGTATCAAGTTGACCAAATAATATACACTTTAACTTTTTAACCTTCACAATGACGAGAACTTCTTTTTACAACAACACACTCATGTTAATGGCGGAAACAGCGGAGAATTCAGTAAACATTTAACGGTAAATTAAAAATATCGTGTTTGTCCAATGTGAAACTAAGGGACAAACAAATATCACAATTAATGAATAATTTATTAAAATTGACTCTTCAAATGAAAATAGCAATATTTTACCGTGGTTATATATTTTTTACTTTTTTTCATTATTTTTGTGCAGAACTTCAAACCTCGATAATCAGAGTTGGGGACCGCTAGCGAAATGACGAAAATTACGTCTAATAATTATTTGGGCAATTTGTTTTTAATATCAATAAAATTTATTTTATTATTTTATTTATTTTTTATTTTTTTAAGTTTAGGTTGACGAAAATTGAAATCAAAGTTGAGGATTTTGATGCTTTGTATATCTGAATATTTGATTTATTGGATGATGTGTCTGTTGCTGTTAGGTCTAGAGGCAATGCTTCAGTCAGTCCAAGAGAGTGTGTGTGTATATGTGAAATTCGGTGCCGTAACTTGTAGATCTCGTGGGGACGCACTGCGGCAGATTGTGATAAACTTCTACAAGTACCATGGACGAGAGGACCTGCTCCCAGCCTTCAGCAATGATGAAGACAACAAGGGCAGCAGCTCTGTCACGGTGGGAACGATGCTAAATTTCAGCAGGCTGCCAACATGACCCAGCATAGCAATGTGGCCCAGCTTGCCACTCAGGCGCAGGTTGGCGCTATCGTGTTTTGGCTTGCTTATTGTGTATTTTTATTTTTTTAACAATTTTTATTATTTGTGATGCCATTATGCCAACTTTGCACCTGAATAACTAAACTTTTTTTTATGTTGGCACTACTGTGAGCCTGCCACCCCCACCCCTTTTTTTAAAAAAAATTCAATAATATGTGTGCTAAGAATCAGTTTTAATTATGCTGAGAGATTTGTATTTTTATTAATTAAGTTCATGATTAAGCTTAAGTTATACCTGTACAAGTGAAAAATATGTGTCAACACAACTCTAATGTTAAGTCAGTTAACATTATTCAACTTTTATTAATCCACAAAGCCCATGTAAATAGACCCTTCTGACTCATTGTATCAGTACTTAATTATTTGCTTGATGCCTTTACAGTAGCTTAGGCTTTTCCTAACAGTTGGAGAGTGACTTAATAACTTGGCTAACCCAAAGTCAGAAACTAAGTAATAAGTAGTGATTAGTCCAAAAAAAAGAAGAGAGAATATAAAGGTTTAGTTGATAAAAAATATTATATTTTTCCAATTGTATGAATATATATGTGATTTGCCTAACACTATGAATCTTGTATTGTTAACAAAACAAACTATTTAATTGAAATTTGATCGCAGTGTGACGCCAAGTGATGGAATTGTGGAAAATGAAGAAAGGAGGTGACAAACCTTTCGAGAAAAAGATGTTTCCAAGGCTGTTGAAACAAGCCCTGTACTCAATGGAGGAGAACATGGAAAGGAATATTATGTCAGGGTTCAACAAAGGAGGGATTCATCCACTAAATAAAGAAAGAGTTTTGGAGAGACTGCCGCACTACGAAGCAGAACCTGGAAGAAACGTGGATGTAAATGGAAGTCTAACAAACCACCTCAAAGAAATGCGTTACGGCAATGAACATACCAATAGTGAAGTACGAGGCTGCAAGAAAAGGCTGAAATTACCAGCTGGGAGACTTCATAATTTCGGCAGGCGAAAGCAGTTCATCATCTGACGATGAAGAAATAGATTAGGCAGCCAGTTATAAAGAACAGGCAATAGAAGAAGGGACCTGGGTGAAAGTGAAATTATTATACGATCGAGGTGTGGAAAAAATGTTCATAGGAAAAGTACCGAGAGTGATAAATCCGGTACAGAAATACCTTGGAACTTTTCTCTGACAATCACCAAAGATGGCCAACATTTACATATTTCCCAATGTAGCTGATGAGTTTGAGTTTCAGCAGGCACAAGTGATGGCAGTTCTGAACTCACCAGATATAAGAAGGGGAAGGCATCAATTTAGTGACTTGTGATGAGTTTTGGTCCAGTATTATGTTGTAATATGTAATTTTTTTACTTAAATTTAAAACATAACCTTTTTAAAGATTAATAGTGTCCCTGTTAGCCCCAATATACACTAGAATAGGACATTAAGCTAAAATAAGTTGCATGTACCTATTGACCCCAAACATGGGGTGAATAGACACGTCTTAAAAAATAAATAAGTAAAGTCACAGAACTATAACAATTTTTTTCATGTAGAAAATATAAACAGTTTGTGGTATTAATAACATTTATTGAGTTGATATAAACTAATTGGTTTAAAAGTACAGAGGTAAAAACTGTCCCTATTCACCCCATTTTACAGCACCTGCTATTGTAAGCAGGTGTATTATTTATTGTTACCTTTTATGTGATTTTATAATGAAAGAAGTTATTGTTTTTGTTGGGTGCTAATGAGCTTTTTGTGTCTAAATGCCTTTAACCCTAATAAATAATAATAATAATAATAAATCCCTAAATATCAAGGTTTTAGGGGGGAATTTGGGTGCCTGTGTTCCCCATAATGCCGTAGACAAAGAAAAATTTCGAAAATTGAATGCTTCTAGAAGCTATCTAAGTTTATTTTTATGCTAGTTATGGGCAGGGATTTAAGTGCTAAAATTTGTTTAACATTTAGAAACTTATTTAGCGTTTCCTCCTTCCAAGTCAGAAAATTTAAATTCATACCCTTCTAGGTAACGGTATAGTTGGTTGCATAGCCGAGGGAAAGGGGAAGCATCGCATATGAATATGATACAGTTAAAAACTAACGCCAAATTAAATTCTCTCAAATTGAAATTTTAAAAATCAGGCAAGGATTATTCCTAATATCTCCAAGGGAATTGAAATTCTAAACAATCTGTGGCAATACTAAGTATTTCAAATGGATTTGAGAAAATAATAAAATATTTTAGAAAAATCCAGGGGTGGGCCATTCCAATAGCTTAGAGGTATTCAATCTTGAAACGTTTGCCATGGAAGGGCCCCGAAGTTCTTTAGGCTTAGGAGAGAGAAACAAGTTCTTTAGATCCCCTTTTTGGTTAACTAACTCCTCCCCCTTAAACAAATAAGGTTCTGCCACCACTGACCCAACCTGGATAATTTTATAGATGATTTTATCTTTCTCTGATAAAGTTGAAGGTTTAAAAATCTATGTTTGAAGAAAAGGTTGAGTCACCCCTTCCTACATGGTCCAATATTATATTCAAATAGAGGCATTTCCAACTTGACCAATAAAGTATTAAAAATGGTGACCAATCGCTGGGAGAGGGATGAGAGGGGAAAAGGTTGGGTTTGTTTGTGCCTCGGATACACTGTGGTTTTCATAGGAAGGCCATTATTTGAGAACGGGATAGACTTCTCATGTTGCCACAGTGGTGTGAATAAAAATATCACAATACTGTATCTATATACCTTTTTTTAATGTCTGACATGAGCATTGCGCGATATCTACCATATGCAGAGGTATGAAATTTTAAATTTTGTATCTCCTGTGCACAAACGTGTGCATCTTAGAACTGGAATTTTCGATTCTTGATTAGATTTTTATTTAATTTATTAAAACTGAGTAGGAAGAGCTAAAATAGATAGATTTTTTTTCTGTCTGTTTGAAATGAAGAAAAGCGTTTGTGTAGTTACCGCTGACAATGAAAGGTACTACTGTTTATAATGTAAAGAGAAATAATACACATTGATCCATAAGGAAGTATTAGTGAAAGCTTTTGATAACTTTATAATTATTAATGAATTTAATAAAATATGTCAACAATGCCAAATTTTTGTGACTTTCAACCAATGTTGGAAATTGAAAGTTGGGCTGGCTTCCTACAAAAATTAGAGTCTAGTCAACCTCTCTTCAGACAACCCTGTGACCTGTCTACAGTTAGATCTAGATAGAAAGAAACCTTTTTTGATAGTTTAACAAAAGTTAACTCAAAACAGTTTTCGATAGTTATTCATATCTCAAGTGATGTGGTCTAATCTGCAGCTTTCACATTTAATATATATTATTAATACCTATAAAATTAACACTAATAAAATAGTAAATTGCTATGAATTTTCATTTCAATAACTTTTAAATAATAAGAGAGAGAGAGAGAGACATGGGTGGGGGTTGGGTCATTAAATAACAGACCAAATTGTAAAATACACTTGTAACGTTACAAGGGTGTAATGTTACATCTAAGCCCCACCCCTTCCCGATGCTACTGAACTGTCATACGTAGTCATACTACCCGCTACAAGAAAATATCATCCGATGAATACTACCCGCTCCTTGAAACGTCAGTAAATAGTTAATTCACCTACAATAGTAAGCTTCTCTATTGTAGTTCCTAATAAAACCAAGCCATATAAAAACAATATCTTTCTATACAATCACCTTTCAACTTCTACAAGTAATTCTGTTAGCGTACGTACCCTCTGGATATGCTGGCTTGGACGACCAAGAAACTAGCTGGCTGCAAAACGTCCTAAGTCAGCGAGTGGGGCAACTTTGCTGAGTGCATCCGCACTAGATGTGAATACCGGACCGACATGAAAGTAGCTGACGAGCACATTTCTACTAATCAAGAGCGAGGTGGAGATAGACGTAACTGACCTCTTCCGGATAATCTCTTCAACCATCTACTGACCTCGGACGTCATTGACCAATTAACCAGAGAAGATTCATAATACAATGCAAGAAACCGTCTGCTGGAGCGGCGCGACCAACCAGAAACCTTCAAGCTGGATGACCCAAGAAGATGGCGTGATCGCCACCCCCTTTACGTCACCGACCGAGTAGTGAACTAATTCCCCCCTTTTGTGCCTACGCAGTTAGATCACTATAAAACATGTAACTTTGCAAAATAAGGATGACTTTTTGAACCAGTCACCATGAGGGACGGACCTCTGTATAATACATAAGCCAACGACTTTTGGATCAGCCACCATCGGGTATGGACTTAATCAATATATAGTGCGACCTTTGACTTGCCATCACCCGGGATAGAACTATACTTAACCTACATTTGACACCGCCAGGATGGATCTCCGCTATTGTATTGTGAAACTTCAAAACTCGTCACCATGTTGGACGGACGGTACTAATTGTTCTATATCGCCTGGAGACGATATCCTGGAACAATGGACTCAGTGAAAGGGAAGTTATCACACTCTGTAAATATTCGTCGTTAGGATTTTGTAACTTTAACAGTTGAACTTTATGGTATTATTTTGGATATTAACGGGCTCTGTGATGATCCCCGCCAGGGAACACTGCCTTTACGTAGGTCCATCAGACCGGGCGGTGGGTATTGAGGCTCCAATGAAGCTGAGGGCTATGCTGGCGGTAGCGTAGCTACTGGTAGGGTCTCCCATGCCAGACAAGCATCGGCCGAGGTAGTGAGACTAAACGTGTTCCAATCCAACCCTAAGGTGGTATGCGATCCGTGCTTATGGGATGCATGGCACATGGAAGATGTGCATCTAACGGAGCCTCAGGGATACCTGGCGACCTCCCTGAGTAAGCAGACTTACACCAGCGAACGGGGCTCCGCTGGTGTGGACCTTTATTTCCCCAGGACTCGTGGGAATAAAATGACCGAAATGAATCCTAATTTTTCTGGAGTAGAGGGAGGAATTGCCAAAAAGCAAGAGACACCCGATGCCCAGCCAAAACAACCACTGGGTGGAAGTCCAATGGAGCATACCATCTATGAAGCAAAGGAGGTCAAGACTCCTAGCGAGGAGGAGGTGGAAGGGGTAACGGAAGGAATGCACCTGGTGAAGCTTAAGGCTTTGTCAGGAGCTCAACGGAAGAAAGCCTGTAAAGAAAAGAGAATGAAGGAAGGGAAGGAGTGGTTTCCCAGGAATGAGTGGAGGGAGAAGAAGGGGTTGAAACCCAAGACCTCCAAGAAGAAGGCAAGGCAAATGGAAGGAGATGAACAGACTCCTTCCACATCTTCTGGGAAAAAGAGGGAGAGAGAAGGAAAGTCCCTAGATACTCCCAGCACAGAAGGAAAGCCAGCTTTGAAAAGGCCGAGACAGGAAATAGAGTACCAGTCCTATAGAACTGTAGCATCGGTATTTCGGCTGGCAGTGATACAGCAGGGTTATCCCCTGGTAAACATAACGCAACAACAAGCGGAACAAATTCAGATGGCTCTCTTTGAGAAAATTGGGGAAGACGTAAGTCAAAGTCCGAGATTCAGGAATGTCTATCTGAACAAGGGAGCTCTCATCTTTGTGTGTGATGGGCAAGACACCACAGCATGGTTGCGAGGGAAGGTACCAGGGATATCACCGTGGGATGATGCCCAGCTGCAAGTGAAAACAGCAGCTGAGCTCTTCAGGACTGCAAAGATATCCATATGGGTGCCAAAGTTACTTAAAGACATCCCACCAGCGACTCTGTTTAAGAAAATTGGGTTCCAGAACCCAAAAATCGCAACGGAGGACTGGAGGGCGATCAACCGCAAAGTGGAGACTAATGGTCAGACCGTTGTGGTTGAAGTGGATGAAAAGTCCCTGAAGACTATACAAGAACTAGACCTGAAGATATTTTTTGGGCTTTGGGCAAGTTCAGGTAAGGGTGATCAAGGGCATCCAATCAGATGGCGGCAACGTGGAACCTGAAGGTGCTGCAGATTAATCTGCAGCACAGTAAGGGAGGAACGGCTGCACTAAGTCGACTGTTGCAGAAAGAACAGGTGGATGTGGCACTGATACAGGAACCCTATCTGTTTAGGGGAGGTGTATCAGGCCTAGGAGGAACTGGAGGTAGGTTAACATATGCTAGAAATGTTAAAGGACCCAGAACCTGCATTTTTGTTAAAAATGGTATTTCATTCATTCCAATGGTGAATTTTTGTTCAAGAGACTTAGTTACCATCAGGATGAAGCAAAATAAGGAAGGGAGCACTAGGGAATTTGTCCTGGCATCAGCATACCTTCCTTATGAGGACAGTTCACCACCGTCGCAGGAGGTAAGAAGACTGGTTGACAGCTGTGGGAGAGTAGGCGAGCAGCTGATTATCGGATGTGATGCTAATGCCCACAATGTAGTGTGGGGTAGCAATTACACCAATAGCAGAGGTGAGTATTTACTTGAGTACCTTATAGAATATGAATAGGAGATTCTAAACAGGGGTCGAGAGCCCACCTTCAGGAACGCAATGAGGGAGGAGGTAATAGATATAACAGTTGGAACCATGAGAATGGGGGAACATGTTAAACAATGGCATGTGAAAAGAGAACCATCAGTATCTGATCACATGTACATTAGCTTTGAGGTAGAGATGGGTGTTGTACTGACCAAATCTATAGGAATCCAAGGAAAACAGATTGGGATTCATATAGACAAGACCTCAAAGTATCTCTGGCTGAAATAAAGAATACAATCAGGAATGTAAGGGATATAGAGGATGTAGCTGATCTGTTGGGGAGAGCTATAATGACCTCATATCAAAATAACTGTCCTAGTACTAGGAAGGTCACAAACAGGAGTGTAACCTGGTGGAACAGCACCTTACAGTTGCAGAGGAAACGGGTGAGAAGTCTGTTTGACAAGGCAAAAAGGACAGGACGTTGGGCAGAATACCGAGAAGCCCTAGGTATATACAACACAGCAATAAAGCGTGCAAAAACAACATCCTGGAGGAAATTCTGTGAGGACATAGAGGAGGTGACCGAAAGGGCTAGACTCCAAAAGATACTCACGACAATTCCGACAAATCCAGGAGGTACGATAAGGAATGAGGATGGGGAATACACTAGATCAGCGTATGATACATTGAGAGTACTCCTCACGACTCATTTTCCACAGTGCACATTGATGGATGATTCAGACCAATCCATAGTCCCAGTAAAGGGGTGGTTAACATCATGCAGGGAGGATTGGGAGGTGGCCAAAAAATGTGTAGACTTCCAAAAGATCAAGTGGGTGGTTGGAACCTTTTAGCCATATAAGTCACCTGGTCCAGGTGGAATATTCCCAGCCCTCCTGCGGGAAGCAGGAGATGAGGTAATTAAATACCTGAGCAGGATCTTTAAAGCCAGCCTAGTCTCGGGATATATTCCTAATGCATGGAGGGTGGTCTTTATTCCAAAGCCAGGGAGAATTGATCATACCTCGACCAAGGATTTAAGACCAATTAGTCTGACGTCATTTCTCCTTAAAACATTGGAAAAACTGGTTGATAGACATATGAGGGAAGAGAGGTTAACATTGGTTCCTCTACATAGAAATCAGCATGCATATCAATCAGGGAAATCATGTGAAACAGCTCTCCACCATCTAGTTGGAAAAGTGGAAAAAGCACTGCATTACCAGGAAATTGCATTGGGTATTTTCCTGGATATAGAGGGGGCCTTTAGCAATACGACCTTTAAATCCATGGATGAAGCAGCAAAAAGGCATGGGATGGAGAATACTTTATGCAAGTGGGTAAGGACTATGCTAGAGACTCGGAGAGTCGCAGCCACTATGTTAGATGAAACAGTAGTGATTAAGACCACTAGAGGATGTCCACAAGGAGGTGTATTGTCTCCAATGTTATGGAATCTAGTAGTGAATGACCTTGTTAAGGAGTTGAATAACAAGGGGTTCTACTGTCAAGGATATGCAGATGACTTAGTCATCCTAATACTTGGCAAATGGGGCAACATAGTCAGAGCTCTTGCACAAGACGCTCTGTATATTGTACAGGAATGGTGCCAGAAACAGGACCTTGGAGTCAATCCCAAGAAGACAGTGGTGGTACCATTTACAAGGAAAAGAATCCAGGTCACGTACTGGAAACTCAAGTTGTTTGAGGAAGAGATACCAGTTAAAGGGGCGGTGAAATATCTTGGGGTGATTTTGGACTCTAAGTTAACATGGACCCCTCAAATAAATAAGGTATGTTCCAGAGCCAAGAGTGCTCTTATGAGCACGAGGAGGGCCTGTGGAAAGAACTGGGGGCTGAATCCCAGGAGCGTGTACTGGATATACACCATAGTAGTAAGACCCATAATTGGTTATGGGGCTGCAATATGGTGGAGGAAGGCAGATCAGGTGGGGGCTGTTAAGGAGCTGGGAAAAGTGCAAAGACTAGCATGTCTGGCTATGACCGCGGAATTAACAGCGTACCCTCTGCAGGAATGGAAACTATGCTCGGCATACCTCCACTACACCTGTGGGTAAAAATGGAGGCAGCAGCAGGAGCATATAGATTGAGAAGTAATGACAACTGGATATATACAAGATATCCAGGATCACACACAAACATTTTGGATGTGGTTAAAGTAGGACCCGTGGTAGAGATGCCGGGAGACTACATTAAGCCATCGTTCTGCTTCAAGAAGTCTTTCGATGTAAAGATTGGAAGTAAGGAGCAGTGGAAGATGGAGCCTCAGCACCGATCAGGGGATATAATATGGTTCACTGACGGGTCAAAGATGGAAGAAGGCACTGGAGCGGGAGTATATGGGGTTCAGCCTAGACTGGAGAAGTGGTATTCTCTAGGGGGTCTGGCCACAGTATTCCAGGCGAAGTGTATGCAGTCAGGGCGTGTGTGGAGGAGAATATAGGTAGGGGGTACGTTAATCGCAGTATCTACATGTATTCAAACAGCCAGGCGGCTCTGAAGGCATTAAGAGCACCAAATACGAGATCAAAGATCGTCAAAGAATGCTATGAAGCCCTAGAGAAGCTAGGGAAGCACAATAAGGTGATCCTAACATGGGTTCCTGGCCATGTTGGAATCAGTGGTAATGAGAACGCAGATAGACTAGCCAGAACAGGGGCACAGAATCCCTTCATAGGACCAGAACCTGTTCTGGGTATTACTAAGCGGACAGTGAGGAAGGAACTGCATGACTGGATTAAAAGACAGCATGCAGAATACTGGGCAAACACCCAGAAGCAAAGGATGGGAAGCTAATGATGCCAAGACCATGTCCAAAGAGAAGCACTGCTATACTGAACCTTAACAGGAAGCAGATGAGACTAATGGTGAGTCTAAAGACTGGCCATGGGAATTTCAGGAAACACCTATACAACATGGGGGTAGAGAGAGAGACCATGAAATGTAGAAAGTGCAATGAGGAAGATGAAACAGCATCACACCTCATATTCCAATGTAAAACATTGGAACTAAGAAGATACAACCAATTTGGAACTCTGGACCCAAATGGAATTGTATCTAGTGATCATCTAGTTGAGGGACTCCTTGGGCTTTTTAGGAACACAGGATGGCTTGACTAGGATAACAGGGAGAGATACCGCACAATAAGCCGAGGCTTCGGTGTGGGCAGGCAGGGGAATGGACCCTCCTGTTTTGTCTCCCTGTAACAATCTATCTATCTATCTATGTGATGATAGTATTGCTGTTGTGTAGTCATGTTAGATTCTTAAAGGAATTGACGAATCTACTATATTGCTTATTTGGTTTCCCATTGTATTCTAATTATTGTCTAAAGTAAATTGGACTGTTCGTTGTTTATTATCAAACGTTCATCAATTTCAAATCAATAGTTTATCTTAGTTCGTGCTCGATTGATGACGATTCAAACAGTCCCACGTGAGATATCATTAGGTTTGATATGGGTAACTCATGTGTTATGTAACGTCGTGTATAAAGTTTATTGTATATTTGTTTTAGTACTAGGATGTACTTTCTTTAGCATAATGTTAGATTGATTCAAGACATAAACAGTAAAACTGTGGGGCTTACTCTTTAAGATAACTAGAGAAAGTCATTATGTTTATTCTGTCCGTATTGTTGGGACACTTTCGTATACATTTAGATTGGCTCATAAAGCCTTTTACTACTGATATTATTTATTTTGTTTATTCTGAAAGAGTTGAAACATACTTAAAATGGTAAAGATAACTATTATGTTTTCCAGTAATCAATGTTTTCAATTTTGCTACTAGGACGGTCAAGGCCACCTTATTTATTGTCTCCTGTTTTGATTGAATTAAATTGCTATTTACTTTTAATTCTCACTGCGCTTGCTTTCTTATTTATTTCATGTCCCCTAGATTATATCCTCTTTTCCTTGTATTTTATTTAGTGGCCTATTACTACGAGGTAGATAGAGAGGGTCTAACACACTTTTTTGAGTACGGAGTCACATAAAACAAAGATTCATCATAATTGAAAATGTTTATTCAAAACTAAAAAAGTAAAATTTACCAAATAGTTATGGATTGAAGTTTAGTCTTTTTTACAATTCTCCATTCTACATAAAACTGTCTCAGGAGGAAGATTACACAATAAATATTATGCATTTGAAAATAATTCAATTTATTAAGTATCACACTTTACAGTCTTTTGGGTTCCTATTAACTATAACCCAATAAAGCAAACAATAAAAACAATGAGTGATATTCATAAAATTTTTAGTGTGGCAAAATGAGAACAAATTACATTTTTTTTTAAAACTAGGTACCTATTACTATACGTTTCTCCCCAAATAATTAGATGATGAAGTAAAGAAAATTAACACTTGGAGGAAAAACAAGTTTTTGTAAACAATTGTTCTCTGTAATCGCAACTACAATAAAATAAAAAGGAAATTTCTTTATTTGGCGAATTTTTAAAAGTACTAACCACAAATGTTAACTTAAGAATTTACATGGTTTTAGATGAAAAATAAAAATATAACTAGAGACCTATAGTTAAGTATATAGGAACATGTTTATCCTAATATCCTATATATTTCTGTTGTCAACATCCCTTTTTCCCAACTAATACAAAGCCTACAGCGATGAATTAGATATCAGCGGCAAGGCCGTAGCCAGCCAATAATTTCAGGGGGGGTTTGGTGGGCCCATCCCCCAATTGACGGAGGCTAGAAAAAATTCTAAATAAAAATCAGTTCTAGAAGCTATCTGAAGTGTCTTTTATGGCACTATAACACCCTAACTGCCGAGGGCTGGGAAAATTTCTAAATATTAAATACCTCTAGAAATTATCAGAAGTGTTTTTTTATGGCAACATAACCCCCAAACCACCGAAAAATAGGAACAATTCTAAATATTAAACACCTCTAGAAGCTATCTGAATATTTTTTTTACGACAACATAACACCATAACTGCCGAAGGCTAGAACTTTTTTTAAAATAATAAACACCTCTGGAAGCTCTCTGAAGTGCTTTTTATGGTAACACAGCCCCCTAATTTGTACTTGTACCTTAATTTTGATATTGTTTGAACCATAAATAAAGCCATATATATTTTGTTGATAAAATTTCGGGGGGGGGGGGGGGGGGGTTTGAACCCCGAAAACCCCCTCCCTGACTACGGCCTTGATCAGCGGATAGGATTTTTTACAGACTTCTGACATAGCATACTCAGTTTATGTTAACACACATTGTTTGTTTAAAATTTTAAATGACAAACAAAAAATTCAAGATGATTGCATTCTGACATTAAATATTGTATATAAAGAGGTATTATGTAAATACACTCACATTAATAAACTCTGTTATTTTGTGTACACACTTTGCTGAGTATTTAATTTCAACAACGCATCAAAAGCCTAAATATTTGGGGGGGGGGGGGGAGGGGGTTTAAGGTTGATTGTGTGAAAGTTTTGCAAGGGTTTACCAGCTTAAACATATTCTAACAAATAATATTGAAGCAGTAAAACATACTCTCCATCCAAATTAATGCAAACTTAATATAGGCCTAGTTAAATTTTCAGTAGACAATATTAATGAATAATATAATAATTATTGTTAATATTAAAATGCATGTAAACTTAACAACGTCCATGAAAAGGTATGCCATGAATTTACCGTACCATACCAAAAAACTCAAACAATTAGCATTTTATAGTAATAAAAGTAGCAATGAAATTTAAACATGTACGATAAAACAAATCCAAGAAATTTGCCTAATTTGAAAGTAATGATAAGATCAACTCAGAAATGTAGCAATGCTGGAAGGAAACTAACCATATAACAAACAAGAAGAGATTAACTGTTTGACTATGACCCAGGAAAGAATATTTTCCACTTTGTGGTTTACAGTCTTTCTACAAGAAAACTCTTATTCACTCTTCTCATGCCATTTATTTAGGTAAGATAGGGTTCCTACGGTCTGGAAAGTCAGGGAAAAAAATAACAATCAGGGAAATGACAATTCATGTCACACTTATGTTTCATCTGAAATTGTAAAGCCGCAGAAGGAAGGTGTTGACAAAAGTGAATAGTGTAGTGGCTCGAAGAAACCTAACACTTTTGTTAGGAAAGATAATATAAATAAGGCGGAAATCGTTTGGCTTTGCAAGTTTGTTGACAATAAAATGTATTTCAATTCGTGCAATAATTTAAGTACAATTTTTCATTTGATGTTTCCGAGTGTTCCATTGCCAGTCCCTTTACTCTTGTGGAGACCAGGCCGCATATTTCATTGTGCATGGCTTGCCTCCATTCTTTCAGAACAATTTACTGGACTGCCTAAAACTATCTAACAATTTTTGTCATTTGTTTTGATGAAGCGTTGAATAGAGTTATTCAAAGAAGGCAAATGGACATTGTATTCAGATTCTGGGACAAGGAAAATCATAAAGTTGTCAGCCATTGCTTGGACAGTGTTTTTTTTCAATAGAAGCACCGCTGAGGAATTACTGAAGCATTTCTTGATGATATTTCTCTTCTTCCACTCTGTAAGTTGATACAAGTGTCAATGGATGGCCCAAATGTCGATTCTAAAGTTTATAACACTTCTTCAGGAACACATCAAATCTGTCACAGACAATGAAGTATGTATTTTGATAAATCTGGGGACATGTGAGCTTCGTGTTGTTCATGGTTCCTTGAGAACAGAAGTGGAGTCTGTCAATTGGGATGTAAATTGCTTATTGTGTCACACGTACTACCTGTTCACTGACTCTACAGCTCGTCGAGCATTGTTTACCCAGTTGACAGGGTGTACAACTTTTCTTTTGAAGTTTTGTGGTATGCATTGGTTAGAGAATGCAATATGCTTTCAAAGGGCATTATAAATTTGGGAGCATGTTGTTAAGGTTATTAAAGAAGCAAAACTTTCTAAAAACAAAACCTGTAGGGATACTGAAAAGAGCAGCCTGTGATCCATTCCTGAATTGTAAACTAGCTTTCTGCAAAACAATTGCAGATGGATTTCAGCCTTCCCTTTTTGATAGGGTTTGATATATTTTATTATTTCTCCATCATTTTCCCTGAACTGATTGGCAATACGTTGCTTTCTTATCTTCCATGAGAGGTGAGGCAAGGTCGGCTGTAGGGGAGGAGGAGGCCAAAATAAATGTAATTAAATTAATATTTCTACATGAATAGTACCATAAAATTATAGTGGAAATTTTGTGAGGAGTTGGTCAGGGAACTTGGGAAAATAGTCAGGGAGAATTTTTTTACAAATACTATAGGAACCCTGTAAGAGCAATAAAGAACATGACTAATTAAACAACAAACAATATACTTATTAGGACAGTGTTTAATAAAATGGAGCCTCGTTACATATTAAAATACCAATCAATGAAACTTCTCACAATAGTGAAGAAAACAAAAATAATATTAATAATTTGTTCAAGGTTATTCTTTCAGGCACCTAAAATCTCATATATATAATACACAATATGTCTCTACAAGGAAAATCTCTTTTCCTATACCTTCTTCGAAATATAATATATTTATAATACAGTGAATCTCATGCTATACAAATACTCGATGTTCCAAGTCAAGATTAAAATCTGTGACTTGTGGTCTCAGTCTTATCTGGGTTAGAAAAACATGTGTTCCTGTGGGTATTAGCTTAAGAGATAAAGAGTGGTAATATAAAGTTTCTTAGCACCACGTCTAACTACCCATTCAGGTGATACCCTTATGTATTGATTACTCTAATGGTTTTATTAAAGATTAGTGAGGGTATATTAATAGAAAATGTACCCGCATTTGTTTGGAGAGTGTAAACCCCATTTTAGAAAAGTTACCCTCAATATACCTGACTGAGATTCGAAGCCTGATCTCCCTGTCATTGGCAGTCTAGTCTACTGCAATAGTAGCGCATTAGACCATGCGGGCACTACTGCGGGTCTAGATATAAACTGTTATGTTGGCAAATTATAGCTTGTTTTGTTTTACTGAGATCTTTAGTGCCCAAGACTGTCGAAAATCTAAGTTTTTAATTACTGCTGTCAACACCAAATAAGGGCAGAATAGATATAAGTTGTTTGGAGTCCATTTAATTATAAGTATCTCATACATGATTCTGGACCAAAATAACCTACCGTAATTTAAATTCTATCAATATAATTTAGTTTCAAATTTAGTTTTAGTGTCTATACCGTATGCCTAGATAATAATATAGAATAAGGATATGGTTGAAAGTTCTCTTTATTGTGCTTTAATTATGTAATCAATGATCCTTCCGTGCCAATATAGCTACAATAAGTATATGCCATCTAGAATAGGAGATGTGGTAAATGACAAATAGCACAAGGTTATGGATTAGCTAAAAGTAACTAATGTCAAACTATTTAACTAATAGTTATTATTTGCTCAGTAATGATAAATTATCAATAATTATTTTGCAATACAGTGATATTAGTTACTTTCAGCTAATGTTTGCAATGAAGAACCTTCAGCTAGCTGTCACCCATACTTGCTCTGTAGATATGGTATAATTACCATGATTTGTGGTAAATAAAATGTTGGATTCATCTATAAAATTTAGCTAGATACGTAAATTACTCACTCATTTTTCACAATTAAATTATCACTATCCACATTCAAAACACATTGGTTTTTGTTTTGTTTAAAAATTACATCAAATAATTTCTTATTCAAGTGGTATGATACATGAAATAGAAGAACATTTTTTTCTAAAATGTGTATTTAAAAACATAATTAAGATAAGAGGTTGGAGATATATAACTTAGTTTGTTTAAACATCAGTTCTCTTTGTTCTTCTGTTTCTTTGAATATTTGCCATTGGTCACAATAATATGACCGTTATAACATGTTCAAATATATCTTATATCAATGTTCTTTGGTTGAGAAAAATACATTTCTAACAATAGGTAGCAAGAATGTAAATATAAAATAATACTTTGGTGTAAAACATAATAACTGATTGGACACAATACTCAGTCTCTTTGTAAACACACACACTTAATGTTTCAACAAAAACCACTCTATACTTTCATTTCAATTGAAAGCAAAACAAATTTCAAAACCTCCAAAATATTCTTGCATGGTACTTGAAACAAATGAAAAACTTTTTTTTTTGCACGAAATTTCTGAAATAAAATTTTAATACATATAATTTTATCAGAGGAGGAATTTTGATGAACACTACATTACCTTCTATTTATACCATTATAGCACAGAGATAATAATTATATTTACTTAAAAAGAAAAACTCCATGGCATGAGCCTGCAAGCGAGCTCTACCGAATTATGTATATTGGTATCATTTATATACTCGAGACAGAATTTGTTAAGTGTTCCAAAATAGAAAACATGTGATAGTTACAACTTAAAACAAATATAAAAACATATTTTGAAGTGTGTTTCAACTGGCAGATAAATGTGCATTACTTGCATATGACACCCACTGATAGATGTGAATACTATATCCCAATAACATTTCCTTAAAGGGATTTAATCTCACAGCTGACCAATAAGGTTGATGATCTAAATTATCAGTAGATGCAAGACATACATAACATTAATGCTGGTCAATGATGGTCATATTTCCACTAGGCATCATCAATGATATCATTGTGTCCAGGCTGGCTGTTTAGGTTCAAACATAAGTGGATTAGCCAACTTATGCTCCAGTAGCATGCTATGTTCTGGCTGCAAGCCTAGGCAAGCACGCAGCACATTCTCTAAACATGCTCGCTGCTTGGATAGTGCATTCACAACAGGCTCGCCTGATGGAACCAGAGGTGCCTGCACAGAATAAAAAGAAAGTTACACTTACAGTACCTATTTCTTCATGTATGAATTTTATAATAAATCACATGGTAGTTTCATATTCACAATATTTCTCAATTTTGAAAAGTCTGATTATGATTAGGAACAGAAATTTGAGTTGACTTCATGTGGATACTAGAAAGACTTTGATGCATTGTTTTAGAGTTTAGCTGTGTAAGTCAAGTGAAGGTCGCTACACTAGAGTATAACGCAACAAGTATTATTGACTTTTGAAAGCGTTTTAAATAGAATTATTGTTTGTGATAATTCTACATCTTTAGCGGCAACAAAAATACAACCGATTAGTGATAAAACAAAAAAGAGACTTGATATACAGTAGTTGACAAGATTACCACCAGAGTGAAACAAAGTGCAGCATGGGTATTTAGGCACGAATTACAATATTCTGACACACTCCCTTAATGAGCACCCAAAAAGAAAGTTGCTAATGTCATAGTTGCATTGTTAAACACTATATATATACACACACACACACTGATCATACAAACAAAATTAATTCACCACTTCAGGAAGACTCGGTTACCAGATCAGCACACAGTCGTTGAAAAATCTCACGGGGTAATGGCTTCGTAAGGAGGTCGGCAAGCTGATCCTTTGATGCGGTGTATCGCAGCTCGATGTCCCCATGTTCAAATCGCTCCCGAATGTAGTGGTAGCGAATATCTATGTGCTTGGTACGCTTGTGGTATTCTGGATTTTTCACAAGTTTTATGGCACTTTGATTGTCAACAAAGATCACTGTTGGTGCAGCGGCTTCTTCAAAGATGTCCATGAACATAGTTCTAAGCCACATAGCTTCTTTAGATGCTGCTGAGACTGCCATATATTCAGCTTCGGTGGTTGAGAGGGCTACTGTTTGTTGTCTGGTACTGCTCCAACTAATAGGACCATCCGAGATCTTGAATATGTAGCCCGTTGTCGATCGTCTTGTATCAAGGTCTCCGGCATAATCAGAGTCTGAATATCCCACAATAGTAATTGGGTCTTCGGACTTTCGATACATGACTCCAAAATTGGCTGTGGCTTTGAGATATTTAATAATTTTCTTGACACTGTTCCAGTGGTTTTTGTCAAAGTTGTTGCAATATTTGCTGACTTGCCCCACTGCAAACGCTATATCAGGGCGACTGACCATGTGAATAAATATTAATGCGCCAACTGCTTCCCTGTATGGTACATGCTTCATTAATTGGTCTTCTGCTGCTGCTTGTAGGCGAATACTGGAATCCGCAGGCACGCTACAAGGATTAGCGTCCTGGAGATTGAATCTTTTGGCAATCTGGTGTATGTAGGTTGATTGGCCAATGAAGAGTGTACCATCTTCTCTGTTGTAGTTTATCTGCATCCCCACAAATAATTCTACTGATGATGTCGTGATCTCAAAACCTTTCTGCAACTCATTGATTACAACGGTACATGATGTTTTATTCAGCCCCATCACAAGACCATCATCGACAAAAAGGATTAGAAAGACATGATTCCCCTTAACATCGGCTTTGTAGATACACTTGTCCCCATTAAATTGCCTGAAGCCAAAATCCTTTATGAATTGGTCGAACTTGCGGTTCCAACATCGTGATGATTGCTTCAGACCATAAAGACTCTTATTGAGTTTACAAACAACATTTGAATCCACCTGTATCCCTTCTGGAGGACTCATGTATATCTCCTCTTCAAGATCTCCATTAAGGAATGCTGTTTTGACATCAAATTGGGTTAGTTCATAGTCAAATCTAACTGCAACAGAGAGGAGCACTCTAATCGAATCATAGCGAGTCGTGGGGGAAAATGTTTCATTGTAGTCTATTCCCAACTTTTGTGTGTAACCTTTTGCACACAAACGTGCTTTATATCTCGTAATCTGACCCAAAGAGTTTCTTTTAATCTTAAAGACCCATCTTGAGCCGATGGGTTTCTTCCCTTCAGGTATTGACACCATTGTCCATGTGTCATTTTTCTCTAAGGCATCAACTTCCTCTTTCATAGCAGTTTCCCACTTGAGTTTGTCCGGGCATGTAACAGCTTCAGAATAGGTACTAGTAGGAGTATCTTTCTCAACGCAGAGAAGATTCTCAGTGAATCTTGCTGGTGGCTTTAAAACACTACGAGGTCTGAGGTTATGAGTAGACCTAGACATCTTGTGTGATTCATCCTCTTGGAGAATTTCTACTGGTGGCTCACCCAGCTCTGGCTCTGGAGATGTCTTTTTAGTCTCATAGTCTTCTTGGCTCTCGACTTCAGCTTCTTCGTCACAGTCAATTTTCGTGGGCACGTAGTGGATAGGTTTTTCAAAACCTTGTTTTGCTTCATTGAAGATAACATTTCTTGATATTCTAATTTTCTTAGTGTCAGGATCGTACAGCCTGTAGTTCGTAGAATTTCCATCATATATCCAACAAGTATCATCTTCTTGGATTTCTTATCCAACTTCTTTCTTTCATTTTGCACCAGCATCCAAATGTCCTTACATGCGACATCTGAGGCTTTTTGCCGGTCCACAGTTCCAGGGGTGTGGAGTTATGTGCCTGCTTTGTGGGTGTACGGTTTAATATGTATACAGCACAATTTACGGCTTCCGCCCAAAGTTCTTGAGGGAGGCTACTGCTGCAAAGCATCGCCCTGGCACTTTCAACAATTGTGCGCATATCTCTCTCTGAGCGAGAGTTTTGTTCGGGTGTGTATGGCGCTGTTCTCTCAGCGATGATCCCTTTTGAGGCAAGAAAATCCTGAAATTCCACATTGATGTATTCTGTACCATTGTTTGTATGGAGTATTTGCACACTTCGCTTGTATTTTGTTTCTACAATCTTACAGAAATCTTCAAAACATTGTAATGTATCACTTTTATGTTTAATGAACGATACTACTCTATAGCCAGAGTAGTCATCTTTGAAGGTAACAAAGTACTTAGCTCCTCCTACAGACTCGACTGGCATGACACCAAGATCACTGTATATTAACTCGCCAACCTTCATCTTCTGGTGGGTTGGGTTGTTGAACGGGAGCTTGTGGTTCTTTCCATATGCACAGCCAGGGCAAAAGAAATTGTCTACATCACTCAGATCTACACCCTCGGCTAAGCCTTTTGAGACTAACACCTTCAAAGCTCTAACATTGATGTGGCCGAGGCGTTCGTGCCATAGCTTCAAACTAGTCTGAGTGACAGAATTGGCTTCATTTGAGGTTAGAGTCTGAAAAAGCATTTTATACAGGTTATTTGGCTGGCGTTCACCACAAGCGGCCAACTTTCCTTTTTCAAAAACTTCAACAAAATTGTCTGATTTTACTATTTTCATTCCTAGCTTGGTGATTTTTCCTTCAGACATGAGGTTCCTTTTTAGTTCCGGAACAAATAGGACGTCTCTAATGACCGAGTCATACCAATGACCATTCAGCAATTTACGAATCATCACATCACCTTTCCCTCTGACAAAGAGCTTGTGGTTGTCACCAAGACGCACAGAAGATCCATCACTAATCTCTTCAAACTTGTCAAAGTAGTCTCTGCGCCATGTCATATGGCTGGAAGCCCCACTATCCATGGTCCAAGTATTCTCTTCAGAAAAAGAAATACATACATTTGCTTCCTCAACATTGAAAGCAGAAAAATTTGACTGGTCAGCTCTGCCTCTATCAGAGACTGATCGATTTTTCTTCTCACTCCGGCAGTCACGGGCAAGGTGGCCTTTACGTTGGCAGTTATAACAGGTAAGTTTTCTTATGGTTTGGTTACTTTGTTTTCCTGCTTCATAAAATCGTGGTTTATGTCCACGAGATTTAGTTTCTCGGTTAGCTATAGAGGCTAAGGCAGTTTCTTGTTCTTCCCCCTTAGTCAGGCTCGCCTCTTCATCAATCAGACGGGATGTCAAATTGGCGATGGTTTGTTTGTCCTCACTCATGGAAAGCCAGGCCTGTCTGAAGCTCTTATATTTCAGAGGTAGACTACTCAAGATCTTGGTCATAATAGCTAGATCGCTGACTGAATCTCCAACCTCTTTTATTTGTCGGGCAAGAGCTTCCACTTTGGCGATGTGTTGAGCCACTGAATCGGCCGAGCTCCACTGATAATGATAGAAACGCTCATGTACTATCATTTTATTTGTTTCTGATCTATGCTCATAAATAGAATCTAGCTTGCTTAGAATTTCATAGGACGATTTACAATTTTCAATCAAGGCAATATGACTGAGCTCCATAGCCGAGGTAAGAGTAAACATAGCTACGGCGTCCCTTTGTTGCCATAGATCGATTGCCTTATTTGCATTTATGGTAGGCATAGCTTCCTCACCTTTTGCGATTTTTAAAATACCTTTGGCGCGTAGAGCACATGTCAACTGGAACTTCCACTGCTGGTAGTTACTATCATTAAACTTATTAACACTTGATATGTCGATCTTTTCCGACATTGTGACTAGAGTTCAAGGTTAAGATCAAGGTCTATTCTTACAGAAACTGACTCTATTAAGTAAATAAACTTACTTGCGTACAATTATTTGAAACTTCACTTTATCGTTTAACTGATAAACATGAATGTTCCCGTGAGAATGTTCACTCAAATATTATGACACAAAACTTAATGTGTTCATAAAAAAAAACTTTCTTATGACATTAACAGCCCCGCAAGTTTTGGATAACTCGAGCAACAAAATACAACAAAACTGATTCGTCTTATCTTTAGGGAACCAACAACGCATTAGGAACTAATCCTGGGCCCATAACCTTTTGAAAGCGTTTTAAATAGAATTATTGTTTGTGATAATTCTAACTCTTTAGCGGCAACAAAAATACAACCGATTAGTGATAAAACAAAAAGAGACTTGATATACAGTAGTTGACAAGATTACCACCAGAGTGAAACAAAGTGCAGCATGGGTATTTAGGCGTGAATTACAATATTCTGACATTGAGAACACCCTAAATTGTATTTAATGCTTGTTTTAAATGGAAGAGTCAACCCCTGATTAATCTGGTATAGCTAAGGGAAAAAACCCATTGCCTTGGGATGAGATGGGGTGAATAGTGGCTGGATTTAAGATTATTAAGAATTATGGGGAGAAGAATTTTATGTAGTTTGTTAATTGGCCAAAAACTTCATTTTATTGATATATAGTTGGATAAAATACTTTAGAAGGTATATATGGAAAGTTGAATTTTGTCTCCCTTCCTCTTTGGAAGAGATTCCCGCACACGCTCTTGTAAGTAATGCCCATTGCAATGGCCCCTCAAGATAAATATGTCCAGTATGTAAAACATGAAGTGGAAATCAAATATTCTAACCTAGTTGTATGTAGCTCTCAGGATTAGCCTGGTATGAAAATCAATGTAAAAACCACATTGTTTGTTATATATGTATATAAAAGACACACCTTGCAAAAGTAGCTCAGTATGGAGAGCACAGAGTTGAATCCATAGTGCTGACTCCCTGGTTGATCCAGTTGTTTGAAGGTGATGCGGCTGCATAGTTCGGCTAGTAGCACCAAGTCCAGGATGATTGGAGAGGCCAGAAGAGAGTCCTCACACGTGTTGTGTATCACAAGTGTGTTGTGACCTCCCATTAAGATCTCAGATGTGTATTCATCCATGGCTCGCTTGCTGTCCCCTGCATAATGTGGATATTATAGTGGGTTTATGTTGGGTTCACACTTTTCAGGTAAAACATTTTAAACTTATATTCAAAAAAAAAGAGCATAGTATAAACTCAAAACTATTTCATCAAAAGCATAAGAAAATAGTTATTCTTAGCAACAAGGGTTTAGAAAGGTCAGGTCTAAGGGGTCCAGACACCCCCTGGATTAACCGGATCCCCCCTTAAAGGGGGGTCCACAAATTACAAATAAAAACCTAATATTCAAGATTACTCTTAAACTACAGTTTTAATTGTATATGTCATCAACCAAATATTCACTTTCAAGATACACCTTTTAAAACTTCTGATTGTAAAATTAGCTCTGTCAACATTTCAAATACTGTACTTCTTTTCTCATACATTTATATGGTATTGAAAAACAAAGGACGTTTCTTGAAATGAGCCGAGTAAGTGGGGTCCGAGAAAATGTAAGATTCTACTTGAGGAATCACTCTAAGAAAAGAGCAGCTTAACTAACATAACTGTCAGAAGTGGAGCTTGTAGCCTACATAGGCAGGCTTACTACCTTCTCCCACACATTATCTCAACATACCTACTTACTCAACATTATTTGCTAACTATGACAAGTTTGAAAGAAAGGTCAGGGAGGGGGGTCCAGACCCCCTCCCACTAGAAATGTGAGCTTTCTACACCCTTCCTTATCAACATTTGTGAAATGCTTAATTTTGTGTAAGAAAATACATAGATGCAATTTTAGAACCAACCACATAAAAATGTTCAATTTCTATTGCTAGCATACTTTTAAAGAGATTGGTAAGTTTTTCATCAAACAATCATTTGTTTTTGCACCAGAATTTTTTTACCACCTTTTCTACTATAAACCAGTGAACTGGTGGTCTAGGGGTAAGGTTTCAGACTTCTGTGCTGGCGGTCCGGGGTTCAATCCTCGGTCCCGCATAGATTTATCTGATTGCCAAACCCTTCCTTCACCTCTGACAAGACGTGTATTTATTTTTATTTATTTATTTATTTTTAGCACCGCGTCTTACTACCCGTTCGGGTTATACGCTTAAGTACTAATTACACTAATGGATTAGGAATTGGGAAGGTTGAATTTAGATGAAGTGAACCGCATTTGCGTGGAGGGAGAGTGGAAAACCATTTAGGAAAAACCACCCCCAGTTCACCGACCGAGATTCGAACCTCGATCTCCCGTCCTTGGTGGTCTGGCTCAACACGACTGGCGAAGACGTGTATTAATCACAACTTGTGAATGTGAGGAATGCCAGGCCTCCACCGTGGTTCGGATCCCACTTTAAACTGTAGGTCCTCCATTTCATCTCACAATCACCCTACCATTACACATTAGCGTAAGTGCATACAACCCGAATGGGTAGTAAGACACAGTGCTAATAACAACAACAACAATAACAATAACAACAATAACAACAATAATAACAATAATAACAATAATAATAACCAATCAAACTCTGAAATGATAAAAATAAATGTTGCTCAGATTTGAATGTTATTTTCCCAAATCACATAAGAAGAAAATAGCCTTTTTTCCTATTATAGGCCATAGTTAAACACTTGTTCATAAAATTATGTTACTTTCTTTCAAAAATTAATTCTCACTCCGATACAGACTACTAGTTGTGAAAAAATAAAAAAATAAGCATCTGTGGTTTGTTAATTTCAACAAATGTTATTTTATCGTTTTACTTAAAGCAGATTAACAATGAAGTTACAGTTTGACTGGAAAGTTGAGTGCCCTTTCCAGATTTCCTTGCACTGTACTGAGAGAAAGTCAGTATTGGAAGATTTATCCCTTAAAATATATTGTGTCAAGGGCTAAATTACACTTAAAAAACTAGCACAGCCCGATGAATGAGGGAATATTTTTAACAGCCATTTATTTAACAATCTTTTAGTTTTTATGCCAGGGAAATAAACTATTAACAGGACAGATATTGTTTATGTTACCTGCAATTATTCTTGTTCTAGGCTTGGAAAAGAGAAAGTGATGGCTGACTCATGATATATTGGGGACACTTGTTATTTTATTTTGTTATTTTTTAGCATTGTATCTTACTACTCGTTTGGCTTCTACGGTTATGTACTAATTACGCTAATGGTTTTAGGGATTAGGAAGGTTATATAGAGGAAGTGTACCGCGTTTGCATGGAAGTGGGAAACCATTTTGGAAAAAAAAAACCTCAGTACCCGACTGAAATTCAAACCTAGATCTCCCTCTCATCAGCAGTCTAATCTACTGCGAGAATAGTGCCTTAGACCATGCGTTCACCAAAGCAGGTTGCTAGTTATTTGAACTTTGAGATATTCCTTAAAAAATGCGCAAGCATTCATTAAGAGAGGATGGGAAAACCTGAGTAAAAATCATAATATGCTAACTACCCTTAGTGAGCCTGAGACCAAACATAGTAAATAAAGCTAGGCTGTGAGGTTTGTATATAATACATTGGTGGCAACTAATGTTAGCAGCACTAACAATCATATCGACACTTACCAACATAAGGTACGTACTTGATGACAACAGAATGGTGGCAAGCTAATGTTAGCAGCACTAACAATCATATCGACACTTACCAACATAAGGTACGTACTTGATGACAACACAATGGTGGCAGGTAATGTTAGCAGCACTAACAATCATATCGACACTTACCAACATAAGGTACGTACTTGATGACAACACAATGGTCTGGTGTCTCTCCAGGCTTGAAGAGGATTTTGTTAGACTCTACCATATCATCCACGACGTTGCTCTTGGAAATCTGACAACAAGGACAAAGTTTATTCATACATTCAAGGGGGGGTTATGGGGGTTCAAACCCCCCTGAAATTTTATAAACAAAGTATATATGGCTTTATTTATGGTTCAAATAATATCAAAATTATGGTACAAATACAAATTAAGGGGCTGTGTTACCATAAATAGCACTTTAGAGAGCTTCTAGAGGTGTTCAATATTTAGAATTTTTTCTAGCCTCCGGCAATTGGAGCATGTGCCCACCAAACCCCCCGTGAAATTATTGGCTGGCTACGGCCTTGCATACATTGATAGTCTAAAATAACTAGTTTTTAAAGATTTTATTTACTTATTTTTCAAGATATGAACTATCAAATAGGTTATTCATGTTCCTAGTTTTGATAACGGTGCATATTATGTACCAACTTTCAAAAATACACCTTAAAGCCAACTCGCATAATAAATATATTTCTAGTAAATAGAAGAGTGAGTGATGGTAAAGAAATACAGGGGAGGTAAGGACGCAGGAAGTGTTCTGGACACCCTCCCCCCTTAAAGGGGTGACCACATATACATATTAAATGTAATGTTATAGAATTTTTACTTTTACTTACAGTTTTAATTGTATATGTGCTTAACCAAATACTAGTTTGTATTTTAATCATGGAGTCGAACCGGAGCTAGAACTGATAACCAAAATTAACAGTTAATTTAGGGAACCAGAACAGAAACCCAAAAATTATATTGGTTAAGAATCGAAATTTATATATATATTATATATGCATGTATGTGTGTTTTTAGGTTAATAAAGGTTCTTACGTTTTATATTGATTTTTTTTAAATTGATTTTATGCCCTTCTTTCTGAAACTAATTTTAATTTGAAAATAAAATGTTCCCTTTTCTAGGGATTTTTTTTTGAGAGTAGGATATATTTATTTTCTAAAGGGATTGTAAAAGTATCTATGACCAAGGCATAGCGAGTTCAGAGTCTTGTGGAACAATAACTGTCCCATTGTGTAGGGTTTTCTCATTTTACTCTTTAGGCTAAGAGCCTAGGATGATGTATTTAACTTTGAGTGACAGCAAACATATCTAATAGAGGAGTTCTGATAAACTGCCCAGTTGTACAAGAAGTCTAAGATAAATGTGAAGACATTTATTTAAAAGTTTTATTACCTTAAAGTTAAAACAATGTTAGTGGTTGTGAATGGCCAGTTTGCTTGGAGGGGTAAAGAGGGAGTGAAAAATAGTTCATATTTTCACTCTGCCCTCAAATAATCAAATATCAAGTAAGAATTTGTCCAGAGTTGGGGTTCATTGTTTGTAGCTTAGACATGCTTTTATAGTTTTATCAATAACTGATTATTTTGCTAGATTGGGTGAAGTAAATATTATCCAGTGCGGAATTTCTTTAAATGGCATGGAGAGCGAGTGACGTGTCAAGGATATTATTAAGATGGTTCTTAAGGTGAAGTACATACAGTTTATATTATATTGTAGCCCTGCAAACTCATCTAATATTTGTGTGTGTCTACAAGTTAAGGACTTCAAGAAAGTACCAAGAGTTTAAATTACAAATGTTTGAATTGAAATAGAGAATATTGCCGTAACATTATTTTAATATCCTGTTAATGAAGTCTAAAATAATGTTTTCATAAATAAAAAGAATTGACCGACACACTATAAAGCTGATTTAAATTTATAGACAAACTAAAATCATTTAAGTCTAAACTATTTCCTTTTGGTTCCGAAATGGTGAGTAGCTGGTTTGACTACATCAAACCAGGTTTAGATATTTATTTACCTTTTTTTCAATTGAAAATAAAGGTTTTTTATATACATTTAAAAATAAAACAAAATTATTTTCAAAAATTGTAAAATAAAATTCCATGCATCAGCCGGCAACCGAGCCATACCAAACAATCGATTTCAGTTTGTTGGCGAAGATAGTGCCAACTTCTGGGGATATAGAGGAGTCATATGTTCAGCACGGCGTACCCTTTGGCTGTTAATCTCAGTTTTCTAGACCAGAGCCGCTATTTTATTCAAGTAATTCCTCATTTATCGTCACGAGCCTGAGTTTGACCCCATTCCAGACCCATTGCTTCACAGAAAAATCTGAAAGAACCAGGGCTCTAATCCAGGACCTTTGAATACATAGCCATAAACTTGATCATTAGACCAAAGAGGCCGACTTTTTATTATGTACTATAGTTCTGACAAACAAACATTAAATAAAACCATCTCCTGCACAAATGGAACCCTGAATTTTAAATAAATTTTGCAATAACTATACAGTTCCTGAATTATTTGTATTTTTATATAAATAGCTCATTCTGTGTTATGTTATAATATTATGTTCTCTTTATAAATATTTTAATGGAACAAAAACCAGTAAATATAAATTTTTGAGAGCCTGAACCGAAAAGAACAGGAACTTTAAATTTTCTATAACCAGAACCTTTAAAATGTTGTCTGAAGAACTGGAACAGGAACCAAAACCTACAAGTATTTCACTTAAAATCCCTGATTTTAAGACGCACCTTGTAAAAATTAGCGCTGTCACCATTTTAAATACCTTTATTTCCCTATACTCAACATGGTATTGGAAAACAAAGGACGTTTCTTGGAATGAGCTAGTAAGTGAGTTCCGAGAAAAGGAGGCAAACATTTTGGTTATCACACGTAAGAGCTTACTTGAGGAATTAACAAGAGGAAAGCGCGGCTTGTATAAAAGAACAAATGTAAGATGTAGAGTTCTACTTATGTAGGTAGTTTATTTACTAGGCTCCCCCCACCACATTCTTTTAACACACCTATCTACTCAAACATTATTTTGTAACTATGAAATGTTTAATCATACACAATTCTAACAGCGATTGCTAGATAATACAAGGTTGTGTTAGGAGAGGTGAACCGGCGGTAAAACAGTAGGGGCCTATTTTTTTATACGAGGTATTTAACATGCACTTTCCGAACCGAATAATCTTATCAGCATGTGAAAATTTCAATGAGCGAGAGTGAAAGGGCCAACCAATTTTTCCAGGAAAGGTATTTTCACATATCTTCAGTTCTTTTAAATGCCACTGATGGCTTTACTTCCCCTTGAAGGGAATTATGCTAAGGATTTTATCACTCAAAATAATCCGGCGACTCTGGCTGGGTTTGAACCAACAAACATCAGGTCCTGAAGCGAGCACTTCACCCCAAAACTACCAAGGTTGACTAATGATCTGTTGTTGATATAATATTAGTGTTAGTTATAAATAATGTGAAATCTTAAAAAACGTAAATATATGCCGGACACCTGGCTTGTAAAAGAACCACCATCAGAAACAATTCTCTTCAAGACACCAAACAGGTGAGATAGCTTTAATTTTATCTCCCCACATCTCACTACCTATTTGGTTATACATATAATTAGGTCAATAATTACACTATTGTTGTAAGAATGGTAGAGGTATAATGTAAATGAAATGTATCAACATTTGTGTGGGGGAATGGTAGGAACCCATTTAGTAAAAATGACTTGATACACTCGACCCGAATTCAAACCCTGATGTCCCAGTCACCAGTAAAACAAACTTAATGATCTTGACCATTTGCTCACTGATGTGGGTATTAATAGTGTCAATGCTGCTAATATTAACAATATTATATTCGCTTATATTTGTAAGTTTTAAGATAATAGTAGACCTATTGTAATTTTGTTTTCAAAATGATTGATTCTTTTTAAACATATCTATTTTACTCACTCGTATAAAGAGAAAATGTTGTAATTTAATTGTGAATAAATTCAGCCTTGATATTAAGATGATTGAAATTTAATGTGACTCCAAACGTACCCAAAATATGTATATGTATCTGCAAATTGTGTGTCTCATGGTTGGTCTTTCTGTACCCAGTACCCCAACCGAAATAATTCGATGGATTTTGTTCAAACTTGATATCTAGGTATATGGTATTATCGTGCTCTTTTTTAAATTTTAATTCTAGCCTTAAACATAAGAGTTGGTTTAGTGATTACTGTTTTTGAAAAAATTTGAATTTTTTTCAAAATGGCTCTTACAATTTTGTTTAAAATGAATATCATAGGAGTGTTTTACCTGATGAAGTTTTTTGTAGAAAAAATTTATTTATAGGTAGTTTAAATTATGTTTTAAATTTAAAATATTTCAAAAAATGGCTTTAACGTTTTTGTTAAAATTGAATATTTAGGCAGTGTGTTATATGATAAATAGCAAGGGTGTAGAAAAGCCTAGGTAAGTGGGTCAACTTTCCCGTTTAATTGTTTGTACTACCGATTAGGGGGTTCATATGTACGTATACAATGTTTTATAGGCTTAAGGTATAGTACAATTTTCCAGTGGACCCATTCCCCCCCTTTGAAAAATGAGCTTTCTACACCCTTGAGGGTATGGACTGTAGATCTACTTTTCTTTTACTTGTACACAGAAGATTTAATTAGTGTGTATTACACTTTAACATATTTATTTCTCCCAGTGTGTGAGTTCAGTAAAGAGTTTACAATGAAAGAAAGAAAAAAAAAGCGACAATCAGCGAGAAATTATTAAGTAGGTATGAGGTATAAAAAATTCCAAGGAATATTTGGGTGCTCAAATTCCTCTCAACTGATAGAAGCAAGACTTTTTTTTTTAACAGAGGGGCCTCAAAAGGTGACGTAAGCAATTGTTTTTATGGTTTCATTCTTAGGTCTATTCTTTTCCTAACACCGCGTCTTACTACCCAATTGGGTTACACCCTTATGCAATAAATTACGCTAGTGGTTTTATGGATTAGGAAGGTTTTATTTAGAGGAAGTGTATCCGCATTTGCTTTGAGGGGGGAGTGTAAAACAATTTTGGAAAAAACTCCCTTAATGCACCCGACCTAGATTCAAACCTCGATCTCCCCGTCATTGGCAGCCCAGTCTACAAGAGCATTGTGTTAGACCGCGCAGCCACTGAAACAGGTGTGATGGGTAGCTAGTGGCTAAAATGTTTCTTTTATAATTAATAGGAAAAATATTTCTTATCTGGATGATTCTTCCTTTTCCCAAGTTTAATTTTCCCTGCAGATCTGCATTGATTTTAGGACATCGTCAAACCATGGCTTCACAGCTAACGTAACACATAACTTTATAACACACTAGAAAGTGTCATTGGAGATGCACAATAATCAAAATAAAAAAACATCACAATGATAGTTGTTGGTTTACACCAGCAAATGTCGAAAATGTTGTGCTTTATGGTGAAAAAGAAGTTTGTGATCAATTACCTTAAAAGCTTATCAGAGTTTAAAAGTTTTAAAATATATTTTTAGAGAAGGCTGGTCTAGATTAGCCAACACTATTTACTTCTTTCTTAAATAAACTAAAGTGTAAAGTCATGTACCTACCTCCTTAGAACGAAACTGTTTCCAAGATGACAGGTTCCTACCGTCATTATTGCCAAGGTGGTTGTAGCTGACGATGGACACTGGTTTGATCCCAGCCGACACCAAGAAGTCCACCAAGACAGATTTGAGTTTGGTCTGACCAGATTTGAAGTCATCACCTGCAATGAAGACACCATTCTTCTCTGCCAACTCTACACAACCATTAACAAATGTGTTCTGGGGAGATCCGTTGATGTATGTGCTCTGAAAACAACCACCACTTTAAATGAAAACCTTCACAAAGTGACGGAAAAAGAACTTAGATAATCCTTTTTTGAAGTATTTTGTTTAAAAATTCCTGCCTGATGGATGTTATTAGGCCGACCCATGTATTAACCTATAATTGTTAAGAGCAATCAGATGGGATTTTATGTGTTTTGAACTGTTTGCTAGTATATTATATCTGATAGATGGAAGCTCCTTAAGAAACTATGTCACTAACATTTCTTATGTAATGCAATCATGTTAGGTTCAAACTATTTTAGCAGATCCCACAGAAACTTAAAACAACATTTAAATATGCATTCACATATTAACTGTTGACTACATAAGAATATAAATACATCTAGTACAATAGGGCTACTAACACATGACTATTAATAGTGGTTTTCAGAAATACGTAAACATTTCATATATAATTCTGGGCAAGCTTTTTTATGGCAATATTTACAATTGGAAATAGTGTAGGGTTTTAATTATTAATTAATTAATTAATTAATTAATTTTAGCACCGCGTCTTACTACCCTTTCGGGTTATACGCTTAAGTACTAATTACAATAATGGCGTAGGAATTGGGAAGGTTGAATTTAGAGGAAGTGAACCCGCATTTGCGTGGAGGGAGAGTGGAAAACCATTTAGGAAAAACCACCCTCAGTTCACCCGACCGAGATTCGAACCTCGATCTCCCCGTCCTCGGTGATCTGGCTCAACACGACTAGCGCGTTAGCCAACTACGCCACCGAGGCGGGTGAGGGTTTTATATAAAGTCATTGATAATAAGTTATTAATTTGTTTAATTAGTTTTAATGGTATGGACATGTAATGAGTATGGAAGGGGAGAGGATTCCAAGATGATTAATGGATATCAAGTATCTAGAGAAGAGACCGCAAGGGAGACCAAAGGAAGAGATGGAACAGATAGCAGCAAGTGTGCAAGTGAGAGGAGGAGACTGGAAGAGAGTGCGGAGGAAGAATGGTTGAAGGACAGTGAGATGGAGGCATTTTATTAAACGACCTGGCCACAGGCTGGAAACAATACATGATGATGATGTATTTTAATACGAGTTATTAGCAACTTAATCCAGGGGATAGGGATAGTGAGGATAATTTAGTGCAAGTGAACTTTAAATTAGCAATGAGAAAGGATATAAAACAATTACCAGTGCACCTAGTTAGGAATCAAACTCGACCTCCCCTTTAAAGGTGACCAACCTCATGCCATGCGAATATTTGCCATTTGCCACTTGATGCTTACCAAGGGAAACTTGTGTATAACAAGAAGGATCAATTTGATTTGTTTATTTTGGTTGGAATTTTGAGAATTAATGTCTATAGTTTAGTGGGACCTAACTAAATAGTACTTGGAACTAGGTACATATCAAATGTCTGCCGTTTTACTGCCGGGTGCTAAATATTATGCAGGAAAAACATAATTTCTAGGCAATTTTATTCTATGAAAGAAAAAAAAGAATTCATTAAATTATTTTATTATATTAAATGTTGTAAAAATACAAGCTAAATACATTGACTTAGTATATTATAGTGGTTTGATTAATTTTAACATTTTATGCCTCATTATTTTTTAATTTAAGGTTGGTACATACATCCTTTCTTATGTGACTTGTGTCCTCAGAGGAAAGAAATAGAGAAGCATATGGATATTGCATATCTAAATTTTGTGTTTCAAATGTTTGTATTATTATATGTGATCAACATTCTTTGATTCATTATTCTTACTAAACTTGTTGGGATCCTGTGGTTCGAGGACACTCTCTGAGAAACAATGGTTAATAGATGGCAGCACTAACTTAATTTCCCCCTCCATCCTTCCAATTGTATCTCACTCACCCCTTCTAGAATAGCGGCCACCGCAAAGAGAGTGGAGGGAGCCACCTCGGTGGCACCAGCTCTGATGGCCGCCATCAAATGGTCCGCAGTGTCGTTGAGCCCGGTAACAGTCTCGGTGAACCTCTCTGTGCTCGCTGTCCACACCACTATCACCTTGTCCAGACTGCGACTAGTCTTGAAGTCGCGGATATCCCTCCTGAGCTGCTCTACCTGTTCCCACTTACTGCCCGACAGTACATTGTCTGCTCGTGTGTTCTATAAAATGTGTCATCAATGTTTACATACCTGGGGTTAATTTGGTGAGACAAGAGAAAAAACACCCTCACCTCTCATACTTAATTCAACACAGGCGTTACAAGTTATAACTTCAAACAAGATAATGTAATGCTGAATTTTCAAGAATTGATAGGATTCACAGGCCTCATGGCATAGTTGGCTAATGCGCTAGTTACGTGTTGAGCTAGACTGCCGAGGACGGGAAGATCAAGGTTCGAATCTCGGTCAGGTTAATCGAGGGGGGTTTTCCCTAAATGGTTTTCCACTCTCCCTCCATGCAAATGTGGGTTCACTTCCTCTAAATTCAACCTTCCCAAAAAGTACTTAAGTGTATAACCCAAACGGGTAGTAATACGCAGTGCTAAGTAATTAAGATAGAATTCAAACCATTGATAACAAACCAAAAGTAGGTGCTCTAAGTTTCCAGATGAAAAGTAAAAGCTACAATATCCTTACATAGGCTTGCTATTAGGGGCTAAGGAACCGAGGTGTTCTGTGTGTGTGTGTGTGTGTGTGCATGTGTGTGTGTGTGTGCTGTGCATGTGCATGTGTGTGTGCATGTGTGTGTGTGCATGTGTGTGTGTGCATGTGTGTGTGTGCATGTGTGTGTGTGCATGTGTGTGTGCGCATGTGTGTGTGTGCATGTGTGTGTGTGCATGTGTGTGTGTGCATGTGGTGTGTGCATGTGTGTGTGTGTGTGTGTGTGTGTGTGTGTGTGTGTGTGTGCGCGCGTAGGTGGAGGGAATGTTAGACCACCTCATTTTTGCTTTGAGGTTCTTCAGCCCCCAATAATTCACAGATATGTTCAAAGTTCAGTTCAGTTACAAATGAGAATAATTTTCTATTAGGCCCTATGTGAGTAGAAACAAAAAGTAATTTAAGCAGAGTGCCTTTTTTTTTATATAAAAACATGAGACCACATATATATTTTTATAAACTAAAAAATGTGTGGCATATTTTTTTATGCCCTTATACAGTTATAGGTATTCTTCTTCTTGCATAGTATCTACTAGCTACTATTATTATTTATTATAAGAGATTTTTTTTTAATTTTTCAAATATTTTATTTAGTGTGCAACATATCTAGAACTTGTACCTGATTGGCGGCAATGAAGTCGGGGTCGAACACAGATGGCCTTGGCTTGAACTGTTCCATGTGTGGTTTCAGTTGTTGTTGAAGCCCCCAATCCAGCACCTGTGCTCGAGACATGGCTGTTGCAAGGTCCGCCCCACTGATATCCCACCCGTCGAGAGCCAAGTCATCTGGGCTTACCATGGGCAGGAGCTCCCAAATGGGCACATAAACACTTTCCCCAGCAGGTCCTGAACCCAAACGCCATGTAGAGGTCTGGGTGAGCGAGCCATACCTGGACCATCACATACTGCATTTAAACACTATACATATGCTAGATTCTTTAAATTGAGAAATTACACCTCAACACAGGAATCGAACCCGGGACCTTTGGTTAGTAAGCCAATTCTCTAACCAATGAGCTATTCAGGAATCGTCCCGTGCCCTAGGTCACTCCTCACTCATGTTTTAAGGCAAGAGTCTGATGGATGTGCAGAAATCGTCAGCTACAAATGTGAAAACAAGTAAGATTACGATCTATCAGTTAACGCAGCCACTGTCGCTCGGTAGTTGGCTTTATGCTGTCAATAATACAATTATTATTTCATATGAGCATTATTTGTACAATTGTAACTCTACCATTGGCAGCATAATGCCTTAACAAGTCGATGGTGGCTGCGTTATCTGATAGCTCGTGATCTTAATTGTTAAACATTTGTAGCTGACGATTTCCACACGTCCATCACAGATTCTGCCTTAAAATATGATTGAAGAATAACCCTGGGCACAGGATGATTCCTGGATAGTTCAGTGGTTAGAGCATTGGAATAGGTACTCAAGCAAAGATCCCGGGCTCGATTCCCGTGTCCAGATGTCATATTTTAATTTAAAGAATATGATATTTAGATGTGGCTATATCCATATTAAACAAATATAATAGCTTAGCTATTTAATACATCATTATAAATGAGTTTTGTTATAGCTTATAGGCCATGAAATTTGGATGACAACATAAAACAATTATTTGGTTAAAAAATACTGATTCATCCAATGTAATATAAATCTACTAGTTTGCAAATCTAACTCCATGATTTGCTACCAACCGGGGGGGGACTGATTATAAGGGAATGCAAATATCTTGTATCCTGTTGCATATATGGTTTCAATTAACAAGGATAGGCCACAAAATAATCATGTTTAGTAACAGCCCGAATATGAAGAAATGAACAATAGTTCCAGTAAAACCAAATGCCTATACCAATAGTGCAAGATAGCTTTGAACCATACAATATCAGAACTTAAAAACTTTGTTCATTAGTGGATGATATATAAGGACATATCGACACAGTTGATTTAAAAACTCACTTTGGTGGATGCATGGTCTAAGGCGCTAGTTTAAGAGTAGGGGCTATAGGAAAAGCTAAAACTTAATGTATTGTTAAATGCAACATGCAAATTTTCAACATTTGTACTCTTACATATTTTCAGGAATGGAATAAATCATACAAGAAAACACATGTTTCGCCATTATAAGCAAACTGTACACATGAGATCTTGTACGGCAAAAATATGTCTACTCATTCATTCTTATTCAGTTCTGTAATTTTGTTCTGATTTTGTATTTTTACAGTTAAAAGAATACAAACTTGTAATGTAAAAAATAGGTGACCTGGCGGTCTAGGGGTAAGGTGTCAGACTTCTGTGCTGGGGATCTGGGGTTCAATCCTCGGTCCCGGCACAGATTTATCTGATTGCCAAACCCTTCATCTCTGACAAGATGTGTATTAATCACAACTTGTGAATGTGTGGAATGCCAGGCCTCTACTGTGGTTCGGATTCCACGTTAAACTGTAGGTCCTCCATTTCATCTCATAATCACCCTACCATTACACATTAGCGTAAGTGCGTATAACCCGAACAGGTAGTAAGACACGGTGCTAAATTAATTAATATTAATAATAATAATATAATATTAATATTAATATTAATAATAATATTAATATTAATAATTAATAATATTAATAATAATAATAATATTAAAAATTAATAATAATAATATTAATAATAATAATAATAATAATTAATAATAATAAATAATAATAATAATAATAATAAATAATAATATAATAATAATAATAATAATAATAATAATAATAATATAATATAATAATAATAATAAAGGTATTGTAAATGATAATGTTCTTTTGAAAAAAATGCCACCAAATAGAATTTCAGTAATTAAAAAAAAATTAAGTACAGATGTGTCACACAGAAAATATGACATCTGAAAGGCAGCGTGATCTAAAAAGTTTTGGAAACCCCTGGGATAGACTGTTGTTTATGGGGAGATTAAGGTTCTAATTTCGATTTGGTGCATCGCGAGTGGTTTTTTCAAAATGGTTTTCACCTCTCACTCGATGCAAATGAGGGTACACTTCATCTAAATATAAACCTTATTTATCCTTAAAACCTTTAATGTAATTAGTATATAGGTGCATAACCCAAACAAGTAATAATACTCAGTTATATTCCTCCCCTCAACTGAGCACATAGCTATTGACTTTGCTCAATGTTCTGCCTATGCAAATAATACACGAAACCCAATGGAGTGAAGACCTCTACAGGTGAGGAAATAGATGAATCATTGGACCAGAGGTCGCAAACTCCCGGCCCGCGAGACACAGTTGACCGGCGGCCCGTGTATCTGCAACACTTGTATAACACTATCTGGCCCGCGATTAAATACGCAAACAAAAAACAATATTTCCTAGTTTATTTCTTGTTGTTTCAAAGAAAAGGTTCATTGACCACTTTATGGTTTTTCTGAGGGTTTATAATCCTTTCATTGTTTGTGGTTTGTAAGTGAGTTCGGTCTCCATTATGGAGTAATCAGTAAGGGGAAGGGGGTGGGGGAAGGTTGGAAGTGTAATAACATAAGTTATCGCAAATCCGCTTTTAGTTGGGCTGTCCTTAAAATCCTGGGAAGAATACTTTTATATTATGTTCAGTGTGAAAGGAAGCTATAATTACAGTAGTATTGATTTAAAGCTACTAAACAACACTAAACTCCCTCTTCTGGAAAGAACCAACATTCTTTTCACAGACGTGGACAGTAATGCTTGTATTCTTGCTATTAAAGTCTTGGTTCTCCAGGCGTTCAGTGTGTGTTTTATTTTAGTCTTCGAGGTGTGAGAATGTCATTTTCCAAGAGTAAGCGGAAAATTAATCAAGAATTTTGGGTGTTTTGTAAAAATTGGGAGATTAAATATGTTTTTGTTGAAATTATATCTAAACCTACATGTTTGATTTGTAAGCAAAGTATTTCAGTAACAAAAGAGTACAATTTAAAAATAAACTACAAACAAACCATATTAATTGTTATGGAAAATATAAGGGACCTATGCGTCAAAACAAACTGGAAGAATTAAAAAGAGTAATTACAGCAAAGTGTGTTTTTGAATGTTCAAGTGAGTGATTCTGCGGTGAAATGTAGTTATGCGATAAGAGAAAAAAATTGCTCGTGCTTTAAAGCCATTTTCTGAGGGGGAATTTGTCAAGGATTGTACCCTGAGCACTGTGAACATTATGTGCCCAGAAAAAAGGCATCCGTTTTCTAGCATTAGCTTATCTGTAAATACTGTTTCTCAGCAAAATGAAGATTTAGCAGACAACGTGCACAATCAGTTAAGTGAGAAATCAAAAGGGTTTGTAGCGTTCTCGATTGCTATTGATGAGAGCATCGATATATGTGATGTAGTTCAGTTAGCTACTTACATTCAGGGTGTGGATCAGAATTTTAATGTAACTGAGGAATTGTTAGACTTGGTGCCCATAAATAATACAACAACAGGAAGTGATATATTTCTTAGTGTGGAAACAAGCCTTAATAACTTGGGTGTGGATTGGACAAAGTTATTCAGTGTGGCAACAGATGGCGCTCCTGATATGGGTGGGGTAAAAAATGGGTTCAATGTACGATTAAAATCTAAGCTCATTGCTTTACCAAATTATAACTTACTATTCAGGAGTGTGCACTGCATTATTCATCAAGAATCTATTTGTGCAAAAAAACTGAGCAAAAACGTATTCTTCTAGAATTTATTGAAGGTATTGTCTTAACAGCGCAATAAACTAAAAAATTTGTTTTATTACAACACTTTATTATTAAGAAAAATAATCACAATGAACCTTTGTAAATAACAGATAATGTAGACGTTCGAGATTGTCCTTCAATCACATCTTCTAATGTGTCAATTAAATAACCTGCACTATGTTTATTCAATCAAATATCTTGACAAATGCTTCATCACTAGTGGCAAATGTATTATCCCTATCGTTAAAGATTCAAAATGGCCTATTTAATTCAAGTTTACATTCTTTTCTAATTCTTGGATTGCAAACAAATATAATATATTCACTATTTTTATTCACCAATACTGATAAACCCTTCAAAATTTTATATTTCAAGTGGGTGGACCCCTTCGAGAATTAGCGATAGAGATCAGTTTGAATTGTTTGTGTCTCGATTAGTCTCAAATGATTGAGGAATACCAAATGTGAAACTCGAAAAGGAAAAATCCTCGAGATGCTCAAAAGCACACTCGGGAATACGGGTCCTGGAGGGTAGTACATTTATTTTGGGGAGGGGATTAGGGAAGGGAAATGACCCCTCTTTTCCCAACGGTTCCACCAACCCTATATATATATTTATTTATTTTAAATCAGTATACTGTAGTTGTTTTGCCACAATAAGTTTTACTATCTTCTCTCTTGGTGAATGTTGATCTATTCACTTAAGACTCACCCTACGCACTACACTACTATAGTGGCTCCAGATAGTAAACAACCTGCGCAAACCCATATTCTTCTACTGCGCAGGGTGAGACTCAGTTTATTATCAGTGCTCACATGCTTCACATCGGTTGTCTAGAAGCACATGTTACATTAGCTAGACAAATAATCGGTTACAAATTGTGTATTCTAAATGTGATTTTGTTGAAACTTTAAATAACTTATGGGTAATCAGTAATTTATAATTATAATTCCTGTGTACTTAGATAATGTTGGTCATGTTGGTAGACCTAGAAATAACCTATACAATGGCATCATCATCTTCCAAAGTGTTTCTAGACGTCCTTTGAGAGGACAGGCTATGGAAATTGTATTTAACGAAGCTGATCACTTAAAAAATCAGAAAAAAAGTTTAATTTAAAATACAATGTAGTTGACTGTACGAGTGAAGCCACGGGCGTATCTTTAATAGTGTAAATACTATTTTGAGGTAAGGTAAATGTTCCCTTGTTTCTAAAGGACACCTGAACTTTTCAACTCTGAAAGGAAAGTGTAAGGAGCTCAGTAAAAGAATATTTATAGATGATTTCACGAAAGCATCAATTCATAGGAAAGTCCACAAATTTTATGTCATAAGAAGAACTGTGCCGATACTTAAGAAATTGTGAACGGCTCTTAAAAGTGATGATATTATAGATTGCAGAAAAGTATTTAATAAAAACAATCAAAAGCTTTGGGTTTAAGTGCAAAAAAATGCCAATCATAAAGAAAACTTTTGATCGAGTGCCCGGAAATAGCGGCATGGAGAGCCAGGTACTTACATGAAATTTGTGAATTTAGGAGTAGTGGAAGGAACATTATATATGTTGATGAAACTTATGTTAATGCGTGCCATAATGTAAGAACAGGCTGGCAGTCCGAATTCGAACCAGGAGTTACAAATCCTATTTGAAAAGGAAATCAACTAATCATTGTGCATGCTGGAGGGGAAAGGGGTTTTGTTCCTAATTCCCTTCTCATTTTCAAATAAAACAAAAAACAGGAGCCTACCACGATGACATGAACTACATCAATATCACCAGACGTGTCATACTAATGAACAAAGCTAGTTATCATTGTGCGCAGGTGAACAAGAAACCAACAAGTGCATTTTTAAAAGACGACATTAAAATGTGTTTAAGAAGAACAGCAAATCATTCACTGAAGAAATGAGAAAACCAGAATTAATAGAACTTGTCAACAAAGCTCCTTGTGAGAGGAAATACAAAATTTATAGGTAATAAAAGATAAAGGTCATGTTATTTGGCATCTGCCACCTTATTACGCTGACCTTGATCCAACGAAAATAGTTTGGGGCTATGTAAAAGGACAAGCAGCCCAAGATCTCTCAAGTGATTCTCTTGAGGACAAAAAAAAAAGTTATGCGAAAAATTGTTTCAAGAATACACTGCAGAAGAATGGAAAAAGTGCTGTGACCATGCTCACATAATTGAGGATGATTATTGGCAAAAAGATGCGTTGATAGATGAAGCGATTGAAAGATTTTTAATTGTTAACGAAGAAAGTTCAGATTCTGGTTATAGTGAAGCTTCCACTGGTGAAATGCTAGAACTGGAGTGGAGTTCTTCAGACTAGTGTAATCGTGCCTTTTTTATAACTTCTTGGAAGAGGGGTAAGCTTCCAGTAATTATAGCACAAGTTGTTATTGGTAGCTTGTTTTATACTAATTGGTAATACTCTAGTTACCACCTTACATTTAATATAATTTCTCATAATTAATAAATCTTGACAGTTCAGTTTTGCCACTAACAAGATACAGCTCAGGCCACATTTACCCCCTTCCCCCTCTAACTCGTTTCTAAAGAATAAGAGGAACGTAAAAATTTAACACTCTGTTAAGATTAACTTTGGAAAGATATCTAAAATAGTTTAAGTTTCTGGTTTGAGTGCTCAACTTCTCAACATAATGCCCAAAAATGGGGAGTAGGAGGGTGAAGAGTAAAGTGGAGGGAACGGATATTTTTAATTCCTAATTCCTAGATTCCACAACCGTTTGTTTAGTTTTGATTGGACACATAATTCAAAAGTGTTACTCTGGTCAGTCATTAATTTATTAGAGTACTTAAATAAATATATTTTCCTACCCAATCCTCACCAAAAATATTGATATCCTTCAAAAAATATTATATAAAAAAGTGTGAAGTTTTACATCACAAAAACCCTTAAATTATTCAGCCTCGAAAAGGAGTGAAATATAAAAGTGTGCCAAGTTCTACCTGCAATGTATTTTCAAATAACTTTTCACTTCTCATCTTTCTAAGTGCACTAATCTGATTTAATGTCTGCAGTTAAAGCTATATCTCACTCCTTTTCAAGGCTGAATAATTTAAGGTTTTTTGTGGTGTAGAGCTTGCAAGTTTATAATATATTTTTTTGGTGGGGTTGTAATTACTTACTCTATACATAAAGCTGTGAGAGAACACTATCACTATACTATTGAAAACGTGGTTGTAAACGTAGCAAGACAATACAACTGGCAGATCAGGAACCTTATTTTTGAGTTACATGGTTACACATTCTCCAACTCAAGTTAAGGTGGAAGAGAGAGTTTCATTCTGTTAGGGTTCGCACACCCTGGTGATTTAGTCACCTGGCTGATCGTTATTTGAGATGACAGGTAAAAGTTGCGGGTGAGTGTGCCTGGGGTCCAGTTTGGTCGTTCTTGAATATGCTGACCTAGTAGTATTAGCGTAGCTCTTATAAGTGGTGGTTTTGGTTGAAGGTGGTCCCAAGGTTCTTCAGGACCTTCGACAGCTTGTGGTGAGGGATCATATTAGCCCACTCGGGGATCACGCTGACTGGCGAAGGAGAAGGATGCTTGGGAGAGGTAACTACTTACTATAGGTGGTAGGACTGAGGGAAGAGAATGGTGTGGAAAGAGCACAGGTGGTCAGAGAGAAGTACAGGGGGGGAGCGGGCAAACTAGGGTGCAGGAAGATGTATGGGGCTTATTGGTGATGTCAGCTCTTGAGATTGTACTGGTGCTGGTAGTAGAGCAAGCTGTGACCCCGGTGTGAAGTATCCGGGATGCAGAGTACTGGCTTGAGGTGTCCGAGTCGACGATATGTATCCGACTGTTTTGGTCTGAAACTTGTCCCGTCGGTTTTGCTGTGCTTTCCCCGACCGTTGAGTTAAACTTATACTGTGTCACGAACTAGTTTGACATTGATACAAAGGGGGAGAGGTCTAAAGAAAGAAGAGAGGGGAGGCAGAAATACCTCGGTCCTTGGTGCAGTAAGGGGGAAGACCTCGGCTTCAAGTCGCTAAAAAATTAAAGACGACTTTGGGTCACCCCTTTTATAAACTTCTGCACTGTGTTCAGTTCGTGCGTCAGATGGGGAAAGGGGATGGGGGTTGAGACGTGTGTGCATGTCCTTCACTGAAGGGGGGTGGATAGATGCGCGCGCACTCTCCCTTTCTCTATAGTCATCCTGCCGCAGCGCTGACAGGAGTGTAACATTAAAGACCATGCTAACTATCATTAATGTAGACCCATGCAGGAACCAGCTAAGACACGTTTGATAAGATTTAACATTATATTCATAACATATATATATATATGGCAAAATAAAAGCCTAGTGAAGTAAAATGTCTTTGTAATATATGTCACATCAACAATAGGAGGCTAATACTGTTTGTTATGTTTCCATACAGCTTCTGGTAAATCCATTATCAACATGAAGCCCTAGAGGTTTGTTTACCAGTCAGCAGAACGAGGTCCCTCCTTGGTCTCCCAGGTGAGGTGCAGTTTGTTGGCCAGGATTGCAGCAGTGAGGGTTGAGCCATTGTTCCCACCCCAACCCACTAACATCAGACCCAGTTTGGGGAGGTGTCGCTGGGTGCGGATCTCCAGCCTCTTGCAGTGCGGACTGGCCTGCGCAATAACAGTGAGCTCGAGTGAATACTAGAAGAATTAATAACAAGAGTACCTACTAGTTGCTTAACATCTTTTTGTTAGATAAACCAGACTTAATATTTTTTTTCATTTGTTCGTAGTATTTAACGTGTACTTTCTGAACTGGCTGATTATATCAACACACAACTTATAAACTAACTTTAACCTAGAACAGACACAGCACTCAGCCTCCGGGCGTTAATTCATCATTGTGAAAGGGGAAACTCACATTTCACACCAATTATAAAATTTTCAGCTATGCCGGGAATCGTACCCGGGACCCTTAGTTTAGTAAACAGGTGCGCTAAAGTGTCAGCCCAGAAATGACCAAGGATAAGTCTAAATAATTCATTAAATGTATAACTTTTTTTTTACTAAATACTGTGTATATAATTAAAAATATGCTTTCTTGTATTAGTAATACTTTGATTTTAGAATTAAGGGATAAATAGGGGTACATTAGCCTTCAGCATATCTAAGAACCCTGCTAACCTAGTTTGAGGTAAATCTAGAGTAGAGTAAACCAGCTCACTGGCTCACTTTTAGAAGCGCACGTGCGGGGCGGCCATTTTTGATTTTCACCGTGTTCCAGCAGACCTCGATAAGATTGATTTATCAATTGGCAGGTGATTGATTTATTGATTTACCTGTCTGGACAAGAATGAACACGTTGGAAATTCTTTATAGTCTCCCTATACTTTCCAGCGTGATGGGAAAACCCAAGATGGCGGATTTCATACCAGACAACTCGAGACCACACCAGTAAAGGCAATTTTTTGCTGTTGGGGCTCATTATAATAATTCTACAATCATTTCTAATCACGCCGGAAAGGACCGATCATGTACAAACCCGACAGGATCTAGAGACCTAAACTAAAAGTGGTTGTCAATTTAAAATGGGGGATCCAAAGAGTACTGTTTTCACACTACTGCTGAACATGTATGAATATGTCCGAACAAGTTGGGAATTCAAAACGGTCATCTCTATACCTTAGGTTGGAAATGAAAATTCAAGTTGGTAGACCCCGTGATGGTAAATCCGCCAGTTTCTTAAGGTAGGACGTCATTTCCATATTCCTATTGAACTTCTTTGTGCATGTCTGATGGATTCATCTCCTTATAACTTAGTACACTTTTTTTATCTCCCTACCACAACGTGATTAGACATGAGCGGTTATGATTGGTCTCAAACCAGTTCAAACATGTTAAAATGCAGGGGTAGTAATGTTAGTAGTATCAAAAAGGTAATACCGCAAAGTGCTGGTGGGGCAGGGAGAGAAAGAGACAAACTTGTCGCCTTTCAAGGAAATGCAGTTATCAAAAGTGTTCAAACCAGTTCAGTAGTATTATGAAAATCACAACCTACAGCAAAAAACTGGGGGGATTTATCAGTTTGGGCTCGAGTTGACTGGTATAACATCCGCCATCTTGGGCTTTCACATCATGCTGTAAGGTGTAGAGGAGACTCAAGAATATCCAAAGTGTTCAAACTTTTTAAGACATATAAAACAATAAATTAATCACCTGTCAATCAGTAAATCAACCTGTTGGACCAGGCTGAAAATTCAAATGGCCTCCAAAACCCCAAAGCCCACCCCACACACGCACCTCAAAATGTGAGCTATGATCATCTTTTTTACTCTACTAATGAAGCTTCAAATTAAGGCCTAGGGTCCAAGTTTCTGCCAAGGATAAATTTATCATGGTACGTACATTACATATTTTAAATTTAAAAAAAAATCTTTTCTACCAGTCACTAGTGCTATATTTAATTGAGTCCCTAATATTCTAACTAATATAATACATAGATATATATAATATTATAATAATGAAGTTTCCTAAGTCCTATATCGATTGAGTGAACACGTTAAACAAAGTCATCGGCATGTTAAAATATTGTTTAAGGTCAATAAAACATTTCATCTTGTATTATTCATGACTTACCTAAGTACTGTAACTAAGAAACAATGTAAACGTTAACTAGCTAAAGTATTAAGTCAAATATTATTTTAAATGAAGTCCACTCACAATTAGTTTATTCCCACTTTTCTCGACACTTGTGGTATGATATTCGTAGATTGACTCGATGTACTCCTCCGTGTACTTCACATTGGGGCTGTTGATTATCACGGGCATCTTCTCTTGCTCCAAAAGGTCTACAAACAAGATGCTCCAATATCTAAAATAAATATGTATTCACTGGCTAGATGGATTTGAGTATGGCACAGAGTTAAACAATAGTTTTCTTCCAGCCTTTGAGTATGTAAAGCATGGATCATCATAACCTATACATTTCAAACAACAACATTGTTGAGTAATTACTCAAGCTCGATGTATTATTATTATTATTATTATTATTATTATTATTATTATTATTATTATTATTAGCACCACGTCTTACTACCCGTTCGGGTTATATGCACTTAAGCTAATGTGTAATGGTAGGATGATTGTGAGATGAAATGGAGGACCTACAGTTTAACGTGGGATCCGAACCACGGTGTAGGTCTGGCATTCCACACATTCACAAGTTGTGATTAATACATGTCTTGTCAGAGGTGAAGGAAGGGTTTGACAATCAGATAAATATGTGCCGGGACTGAGGATTGAACCCCGAACCCCCAGCACAAAAGTTTTACCTTACCCCTAGACCGCCAGGTCACCATACTGATTTATTCAAAGACTCGTTTGTTAATAGTGATGATAGCTATATGTATTGTTTCTAGATATAATTATACTCACTATTACAAAATAACGTATTTATCGCCAATTTAAAGTAAGTTTAGTTTCATTTTACGGAATATTGGCGCTTGTTTGATCCTCCAAGAGAAGCGGTTTATTTCTTTGCGTGCAGTAGTAGAATGAAGAGTGAATCAACAAGTGCAGCAGCGGAATAGGAGGGCTGCTGTGTCGAAATTCATAGATAATATTTTGAAGAAAGTTTTTCGTCACGGTTTTTTGACCCACTCTCTCTCTTTCAGGCAAACTATATATAAAGAAAACTATGATGTTTCAATACTCAATTTTATGAAAGTGTATAGTAATGATCGTAGTGTTGGGTTGGCGGAAAATTATATAAGTGACCTTACTATTTACTAATGATAATGGCGTGTAGAATAAATCCTGATTCAAAACTATAAGGCAGGCCAAACGCCATACTCATTTGTAGGCCATAATCCGAGAGAAAACTTCGGCAATTGTAAATTGACCATTATTATTATTATTATTATTATTATTATTATTTTTATTTGAGTTAAAATTACAATTTTTATATATATATATTATATATATATTATATAATATTATATATATATAATTTAATGATCGAGTAATATTTCTAAGATTACCAATTATTTTGTTTTATTCCATGCATAGTTTGTGTCACCCCCCCTTCCTTCCTTCACCATAATACTTTTAACAACATAAAAAAACAGTGTGAGCTTCCTATTAAACTAGCGTCCATCCGACCCCCTTTAATGTAGCCTCATTGCTTCCCTTTGTCCAGAATTGACCACACGACACTGGTGGATTTACTTTATAGCCTTTTGGCCCTAAAATATTCTTCTCAGACAAAGCCCGGGTACCTAATTAATGTAAAAAGGTGTAAAAAGAGCAAAAAGTAAATCAAATCAATTTTTTTTAGAGAATTAAAAGAGCAACCAGGACAATAAGGTCAAAAAAAAAGCCAAAAGAGTTAAATAGCAAAAATGGCAAAAATGAAATCTTGTAAAAATAAAAAGGACATGAAGACTAAAAGAGGTAAAGTTATATTTAAAAAATTTAAGTGCTAAAAGGACAAATAGGATGTAAAGGGTAAAGAGGTTTGAAGGTGGGGAAAGGGTACACGGTATAAAAAAAAAATGCTAAAATAATTTTGATTGGAATTACTTTTTTTTTTTACCCTTTTTTCACTTTTCACCCTTTGTCCCGGTTACCTTCAAATATTTCTCTTGGCAAAGCCGGGTACTTCAATGCTGGTATTTGAACAAAGTATATTTAATAGTAAGAACAGGAATGATTAAAAGTAATTTCACTTACTTCTGTGGCCACATGGTCTAAGGAGTCACTCTCTTATATTATAATGCTGATGATAGGGAGATTGGGGTCTGAATCCCAGTCGGGTGTGCTGAGGGTGGTTTTTCCAAAGTGATTTTCCACTTTCCTTCCATGAAAATGCGGTTAAAATTCCTATAATTTCAACCTTTCTCATCCCTGAATTACTATGTAACTATTACATAGAGCAGGCAGTAAGACGCGGTGCAAAAAAAAAAAAAGTAAATAGTAACTAGTAGTTATTAGAAGTGATATAGATTATTAAATATGTCACATTTTACTCAATGCCTTACTATCCATCTATTGACACTAATGATGGTAAATGATTTAGGAGAATTATCTCAATACCCTGTCTGATATTCGAACCTAGACCTCCCCAAAACTGACAAATCAGATCGAATGGGATTAAACACACAACAATAAGGGCATGAAATTGTTTCAAATGTTAACTCACTCATTCAACAATATGAGTAGGTTTTATTCTAATGTCTTCCGAAACTTCCTTGCAGCTAGCAGATAAAACAAACTGTTGGTAGAAACCTCTACCCTATATATCTATAAATAGTGACAAAAATAGTATCAAGATTGAAAACCAATGCAGTGGCGCACGCAGAATTTTACTTTGGGAGAGGTATTTGTTCAAGGCTGTAGCCAGAAGAAATTTCGAGAGAAAGGGCGGGAGGATGCCTAAACTCATAACCACTGGAGACCGAGAACATTTATGAATATTTAACACCTAACTATTTGAAATTGTTTTTTTAGCAATTAAGAGCATCGATTTAAATAATGTAAGTGGCCTTGCATGTAATGTATTGAAGCTTTTATTTTATGTTCTCGCCAGTTGGTAATTGTGTTTAATGGTAAGCCTTTTGAACACTAGGCTTAAGTTCTAAGTCTGCTCTTGAAATTTAGCTTTAACATTTGACATCTTCAGCGCTAAATATGGTCTTGAGTGGGGCAAGGTAATGGGGTCAAATGCCTCCCCTTGGATGCGTCACCGCCGCGAAGACAACATCACACCGACCGTCCAACCAGAGGTGCCTTGGGAGGGGTCCTATTGATTGTTCTCTCATCCAAACTTGCGAGGTTTCTTGGAAAGTGCTTTATGAAACTGTAGCCGTGTTCGCGTCACTTGTTCCAAAAGTTGTTATAGGTACTCTCTTGCACTCACGTCACCCGAGCAGGTTCACTTCTTAGCCCGTTTGCAGCGCAAGAGCAGATAATATTCCCCTAACAGGAAAAAACCCACCATTCTTGCTCCTACTCTCGAACGACGTGACCGAGACGAGTTTGGAACTCAAATTAAAAAACAACTTGAATATGGTGCTTATTTTCATTTTGAAATGTGAGTCAGGAATGTATTTATTTTTGAAGACCCATACAAATAGACCATTCTGGTTGGGGGCTTTTACTATTATTTTTATTACGTCAATAACCACCGAGCTATTCAGAAGTCGTCCCGTGCCCAGGATTATTATCTTATTTTATTTTATTTAGCACCGCGTCTTACCATAGAGAAAGGAATACCACTAGAGGGAACGAAGGATAGGGAAAAACTCAGTCCAGTTTAGAACAATGGAAACTGTAGTTCTGTCGATTCACCGCAGAGGAGCGCTGACAAACGTACTTTCAATTTTGAACTCATGTTTTCGCGCCACGAAACCATTCATTATTAGATGTAGGCTCCCAAGTAAAGAGTAGGTTTTCCTAGAGGAACTGGCAACGTTGTAAATGACCCATCACCATTGTTAAAAGATAGTAAGCCTGTCCCAAAAGGAGAGTTGTAAGGCGAATAAGAAGTGCTCACAATGTTACCCATTCATGCCCTCCTGTATTCCCTCCCCACTCCAAAGACCAGGATCACTAAGCTGCCACACCAAACAGCACCAATACCAATAATTGCTAGAAAGAAAAAATACTACCATCCATTCTATAGGTAATGTGTCCGGTAAAGGATGAATTCTAGTTTGGAGGAAAAAACTGTAAAAGAAGAGACAAGTGTGCTGTTAAAGGCTATGAAAGCACACGTTCCAACACTGGAAACAAATTATTAATGTTTACTTTTACAGTTTGTGATAAAGATAGGTAGAAAATTTTTAGTTATTTTCTTAATGTTTAGTAAACATAAAATAAATACTGTATAGTGCTAAATACTTCTACACAAGACCACCTTACCTGATTATTTTAATTGCATTTATTATATTTGAAAATAATCCCACTACCAAGACTGATCAATAATTTTAGCAAATTTTGTTGATTTAATATTTTAATTTGTCTGATCTTTCTTTTAAAACTTTAAAAATGTTCTGTGTATATGTGAATTTCTTTCTTTGTTTTATAGCTTGGTATCCGTAAATATTAACAAAAAATGGTGTTTTTCGTTAAACCTACGAGATATTTACAGATTAATTTAATGGGGTATTGACTAGAAACCTAAGGCCTTTCGGAAATGTAGTCGCTTTTGCTTGGAGAAGATGGAAGGCCATTATGGAAAGCCATCCTTAGTGTATATGAATCTGATTCATCTCAAAGCTTCCGTCACTGGCCACTAATTAGATAATATTCTTACTCCTTTAATGGGCGTGACCCTAAGTGAGGGTAACATAATATATCAGTGCATGCTGGTTTATTGTAATCGTTAAATTAATACATATTTCTAGATTCTATTCTCCATGATTCTTTACGGGTTCACCGGTATAGTGTTCTTTTTTATACCAAAGCTACAATACAAAAATGTAAAAAAACTATTATTTACAGTTCCACTCCCGATCACAATATAAAAGTCCTTCAAGTTTCAAATAACTTTGTAATAATCCTATCATATCTAACTACGACAAGATGGCCTCAGCTTATGAAGGCATTCCCTGCTAAAGTGTTTAAGGAAGAAAGCCCTCCTAGTCTCTAGTGGCTCACCTTACAACCCATATTTTATTTAGTGTCCCCTATCCTCCAATTTTTAAATTCTAAATTTGTTACTGAATAAACATAACAGTATATAGCATGATATATATACAAGTGATTTTATTGTCTATTAGAAATTCCTGATTTATTTTATTTTTAGTAATTTTCATTAAAGTAAATATTTATTAGATTAATTCTTATTTAGAATTATAAATATTAAATTTGTGTGGTTCTGCCTAGTAAGAACTATCTTTTCAATAAATTGTATGTGTATTTTTTTTAGAAGTACCAAGGATTTTTCATCCATTTTGAAAAATAGCTGTACCATGGCTAAACTAGTCAAATTAAATATATGTAGACATTAAAAGAATTAAATAACATGTTATATTTAACTAGCTATTGATTATAAACTAAAATTTCTAAGAAATTAATATGAACTATTTGTCTATAATTTAAAGTATATGCTTCAATTTTAGCTTTTGGTAGTAAATTTGGTGTGGTAGATGTTGGTATTTTACTTTTATTAAGTACACCTAGATGTATGTCAAATTTGAAAATAAAATTACCGGATCAGTGGGCAGGTTGAATAAATATCAAGCTTATCTAGTATGACTTGTCAGTGATGGAGAACTCAGGGTTAAACCCCCGGTTCAGTGTAGGGTGGGGCCCCTACATAGGCGTTATTTCCTAAATGATTTTATAATCTCCTTGATCATAAAAATTGGTGAATTTTCTTAAAATCTCTACTTTTCTCATCCCCATTCGATTGCTGTTATTAAAATGCGTATAGGCCGGTTGGGTAGTAGGGCGCAGTGTAAAAACAATTTCCCAAGCCATATAAATACTGAACATCTGAAAATATTTGGCTCGATAAAATTGGTTTGCGTTCACAAGATTTTAATTTAAAAGTAAACCTCACAGCGAAAGATTATATCTCGCTGTTTATGTGTGTCACCCACACACGTTTGAATTCATTTTTGAACCTCGACCAAACAGGAGGACACATGGGGGCACTCTACATTAAAATAATAGCGCAGACTTTTTAATTTTCGTTCAACCTTTGGTCCAGGATTTTTAATTTAACATAAATAAATGATTTTGATCATCTTTTACACCTCGAAAGTAATAAAAATATTGTCGTTACACTTTTCAAAGTTAGCCTTTCCTACTCGGCTCATAATATTAACATTTAGTTTGTTGAATCTTTAGTAAGAGTTATGCCTATTGAAGTATTTAAAAATGGTAACCATATTTATCAGAAAACCTCCAAGCGTTCAAATACTAGTTTATAGATTAATCTTTTCACTACTTTTTACCCGTCCGGAATATCTACATTTAATTACACTAACGAAGTAAGGTAGGATTAAAAAAGGAAAGATGAGAAAATAATTTAGAAAAATCACTCCTAGTACATTCGGCTATGATTCGAATTCTGACCTCCCCATCACCAACAAACCAAACCAAACAAGCGTAATGTTAAATCTGCTTCCTCATCGAGACTTGTTTTAATTATGTCAAATTTCTTAGACTGGATGTGAGAACGTTTTACCAAGATTTCTAAAAGAGAAATTCAAAAAACTCTTGACATTGATTAAAAGACTAAACTGAGCATTGAACATTGTTGTATTACTTTTCATTTTTCTGTTTTTATTATTAGCAACAGTTAATTTAATTCGTTAAAGTTTACATTTAGCCTAAATATATTATTTTTATAATGTTCCGTTAATTTTTCCCCCCTATACCATTAATTTATACCTTTAATTTTAATATTATTGAATGAAAATTTAGGCCAAATAAAATGATAATCGGCCTAAAATATAGTGTAAAACATGTGCCACACTTGTATTTTCAAAAAATTACTTTCACAACCTTCCTGTCATGAAAGTTCATCGAACTTTTGAATTATTGTATTAAATATATTTCTAACAATAAATCTTATGAAATTGTTTTTGTTGCAATTTCTTCTGGGCTAGCCTCCCCTCACCCCCCTTTCTTTTTACCCTGACTATTTATTATTATTGGACTTACCAACTACATTACAACCAATTAGAAGGTTTTTTGTCACGAATATTGTATTTATTCAATCTTTAATTTGAGGAAGTGATTTTTTTCTAATGCTTGACCTATTAGAGGTACAAATAATTACATAATGAAATATTTAAATTATAAACTTGTGCACGTGATTGACTATTTAATTCCACTGCTTTAAAATTGGGTGCATTAACAATGTAGGCTATATTAATATTAGTTATCATGAAAATTATGTTTATTTTAACTACTTAAGTTTCATGTTAATTAAAGCTTAGTATAAAATTAAAGACATTTGATTGTTTCGTTGAAAATATTGTGAGATAATATAGTGAAATTATTATTTTCTAATGATGTTAAAAATGTTCATTCTACATGATTGGTTTGGAGAAAGAAACCAAAGGAATAATAAAGCAATAATTTTTTTAAACAACATAAGAAAATATTAACTCAAATCTACCCAACCAAATACAACATTTTCAACGAAAGAATCATGAATGTCTGTAACTTTATACTAATCTCTAATTAATCTATTTTATATTATACATAGCATGTCTAAATGATTTATTAATGATATTATTTTTAATATATTTAAGAAATTTGTTAGGTATAATTTATAAAAACATACTAATATTAATATTAGTTCCAATTCTTATAAAAATAATATATTTGCCAGAATATATCATTCATAATTACTATAATTAACATAGAAATGTTTTATCTCAAATTTAATTTCTTATGAAAATAATGTGTACATTATAATATTTACCCTTTTTACAACTATAATTTTTAGTTGAGCTACATTTGTATTATTTTGTGTAAATATTGTGTTTATTCGTCTTATTTATTTAAGTGAAATAAATAAAATATTGCTTTGATGAAAACATAGGGTTTACTTTTCTCCACGTGGTGATGTTAAAATAGTTCTTGAACATCTGTCATTGGTGTCCTGGAATTTAATGATAACTTTTCATTTAAAATGTTTTTTAGACTATTTGTAGCCCTTATGTTCATGATGGATATTCAGCAAATATTGACATCACCGTGTGAAGAAAATTAAACTCTTTGTTTCTATTGAAGCAATATTTTATTTATTTAGGCCAGGAAAATTTTGATATAAAAACTCAACACCAGACTTTTCTCGCGTCCCCTAAATCCCCACTTTAAAAGTCGTGTTCGTTTTAGTTAGTTAATTAATTATTGCCAAGGTGTTATCATTCACTTCAATGTAGAGCTTTTGTGTTTTTGATGTTCCACCTTATGTTAACATATTCTAAGAAACTATATCTTATGTATGATTTATTAAGCTCTTTACATTTCAAGATAAAAAGAGAAATGTGACGATTGTTTCTGTTTGTTCCTTCGTAAAATTTGGACGGATTGATATATTTAAACTAAAATCGAAACAAACATAGGCACTCAAGAGGGACAAAATATTTTGATTTTTGATCTAACTTTAGACTATTATTTTGGGGGCAAAGATGTTCAAAGTAAAAAAAATAACTATTTTAGTCACATATGGCGCTATAAATCTAATAACAACGTTGAAATTGTACTTATCAAAATTAGCATGTTTTTATTTGGACCACCATTCGATAAAGTAAATATATTTAAATGTGTCGAAAATATGTTTAAATATGAAATACCATTGTACCCGCCGGTACTCCAACATTCGAGCCCTGACCTCTTTGATCAAAGCCAGGCCCACAGACATGCAACTAACTCTGCTGGTTTGGGATGGTTTGCTTAAAACTGTAAATACAATAAACTAGGACTCGTACCCCCCCATCCCCTCCTAAAGCAAGTGGTTGTGCTCGTTCCTGCGTTTATTATCCAAGTGTCTGTTGTAAGTCTTTTGTGAATGCCACCCCCTTACCCCTCAAACCTCTCAAAACCACTACGGACCAGACATATTTTAACTCACTGAATGATGAAAATGAAGGTAAACATAGACAACACTGTAAGGGACTGGTTGCCATAGTAACATGACGCTTCTGAGGAAACCAAAAGTTGAAACACTAGCGTTCGAAGCGGTCACTCGACAGAACTAAAATTATTGAGACTCAGTGGAAAAACCACCCAAAAAAACTTGACTGAATATTTTAACCTTTGAGGTCCTCTCTATAGTATTCATTTCTCTATGGTCTTACTAACCGTTCGGGTTATACGCTTAAGTACTAGTTACGCTAATGGGTTGGTAATTGGGAAGGTTAAATATAGGGGAAATGAACCCGCATTTGCGTGGGAGAGTGGAAAACTATTTAGGAACCCCCCTCCTCCAGTTCATCCGACCGAGATTCGAACCTCGATCTCCCCGTCCTCGGCAGTCGAGCTCAACACGACTAGCGCGTTAGCTAACTACGCCACCGAGGTGGGTCCCAGGATTATTATTCACTCATATTTTAAGGCTTATGTAGCCGACGATTTCCACACGTCCATCATAGACTCTGCCTTAAAATATGAGTGAATAATGACCCTGGGCACAGGATGGCCTCTGGATAGCTAGGTGGTAGGAGGATTGGCGTACCAAGCCAAAGGTCCCGATTTCGACTCCCGTGTTTAGGTGTCATTTTTCAATTTAAAACATAAAAAAAGTCAGTTAGCTCAAGGTAATTTGGTGGTCAGAAAATTGACCTGAAATGAATTTCACCCAAGGTCAGTTTGCCTACAACTAAATTCGAATAAAATATTTCGGCATCGCTTCTTTCCCCCGATGTTGGTTCTAAAATTACTTTGTCAGTAAGAAATAAGTTTTCCTTCCACCCCAGATTTTGGATCCATAAGCGCAATGCACACAACATTAATGTGTACCTATGGCTCTGGCCCACCCATGTGTATACTGTACAGTGCAGTAGTCGAGCCGGGGCACCGCCCTGGTGCTTTAAAACGTTAAATACGATATATGGTACAGTATGAATTATTGAATCAATGAAATTCAGATCAGGGAAGAGTAGAAGAAGAAATAAAAGCAGATGAGTAGGGAATTCCATAGCTTAAAGATTACTGATGGTCTGCGACAACAATCATTAAATAGGAATGATTGCAATCTTGAGCCAAATAATGAACAGTTAAAGAGCTAGATGTCCCACAACTATTCCAAGCCGTGGAATGAAAGCTTGACGTTTGTCCAAGATTTTGAAATGCTGACCTCATACTTGTGGTCGAGTAATATGAGGGTGGCATAGAGCAAGGAATCCATAAACAACCTTTGCAACCGCTTCAGACTAGAACTTAAAAAAAAGAGAGAAGGATTGATGAATTTATGGACTAAGTTGACTTGATAAAGACGTCTTCTAGAACCCTTAAATCTCTAGAAGACTCAGTGGCGGATTTACCAACAGGCTGAGTAGGCTGGAGCCTAGGGCGGCAGATTTTAGGGACGGCAAATTTGGGGCCAATTTTTTTTATCTTACAGAAATTAAAAAGATTCATATTTATATACCTAAATGTTATTAGGTCCACACAAACAATTCAACATGTAATATGTTTCACCACTTAGATCAATTTGTCTACAATTTGCGTAGTCGCATTTGGTTGCGGCGCGGGAACGAGTGACATGACCGTTCGCTACAGTAGCGTCTCGTGACCAAAATTCTTAGGCAAGCTTGGAAGGGGTATTGTACAATGTACAATATACAAGGGAAATTGTACAATATCTTGGTCACATGGATTGCATACCAATTTTAGTTAATGACTGTTCACACGGCATTTGTGATTGCATACAATATTAGGAAAAACATGGCATTTTTGCCCTTTTTATGGAAAAATAATTATTGAGTGATTTGGAAAATATTGCTATTTAATGTAAATAATTTCTTAATCATTCCTAAATATTATGAAAATAAAAACGACTTTTTTACTCTATTTTTTTTAAATATTTTCTTAAAACAGTTGAAAACCTTTATATTTGGGGTCTAACCCCCTTCAATTATAATTATTTGTTTGTTTTCAAGTATTTAGCTGTGTTTCTTACAATCACTTTTTTTTTTAAGTAACTGTCTATCAGACGAAGTTTTCATGCTTACAAATCAAAAGTTGTACAAGAAAAGTTGCTGATATAGGACGCGTTCTATTTCCTGAAATTGTATACAATAATTTGTGCAAAGCAGATCTTGTACAAGTTTTGGTGTTCACACGACGCTATTTTCAGGCTGCAACGTCTTGTACATCTTTATGTACAAGAAGTTATGTCATGTGTACCGGACTTAAAGATGTGTAGGCATGGGGTCAGTCAGTACCTTTACAATAATATATTAATTTCCTCTTTCATACTATACCATCCCACTCTGTTCTGGAAGGGGAATAGAGGGGTAGTGACTTCGGTTCTAGTCGTCACCTTTCGGGCAAGAGAAGTCGTAGCTCGGCTGCTTGCATTTTTACCTAGCATCCACAGCTCTTCCCCTTCTCACCCCTCCAAAATCTATGACGTCACAATAAGAACTACAGTAGCTAGAGAAATGGGATGAAAGTCGGACAAATACCGACTTTCAACCAGCATTAGATGGACTGCTATGTATGGGATTTCTTTTTTCAAACCCACTGATGCTTGAATTACATTTAAATGATTAACAGGCAAAAAAAAAGTTTACAAATTTTAAATAAAATAATAACATATCTTCAATCAAAGGCAAGCAGTGCTTGCGTTGCTTGCCCCGACGCGACGCCACTGGTTCGCTAAGTGTGTCTGGCCGAACCTGACTGCACGAGCGCGGCGTGGTGCGCCGGAGCCGAAGCGGGGTCGTGCTGTAGGCCGCGTGGTGTTGGTGGCATTGAGTTAGAGAGAGATAGATATAGAACGGCGATACAAACGGGGAAGTCCCGTCCTGTATTTAATTCAAAAACAAAAGAAAAGCAGGATTGTTACCAGATAATTGAATATATTGTTTTTAAACTGTAAGTAAGCGCAATAAAAATTATTTCATTACGTTTACCGAATGTACATTATTGTGTAAGTAGTATTAAGGCATAACTTACCTCGCTTTATTAGTAGTACATGATTGAGCTTTTATTAGCTCAGAAATATACCCAAAAACTATTTCTTGTGCAATCTTAACTAAATAGTTGGATTGTAAAAATAATCTAACAACTGACACATTGTAGAGGTCGGTAGGGGCGGCAAAATTTGAATAGCCTACTGGTGGCAAATGTGTAAATCCGCCACTGAGAAGACTGCTAAAAATCAATTCCTTGTAGTTCTGCAGAGTGTGAATGTAAATTTAGTTTAGTGAACTTAATAACTACTCCATTATGCTGCTTATTAACCATGTTGCGTCAGTAATATTGGTCAAACTAAATGAACCCCCCATTAAAGCAATGGGATCTACTAACATACGTTCAGACCTTGGTTGCATTGGTCAACGGTGGAGACAAAATTGCATCACGTCATTGACGAAGCTGTTCCTGACCATAATATAAATTAATTTGAGTGTTACGAGGTGGTTGAATTTATATCGCTTTGTGTGTTCGTGAGAGAGAAAAAATAAATAAAAAGAGAAGAAGCCATGACACCCTTAAAACTTACGCGGCATTTTAAAACAAAGCATACTGATCTCTCCGTTAAACCATTTGGGCTGTTTTCCATAGTAAATAAAAACTGATAATTTCCACACATAAATAAATGACTTTACGTTGCTAAGGGTGGAGAAGAGACCAAAACTACAGAGGCATAGTCATGGGGGATAAGGAGGGCTACAACCCCCGTTAGGCCTATCACTCTATAATACTTACTTTTATTTTGTTAATTTTTATGAAAAAAAAAAAAATTGTGTATTTGGGATTTGGCTGCAATTTGCTACGAACAACGTTGAATCATCAATATCCTAGTTAACAGAGATATACATTTTAAATTTTAGATTTCCTGCCATTCCCTTTGTTCTGTTCAAGAAACTTTTCAAAAATTTTATGTTTATTTTCAATGAGTTTAGCTTCAACAAAATTTTATTTTTTGTTAATTTTTCAAAAACTTTTTTAGTTAAATTGGCTCTTGAAACTCATAATTAATTCAGAATTATGTTCAGATGCTCTAAAATTCCCTTGCGCAAGATTAAATTTCCTCAAATTTTCTATATAAAAGGGTAAAGGGGTGGTGACACACTCCCGGGAGAATGCACTTCAATCCGTCCCCCCATTCGGAAAACCCACATGATGTTGCTTTACACGTGGTGATAACCAGTAAGTCATACCATTGCTGAGAAACTTGTAAAGACAGCATCAAAACTAATGAATATTATGCTCGAAGAGAAAGCAGAGCAAGAAATCAACAAAATTCCTTTGTTAAGATGATATAGTGCAAGGTCGCATAGAACCCATGGCACACGATGTGGAGGAGCGGCTAATCTCGAGTACGAGTTACCAAGTATTTACAGCGGGATGAAAACACAGACGTGCTTCAAGTATGCGACATTTTTACGAATGTGAGATACATAATAATACGAAGATGAAATGCTCTATGCTTTTTGTTTTCTTTTCGTTTTCAGGTCGCAGCGACAAAAACGCTCGCCTTTATTTCTTAGGCTGATGACAGACTGACGTTCTGGTCGCTGCGACAAAAACGCTCGCCTTTATTTCTTAGGCTGATGACAGACTGACGTTCTGGTCGCTGCGACAAAAACGCTCGCCTTTATTTCTTAGGCTGATGACAGACTGACGTTCTGGTCGCTGAGACATGAACGCCGCGACCAGGTCTTTCTAGTGTATTGCAATGTTTCATATGAGAGGAGTCAGACTAGCGACACAAACGCCGCGACAGATTTGAAAACTGTCAATGTGAGCGTTTCTTGAGCGTAGCGAGCGACCCCTCTCTTATGAAACAATGCAATACACTAGAGCGACCTGGTCGCGGCGACCAAAACGACGAAAACGTTAGTCTGTCACCGGCCTAATAGAGGCGGCCACACTAGCGTTCGTGACGCGAGACTGTGTTTCCCGCCAGTATAGGGTTGGACACTCGGTACTCAACATCGTTAAATTTCTTATCAATGTCCGATACAGAGCTATCTATAAATAAAGTGAATTAAAGCTCACCACCGCAGAACCTGAAATATCGTTACTACACTAACAAAGATGTGAAATCCAAGCTCTGAATAGAAGTTGAAGTTGTAATACTGGAAGGTTGGGGTGGAATGAACAATGAAGAACTAAAAGAATAAAAACAGCTTATTTAATTAAATAAACTGGTAAATTATATAATATACAGTAGACAAACTAACAAAAGATTGAAATGCTTGTCAAGGTCTTTGAGTGCTTTCAACAATAGTATTCCAATGAAGTAAATAACATTTGTTTGAATATCATGAATATAGCGACAAATTGCAATTTTATAATATGTAATACCGAAAACATTTAATTAAATATGGGCGTGTGCTCGGGTTTTTTACAAGTCCTGCAACAATAGAACTATTTTAATATCAGATCACATGCGGAATCCTCTAGTATTTTCCCCACTAGGTGGCGCCCTTAAGGTGGGAGTGTAGAGAATGTGAGATAAGGGCAGTGTTTTTTGCAGTTTTTAATAGCAAACACTTTTTTGGCCAAAATAAATGCTTCACTAGAAACATTTAATTTTATCACGTAGTAATATTAACATTTCTTGAATATCCGTCGAGGGTGTCCTGAAATGTAGTGACAACTTTTTCTCTTCATTTAGAAAGTTTGTAATCTAATGCCGCTATGCTTATTACAGATACAAACAACTGTTGGTATCAACATGTGAACCAAATTAAACTCTTTCTACTGAAGCTATATTTTCATTTATTTTGTCCAAAAATGTTTTTCTATAAAAAAAAATACTGCCCTTTTCTCAAGTTCCCTACAGCCCCACCTTAAGGAACACAAAGTTAATCTATTATTTAAAAACCTCTACACACACACTCATACACACACACACAACAACACACACACATATATTATTATATATATATTATATACTTGTAACATATATGATTTGAGAGTTAAACATGTAATTTTCAAAACTTTTCTTTTGTATGTACACTACAACACATTTTGTTAAAAATACATCTAAGGATGGATATAAAATTAAGTGTGTCAAGGTTTTAAAGCAATTAACTAAGTTTAGGAACTATATATGTTAAAAGTACATACATATGTCACCATTAAAGTAATACATTAATTACTGTGCATAATGACCGGTTATTTTCCAAAGTAACCGATATTAGTAGCTAATGTGATAAAATACATACAGTTTATTATTTTAAATTACAAAAAACCTGTTTGGCTGAAGTGAAAAATTATAATATTCTGAAAATCTACTTTTTATGAGGGCTTTGTGAAATAAAGTTCGCAATTTTTTCCCAGTGAAACGATGTTTTATTCTTACTAGTTTTACATGGACAACCGCCTACTTGTATGAACAAGACAAACTGTCATGACATCTCGAGTTGCAGAGCAGTCCATGCCTTTTGAAACCACATTTCGTTGAAAGGTATTTTACCCTTGCAGTTGCATCTCTTGTACCCTGTAATGATACTGATTTGGACCCCTCTCATATATTCAAAAAGTCATGGATGAAGTGTATTTTTCTTTAAACCACTGTATGTAAATTTTCCTTTCAAAACTTGATCCATGGAGGATCAGGCGTTTTCAGAAGTAATTTAAATATATTACGTTTTAAAACTTTCTTTCTTTTAAAAAAACTCCCTTCGTTCTATTTGAAAATCAGGTGATTTGCTGGATGCATTTACCCAATGGGAAGCTAGCCTTCGCAACATCAGGTTGCCAGGAGTTCTCCTATTAGTTAAAACACGTAACAAGGGTCCAAGAAGCAAGGGGTAGGTCATTTATAAGCAACTTGTGCGTATAAATCCACACAGAATAATAGTAATCCAGAGAAAATCTCAATCTGTAACTGCACTAGCTCTAGCTCCGCGGCAGTTTGTAAACGAATAAAAAGTATCATTCAAATTTTAAATTTACAATAGTGAAGTGCAATTAATAAAATAAACCGTGTACAATGTTAAATCTCTACTAATTTCAACAATAATCCAATAGTAAGAAATACAGATCGTCATAGCCGTGTGATAAGTGCGCAGTAAGGCATGCACGCGTCGTTATCATATAAACGGTATCGTTTTAATTACTGCCCAACCGTAAGGCATGCTCGGCTCCACGTCCTCATCATAGTTAGAATAAAATTCTGAATCATTATAACTCTTGACCGTCTGTGATTTAACTATTTTCTGGCGAAGAGACAGAATAACATCGGAAACTTCCTCTTGTACAATGAAAGTATCTTGACAAATGAAAAACCGGTTCCTCGAATAATTTTGAGCCAATCGTCCTTCTTTGGTGCCAATCTCATACATCTCGCCATCAGCATCTACCTGCAGAATGACCCCTAGAATATTCCTGGAGTAATCCCTTCCCCTGTCAACATCAGGAATTCAAGACTTTTAAGGTGTCTCCAATATTGCCCCTTGGAAACTTTCTTCGAGACATGTTTCTAATCTTCTTTGCCTGAACTGTAGTGCACTTTTAGTATCTTCTCTCCTATTTTTAATATTTTTTATTTATCACAATACAATTTTCCTTGAATTGCATACTAGCTCTGTTCATCACCGTCTCTATTTGTCCATCTTCCTCATCACCGTTTCTATTTATCATCTTCCAAATACCGTTTTCTTTTGTCCATCTTCCTAATCACGTTTTCTATTTGTCCATCTTCCTAATCACGTTTTCTATTTTCCATCTCCTAATCCCTTTCTATTTGTCATCTCTAACACGTTTTCTATTTGTCCATCTTCCTAATCACCGTTTTCTATTTGTCCATCTTCCTAATCACCGTTTTCTATTTGTCCATCTTCCTAATCACGTTCTTTCTTCTATCACCGTTTTTATTATCATCTTATCCCGTTCTATTGTCCATCTCCTAATCACCGTTTTCTATTTGTCCATCTTCCTAATCACCGTTTTCTATTTGTCCATTTCCTAATCACGTTCTATTTATCCATCTTCCTAATCCCGTTCTATTTGTCCATCTTCCTAATCACCGTTTTCTTTTGTCCATCTTCCTAATCCCGTTTTCTATTTATCCATCTTCCTATCACGTTTCTATCTATCCATCTCCTCATTGCCGTTGTTTACTTGTCCATTTTCCTCATCTCCAATTGGAGCACCCGACGAGGAGTCGATTAAGGCTTCAAGATCATCTTCAGATTGCAGGTTTCCAATGGCATCCGTAGAAAGTGATGAAGTTGAACAACTTATGCTGGAGTCTCAAACATGGCTTCATATGGGCTGCAATTTATATCCTCATTATGAGCCTTGTTCTTCATGAATTGAACAAACCCCAGGCCCTCAGACCAGTGCATAGTTTTGTTTGTTTCTGTCCAAGACGTCAGCATATTCTAAATAGCCTGATTTGCGCGCTCCACAGTTCCTTGCGATTGGCTGTCTCAGCTTCCAATTAACTGTTTTCAATTTGCTCCACATTGCACAAACTTCTTCAATAATATGGTTGCAGAATTCACGGCAAGTGTCACTCTGCAGTATGCTGGGAGCGCCCAAAATGGTGAACATATCAATCAGGGTATGTACCACTTCCTCTCCTCTTTTACTTTTCAAAGGCCGCAATTGTATAAATTTGTAGTGCGTGGTCAAGAAGACTTGCATGTAAAAATTTACCTGACATCTTGAGTTCATCTCTTTAGAAATCATTGGACGCACTACAAGTCTTTATTTTTCCCACACTTTCGATTTTTTTATAAAAAAATTTACGGGTTTCGCATAACGTCAAGTACATCGCTACTTGTTCTTGAGTAATGTTTCTGTATTTTTCCTGCAGCTCTTTAAAGATTCTTGTCCTTTCCCCATGTCCAATCGCCAAGTGTCTCTCGTGAATTATGTTGAAGCGCTCCTATTTTCTCTCTCGTACTTTCTCAATCAAGTACTCATGATCCCACAATTTTCCATCTTATTCTTGAAAGCATTCAATAGCGTTTCATTAAAATGAGCTTCTATTGTGTTAAAACGAACAGATTCCATATCAAGATAACATCACACGTCTGCACTCAATAAAAGATGGAACTTAACTTATACACACAACAGACGCCACATATGATTCAGACAAGTTAAAACTTGCACAAACGTAAGATCTATCCCTTTAACCAGAGGGTGCTGGTTATTATTATAGTAGCACGTAAATGTGAATAATATGACTACAACATGAAAAATGTATCACATTCACCAGAACTGTTGATTACTATACACAAAATCCAGTGTTTATGTATGTATATTAACCTGATTTATCGAATTGACAGAAACATATATTTTTCTAACATAGATAGCTCCTAAATTTAGTTCACTGCTTTAAAACCTTCACACACTTAAGTTTATATTTATCTTTAGATGTATTTTTAACGTAATGTATTATCGTTTAGACACAAAAGAAAAGTTTTGAAAATTACATGTTTGAACTCTCCAGTCAATTAAAATCATATTATACTGCCATGGAACAACCTGCAGGGCTAGCAAAATAATCTGCGAAGGGTTTCGGACATTTTTTTAACTTAAAGAAATGTACTAATAATAGGTTTATCTTCCATGTCACATGTCACTGTGTCTTCAAATTTGAAACCATCCCTTAACCCCACAAAGCTGTGATATAAGCAGCTCCAACCAAAATGTCCACAAAGTCTGGACCTAGGTGTATGGCTGTGTGGAAAAGCCCCAATTTATTTGACAGAATACCAAAAGCGCACTCCATAAACTAACGTGCCCTTAATAATTTATAATCAAAATGATTGTTGTGCTTATTATTAAGCTGTTGCCTTAAATATTGCCTCAAAATATGATTAGAAAAGACCTTGTATGTGATAATTCACATATGGCATTGGCGTTTTGTTTTCATAATTAGTTAATGGTTTGTTTTGTGGCAAGTGTAAAGAGCCTGATGTTAATTTTATGTACAACAAAGAGTGTTTAAAAATGTTTGAGTTTGACTACTTTCCATAACTACCTATGTCTATGGCTGTAAGGAGTAATTTGCATCTACTAGTCCTAACAATACAATAGAGAAGAAATCCTTAATATTACCGATTCTCGTTCGATTCCCTTTCTGATACATGAACTAAAGTTTGTCAAATGAAGCTACACTCAGTACGTCTCTGTACGCATAGTAATGGAATGGACACCGTATGATCTAAATTTACGTTTCTTCTTCAGATACCTAAATACTGCTCTGGCTAGTAATACATCTTCACGCTCTGCTGCCATGATATAAAATGGTCATAAAACGTGACGTCTGGTCGCTCAAGCCTGGCCGTAGTGTTAGACTTTTCAACGTGATGCATGAATAAATGGGGAGTGAGTTTTATTATAGCGTCTTACTCATTAAAACATTATACAAAACATTCTAAAAAATGTTTGTAAGTAAGGAGTGATTATAATTAAAAGACTTAAGATAAATTACTCTGAAAAATATATATAAAGAATTGAATTATATAAAATAACCTGTTACTAAGGTGGTAGATGTATTAAGTGAAACTACAAGTCAAAAAGGTGACTAGGATTTATTTCAGGTGAAAAACATATTGTCAGAGTAAATATTATACATAAAATTAATAAGGCATCATCAACTGGACTAAATACAGGTTGATGAAAGTCTAAAATATAGTTTACACGTTAAAAAAATTATGTTACAAAAACTTACATATATACAATAAAGTGTGAACAAGACAATGTTTTATGTTCAGATAATTATGAAGTAAAAAGTATAAAATTTAAATTTAGAGATTCATATGCCAAACGAATTTTAATGACTTAATTAAGTGATGTGGAATAATCTAATGGAAATATTCTCAAAGTACAGGCAAAGTATAGCCAAAGCAAGCTTGGGACCAGACTTTGGCGAGACTTAATACCTTCCTTGTACTTTGACCGTGCTTAGCATCGTTCTTGAATACGTGCCTAAGTCTTATCTGTTCCCTTGTCCCATTACTCCTTTATCATATCCAGCACTGGAAAAATGCTGATTACTTCATTCCGACATGTTTCGGTACTTATGGTACAATACTCATGGAAACTGCAAACGAAATTAAACTTTTAATTTTGATTTTACTCATCAATTCAGATTATCTTATTCAATCACTGTCTGGCGTGACCATCTTACACCGCTTACCATTGATCACAATACTCACGCTTGCCAACTTACGTCTCCACACCGTGGTCCTTAGGTTGAAACTAAAGGGGAGAAGTGGGTCGCAAAGCTCCCGACAGTGAATACAAGTTTTTACTATTACACCATTCGTCACAGGTACAGTGTGAGTATAGTCGGACGGTACCCTTAACCCTTAGACTGAGACTTATCAACAACAATAAGGATGGTAGGCTTTGTGTACCCAGTTTCATAAAAAGTTGAAGACACTACCGTTTGAGTAAAGGATGTTTTCGCTAGAAGACTTAACGAGATTCGTAAGGTTGTTGTGATGAATCCTAGAACTTTGTAGAACTAAACCTCCACGATATGAAGTAAATTACATCTATAATTAATACATGGATGATTTAGGAAATTGATAAAAGCTTGGAAAGCTTCCCCTCTAAAATAGTGTCAGACATTAGTATGCGTACGGATGGGATAGTCAAGGCTGTAGCCAGCCAATAATTTCAGGGGGGGGGGGGTTTGGTGGGCACATCCCCCAGTTGCCTGAGGCTGGAAAAATTTCTAAATGATTAACAGTTCTAGAGCTATCTGAAGTGTTTTTACGGCAACATAACCCACTAACTGCCGAAGGCTAGAAAAAATTATAAATATTAAACACCTCTAAAAACTCTCTTAAGTGCGTTTTATGGTAACACAGCCCCCTAATTTGTACTTTTACCTTAATTTTTATACTGTTTGAACCATAAATAAAGTCATATATATTTTGTTCATAAAATTTCAGGGGGGGTTGAACCCCCAAACCCCCCCCTTGACTACGGCCTTGGGGATAGTAGTATCGATATTCGTAATGAAGGAAGAGGTCGGCTATAAAGTCTACGTTATGAGCTCTAACTATGTATGAAAGAAAGTATCATTAATGAATGTTGATTTTTTTCTAAATACGATGTATGATTTCTGATTAAATATGATGCATAGTATAATAAATGAACTACGTTTCGTGAATCTTATCAATGTAGGATGATTAAATATTTAGCAAGTACGTTGTTGATAAAGGTTTGAAAGAGAAAACCAAAGATGTGAAGTGCATTTTCAAAGTTTGATTTGTGTCTGGTCGGTCTAACATACCTCTTGTGGTGTGTAGGGGGTTGGCAATAGAAGTCGTCAAACGTGTCTTAACGTTGTATGGACAGCGCTAATGTCGAGAAAAATCTGTAAGATAGCGTTTGTGTCGCTGAGAAATAGATGAAAGTGGATACTACCGGTCCGTCCCGTTGAGAACCAAAAAACCTCTTCGTCAACGGTTGACAGGAAAAAGTCTTGAGCTGAAGTTGTGGGTAGGGCAGAGAGGGTGGGGGAGGGGGCGGATTAGCAGGTAGAGTCTTCTTCTCTGGCTATTATGAATGAAAACTGTAAGTCAGGGACCGAACTATTATTATCACCGCACTGAGTCTTACTACCCTTTCGCAACTACGCTAATGTGCAATGTTAGGGTGATTGTGAGATGAAGTGGAGGAACTACAGTTTAACGTAGAATCCAAACCACGGGGGAGGTCTGGTATTCCTCACATTCACAGGTTGTGATTAATACACGTCTTGTCAGAGGTGAAGGAAGGGTTTGGAAATCAGAGTTGTCTGTGCCGGGACCAAGGATTGAACCCCGGACCCTCAGTACAGAGGTCTGACACCTTACCCCTAGACCACCAGGTCACCCCGGGACCGAACCAAACCGTCGGTTCATTTTTAAAGTTAACCTTAACTTGATTTAAACACTTAGCTCAATTAGTTTATTTTAACGATGAATGGTGGTCAGAGTTCAAATCCCGAACGAGTAAACAAAGAGTGCATCTTTCTAAATGGTTTCTCTTTGTCCCTCCACAGAAATGTGGGTACATTTCCTCTGTTTTAGATATCGCTCATTATTAACACAATAGTGTAATTAATAATAATACTAATTAAACTTACTAATTGTGCTTTATAGAGATATGCCGAACTAATAGAGTGGAGGGAAAAAGGGGGGGGGGCGGATGTTACGTATTTAAAGCATTATCTCTACACGATGTCAAATATGAGTATTTTTTAATTAAGGCTATAGGCTCATCTACATATTATTTTGATTAAAAAATGACATCTTGACGCGGGAATTGAATTTGGAACCTACAAACTATGTTTTGATAGTTGTTATAAAACTAATTCGTTACGTCTGAACAAAGGGGAGAAAATACATTAGAAAAAACATTTGATGAAAAAGGACATAAAAAGAAATTATGATTGTGGAGATGTAAAGGAGGAAATGGAATATGTTAGTGTCCATCTGGACATGTCTGTAACCTGAATCAGCTAATACAGTATTGGCTCGCAAATTATGTTACGTGATGCCATTGTAGGTTGTCGGTGCTATTATTTTTTTAACTTTTATTTTAGCGCCACGTATCTTACTACCTGTTCAGGTTATACGCCTTGTACTAATTACTCTAATTTTAAATCTAGGACAGACACAAAATCCATCCCCCGGCCGTCAATTCATCACTGTGAAAGGGTAACCCCACATTCCAACAATGATAAATTTCTCGACCATGCCAGTGATCGAGCTCGGGCCCTTAGCTCCGTAGGTGGACGCACTACCACCGGAACTAAACTTCGTAATTTTCTAGCAAGATCATATTTTTTCTCTAAGTTATATCCACAAACAAAGTTATAGATTTTTTTATGCAAAAGGGCTAATTTGTTTTTTAAAAAGGTGGGGAGTGTGCACAGCATAGACTTTCTCGCTACTATAAATAAAAAAAGATATATTTACTTAAAACTCGTAAGATATTTGAAATGAGATAATATACATTGTTGCAAATTCTACCAAAGAACATAAACGAAATAATATACACTTTTAGAGAAAAGAGAAATATCACACCCACAGAGCATTACAGCAAATTACAAATTTAAAGACTTATCCGTAATATATATGTAATGTATTTATATATATATTTATCTGTATATATTATATATACATATAGTATATATGTCGTAGGCTAATTAGAAAATCCGGCTTAATGGAAAAGGCACCGTCAATTTACAATGAACCAGGCTAATTGAAAAAAATATTATATTTTCTTATCAGCCTGATAACTTTTAGGCTTATTGCAATGAGCCCATACAGCTTTAGGCTAGTAAGGAAATGCACCTTTGTTCGCTCAATCAGTCTAGTTGGTTACAAGCTTATTGCAATACGCCCAAGATAGTAAAGGCTTATTTAAAAAAATCTACAGCAGAGGTTCCCAAACTGTGGGATATACAATTATTCCCGATGGTATGCTGTGAAAATCCAAACAAAACAAACAAATTAAAGTCGTAAAAAAATACCTCATAAAATCTAATAAATATATTACAACCCAGTCTAATAGAAGTGACCTCTAGATTTCTGGCACATAAATTTATAAAGAGATCCCAGAAAAATATGTAACAGTTCGTGAAGCTGTGAATAAGAAATCAAAGTTTGAGGGCCAGGTATATGCCAGTTGCAAGTGTATAGTCTCAGAAAAACAGCGTCAAACGAAAAAGTGTGCCTGTAAAAAGGCAAACTAATTGTGTACATCAAAATGTCACAGCAGTTTACCGTGTGGATATAAATAAAAAAAGTGTTGTGTGTAAAGTGTGAATTGACAATGGTAAATGTCACAATATACTTGTAAACGCGTTACATTACCTAAACTTGAGATTTTTAATCAAATCTTGCAATCGTAAGGAACTAAGTAAATTAATTTAAGAACATGCTGAAAGAGAAAAATTTTATATTCTGTAGACCAGTGGTTCCCAGACTTTTGGAATGTTGTACCACCCCAACAATTCTCGTAATTTTGTGTAGGTTAAACCGTTTGCGTGTTTATTACACGACTGTGCGGCTGCACCGTCTGTCTGAGCTGTAATCAGTTTTACCACCCCTACAATCACCGAGTAAATCTATTTTAATTTTGATTAGACTGGGTCGTAATATATTTAAGAAGCTATAAGTTTGTCAAATTTCAAGTTTCTAGCTCATCTGGAAGTGGGTAAACATTAATTCTAGTGAGTCAGCCATGTGGCTTTATAGTAGTATAATTTCAAATAACGATTTTTATATTTAGTATGCCTTCATTTTTGAAATGATAAATTAATTCGTATCCCAAAGAGGTGTGGCGATACGATAAATATTGGAAGTTTCCTTAAGTGTAAATTACCCTCAAAGCTACTTTCATGAGGATATGAGAACTTCCATTTTGTTTTAATTTTAAACTATATATACGTATATATTAATTTTAATCGAGTCGAGTTTGATATAATCTATTTTTTCACTTTCCATCCCTAAGTAAAAAATACTACCATTAATTTTAGGATTGAATAGATTATTATAAAAAACCTCTGAGAAGCCTTAGAAAAACCCCATATCCCAAGTTTTATCCCAATTGGTAAAATAGTTTTGTCTCTAGTCAGAGCTACAGACTGACATTATTAAAAAAATATTTTTTTTTTTCAGATTTAAGGGGTAATGAAACGTCGACATCCATCAAAATCTCGAGCTTTTTTTATTACAAATACTATTTTTACTCAACTATAGAGGTGTGAGATGATCATAAGTAACATTATATATTAACTAGTTGGTCGTTGCAGCAATGGCTGCAGATTATTACACTAAAATGTATTTTAAAATTTTATTGGGAAAGGATCTCTATAATGAACAAGCCCTCACTAAATTTTTGATTAAAAGTTTACTCGTCAAAGGCTATCAACTTTTCTTAGATATTTAGTTTTCGGTGTGTAATTAGAATTAAAACGTATATTTTCCCCCTTTACGCCCCGATGGGAACTTTAAAATTACTCTTCTCCCAGATCTATATCTAATAGTTGCACAAACCACTCAAGTACCTAACGATTGAGCTGATATTATTTTTAAACAAAAACAAATATTTTATTTGCCTATATACAGCTATACATAAATCATGGTTTCCATGGTGATGTAAGCAAAGAATGATTGTACAGATGAACCAATGTCCACACAGAAGAAAAAGATGGAAGATTCGCTAGGAAAATTGGGTTTTAGTTTTAGGCCATTATTTTTATCGGCATCCTGATTCCCTTATCTATAAAATGAGTGTTCGTTAGTCAACATCTGTTCAGTCATTTCCTCGTAATTTCTATTTCTGGAAACGGGCTTATCAAATTATATATAAGATATCTGATATAGAGAGTGATAAAATGTGATAGGGAAAATGAGAGTTTAAGTGTTTGAGGGTGTGATTGTGTAAGTGTGAGGGTGAGTGTGAAAATGAGAGTATGAGTGCGTGTGAGGAGAGTGTGTATGTGTGAGAGAGAAATAGAATAGGCAAGGGAGAATGCGTGATAAAGTGTGTGTGTGTGTGTGTGTGTGTGTGAGGGAGAGATTGGGAGAGAGTCTGTGAGAGCGTGGGAGTCTGATAGAAAGAGAGAATGTTAAAATATAGATGTGGTACTCAAACATTTGAAATATCATTTCCTCAAAATTAATTATCAACATGGAAACATAAGTGAACTTACTCTATTTGTAGGAATGTGAAAAGATATATGGGGTGTACAAAACATTACTAATTTTAAATATACACTCAAATTAAGCGTTAAAATGAAAACATAGCTTAACTTATGTATTTGTATTTTGTTACTATTTGCTAAAATGAACACTAAAACCCATTATTTGGAAAAAGTGAGCACCAAAACTCATACTTAGATAGTTAAAATGACTAACTTTTTTTTAACACTATTCAAGTTCATTTTATCGTTTTTGAGCTTATAATACATACCAAAACATATTTAAAAAAATTGTATCATGCGAAAAACTAAACTTAGACAATATTTTCACGAACTTAACAACTTAACCTTTTAATTTTCAAATTATACTCAATATTATTAATTTAAATTTCAATTAATAATAACATTCCAATAAAAAATAAATATTTTCCCAGTTTAGGCATCTCAATTTAGATGTGCTATGACCAGCATTCAAAGAGAAAAATGTGATGTGTTCGGACCAACAATTAATGAAGATTGAGTTATTATTTTTTAGCCAAGATGATATAAAGAATTAATAGCCAGAGCTATTATTATGCTTATTAGTGGGGATTACTTCGGGTTCGATTCCCGTGTCCAGGTGTCATTTTTCAATTTTCAGAATACAAGATGATATAGTTTATTTAGAGATTTACAGTCATGCAGCAAATAGTGGTTTCCATGATGATTAAACAAAGAATGAAACACTGAAAATTATCTGTGAGAATTGGGTTTCCGTGGAAAACTACTACTTTTCCCGATATCCTGGACTCCTAATCGTTAAAATGAGTGGTAGTTTGTCAAAATCTGTTCAGTCATTTCCTCATAATTACTATTACCGTAAGCGGGCTAATCAAATTATATATGGTAGGAAAGATATATTAACCTACAAATTTCATCTCATGGCCAATATGACTAAAAAGTAATCTATCTTTATTTATCTAACATAATGCACAATTGTCCATACCTATTAACGTAACTCAAATATAGGCTTTCATATCACGCTGTATTCTTTGTTCAAGGTCAATCTTAAATTGATTATTATTTATTAGTCTATTATTTAGCACCGCGTCTTACTACCCATTCGGTTTCTACGCTTAAGTACTAATTACACTAATGGACTAGGAATTGGAAAGGTGTAATTTAGAGGTAATGAACCCGCATTTGCGGGGAGGGAAAGTGGAAAACCATTTAGGAAAAACCACCCCAGTTCACCCGACTGAGATTCGAACCTCGATATCACCGTCCTTGGTGTTCAAGTCATTCTTTAAAATATTTTCTATTTTTTTTATTAAATACTTAATAAGTGGTTTACTGTATTGGTAAAACATTTATGTCGTCCGCAGCTAAATTAAGGTTGGTGACTTCTGCTTTACAAATTATATCCAAGAAACAATTTAAAATTAGTAGAAAATTTTCAAACGGTAGCATAAAGCTACCATAGATCAACGATGGAATTTGTTTCTGATTGTTATTAAATGGCCGACGATTTTACACATCTATTACCGACTAACCCTTAAAATATGAGCGATAAATGACCCTAATACAGATTTAGCCATAGATAGCTCAGTGGTAAGATATTGACGTGCTAAGTTGGAGGTTCCAGATTTAGTTCGAAATTTAAAAAGGATTTAAAAAAAAAAGTTTATTATTTAAGTTCAATAATATAATTTAGGTTTGAAGTCATTTCACCATTTTATTATTTAAGTTCAATAATATAATTTAGGTTTGAAGTCATTTCACCATTTTATTAGTGGTTTGGGCTTTCCGAATTTCTTCGTAAAAGCGTTTTATTGACTTGGAATGCTTATTACTTTTGCCTTTTACATATATTCTGCCATCTTTAAACTTTTGTGGGACAATTTTTTTAAATAATAAAAATGTTCTTCTCACTATTATTACACCTCACACATACCTAAAGACATTAAATGCAACTATACTCAGCGACATTGAAAAAATCCTTTCAACAATCGTCGCACTTGCTACACGGACTTGAAAACGGTGGAGCCCAGGTAACAACAATCTCTAAAGAGAGATGGGGATGGGTCAGGCCAAAACCACTGGCAACATTATTTATGGTTTCAAGGACAGACAGCTAGTGACGTGGAGTGAGAAGGGATGAGCTCTCTCTCTCTACTCTAACCGGGCCGTTCTGTTTCGGCTATTGCGGGGTTGCATCAGATATATTTTCAAAATCCGGGGGCAAAATATGTAGCACCTCAGCTCACATAAAATTTTATGAGTTTCAGATTGAATATTAATGTGATTGAAGTACCATTTTAAAGTTAAAAGAAGTCGGCACTAATTGATTTACTTCCCTCATTTATTATATACGTTTAAGTATACAAAATAATTAATTGAATATTGCATTTATTTGGCAGTTTTTTTATGCAATTGATTGAAGGTTCAGTGAAATAATATTTATTTCTCTTAATAAACCTCTTCAAGTACTTCTAACATTCCAAATATGAAATCTTTGCATTATTTGGTTTTTCTAAAAATCGTTGCATTAGATGCCAAAATTTCAAACTTTGAGTAAACACTGTGCTCAAAATATACATTTAATCTATATTTAATACACTGATCCAAGTTTGGTTTAAGAAGACCTACTAAAATATATATAATTTATACATTATTAATTTTGGGCCATACACCCTTAACGTTGTATGGACAGCGCTAATGTCGAGAAAAATCTGTAAGATAGCGTTTGTGTCGCTGAGAAATAGATGAAAGTGGATACTACCGGTCCGTCCCGTTGAGAACCAAAAAACCTCTTCGTCAACGGTAGACAGGAAAAAGTCTTGAGCTGAAGTTGTGGGTAGGGCAGAGAGGGTGGGGGAAGGGGCAGGTTAGCCGGTAGACAGTCTTCTTCTCTGGCTATTATGAATGAAAACTGTAAGTCAGGGACCGAACTATTATTATCACCGCGTCTTACTACCCTTTCGCAACTACGCTAATGTGTAATGGTAGGGTGATTGTGAGATGAAGTGGAGGAACTACAGTTTAACGTGGAATCCGAACCACGGTGGAGGTCTGGTATTCCTCACATTCACAGGTTGTGATTAATACACGTCTTGTCAGAGGTGAAGGAAGGGTTTGGAAATCAGAGTTGTCTGTGCCGGGACCAAGGATTGAACCCCGGACCCTCAGTACAGAGGTCTGACACCTTACCCCTAGACCACCAGGTCACCCCGGGACCGAACCAAACCGTCGGTTCATTTTTAAAGTTAACCTTAACTTGATTTAAACACTTAGCTCAATTAGTTTATTTTAACGATGAATGGTGGTCAGAGTTCAAATCCCGAACGAGTAAACAAAGAGTGCATCTTTCTAAATGGTTTCTCTTTGTCCCTCCACAGAAATGTGGGTACATTTCCTCTGTTTTAGATATCGCTCATTATTAACACAATAGTGTAATTAATAATAATACTAATTAAACTTACTAATTGTGCTTTATACAGATATGCCGAACTAATAGAGTGGAGGGAAAAAGGGGGGGGGGGGCGGATGTTACGTATTTAAAGCATTATCTCTACACGATGTCAAATATGAGTATTTTTTAATTAAGGCTATAGGCTCATCTACATATTATTTTGATTAAAAAATGACATCTTGACGCGGGAATTGAATTTGGGACCTACAAACTATGTTTTGATAGTTGTTATAAAACTAATTCGTTACGTCTGAACAAAGGGGAGAAAATACATTAGAAAAAACATTTGATGAAAAAGGACATAAAAAGAAATTATGATTGTGGAGATGTAAAGGAGGAAATGGAATATGTTAGTGTCCATCTGGACATGTCTGTAACCTGAACCAGCTAATACAGTATTGGCTCGCAAAGTATGTTATGTTATGCCATTGTAGGTTGTCGGTGCTATTATTTTTTTAACTTTTATTTTAGCGCCACGTATCTTACTACCTGTTCAGGTTATACGCCTTGTACTAATTACTCTAATTTTAAATCTAGGACAGACACAAAATCCATCCCCCGGCCGTCAATTCATCACTGTGAAAGGGTAACCCCACATTCCAACAATGATAAATTTCTCGGCCATGCCAGTGATCGAGCTCGGGCCCTTAGCTCCGTAGGTGGACGCACTACCACCGGAACTAAACTTCGTAATTTTCTAGCAAGATCATATTTTTTCTCTAAGTTATATCCACAAACAAAGTTATAGATTTTTTTATGCAAAAGGGCTAATTTGTTTTTTAAAAAGGTGGGGAGTGTGCACAGCATAGACTTTCTCGCTACTATAAATAAAAAAAGATATATTTACTTAAAACTCGTAAGATATTTGAAATGAGATAATATACATTGTTGCACATTCTACCAAAGAACATAAACGAAATAATATACACTTTTAGAGAAAAGAGAAATATCACACCTACAGAGCATTACAGCAAATTACAAATTTAAAGACTTATCCGTAATATATATGTAATGTATTTATATATATTTATCTGTATATATTATATATACATATAGTATATATGTCGTAGGCTAATTAGAAAATCCGGCTTAATGGAAAAGGCACTGTCAATTTACAATGAACCAGGCTAATTGAAAAAAATATTATATTTTCTTATCAGCCTGATAACTTTTAGGCTTATTGCAATGAGCCCATACAGCTTTAGGCTAGTAAGGAAATGCACCTTTGTTCGCTCAATCAGTCTAGTTGGTTACAAGCTTATTGCAATACGCCCAAGATAGTAAAGGCTTATTTAAAAAAATCTACAGCAGAGGTTCCCAAACTGTGGGATATACAATTATTCCCGATGGTATGCTGTGAAAATCCAAACAAAACAAACAAATTAAAGTCGTAAAAAAATACCTCATAAAATCTAATAAATATATTACAACCCAGTCTAATAGAAGTGACCTCTAGATTTCTGGCACATAAATTTATAAAGACATCCCAGAAAAATATGTAACAGTTCGTGAAGCTGTGAATAAGAAATCAAAGTTTGAGGGCCAGGTATATGCCAGTTGCAAGTGTATAGTCTCAGAAAAACAGCGTCAAACGAAAAAGTGTGCCTGTAAAAAGGCAAACTAATTGTGTACATCAAAATGTCACAGCAGTTTACCGTGTGGATATAAATAAAAAAAGTGTTGTGTGTAAAGTGTGAATTGACAATGGTAAATGTCACAATATACTTGTAAACGCGTTACATTACTTAAACTTGAGATTTTTAATCAAATCTTGCAATCGTAAGGAACTAAGTAAATTAATTTAAGAACATGCTGAAAGAGAAAAATTTTATATTCTGTAGACCAGTGGTTCCCAAACTTTTGGAATGTTGTACCACCCCAACAATTCTCGTAATTTTGTGTAGGTTAAACCGTTTGCGTGTTTATTACACGACTGTGCGGCTGCACCGTCTGTCTGAGCTGTAATCAGTTTTACCACCCCTACAATCACCGAGTAAATCTATTTTAATTTTGATTAGACTGGGTCGTAATATATTTAAGAAGCTATAAGTTTGTCAAATTTCAAGTTTCTAGCTCATCTGGAAGTGGGTAAACATTAATTCTAGTGAGTCAGCCATGTGGCTTTATAGTAGTATAATTTCAAATAACGATTTTTATATTTAGTATGCCTTCATTTTTGAAATGATAAATTAATTCGTATCCCAAAGAGGTGTGGCGATACGATAAATATTGGAAGTTTCCTTAAGTGTAAATTACCCTCAAAGCTACTTTCATGAGGATATGAGAACTTCCATTTTGTTTTAATTTTAAACTATATATATGTATATATTAATTTTAATCGAGTCGAGTTTGATATAATCTATTTTTTCACTTTCCATCCCTAAGTAAAAAATACTACCATTAATTTTAGGATTGAATAGATTATTATAAAAAACCTCTGAGAAGCCTTAGAAAAACCCCATATCCCAAGTTTTATCCCAATTGGTAAAATAGTTTTGTCTCTAGTCAGAGCTACAGACTGACATTATTAAAAAAATAATTTTTTTTTTCAGATTTAAGGGGTAATGAAACGTCGACATCCATCAAAATCTCGAGCTTTTTTTATTACAAATACTATTTTTACTCAACTATAGAGGTGTGAGATGATCATAAGTAACATTATATATTAACTAGTTGGTCGTTGCAGCAATGGCTGCAGATTATTACACTAAAATGAATTTTAAAATTTTATTGGGAAAGGATCTCTATAATAAACAAGCCCTCACTAATTTTTTGATTAAAAGTTTACTCGTCAAAGGCTATCAACTTTTCTTAGATATTTAGTTTTCGGTGTGTAATTAGAATTAAAACGTATATTTTCCCCCTTTACGCCCCGATGGGAACTTTAAAATTACTCTTCTCCCAGATCTATATCTAATAGTTGCACAAACCACTCGAGTACCTAACGATTGAGCTGATATTATTTTTAAACAAAGACAAATATTTTTTTGCCTATATACAGCTATACACAAATCATGGTTTCCATGGTGATGTAAGCAAAGAATGATTGTACAGATGAACCAATGTCCACACAGAAGAAAAAGATGGAAGATTCGCTAGGAAAATTGGGTTTTAGTTTTAGGCCATTATTTTTATCGGCATCCTGATTCCCTTATCTATAAAATGAGTGTTCGTTAGTCAACATCTGTTCAGTCATTTCCTCGTAATTTCTATTTCTGGAAACGGGCTTATCAAATTATATATAAGATATGTGATATAGAGAGTGATAAAATGTGATAGGGAAAATGAGAGTTTAAGTGTTTGAGGGTGTGATTGTGTAAGTGTGAGGGTGAGTGTGAAAATGAGAGTATGAGTGCGTGTGAGGAGAGTGTGTATGTGTGAGAGAGAAATAGAATAGGCAAGGGAGAATGCGTGATAAAGTGTGTGTGTGTGTGTGTGTGTGTGTGTGTGTGAGAGAGAGAGAGTGAGAGAGAGAGAAAGAAAGAAAGCGTGTAAAATTTTGGGAGAGATATTGTGTGTAGGAGAGAGAAAATGTGGGGTATGTGGAAGAGATTTGGAGAGATAAAGTTAAAATGGAGAGACTAGTTCAGAGAGGGAAAATTAAATTGTGAGAGAGTTATAGCGAGAGTTTAAGAGAAAGAGTGTTTGCGAGAAAGAGTTAGAAAGATAAATTGAGAGAGCGAGTTTGAGAGAGAGTGAGAATGAGATAGAGACAGTTTGAGTCAGATTGTTTGAGAGAGTGAAATAGAGAAAGAAAGAGTTTAGTCAGAGATTTTGAGAGAACTTGAAATAGAGGGAGTTTGAGAGATAGAGAGAACGTTTGTGAGAGAGCATTTGAGAGAATTTGAGAAAGAGAAAGCGTTAGAGAAAGAAAGAGCCGTTGAGAGAGAGAGTGTTTGAGAGAGAGGTTAAGAGAGAGAGTATAATAAAGATAGTGTGAGAGAAATTGTGTGATATAGCGTGGATGTGAGTGTAGAGAGTGTGTGGAGAGAGGGATAAAGTGTGAGAGAAAGAATGAGAAAAGATTATATTAAAGAGAGTGTTTTATTGTGTGTGTGTGTGTGTGTGTGTGTGTGTGTGTGTGTGTGTGTGTGGTGTGTGTGAGGGAGAGATTGGGAGAGAGTGTGTGAGAGCGTGGGAGTCTGATAGAAAGAGAGAATGTTAAAATATAGATGTGGTACTCAAACATTTGAAATATCATTCCCTCAAAATTAATTATCAACATGGAAACATAAGTGAACTTAGCTATTTGTAGGAATGTGAAAAGATATATGGGGTGTACAAAACATTACTAATTTTAAAATATACACTCAAATTAAGCGTTAAAATGAAAACATAGCTTAACTTATGTATTTGTATTTTGTTACTATTTGCTAAAATGAACACTAAAACCCATTATTTGGAAAAAGTGAGCACCAAAACTCATACTTAGATAGTTAAAATGACTAACTTTTTTTAAACACTATTCAAGTTCATTTTATCGTTTTTGAGCTTATAATACATACCAAAACATATTTAAAAAAATTGTATCATGCGAAAAACTAAACTTAGACAATATTTTCACGAACTTAACAACTTAACCTTTTAATTTTCAAATTATACTCAATATTATTAATTTAAATTTCAATTAATAATAACATTCCAATAAAAAATAAATATTTTCCCAGTTTAGGCATCTCAATTTAGATGTGCTATGACCAGCATTCAAAGAGAAAAATGTGATGTGTTCGGACCAACAATTAATGAAGATTGAGTTATTATTTTTTAGCCAAGATGATATAAAGAATTAATAGCCAGAGCTATTATTATGCTTATTAGTGGGGATTACTTCGGGTTCGATTCCCGTGTCCAGGTGTCATTTTTCAATTTTCAGAATACAAGATGATATAGTTTATTTAGAGATTTACAGTCATGCAGCAAATAGTGGTTTCCATGATGATTAAACAAAGAATGAAACACTGAAAATTATCTGTGAGAATTGGGTTTCCGTGGAAAACTACTACTTTTCCCGATATCCTGGACTCCTAATCGTTAAAATGAGTGGTAGTTTGTCAAAATCTGTTCAGTCATTTCCTCATAATTACTATTACCGTAAGCGGGCTAATCAAATTATATATGGTAGGAAAGATATATTAACCTACAAATTTCATCTCATGGCCAATATGACTAAAAAGTAATCTATCTTTATTTATCTAACATAATGCACAATTGTCCATACCTATTAACGTAACTCAAATATAGGCTTTCATCTCACGCTGTATTCTTTGTTCAAGGTCAATCTTAAATTTATTATTATTTATTATTATTTAGCACCGCGTCTTACTACCCATTCGGTTTCTACGCTTAAGTACTAATTACACTAATGGACTAGGAATTGGAAAGGTGTAATTTAGAGGAAATGAACCCGCATTTGCGGGGAGGGAGAGTGGAAAACCATTTAGGAAAAACCACCCCAGTTCACCCGACTGAGATTCGAACCTCGATATCACCGTCCTTGGTGGTCAAGTCATTCTTTAAAATATTTTCTATTTTTTTATTAAATACTTAATAAGTGGTTTACTGTATTGGTAAAACATTTATGTCGTCCGCAGCTAAATAAAGGTTGGTGACTTCTGCTTTACAAATTTTATCCAAGAAACAATTTAAAATTAGTAGAAAATTTTCAAACGGTAGCATAAAGCTACCATAGATCAACGATGGAATTTGTTTCTGATTGTTATTAAATGGCCGACAATTTTACACATCTATTACCGACCAACCCTTAAAATATGAGCGATAAATGACCCTAATACAGATTTAGCCCTAGATAGCTCAGTGGTAAGATATTGACGTGCTAAGTTGGAGGTTCCAGATTTAGTTCGAAATTTAAAAAGGATTTTAAAAAAAAAGTTTATTATTTAAGTTCAATAATATAATTTAGGTTTGAAGTCATTTCACCATTTTATTATTTAAGTTCAATAATATAATTTAGGTTTGAAGTCATTTCACCATTTTATTAGTGGTTTGGGCTTTCCGAATTTCTTCGTAAAAGCGTTTTATTGACTTGGAATGCTTATTACTTTTGCCTTTTACATATATTCTGCCATCTTTAAACTTTTGTGGGGCAATTTTTTTAAATAATAAAAATGTTCTTCTCACTATTATTACACCTCACACATACCTAAAGACATTAAATGCAACTATACTCAGCGACATTGAAAAAATCCTTTCAACAATCGTCGCACTTGCTACACGGACTTGAAAACGGTGGAGCCCAGGTAACAACAATCTCTAAAGAGAGATGGGGATGGGTCAGGCCAAAACCACTGGCAACATATTTATGGTTTCAAGGACAGACAGCTAGTGACGTGGAGTGAGAAGGGATGAGCTCTCTCTCTCTCTACTCTAACCGGGCCGTTCTGTTTCGGCTATTGCGGGGTTGCATCAGATATATTTTCAAAATCCGGGGGCAAAATATGTAGCACCTCAGCTCACACAGAAATTTCATGAGTTTCAGATTGAATATTAATGTGATTGAAGTACCATTTTAAAGTTAAAAGAAGTCGGCACTAATTGATTTACTTCCCCCGTTTATTACTTACGTTTAAGTATACAAAATAATTAATTGAATATTGCATTTATTTGGCAGTTTTTTTATGCAATTGATTGAAGGTTCAGTGAAATAATATTTATTTCTCTTAATAAACCTCTTCAAGTACTTCTAACATTCCAAATATGAAATCTTTGCATTATTTGGTTTTTCTAAAAATCGTTGCATTAGATGCCAAAATTTCAAACTTTGAGTAAACACTGTGCTCAAAATATACATTTAATCTATATTTAATACACTGATCCAAGTTTGGTTTAAGAAGACCTACTAATATATATATAATTTATACATTATTAATTTTGGGCCATACACCCTTAACCTGATCCAAAGCTTAGATAATAAGTATGCACAAGGATGAGAGGTGCATCAGCAGATATAAATGTAACGTCTAATGAGGATATGTCTTGCAGAGGTTATGAGCTCGAACGCTAGGACAAGGCACAAATCAGGGTGAGAGGCATGTTATAAATCATGTTACTATAGCTGAGAGCTATTCTCTATCAGGATACGTATCTATACTGTCATAAATGTCCGAAGTTCTCTTTTGTGTATATGTAAAATTCAAAGGCTTTGGTTAGGTTAGGTTGGGTTGGGTTGAGTATGAATGTCAGAAAGTCATGATCAATGAATAATATCTATGTTGATACGGTATGACATATATATATATATACACAGTGCTTAACTTATGATGGAACGCGGTGTAACGGCGTTCCGGTACCTCTATTAAGGCAAACATGAAATTCAGAAAAAATCTCTTTAGAAGGATGTGATTAGTAAATAAATTACATACATAGGCGTGGTGTTTTATTTAAAAACTAGCTACTTATGTGAACAATAGTTTATGTGCCCAACAATGGCATAGGTTCCCTAACCCTAACACGCAGTCTTGTTCTGTTTCACCACAAGGTGTATCTATGGCAGAGAAGCGACCTTAAGAGAGTTTTGGTGGGGGTAGTGTAACGTTAACTTGCAGTTAGTTACAATTGGATCCATCCCGTTATAATGTTGATACGTAACTATCAAGAATTCATACCACCCGCTCAATAATTCCGACCCAAATAGAATCCCTACAATGGTACATTTCTCTGTTGTAGTCCCTGTAGGCTAATACGGAAAGATAATACGACACAGTATATTTCATACAGTACAATCTTCTATAATATTACACTCGTATTTGTTCAGGAACTTACCTTTGAAATCTTCTATCACTAGCCGCCACCAAAGCTGAACTACACCGTGCAGCTAATGTGAAGAATGGGGCCGAGCTAACGAGAGTCTACAATCAACGCGTGGTCATTCTCCGTCTAGTCAGATTGATTCTGAAGAATGACAACATGGAGAACTCTAGAAGACAACAATCCACCCGCCCTCTGACGGATGTCAGATGAACTTCCCCAAACAACACAAACATCCAATGATCGCCGACTTGTTCTAATTTTCCGATGGAACAACCCTACAAAGTGACTACGTGACCGATGACAGCTAGCAACTACGTGCTAGAAATTACCTCCCCTCTTTCCGTGCAACGAAAATCACTATAAAACAGGCTGACATTGTCTAAAAAACTTTGACTATCTAAAATCTACGAACGAGGACGGATCATTGTCGTCGACCCGGACAATGATCGGATAAACATTCATACATCATAAATTGGAACGTAACTATGGCAGTTACTTATAAAGAACTCTATTCATTTTCAACTTATAATATTTTCGTGTTAAAATCTTTATTTTGTGTTTTGCTTAATATTTAACTTTTTGCTTTATTATCTCAGTCGCTTAAATGTAACTTATATGCCGCCACTTAGGCGCGGTTGGTTAGTTGGTTAGTTTATTAGTTTAGTTTGAAATCCACCATTGGTAATTTTGTATTGAGTGAATTTAAATGTAAATTGTTAAAATGTGTGGACTTTTGTATTTGGCTATTTCACGCGACTGTAGATATAAAATCATTCTTGTTATTTTTTTTTATATAATTTATTATTATTCTAAATTTCATTCTTTAGTTTTTCTAAGATATAGTTAGTCCCGGGAGATTTTGACTAGCGTCTGGAAGTCAAACTCTCGCGTTATGTTTTATGTAGTTGTAAATTTTCGTATTGTAACTTGTAATTGTTTGAGGAGCCCATCAGGCAAGAATATTTAATGTTTGTTTCATTTTTGTGGATATCTTACTTCACTTCACTTCACTTTTGGTAGTTTAACTTCTCTTTTGATGTTATAATCTACGTAATTTTGTGTCTCTTAAAGACGACCTGTAATAAATGTAAACATGGAAGGTTTACATTCTGCGCTTCACGTTATTATTTTCAGCATTATTCAGAATGATATAATGAGACCACTGTACTTTGCTTTATCTACGTTTATACTGAATAAACCATATTATTGTTATATTTTTAATTCTGCTTATATTTTCCCTTATGTAGATTATACCTTCTCCCTTTTATTTAATTGTGGTCGTTAAGTAGAAGGCACGGAGACGGTGTAACACTGCGCTACTCTGCTGTCCTTTTAATTAACTGATCTTCCTGTTTAATTAGTTAATTAATAACCTATATCATTGCTGAAAAATGTTGAAAAATTATACTGTATATTTTTGTTGTTGTTGTGAAATCATAGCCTGAGTTTAACCTTGTATCTCTTTCTGTTTCATAATGGAACACAATTTGACTACGGACGCTTCGACTGAGGGAGTAGTGACTGGCGAGCCGAGCGTGTTGTCTAAATCTGATGTTTACCGACTCAATAAAGAAAGCCTTATCTCCGAGCTTGCTAAGCGTGGACTGCAAGGTTCAACAGAAACCACCGTAGCAAGACTTCGTGCAGTTCTCGTGGGAATCCTTTCGGAGAGCGATACGTCTCGAGACCAGGCAACAGTGGGAGTGGAGAATCATCATTCAGTACCGGTGAGGGTTGGAGATCCAATTGAAATGTCACGCGTTTTGGTGAGTGATAAAATCCAAAGTAAAATTCTCGTTGATTTTGTAAATCGAATACCACTGTGTGATGGTCAGGACAGCTCATCTCTTTTTTTATTTTTAATTGAGGTTCAAAGGATTTGTCATTTAAATATCGGTTCTGAGTCCGAGTTTATTGCATTATGTTTAGGTAAAACTTCTGGATATTTAACTCGTTTGTTTTCTGAAGGGCTAGTTAATGGGTTAAGTTGGAAACTTATTAGTCGTAAGATATTAGACTGTCTTGTCCCTACTAGAGCTAAAGATAGTTTGTGTAAGCAGTATGTACATCGCTTTCAACGTCCTGATGAGTCGTTAAGGAGTTTCATCATGGCCATTTCTGAGGCCGTTGAAGTTTTAGAGTTAGATCTTTCTGAATATCAGATAGTAAATATTATTTTGGAGAATGTGTCGCCCTTGTCTCGACGTCATTTTGTATTTACTTCTAAACCTAGTACGATAGTTGAGTTACATGAGCTAGCTTCCCTAATTGAAGGTACTTTATTGTCTGAAAGTGAGTTTCTGGAAAATCATGCACCTTTTATTGTTGACAATCCAGGCGTGGGTTCGAATCCTAGTTATTGTGGTAGGTCTAGGAATATTACTGCGATTTCTCAGTTGGGTGTGCAACCTGTGAAGAAGAACCATATTGGCCCGCGAGCGTTGGATAGTAAGTTTTTGTCAGGAATTCGCTGTTTTAATTGTAAACAGTTAGGACTTGTCCGGAGCAAGTGTAGTTCAGGAAACTAGTTGTGCGCCGTAAGAATCATGGGTCTTACGAGTCAAGCGCATTTCCATGCCCCCCTTCCCCCGTTGTAGTTCTTGTGCTTGTTTCTTTATGTTGTCTTGCTTTAATTAAATATCTGCCAGGCTCTCTCCCAGATGGGATAGACCCTGGTCAGTTGAATCTTTCTTATCACCCGTGTCGATCAGGTTGATGTGCCAGACAGACCCGACCGATACGCGAAGAGCTCATGTGAGCCATCTTAAACTAATACCGACGTCGTAGAATGTCGTAGTTTAATGGATAATGTTCGTAAGTTATTGTACTTACAGATTTAATTACTCCATTTTGGATTTACTTAGGTAAATGTAGGATGCCAAGAAATTTTTTTATAAGTTTATGGGGACTTGTATTTGATCTTTTTGGTATTCCTGTTTTGGGTAAGACTTGGTGTCTTGATATTATTTGACTATTGTTGAGTCATTTAATGAACGGTCAATTAACGTAATCTCATTTTGTTAATTATAGTATTGACCGGGTTTATTCATACTCTTAATAATAATGTGGAATCATGCCTAATTTTTATAGGTATATGGGGACCTATAATTAATCTTTTGGCATCCCTTATTAATTTGAGTTTTGTTTGATGGCATTGTGCCCTGGCTGTGAGCCAAATCGTGTTTAAAATTTAAATTTTGTTTACCATTAATGATATGTTATATATCAGTGGTTTGTAGATATAGTGTTTTGTTATATATATATTGTTGGCCATGTGTATAGTTATTTACAGGTATTGAACCGTAATTGAACTTGTAGATAGTATGTGTTTATAAAATAAGTGAATAGTTTATAGATTATGATGATGTTCCACTTCATGGAATTTGGATCACGAAATCAAATGTTGTTTTGATTTAATTATGACGTAACTTTATCTATTCTATGTTTTGAGACACTCTATTCTAGATTGAGTGCTGAGAATGGACTTATATAGAATATAGTGAGATTATAGTGATCTAACATTTGAAACTCTCAAACCTTTGAATAGGAACCTTCAAAAGTGTTGAGGGGGGGGACGCTCCTCCGATACATCTATGTAGGATTTCTATAGGATTTTAGGATTTCATGAGGATAAACTTTTGTGACTTTGTAGTCTAGTGAACTTTATTGTGAGAACTTGAGTTTGAACGTAGAAGAAAGAAGAGATTCTTCATGTGTTCATACAGACAATTAGACATGTGGTTGCGTGTGACTTAACGCCACTTGCATCTCGACAACAGACTTGTTGTATATGAGTTTTCGTTGCGCATCCTGTTTTCCTTTCTCTCCTGGTTTCTGGTAAAGTCTACGTAGTGGTACCGACTGCTTGTCTAGATGATGGAATCTAGAGCTGAAAAAAATGGATCATCTCATGCTGTTTGGGAAGATGATGTACAAGAAGGCAACCTTGAGCCCTTTGATGTTCCGCCTTGCTGAGGACGGATGCTGCATCTTCTTATTCTCCTGGTCAAGGGGGGGAGATTTGTAACGTTAACTTGCAGTTAGTTACAATTGGATCCATCCCGTTATAATGTTGATACGTAACTATCAAGAATTCATACCACCCGCTCAATAATTCCGACCCAAATAGAATCCCTACAATGGTACATTTCTCTGTTGTAGTCCCTGTAGGCTAATACGGAAAGATAATACGACACAGTATATTTCATACAGTACAATCTTCTATAATATTACACTCGTATTTGTTCAGGAACTTACCTTTGAAATCTTCTATCACTAGCCGCCACCAAAGCTGAACTACACCGTGCAGCCAATGTGAAGAATGGGGCCGAGCTAACGAGAGTCTACAATCAACGCGTGGTCATTCTCCGTCTAGTCAGATTGATTCTGAAGAATGACAACATGGAGAACTCTAGAAGACAACAATCCACCCGCCCTCTGACGGATGTCAGATGAACTTCCCCAAACAACACAAACATCCAATGATCGCCGACTTGTTCTAATTTTCCGATGGAACAACCCTACAAAGTGACTACGTGACCGATGACAGCTAGCAACTACGTGCTAGAAATTACCTCCCCTCTTTCCGTGCAACGAAAATCACTATAAAACAGGCTGACATTGTCTAAAAAACTTTGACTATCTAAAATCTACGAACGAGGACGGATCATTGTCGTCGACCCGGACAATGATCGGATAAACATTCATACATCATAAATTGGAACGTAACTATGGCAGTTACTTATAAAGAACTCTATTCATTTTCAACTTATAATATTTTCGTGTTAAAATCTTTATTTTGTGTTTTGCTTAATATTTAACTTTTTGCTTTATTATCTCAGTCGCTTAAATGTAACTTATATGCCGCCACTTAGGCGCGGTTGGTTAGTTGGTTAGTTTATTAGTTTAGTTTGAAATCCACCATTGGTAATTTTGTATTGAGTGAATTTAAATGTAAATTGTTAAAATGTGTGGACTTTTGTATTTGGCTATTTCACGCGACTGTAGATATAAAATCATTCTTGTTATTTTTTTTTATATAATTTATTATTATTCTAAATTTCATTCTTTAGTTTTTCTAAGATATAGTTAGTCCCGGGAGATTTTGACTAGCGTCTGGAAGTCAAACTCTCGCGTTATGTTTTATGTAGTTGTAAATTTTCGTATTGTAACTTGTAATTGTTTGAGGAGCCCATCAGGCAAGAATATTTAATGTTTGTTTCATTTTTGTGGATATCTTACTTCACTTCACTTCACTTTTGGTAGTTTAACTTCTCTTTTGATGTTATAATCTACGTAATTTTGTGTCTCTTAAAGACGACCTGTAATAAATGTAAACATGGAAGGTTTACATTCTGCGCTTCACGTTATTATTTTCAGCATTATTCAGAATGATATAATGAGACCACTGTACTTTGCTTTATCTACGTTTATACTGAATAAACCATATTATTGTTATATTTTTAATTCTGCTTATATTTTCCCTTATGTAGATTATACCTTCTCCCTTTTATTTAATTGTGGTCGTTAAGTAGAAGGCACGGAGACGGTGTAACAGTAGGGTTGGATGAAAGTTGATGTCTGGTGCTGCGAATTCCTATGACTCATCCTAATTCTCCCCCTTCCGTGCTATTTTTGGACACTAGTATAAAAAATAGTTTTCACACTAAACAGCCGTACTGGGTCAACCACGTATATCTTGGTTGTGTGATGCGTTATATGCTGAGTAAATTGTATGTGAGTTAAGATGAAAACTAACCAGAAATTTTTCAAAAGCAAATAAAAAACCTAGACTTAGCGAAGATGACAGTAACTGTGAGAGAGTGTGACAGTGACCACCAAAATGATTCAACTTCAAAGATAAATTGTACTGATTTATTTATTTATTTTTATTAGTACTATTACTATTATTACTATTACTATAACTATTATTATTATTTTTATTATTATCACCGCTTATTACTAACCGTTCGGGTTATATGCACTTACGCTAATGTGTAATGAATGGTAGGGTGATTGTGAGATGAAATGGAGGACCTATAGTTTAACGTGGGATCCGAACCACGGTGGAGGTCTGGAATCCCAAAAATTTCACATGTTGTGATTAATAAAAGTCTTGTCAGCGGTGAAGGAAAGGGTTTGGCAATCAGATAAATCTGTGCTGGGACCGAGGATTGAACCCCGGACCCCAGAAAAGAAGTCTTGACACTTTACTCCTAGACCGCCAAGTGACCATACTGATTTATTCAAAGACTTGTTTGTTAATAGTGATGAAAATAAAATTAAACACGTGATAACAATAACCAAAATGATTTGCCAAATTGTTGGACACACGAACAAAAGAATGAATTTTAAAAATAAATTATTAGTTATTCGTTAAAAACTCAAAACTAGGTTGTAAAATACGCAAAGAAGTTGGGAGTATTGCGTGTTAAAAAAAGGCATTAAAATTTCAAAAGAATGGGCTAGTGGCGAGATTTGCCACCATGGGGATACAAAATAAAAAGAGAAGACTTTGCACTTAAATCAAAAGGACATCTACAAACCATAATCCACACAATATTCTAAATTACGACAAGGGAATCAGAAGAGGATAATGAATACTGATATATTTAGAAGTAAAATACTCCGGATTCTACTTACATTACACGGATGTTCCCGGATATGATCACCATGCTTTCACAAACTGTTCTACTAGCATGGCGGAAGCACAGGCGTGGCAGTTTCAACGCACGTCTAACCTCTTGACCTCAACATCGAAGAAAGACCAGAGGGTCCTCGGTTCATCGCTAGTGACAACACGAGCTACGACCACTACGCCCCTAGCGGTCTTCCTTGGCAACTCTTACCCCTCCGTTTCAAAACTCCTCTCCAGTCCTCTCTATTCCATTGTTTAAGGTGCTATATTTGCTGGTCAAGGAAAGAGTATATAACGAGAAACTCCTATGTCCATTTTTTGTAGTTCATCACTTGGATTTCGTCTAAGAAGTAAACTCTGCTCCAGCACCTGTAGAAGAAACTGCTGACCATGACGGTTAGGGCGTGGGAGTCATCGCCTCTACGCCGAGGGAAACCCATTAATTAATCCAAGTATTCTGTTATATTCCAAGTCCCTCAGACTTGTTGAATTTTTCCTTATGAATATGTACATTTTTGTTTAGTCAATAGGACTAACTTTTTGTACGTCCATCTGACGTGTTTTATTTAGTCAATAGGGCTAACATATTTTGTATGTATTTACCTATGTCCATAAGATATAGCTTAAATGCGGGAGCCTTGAGCTCTATTGCTTATAGGACCCAGGCTTTAGAGCCCTCTCTTCACAAGTTCATTATTCAGGAGTAAGTTCTTAAAACTTCACATTATCACATGACACCATGGACGTCATGCTCATATGTGCTAATATTAGAATGGCTACAACCAGGTTGTCTAACGCCTTTATTTGAGGACCTAGTTAGGTCAGTATCTCACACACTGTTATTTGTATCTCTTTTTCTGTGTTATTATTTTGGGTGCGCAAAGTGCGTAACACGGCTAATCTTGTATGGTGGCCCGCACAGATAGTACTTTTCTTTCACCCCTTGGTTGGCACATCTTATGATTTAGTGTTTAAAATGAGTGTTTTCTAATCGTGAGGTTTACCCCTGGCAGTGGGTAATGTCATAAATGTACTATTAAATGGTCTGGAATTTCCCGCTGGGAAAAGACCGGCCATAGTATTATTTAGTGTAGACACCTGGTTGCTTTTCAGCCATTCACTGATGTAATGGACCGTCCGTCCATGTACTATTTCTGAAACAGTTCTTTATCTCTAGCTGGGACGAACCTTGGCTAATATAGTGTCAGTTGTTACATCTTTATTAGTCTCTAATTCCACCTTGTTTTGTTTAGACCCTTCTTGTGGAAGTCAGGCAGCTAGCCCGACTGTTCCCGTGTCGTCTTGGACACGTATTCTCCCGAGCTACGGGAAGATACTGTAACTTCGGAGTTATTATACCCCATCATGCTTAATATCTTACTTTGATAAAGCACTTGTTTTTCTTTGCCCATTCAACGGGCTTCAACCACAGTTTCTACTTACGGTTTTTTTATGTTCAGCTGTTGTACTCTAATTCCAACCTTTATGTTTTTGTATAATAAATCTATTTCTGTTACCTATTTAATTATATCTCTGTTATATTGTATGTTCCTATCACTCTTAAATATTATATGTAAAGAACCCTAGGTATCTCTAGACTAGCACAACCAGCTAGTTAGGTGTCGGTTCAACTTCTTTAAGAAAGAAATGTTTGACCACAATGGAAGTGCAGGACATAAAGGAACACAATATTGTTTTACAGGGGTAAAAAAGAAACGTTTTCGAAGGTGATACTGAAATAGCGTTCTCACGAGAAAGAAATTACTGGAGAGATTTTTCGTACCGCATATAAGGTTGTAAAAGGTAATCAGTACTTTCATAATTTCAAAATAGAAATTGATCTATAGGAGTTAAACGGCCTTGACATGGGACGTATTTGACATTCAAATAAAGCTTGTGCTAATATTGTTGAGCACGTTAGTCAGGAGATGAGGTAAACAATTGTAAATTAAATCATTCAATCTGATAACAAAATTGGATTAATTATTGACGAAACTGCTCCATTAAAAATTAATTCGGTCTCATTGTGTACATTCATGTTTTTATACCTCAAAAGCTCCAATTAATTTATTTTTAGATCTGGTCGAGCTTAGCAGTGCTACTGCCAAGGGTGTGTTTGATTCCGTTATAGACTCCCTTCAATCTTACGGAATGACAGATTCATTTTAGAACAATGACTTAATAAGCTTAACGTGTGATGGTGCAGCAGTGATGATTAGGAAGAACAATAGTGTTGAGCATTGTTCAAGGAGAAATTTCCATCACTTATTGTTTGGCAATGTGCTAATCAGACTTGACCTTTCGGTTTCTGATTTTTATGTTTCAGAAGTCAACAGGTTTAAAGCCTTGATAAACAAGTTGTATGTTTTATACCACGATTCCCCCCAAAAACAGCAGGGATCAAGTTTTTTTCAAAATTACTACAGGTTGAAATGTTTAAAGTTTGTAGAATATTGAGTACATGATGGGTTGCATCTAGTTTCAGGCCCATTTCAGCTGTATGGACAACCTATGAAGCTTTAGTAAGCCATTTTAAAGAGGCAAAAGAAGATCTAACACGAGATAACAATAAAAAGTACGTTTTTAGAGGCCTTCTGAATAAAATTAGATGTAAACTTCATTTTAGATCTTGGCTTTATGTGCGATGCGTTACAGGAACTATCTGAGTTGAGCGAGGCTTTGCAGCATCTAAATGTTGGCCTAGGCTTTGTTAAGAAAAAGTGAAATTAACAGTCTCTTTATTTGAAAGTAGAAAATCAGTACCAGGTACTTACTATACCATGGTCCTAGAAGCAGTACAAAATTTTAATTTTGTTGGAGTTTCTCTTCATAAAAGGGAAGGACGCAAGAATAATGATCCTTTAAATCCTGAAAAGTTCTACGAAGCATTGAAACAATCAATTGAGAAGAGACTGCTCAGGGAAAAATATTTGGAAATTGTTAAATTGATAAAAGTAATAGACATGAAAAATTTGCCCAAGAATGTACAAATAACTTATGGGGAAAATGAAATAAAGAAGCTCGCTTCCAAGTTCAAACTCAATGAAAGACAATTGAGAGTTTCCGGAGATATGTATAGTAAGAGAGTTCCGGACAGTCTGGTTGTATTGAAGAATATAATCAAGTCAGTTGCTATACCTTCCAGTGAATGCGAGGAAAGTTTCTCCCAGATGAATTTGATTATGACATCACTAAGAACATATTTTATTTATAATAATCAATGGACCCCCTCTTCGTTTATTTAATTCCTCCAAGTATGTTGACTCGTGGCTTGTTTCAAGGCGGCAATCTGCCATAGACAATCAGATTAAAGAAATGAATATGATGAAAACATGAACGACTGTGGAGTTGCTTCTAAAATGGACAGTAATTTTTTTAAATTATGTATATGTATGTATATGCCTATGTGTATTTTTAATTCAAAATACATCTGTAAAAATTAAAACCTTTTTTTGTGTAATCTATGACTTAAAATTTCTAATCGCTTTTATCTTTCTAATTTGTATAGTAAAACTAGCAGTAAAAAAATCAAAGTTAAATTAAACATTTAGTGAAAATTTACATTAAATTTAATCGAAAAACATTCAAACAGAATCACATTAAGATGAATAAAAAAATTATTCTGTTTTTAGAAGAAAATAATGGCCTAAAAACGCGTCTTTTGAAGCTTAAATGTTTAAAAAATCTAGGGAGCCCCGGTAATACGTTCCGGTACCTAAAACTTTATAAATTAACCAATGTGTGTATATATATATATATATATATAATGTAATTAAATAACATGTATGGTATGACCTGGGATTCTTAACTCTTATAAGTGTCAGATGGTTAAATATTAATCAAGTATGACTGAGTTAAAAGTCGACATGAAGATTAACGGTGAAGAGTTGGAATACATGGGGTACATGAGATAGTTGAGGAAGCAAAGATGAAGTGGTATTGACACATAACGAGGATGGAAGAGGAGAGGATTCCAAGAAGATTATTGAGATTAAGTTTGTAGGGAAGAGACCACAAGAGAGGCCGAGACCAAGTAAGAGTGGGAGGGACAGAAAGCAGCAAGTGTGCAAGTGAGAGGAGAAAAGGGAAAGAGAATGCAGGAGGTATAATGGTGGACGGACAAAGGAAAATGAAGGCATTTTATTAAACGGACCCACCCAGAGGCTGGAAATAGTTCATGATAATAATGATGATAATAAAGAGGGTAGGACTGAAGATCATTTTTAGAGTCAGCCAAAGTTTATGAGAACTCTTCATATCATATAGTCGATTGGCAGTACAGACAGAGGAAAGCATGCCTGTCTTAATCTGTTCCGAGGAATGTGTAGGGCCTTTGATGAGGTGTGGGGGTGATGGTTAAAATGTTATGTATTTGCACTATATTCAAGGATGAGAATTATTTAATATTAGAGATTAAGGATGAACCCTGTACGTGGTTATGGACTCGTATGATAGGACGCCTGCTATCCTCCATCTAAGAATATTTAGAGTTAAGTATATTAAGGTTTATAGAGTACACGTAAGAATCTACGAAGTTGATCTGAAATAGCAAATGTTAGTTGAATACTAATTCTTTAATTAATATTAGTCCATTCCTCCGCTAAGCTATACCTGTTTGAAAAGTAATCATAAGGTGAATGTATTATGGAATTGGTTGGAATGTATTAAGGAATTATTGATTAAGTATTTTATTCGTCTTAATCCATTCTTCTTCTGTATTTATAATGTACGCACAAGGATTGATAGGGTTGGATGCCAGAGATTAGTGATTATTCGTCTTAGAGAGGGTAAGAAAGTAGGCGGTGAGTAGTGTGGGTAGGAGGGGTTGAGCGATGTGTTTAAGAAGTTTGTGGGTTTGGATATTTTGTAGGGGTTTGGTTGTTTTGCGAACTGTAGGTTTGGCTACCCACTATACTGGGTAGGTGATGCACCAACGGTTGCCTGTTGAAGTGTTTTTGAAGTATGATGAAGTAAGTTTAAGTCTATTGAAGTCTAATGAAACTGGATCGGAGTTTGTTGATTAATTTATCTTTAAATATAATGAATGATATGATAAATGAACTATTATATGCATGTTTTATAACTCTTATTAATGTTAAATGATTAAATGTATAGCTTTAGAGAAGAAGGAAGAAGATGGCAAGAGGGTTGGCTTTTCAGAGAGAGGGAGTATATTTTTTCAAAATCTGACTAGAGCCTATCTGGACGTGCATCGCCTGTAAACACATCCATGATGTAATCAGTTGGTCGCCATCAGTGTCTGAACCGGTTTCAAAGCATGTGGAGGAGTCTTTCTCTGATAAGGTGTATTGAACCACCTGAAAGCTGTAAGTTAAGGCTATCAAGTGTGTGGAGTAATCCAGCATTTGCCCGGATTAGGAATGGAAAAACATCTTAGACAACGAGGAAGGATTGGTGGGGATGAATAATTTAACGTTAGAAGTCAAGATGTGTGAGAAAGGGGTGAGGGTGGGAAATAGATGAGGTGATAAAAATGCCAATGTAATTCCTAGGTAAATTATAATGTGGTCTGGATGTAGAAATAAAAAATATATGTGTATGAGGGGCGAGAGTGGTTGGCAAGATGCAACCCACATTATGTTTTGGCATATTAGATCTTTTTGTGTCCTAATATCACCATGTCGCTACGTCGGAGAGCTCCAGATACATTTGCTCTTAAGGGAAAATGCTGGTGGATACAAGGTCTTTTATGTGTTCTGGTATGCCTATTTTATAAATACTCAAACTTGAGAGCTTCTTGCTTAATAGGGTCGGATTTATATTATTTAAAATCAAAGAAATATGTATTTTATATATGCTTAAATTTTCCAAAATATTTGCTCAAATTTTTTTTTGTAAGATAAATACAAAACATAAATCATGCAAAAGTAGAATTTAATTTATATAATTCATATAAATATACTTTCCTTAATGATTGCTGGCATTGTTTGACGTTAAATTCCACCATTACAATGGACAACAACCCACATCTTAAATGTTTCAAATTTAAAAGATTGTCTATTATCCGCCAAAACAAATTTTATATTGAAAAAAACTACGCTCCACATCACACGAGGCTATAGGGGCAGATTTAAAATTAGCAATATTTGACAGTGAAAATTCTTCTTCGTTGGGCTCTAGCTGCCTGTTGCTACTCAGAACTTCCCTGAACTGTTTTAATATATTGTAACCATGATTTTTTACTAAGGACCAAGTTTAATTTATTTAATGCAGCCTTTCACCAGAAGATTATTCTAATCTTAACAAAATATGTTCAATGTTTTAAATATTGGTCACTAAGGCCACATTTTTTGTCTCAAGTCTTAATTGTTTAGTTCAGGCACGAAAAGGTAGATTTAATGTAAATTAAGTCTTTTGATCACTTCCTTGTAACAGTGCTTTATTTGCCTTTGCCTCACACATGAAGTGTGTGTCTTCCTTGTCGAGCATTGTGATAATTTCTTGAATTTGTCTGAAATTGTTTTCATAATATGTTGCAGCATCTATCCAAGCTCCCCCCTGGTTAAAATAGGCTGTGGTTGTTTAAGCAACGCCACTTGGTTCGGTTCCTTCAAAAAAACCTTCACATTTGAAATTACTCGACTCACTTCAGATATAATGATCTCAAAGTTTCTGCAACACGATGCACACCATGTGCCAAACATGTTAAATGAACTATCTTTGTGTAAAGTATTTGTAATCCTTTTCTTGCCTTTATCATGTAGGGTGCTACATTGGAGAGAAGTAGATGAACACAGTCATATTCTATTCCATTGGGCCAATGTAGTATCGTTGAATCGTTGAATGTTTTCATGATTGTTGAGTTGTTAGATTTTTCCAGACACTCAGTAGTGAGCAGAAATGAAGACGATGGCTCACTCTTCAAAGTACCAACAGTAATATTGCCAATATAACGGTCTGTTGAATCTGTTGTCTCATCATTGCATATCCATACAGAATTGTCACCAATTTCTTTACGAATTTTTAATATTGTATCAGTATGTTATACTTTCAGTAGCTAGTTTTTTCTTTACAGTCAAATAAAAAGAATAATAATAATTGTCAATTACGATTGCCGAAATTTTCTCTTGGGTTGTGGCCTGCAAATGAGTACACCTTTGGGCCTGCCTTATAGTTTTGAATCGGATTTATTCTACACCCATTATCATCAGTAAATAGTAAGGTCAACTATATAATTTTCCGCCAACCCAACACAACAATATTACTATACACTTTCATAAAATTATCGAAAAGTCAAAGTTTTTTATACAGGCTGCCTGAAGATGGAGTGGGTCTGCCTGTTTCAATTATTTTTGGTCAAAAAACCGGGACGAAAAACTACGCTTCAAAATATGACTTATGAATACACAGCAGCTACCACTTCTGCACTTGTTGACACACTTAATTCTATTACTGTACGCAAAGAAACAAAACGCTTCCCTTGGAGGATCAAAGAAGCGCCAATATTCCGTAAAATAAAACTAAACTTACTTTAAATTGGCGATAAATACGTTGTTTTGTAATAGAGTGCCCATAATTATATCTAGAAACAATAAATATAGGTTAAAACAAACTTAAAAATAGATTTTAACAGTATTAAACGAACGATAAACACGATAGTAAACTCATGCGCTAAAGGCCCCGACATAGACTCTGTATCCGTAAGAAATTAATGCCACAATATCAGATTGCTATGGCAACAGAGTCCTTACTCCGTAGAAGTTGTCCAAATTTAACTTTATACGGACTAGTTTATACGGACTACCAATCACAGCCAAGTAAATATGTGTATGCGCATTGAAATAAAAGAACGAATGGCAGTGAGAAGATTCGTCGCTATGAAAACATATACAAAATGTAAAGATGGCTAAACGTGGAGCTATTTCAGAAACATTTTTCTATAAATCTAAACACTCCGGGAAGAGCGGCTTCTAGGAAAATGTTTTCTGAGAAATACCAAGCTCTCAGAAATATTGGCTTTGCTTTTGTAGGTATTATCAAAAATATTAAAAGCGCTTGTTTTGTTTTCATCCAAAATACTATTATATCCGTTTTGCATTTTCAGGTTATTGCAAACATTTATTTTAGTTTGATATTGAAAATCGAGCTATAAATATATTTCTTGTGATTGAACTTAGCCTACATTTTAATATACTGAAAGTTTTCTCGACAAAGTTGTTTTTGTTTTTTTAATTCTTATGTTATGATCAACTGACTGCTGACGCTCGCTCCTTGCTGTAGACGATTTTCTTTCGAAGTTTTCGATTAGACGGGGTGTCTTCTCATTGGTTGGAACGGTCACGTGATTACGGATATGGACTGTGTAGTCGCGAATAGAATTTCTTGAGGACCAGGACCACGGAGTACAGAACTACGGATACGGAGTCTGTGCTGGGGCCTTTAAACTACATTCATAAATACCACAGAGTTAAATTATTATTATTATATTATTATTAATTATTATTATTATTATTAGCACCGCGTCTTACTACCCGTTGGGTTTACCACACCACGAGTTTCAATTCAGTATAAGCTAAAGTTGTAAAGTGAAGTATTTATATTACCAGTATTATTGGGTGGGGTAAGGTGTCAGACCTCTGTGCTGGGGGTCCGGGGTTCAATCCTCGGTCCCGGCACAGATTTTATTGCCAAACCTTTCCTTCACCTCATACAAGACGTGTATTAATCACAACTTGTGAATATGTGGAATGTCAGGCCTCCACCGTGGTTCGGATTCCACGTTAAACTGTTGGTCCTCCATTTCATCTCCCAATCACCCTACCATTACATATTAGTGTAAGTGCGTATAACCCGAACGGTGGTAGTAGTAGTAGTAGTAGTAGTAGTAGTAGTAATAACAATAATAATAATAATAAAATAATAATAATAATTATTATTATTATTAGTAGTAAAACCAACCCGAGGTAATTTCAGTTATATTATCGATTATTACTTCGAAATTAATTCCTTAAATATCACCTTCTAGATACTTTATATCAGCAAAAATGTTTCTAAATTGTTAGACAATCGCTGAGAGTCTATTTTTGAAATAGGTTGTAAGTTTACAAAATTATCCTCCACTTTGTGTAGTTATAAAAACCTAGTTATGCCGGGATCACGATCAACTTAGCGTTAACTTAACGTAACTTAACATAACCTTAACTTATGCCGGGATCACGATCAACTTAAACTTAACGCAACTTAACGTAAAGAACCTCCTCGTGTGTTTAAATGGAAGCGATCACGATGCACTTAACTTAACGTTGACTTGCAGTTAACTTAACGTAAGAGATGTCCTGGGAGGTCTTTTACTTTACTTTACGTTACTTGAAGGGTATCACGTGATCTAGCCCGCCAATCATTATGCGAGTGACGTCATCAGGACTATTTAGTAACTCATTTGTTGGTATTATGACTAATGTTTACTCTTTAGCGTAAGTTCTAGTGATCAGACATTGAAACAAAATAATTAAACTAAAATAGGAAAGCTAAATTTATAAAAAAAAAAATTGTAATAGATATTTATTATATCGATTGAAAACTATAAACATTCACAGATCATCACTGTAAAACTAGTACAAATCACAGATCATACTCGGGAATGAAGATGTTTGGCTCGAGTTGTTATGTTAAGTTACGTGAATCGTGATCACACAATATTTTTAAAAAAATCATACGTTTGGCTTAAGAACTGTTTATAAATAACACCAAGAAATATCAAACAGGATGATTTTACATTTTATGACAAATTATTTATTCTTGGCAACCTCAAACCTACCCATTGCAACTTTTGATTATAATTTTTTTTAAACCATTTGGAATTGAATGCATAGTTTTATTTTAGTTTAAATTAGTTGCGGAATCTCAAATCAAAGCGACCCACCGGCATCTTTCTCGGCAGCCTAATCCACTGGCTGTAAGGATGAACCTACGAAGATTGTGGACGATACCAAGAGGATTCTGAATACATAGGTACATAATATTACATATTTCACACGTATGTTTAGCATCAGGCCTTCACTTACAAACTACCGCGTGTGAGTTAAGTCCTACATGGTCCTTAGAAATGGAAATAACTTCTACACTGTCCGTATCCGTAATCACGTGACCATAATAAAGTTGGAAACAACGTTCAATTAAAGTCTTAGAAAGGAAATTTTCTACAGCTAGGCGCGAGCAGACTATATCACAGCTGAACAAATTATTACTAACAAAAGTAACTACAAAACATTTTGATAAAACTTCAAAGATAGGTTACATTTTAAGTACAATCACACCTAATATATTTAAATTATGAGCTATTTTGTCTAGTTGCTACGAAAATGCCACTGGTGCTTTCATTTCGATGCGCGCGCATCCTTACTTTTGTTGTTGTAATTGGTAGTCCTTAGCAGTTCGTATCGACAGTCCTTAGCAGTTCGTATCGACTAGTACTGGAAAAGTTTCAAAGTAACACAGACCCCGTATCCGTAAGTCTGTACTACGCGGTCCTGGTCCTCAAAAAATTCTATTCGCGATTATAAATTCCATGTCCGTAATCACGTGACCGTTCCAACCAATGAGATAGTCAAGAGACTTCGCACAATATTAAACTTTAAAAGAAAATCTTCTACTGCAAGGAGCAAGCTGACCAATTATATAAAATTAAAAAAAAACTGTTTAGAAAACTTACATATATACTTAAAATGTAATGCAATCACAATAAATATACTTAAACACGATTTTAACTATCAAACTTAAAATAAATTAGCCTGAAAATGAAAAAAAAAAAAAAAAAAAAAAACGCAGGTACTAGGATTCTGAATGTAAACTGTTGACATTATTTAGTTCTTGACTATGATGAGACATATGTAGTTGTTGCCATGTCTCTGGCGTATTGTGTTGTTGCGCATGCGTGAGTTGTCTTCTTTCAGTTGCGTCTAAAAGACTTGTAATGGATGTCGTGTATTTGTGATCTCTAAAGTGATTTAATTAATTTTGGTAGTTATGTGACAAAATTCATTTAGTAATATATACTCGTTTAATGGCTGATAAAATAAATAACAGTACAGAGAAGAAATAAAAGCTGGTATGCTTATATTTGAACAGTAATAAACTCAATAAAAACAAAGCAAGCAATTTTAATATTATTTTCGTGATTTCTTTATGTAGTAGGCTATATGTGGGTTATGATCTTTAACAAGAATATAACCCACTTTATTTTGGTGTTTAAGATGGATCCCAACGCGCATGCACATAATTACTCAGCTGTGGTAGGTAGTCCGTACAAACTAGTCCTTAAAAAGCTAAAGTTGAGCAACTTCTACGGAGTATGGACTCTGGCCAGAGCAACCTGTTATTGTGGATTGTGGAGTAGTACGCACCTTACGGAGTCTGTATATGGGGTTGTATTATACACATTTCAATGTATTCATACGTCAAACAACATGAACTGTGACCGTCATTTTAAAGAGATAATATGAATGCCAATGAAATAATACCGTACTAATAATAGAGACACTTTTTCAAATGTTTAGAACAGCTGAAATAATTGTATATTTTCTAAATCACCGCTATTCCACTATTGCAACGATAAAGTTAAGGCGAGGAAGGTAGAATTCAGAGGAAATGATCCTACATCTGCGTGAAGGAAGAATGGCAAACTATTTAGGAGAAATTAATCCTCCATACACAGAGACCTCACGTACACCCGACCGTGATTCGAACCCCAATCTACCCCTCCTGCGGCAGTCCAGTCTATGGCGAGTAACGCCTTAGACCAGGGTTTTACAAACTTATCCGGGGTTTGACCCAAATTTTTATCTTTTGAGACCATCGTGACCACTTGATAACCTAAAAGCGTTCATATTCTAGTTTTAAAATTATTATTTTAAGTGAATATACCAGTCATGACAATCCGCATTTAATAACTTCTGGGGTAGTTAAAGTTAGATAAAATGTACCTTTATTTGCGGGGAGAGAGAAGGGAAACCCTTTAAGAAGAATCACCCCCTAGTACACCTGATCGGTGCTGACCTCATCACAAACCAAACTTTTTTTTTAGTACCGCGTCTTACTAACCGTTCGGTTTATACGCCTATGTACTAATTACTCTAATGGGTTAGGGATTATGAAGGTTTAATTTAGAGAAAATGCACGAGTATTTGCGTGGAGGGTGGAAAACACTTTAGGGAAAACCACCCTCAGTGCATCCGACTGGAATCGTACCCCAATATCCCCGTCTAATTTTATTCAAATAATGGGTTTTGAAGTTCATTTTAGTGAACAGTAACGCAATACAAATACTAAAGTTAAGCTATGTTATCAGTTTACCGCTTTATTTTGAAGATACGATATTTAAAAGTAATGTTTTGTGTACCCAGCTATCTTTTCACATTCTTTCAAGTACAGTTATGTTTCCATGTTGATACTTAATTTAGAGGGAGTGATATTCTAAAGTACCGTAATATTTGAATACCACATTTAGATTTTCACATTCTCTCTTTCTATCTGACACACTCTCGCACATTCTCTATAACGCTTCTCTCTCTCTCAACACACACACACACACTCTCTCTCTATCACGCATACTTCCTCACATATTCTCTTTCTTTCGCCACACACTCTTCTCTCATATACATTCACACACACACACACGTTTATATATAATTTAATAAGCCCATACGGTTTTACCGATTTTAACCAACGAAGTCGTTTTAAAGGTTAGGGGTCCAGGATGCCGGCAAAAATATTAGCCTAAAACTAAATTTTCCTTGCGAGTTTTCCATATTTTCATTCTGTGTGGGCAGAGGCTAAACTGTACAATCATTCTTTGCTTACATCACCATGGAAACCATTATTTGCGTATATTGGTAAATAAAATATTTCTCTTTGGTTAAAAATAATAACAGCTTAATAATTCTTACTTGAGTGGTTTGGTGCAACAAATAGGTAGAGAGCTGGGAGAGGGGTAGTATTAAATTTCTCATGGATAGAAGAAGGAAAATCTAAGTTTTAATTCAAATCAAACAACGAAAGCATGTAATTTGATAGCTTTGACGAGTAACTTTTAATAAGAAAGTCAAATGAGGTCTTATTGTATATTTTTTTCCCAATAAAAAATCCAAAATACATTTTAGTGCAAATGCAGGCATCTTTGCAACGATCCATTAGTTTATATTTGAACTGTGCGCTTTCCTATAAACATTACAATCGCTTTAAAAAGTAAACATAATGCTGTAACGTCAACAAGCATTTGATCCCAAGTGGGGTCATGACCCCCAGGTTGTAAACCACTGGTTTAGATAGACCATGTGACCACTGAGCAGGCCTGTCCCTTTGGTGGCCCTCGGTAGCATATTTTGCGACCCACTACGGATTATAAAAGTTAAAAAAATAAATGTCATCCAGGAGTTCCTTTTAAATATGATCAGACTTATATTGTGTAGAATTTAATATAAGTATTATTTGCTGTACTGTACTGTTTTCTCAATTATTACTATACTTTTAATTTAATCATTTAATATATTAGTTTAGTCTATAGCTCTATCATGTAACATTGTCTGTTTAATTTATCCAGAAATTGATATTTAGGCTAGAGAACGGAAGGGCCCGAAATCTGGCAACAGCTTGAAGAGTAGCTGCGTACACACTGGGCCGCGTCCAGGAGGTTTGGGGGGGGGGGGGGGGGCCAAAGGGGGCAATTGCCCCAATTCCAGGGAGCCATATATCCCCAAAAGTTATTAAATTTGATTATAGTTATTATTCTAAATTTCGCATCAAATAGTGTACAGATAATTAACAGCAATAAGTATTCGCTTAGTGATAGGATTCCATTCAAAATTCCTGGAAACCCTAACTTTATGTAATTTAAGATATCTGTTATCCGAGTAATGTGCTGCAGTACAGTAGAATACGTCACCATTGTGCTACCGCTATCAGTATACAGAAAACTAACAGTGCAATGGTGCAAAGAGGAATTTACTTTTGTTAACTTTATTTGTTTGCATTTAATAAAGTATATTCATTTAATGGGTTGATCAATATTCCGTAAAACATGAGAAAGTTCAGAGTACGTATCAACATATTACAACGATTTGACGCTAAAACTTAAAAGCTGCTGTACAAAGGCGGGGGCCTCACAGTTTCTTAAAACGGCCCTGCGTGAATAAATGAAAAACACGCCCGCCTACCGTCACTTGTCTACACTGCGAACATATAATTTTCTGAGTACCAGATAAGAGAAAGGCATCAACTTCCTCAAGCTGTTAACAGAAAATCAGTTCCCTCATCTCCGTAATTTTGGACTTAAAAATTCTACCATGTTTGCACGTACTTACCTATGTGAAAGTGCCTACTCAAATATTAACTATATTAAGTCTCGTTACAAAAGTTCTTTGTTGACTCTGATGTATTTATCAGTACAAATGTCACCGTGGTTTTACCAGCACTTGTAGCAGAAACACTCACAACTTTAATGTATGTTGTTTCTGATTGGTATATAATCAAAATTACTCTTGACTTAATGTTTCTATATACATCATTCGCTTTAAATATCCAAATATTCTCACTTGGTCTAAGGTCATATCAAATTATCAACATAATAAGTAAATATGAATTAGATTATAAAATTCAAAGCAATTAATCTAAAACTAAACAAAATAACTCGGGAAAAAAAAAGCAACTGGTTTTCTATTTAAGTGTATCAACTAAAAAAATATTCATCTTAGTCTCAGGGGGCGGACAGACTGAGCGAGCGACTAAAATATAAAATAGAACACATTGGTTGTAATGAGAGGTGGCCAGACTGGAGCGAGCGAGCGAGCGACTGAGCGCGCACGCTTGAAAGGTAGAACTGATTCTGCGCGCTCGACCGGGGCCTACGTTAGCTATCGGGCCTGCATGCTTTTCCCCTCCACTAGTGTGACGTCAAGCTGAGCGGCGGTCCTGTCCGATCTGTCACAATGTTAGTTCCCCCTGCACTGGCTACTGTACAGGTTGATTTATTGTTTACTTGGTTATGTGAGTTGTTTAAGAGGTGACTCTAGTGTTGTGTTGTACAACTAGTTCATTTGTATAGTGAGTGTTGTATGAGTGTAATCTGCTGTAAGTACATTATTCAACATTAGTTTCAATGCCTTTAAATGCTGTGTACCTGGATGTAAATCCAACTATGAATCCACTAATATAAAATCCGTATTCAAATTTCCCAGTGATGAAACGCTCAGACAAAAATGGATTCGGTCCATTCACAGAGACCATTTTATCCCTTCCGCGTACTCAGTCGTATGTGTAGATCATTTTACGGAATCAGATATTATTAGAGAAGACTCCGTAAAAAGGCCCGATGGCACCATTTTAACTTGTAGAAGAGACAAACCTAGATTAAAAATTGGTTCATACCCAACAATTTTAAATAATTTACCTTCATATTTGTCTAAGACCTAGCCAAAAAAAAGAAAGACGCCCGAAGAAAACCAAGAAGAAATTAAAATTCTTAAAAAACAGAAAGAAATTGAAATAGCTGGGAAAGATAATATCCTAAACTTTGCTGATTTTAGATTAAATGTTTCAGAACACTATAACAAGGAACAAGGGTATTTAATCTTAAATGAAGAAAATAAAATAATATTTTACCAACTAAACCTTCCTCTAGAAGGATCGCCATCAATTGTAATTTCTGTATGTATAAATAATGTTATGGAAACTAAAGTGTATTACAAGAATGTAGAAGTAACTGAACATGTATTTAGACTAGTAGTACCACGTGTAGATTGTGGTCTAAGTTAATATTAATACTGGAGGCTTCAAATAAGTTGATTTCTCAAGAGAAATATAACGTAAAAGAAATGTTTTAATCTCACATAATGTTGTCTCAAGAAATATTACATAAATGCCAGTGTTTGTAAAATATTAGCGACAGGGATAAATCAAAACTGGAATTCATTGAGGAACAGCTAGGCCTCATTGTAGCAGAATCACCTCGGTATTCAACAAGAATGTTGATATGGGCATGTACATTTTGTTTTACATGTCCTGCAGGTTACATAGCCTTACGAAACAGTGAAACACTAACTCTGCCTCACCACAGATATTTAGATAGTTTAAAAATGAAGTTGGGTCCTGGAACATCAGGAATAAGTAAACAACAAGGTTCTTACCTCAAGAAAAAGAAATATATATTAGAAAGCAGTGAACTATTTGTAAATATTTTAGTTGATGAGGTCTATGTATGACCCGATGTTACTTACAAAGGCGGGAAAATTGAAGGCATGGTAATAAAAGGAGGAGACCCTCAGGTTGCCGAAACTGTTCAAACTTTTATGATTTCCTCCATAACATCCAATTACAAAGACGTTGTTGGCCTATTCCCCCAAATTCATATGAATGGCGAAGATCTTCACAAACTGATGCTTAGTGTATTGGAGCTTCTAACTTCAATAAGGTTTCGAGTGGTTAGCATTATATCGGACAACAATAGGGTGAACAGAAAAATGTTTGACTTGTTGTGTGGGGGGAAAATGCAACTTTTTTTTCACAAACCCTTACAACGAAGCAGACAAGGTATTTTTGTTATTTGACACAGTGCATATATTTAAATGCATTCGAAACAATTGGCTGAACCAACAAGATACAAACCAAACCTTAATATTTCCTGAACCCGAGGTCCTACTAAAGCAAATATCAACGTCCGAATCGGAAGTATCTACAATAAATTTCCCGCAAAACAGAATGTGTGTCAGCCTAAGTCATCTTAAAACCCTGCATAGGACAGAACAAGAACAGCTAGTGAAATTGGCTCAAAGTTTATCAAGAAAAGTTTTGTACCCTAGTAACATAGAAAGGCAAAACGTAACTTTATGTCACAGGCTTTTTGATGAAAAAAACATTGCTGCCTGAAAATCATTGGAGGGGACATAACAGGTACTTGTGAATTCATTTCAGTCATATTAACTTGGTGGAACCTTGTTAATACTAAAAGTAAATTTTCTGGGATTGCTTTAATAGATGAACTAAGAAAGCCTGTCACATCGACCACTGACAAAAGAATGACATTTCTTAAAAGTCTATTAGACTGGTTAAAACAATGGTCTTCATTTGATTTTTTCGGAGAAAAGAAGATACGAGGGAAACTGAGCGCAGAAACGGAATTTTCTTTCACACACACAACCCTAGCAATGATAGAGAGGTGTAAGTATCTCCTAGACACAGATATACTAAATTATGTTTTATTAGGAACATTTCAGAATGATAACATAGAGCCCAGGTTTGGTCAATACCGCCAGATGAGTGGAGGGAATTACCACATAAGTGTGACGGAAATTCTGGAATCAGAAAGAAAAATAAAAGCCATATCTCTGTTAAAAATACAATCATACAAAGCGGGAGAGTTCTCCATCAAAGATTTAAGTTTAGAAAAAGATGAAGAAAGAGACGACAAGGAACTAACTGAAAGTGGTGTTTTGGAAGACTGTCCAAATGTATATGATGAAGTTAAAAACTTAGAAACTTAGAAACTTCATAAAATGAACTAATGACTGATATACATCGCAGGCTACGCTGTTCACAAGATCGAAAAACTTAAAAACTGTACATCGTGTAAGAATGTTATGAGGTGTGAGTGTTATTGCAGGAGAAGATGTTGCTGCGAAAGAAAACACCCAATATTTAAAGTTTATTGATAGAGGGGGTCTTAAAAAAGCGAAGCCCGAACTTGTGCATATTTTAAGTAACGTTTTAAAGTTATTCAAACGTTTAACAAGCCCAGTGCACGAAGAAATGTTTTTGGAAAAGAAGTCTCAAAAAAACATGTTGTTTAATTTAGCAATGGACTTGCTAAAGGAGAGTTCAAACTTATGTTCATCTAATTGTTTTGAATGTAAATCACCTCATTTTTATATTGTAAAGAGGCTGATTTCAATTTTTTGTAATATCCTTCTTAATAATTACACCAAAGTTATCAAAGACAGATTAAGCCAGAAAAAAAATAAAAAACGAAAAGTAAAAGTAAAAAAGTTGTCTGGATAAAAACTTTTTCTAGTGTTTTGGTAAAAAAAGTGGTTAACTGTAAGTGAAGAGAAATGATTAACTTATTTTTATTTTATTATTTGGTGGTGAGGGGGCAGAAGAACAGAAGCGCTAAGCTTTTGTACAATTAATGTCATCCCTTGGTAAGTTTAATTAAAAGCCTATATTTTTTATTATTTAAGTTTGTAGATTTGTTTAGTGAGTTTGTATTCTGATTTTTAAAAAGTAGGACAACTAAAATTAATTTAATTGAATGTGTTTAGCACATGGTGAAAATAAATCTTTATCGGTAAGCTTTGATTTGGCCCCACAAAAAATTAGAAATATCATGCGTTGCCATAGCCTTCATGTAATAGTTTTTAATATTTTATTGCCTTACATAAAATTACTATGTTGCTGTGAAACTGTCAAAAAATGATAAAACCTATAGCCTAGAAAACAATTACTCAAAGATTCTCAATTAGAAAAAATAGGTAGCCGACAGGATATTGGGAAATAGTTTTAGTAAATTATATCTGTAAATGCTATTGCTTTGACGTTCTATTACAGTATTTGAATTGTATGGCTTAGGCTAAGTTATATGTAAATTACACCAATTCACTATTATATTCAATTAAGAATGCTGCAGAATAACGCTATCCCAATGATAAACCCCTAAGTAGTAACATTACTTGTAAAAATAAAGTTTTAGTTGGTCGCTACGAGTGAACGCCATGCTAACTAATGGAGCGCAGCGGCAGCCTACCGCCTCTCTCTGTGACGTCACGCCAGTAGCATGCAGGCCCGTAGCTAGTGTAGGTCCTGGCTCGACCCGGTACAGTCTAGTTTACAGGTGCTATACCTCAGTTTTATCTTCTGTGGTGCTGACTGACAGCTCACAGCTGACTTCTGACAGTCAACAGTTAGGTATATACCTAAATTTTGACTGTCAGAAGTGACAACTGCTAAAGACATGGTTTTTGCAGATCATATCGTTCGGCGTAGGGATACATAATTTGGTCTGGTAGCTTTTCAAAGCCGTCAGAAGTCAGCTGTGAGCTGTCAGTCAGCACCACAGAAGCTAAAACTGAGGTATAGGCAATATTATTACATATTGGTTCATTGAGTGCTAGGACAACTTCTCATTTTGACATATTTATTACTATCGATAGGTTTAGCACACACACTTGCTACTTACGGCCTAATTTAACTGGTAAGATCATAACCCATACTTATATGTGTATATATATATGTAAAACTGATATGTTAAAATATTTCAATATTGTCAAAATAGGCCTTTACAAATAAGAATCACCATTAGCGTGGAGAGAGGAGGAGAAAACCACAACAATAAATTACTTGTCAAAAACCACCCTCATTTCACTGAGCCAAGATTCGTAGCCTCCTCGTCAACAACTATAGAGAGCTATCTGCTAATCACGCGCTCGCTCGCTCGCTCGCTTGTCAGTCTGACCGAACCCTTAGACATCATCAAGCTCGTCCTCATCTTCAGACTCACTGTACCCAATATCATTGCTGAGGGAACTGCAGGGGTTATGGAGAAAAGCTTTATATTCGCTCTCTCTCAGTCAACTGTTGGCCAACCTCCTCTCTTTCAGTTGTATTGGAAGGGGTTTGCCGGGGTAAGAAGGAGCTACTGGCAGCAGCAGAGTTTCGAAATAAATGGTCTTGTATTTATGGACAATTTATCAGCATAATTTTTTTAAATTCGTATTTCGGTAAAATCGTCTTGCATATTTACAATTAAAATATTTTGAGCAAATGTTTGGCATTTTTTGAATGTTAAGAAATAGCACTAATATGTTTAGCTTTAATTTGCTCCAATGGTGTTGCTTTATGGAGAACTCTTAGACTAATCCAAACAAATTTAAGACTGTGTAGATCAAGGAGGAGATTTGAATATTTCAATAGGCTTGAATGCCATTGTATGTTTCCTTCATGCTACCCACTCAATCAAATGAACAAGTGACAAATGCAATTTGAATTCCTAATTTGTTAACTCTGACTAAAGAAATTCATACAATTGGTTACCGCTATAATCATCTACTATTATTGATTGCAGCAAACTATAGTATACTTTAACACGAGTCACAAAACTAACACAAAGAGCTAACTGATCCATTATTCCCACCTCTCGTGTACCATCTATCTATCCACCAACAAACTATAAACAACTGATTCCCGAATATTTCTAAAAATCAAATACTATTTTCACGATCTAAACAAATATGAAAAATAGATGAAATAGCAGCATCCAATGCTTAAGTTATTACTTTGACAAGAAAAAATTATCCTTTCTCTCAATACTTGTTTCCAGAATTGTTGGATACTTTTGTTCAATGACTACATTTTAATTTGGTGCTGTTAGCCTCCCGATTATGTAAATCAACTAAAAAATTTTGTATTGTTACAGCGCAAAGGAATAACTTTCCAAGTTGTTGTAATACATTCTGAAACTGCTTTAAAAACGTGTTTCTATTTACTCATTGTATACTCTATAATATTATCCAGGGTTATACATTTGATCCAAAAACATTTTAACATTTTAATATTACAATTTTTAGATAAAAACATAGCTATCCAGTGAATCTCTCTTCTCGTACCCGTGTCACAATACAACGCATAATTTTCCTCTGAGAAGGACATTGGGAGGGGGACACTTCACCTCAAACTTTTATAAGATGACGTAAAACATCATTGATTCAAATTTGTGAGAGTATATTATGACACAAAAGATTTTATTACGCCCCTAAACCGAACAAAAATTGTTATAGTGTAACTGGCCTTTAGAACCCGTCGGTCCATTCTGTTCGGCGATCGCCGACCAGCCGACCTGGCCAGGCCGACACTGGTTAATAATGTATAGGCTTAATTTCCACGTGTGCGGCCCGCACACTGTCTAGGAATATAAAATGACGCCCTTAGCTAACTTCAAGCTGGACATCCCTGATTTAAAGAATACAAACTTTTTTTTGCAACCAGCTTTGATAACACCCATACTTGTACAAACTCATCTAGTCTGGTTTGCCGACGACGGGAAGGTCAGGATTTAAATCCCAGCCGGGTGTGGTGAGGTTAGTTTTACCTAAATGGTTTACCTACCTTCTCTTTAAACAAATACGGGTTTATTTCTACTCAATTCTACCATCCTCATCCTTATCTTAGTAGAGAACCGGCTCCCTCGAATCTTATAGTATTTTAGATATTTGAGATTGGTAAAAATCTCACAAAAGTATCTCGATATGTAAATAGTCTCGGACGCGGTGCATATCAAACAAAACATAGAAAACATTTTATTATATTATCAGTATTATTTTAGAGGAAGTGAAACTACTCAACGCTTTAATTACTCTTTTGAAGGTACTTGTTGACATTTAAAAGGCTTTCTTTACTATAGCTGATAGTTGTGTAGCCTTTAAATACAATCGGGTCAAGTTATACGATTGTGTGGACTGCTTATATCAGGCGGTGTATTATCTAGTTTGGTCAAATGGGCCACATTGACAAGTGAAACTACTAAGGCTGCGTTATAAAACAATTATTAAATATTTGCATATTAAAAAAGAAAAGAGTGGTTAGATCCTTATATAAAACAAATATCATATATCTTACTACCGGAAATTTAAAACCTTTTATTTTCACCATTAATATGAATGTCGGTCTTTGAATCTTGTGCTGACGTCACTTTAATAATTTTGTTGACGCAATCTTTCCCCCCCTGCCCCCTCCCTTTTTTCAAGTAAGAAAATAAGTGTGTACATACCTATGTGCACATATTTGATTATTAAATTCAACGTGTTTGTTTTTAAAATTCATCGCATATGAAAAACAAAACAAGTCTGGTACATCAAATTTAGCCAAATTCCCAAATTTTGTATTTGTGTGATGTTTAAAAAAGAAGAAAATTGAGTTATAGTGTAAGTTGGCCGCACAAAATCAGTGATAAGGTTACAAGTTTACATGTCTGGCTTAGATAAACACGTATAGTGAGATTTGGTTGAAGAACCTTGAAGAAAATACATTTGCGGTAGTTTATTTGTACGGAAATGTGCCTACTTCGGTGGCCACATAGCCTATAGCGCTATTCTCGCAATATACTAGATTACCGATGACTGGTATATAGAGGTTCAAATCTCGGTCGGGTGTATTGAGGGTAGTTTTTCCAAAACTATTTTCCATTCTCCCTCCACGCAAATGCGAGTACACTTCCTTTAAATATAACCTTCCTAATCCCTAAAAATATTAGCGTAATAATATATAAAAGCACCGCGTACTACTACTATATATACATACATAACTGTATTAAAAAAATTACCAACATTGACTCCGGAATGTACACTCTATGTCAAAAGCGAAAGCTGAATAATAAATACCTCGGCACATTTTTATAGTAACGTTTTGAAATGTGAGATAAGGTTCAGTAACCCCAGGATCGACTACAGTTTAAAATTCGAGTTGGTTTGATTTTACACACTCGACCCAAAATGTTAGTCAACACAGCAATATTTTACAACGTCTCTGTAGACCAAGGTGTCTTAACTTTTGTTAGTAAAATGGTTTACGCACCTGCGAATTTATTAGATGATCGATCCCCTCGATGTTCCTACAGGTTCTTACTCTCACAGAATAAAGATATTGACTGCTGTCAACCAGTCTGGTATTTCCGTCAAGGACGGTCTCACGCAAGCGCTGTCAGTGCATCGACCCGTTAACATTTTCTAGAAACGACGGGAAAGTTAGGGGTTGCAATGTGATCTGTGTCATAGATAAGGGAGTAGTATGGAAACACCACTCCAATCTTAGCAAGTAGAACCACGAAACTAGCGCTCGTATGTAATGTGAGCCAGAGAGAAGGAATTGATATTTTTTTTAAGCCCTCATTACAGAAAAATGGGGATTGTAACATCTGATGATTTTTATTAGATTGGTGATTGGTCTTATCACTGAGGAGGGTTTCAGAATTTTTATATATTTTTCTTTACTTTCATTTTGTAGGGATGTTTTAATTTATTTTTTTGCTTGCCATATTACTACCTCTTTGGGTGAAGATATACGTTTTAACTACACTAATAGGGTGGTCGAATTTAGAGAAAAGGTACCCTCATTTGCAAGGAGGGAGTGGGAAACAATTGGGGGCGGAGGGGGGTGTCAGAATTCAAACCCTGACCATCCCATCAGCAAACCAGATTATTTGGTCGGATTTGGGATATTATAAATAAGATTAATGAAATGCTTTTGATTAAAACTTAACTTTGTAGTCAGGCTTAATCATGTTTTTTTGACATATAATTTATATTCAATTATTTCAAATCAAAATAGCTCTTGTGTCCATGTTTTAGCATTTTGAAAAAAATTACATTTGCAATTATTTGAAAAACACAGTATTAAAAGCTAGCCCTTTTAGCTTTAACTGCCGTTCTACCACTGGGCATTACAATAATTAATTGATTAGTTAATTTTTCAATGAATAGTGAGCATAATTTGTACAAAGGCCCAAACCAAAACTATAGGATTATTTCAATTTTAATAGTAGAATACATCTACCCTATACAAAATTACCTTGTATGTTGGCAGTGAAAACCATGAGTCATCATAGTCATTAGCAGGGCCCGGAATTTGATGACCTTAAAATTGCCAAAAAATGACCTATAAAATGACGCTAAAACTCTAAATAATGACTTTAAATTTGCAAAAAATGACCTAAAACATTTGATTGAAATTCCATAATATGAAGTATTTAAACTGCTGGTAAAAATGCTACTTTTATAGAAATAACAACACAAAATTAATTAATAAAATGCTACGGAGAAATCACACAAAGTAAATTTATTAAAAAGGTTAAAGTTTCGAAGTTTTATAGTATCTTGGTTGACAAAACAATCGACGTAAGCATTTCCTAGCAACTTTCATTCTGCGTGGGATATTTTGACACAGAAAAGTGCACTATAGAAGAAAACTTTATTGGGTTTACCAAAGCTATTATCTTGACTGGTGAAGGTTTGAGTGACACCATATTTGACATTTTGAAAAGATCAAATTTGGATATTGAATTCCTCCGTGGAAAAGGCTACGATGAGGGTACTAACATGAGTGGAGCAATGAGAGAAGTACAAGCAAGAATTTTGAAAATACTTTTTCCTACTTACACACAGTGTGCCAAATTTAGCTTTAAGCAAAGCAAATACAGCACCCAGTATTCGCAATACAGTAGGTATAGTTACACAAACGTTAACAACTTTTTAAGAGAATCTGCCTCAAGAACCCAATTGTTAAGTGAGAAAATCACAGAACTTCCACCGATTCATAAAGCAGTAATGAGTAAAGGCTAGAAAACTTTGTAAAACTCATTGGATTAAATTTTGTTTAGTGAAATTCTACATTCTTTGGAAATACTTCCTGCAGTTGTTTCTGTAATGTATGATATAAGTATAACTGACAGTATTTGTCAGTACTAATTAAGCATGCAATGCCCAGTCGTTGTCCGCAGCAATTTGTAAATTTGAGTTTTTGTTGTGCTTATACATTTTGACTTTTTAGCCATAACATTTACCACTTTCAATTCTACTGCAAAGTGTTAATATTGACTTCTCAAAGGCAATTGCAATAGTATAAATGGCTAAATCATCATTAAAGAGAATACGAGAAAATTCAGAAAATAAATTAAAAATAATATTTGACCAGGCCAGGAGTATTTCTGAAAAATTAGATGTGGAAATTAAAATTCCAAGAGCTAGAAATGTCCACCAAAACCAAGGGAATTTGACCAATCTGCTAGACTATTTTCAAGTGAACAAATTTTTACCTTTTCTTGACTATCTGATTTCAGAGTTAGATTCATGATTTCTCAAAGATATTATCATAGGTAGCTATTTCAAAACTGCAAAAAAGAATATCTAAATATTATTTTGATTTAGACACAACAAATGAAGAGATGCTAGATGCAGCAAAAATATAGGAATCCGATTTATCATCTTCTGTAGAGGTACTTCATAGATAATTGAAATTATGAAAGGGATTCTGGATACAGAAATCCAAAAAGGTCGATACGCCATTGGCAGCATACAAATTTGCATTTATGTTTCCAAACCTCGAGTGCCTATTGGAAATTCTTTTTGTAATGCCACTTAATTCTTCAACAGTAAAGCGGTCTTTTAATCCGTTGAAAATAATTAAAACATACAGTACTTGAGATGAACAATGGGCCAGGAAAGACTCAATGGTTTGGCAACGTTCAGTACTAATTAAAATATTGAAATAACTCCTGAAGAGATTCTGAATATTCTTTCCAGAAAACATTAGCAAGAAATTCAGTTATTCTATTCAAGCTTGTTCTCTGCTCTCATTTCAAAGAACTAAATGTTAAGTTTAGTAATAATATTTCACAAAAAAAGATTTGTGACTTTCACTGCTATGCCTCATAAAATATTAGAGTGTAAAAATATATAATATTAATGGTTATATTCCTTAATGTTTCTACTAACATAGCTGATTAACTCAAAAATTATTTTATATAAACAATCTACTTTTATAGATATTTTTAAAATTTAATTTTTAAGTTAATAATAATTGTCCCATAATATATAGTAATATTGTTTTTAAAAGGAAGTAAAAGCATTATAACTATTGGTCTCATAGTACCCCCCTGTCATTTTTTTTTCTGAATCCGCTACTGGGTATACAAGAAGATGGCAAATTATTGGGTTGCAAAATTGAAGGTTCATTCCATTCAGACTCAATTTCAATGTCTTGAACAGATTGTTCAATTTTAAAAGCTCTCCAAATATGAAATACATATTTTGTAGACTCTTCACCCGTCCAGTCGACTCCTTTTTCCACACTCTAGAAAAAAAATAGTGGATTATTTGGTATTTTTGACTCTAAAACTTCCAAAAAGCATTTTTCATTGCTTGAGCCTTCTACTTTAGTATCTTTCTAATATGAATTTGATACATCACAAATCCTTATACATTTAGCGAAATCAACATTCTTAGGAGAAAATGGATATATGACAGAAGAACGGAATCCATTTACTATCGCTTGTTGAGTATCTTTGATTTGGAATACTTTGTTGAATAATGGGGCAAATATTTTCCTTGTTATATCATTGAGATAGTTTTTAAACTTCCACCGAAGAACAGCCTCCTTTCATCCATCCTTCAATGGTTTGAAAACACTGAAATCAGCAGCACGGGCGGCTCTAGCCAATGGGTGCATGGGCATGTGCCCTCTTCTCCCCCCGTAACCCGCCTCGGTGGCGTAGTTAGCTAACGCGCCATTTGTGTTGAGCTCGACTACCGAGGACGGGGAGATCGAGGTTCAAATCTCGGTCGGGTGAACCGAGGGTGGTTTTCCCTAAATGGTTTTCCACTCTCCCTCCACGCAAATGCGGGTTAACTTCCTCTAAATTCAACCTTCCCAATTCCTAACCCATTAGTGTAATTAGTACTTAAGCGTATAACCCGAACGGGTAGTAAGACGCGGTGCTAAGTATTATTAAACTTCTCCCCCCCCCCCCCCCCAAGTTCAAAAAATTTAATCCAATTCAATATATATTTAATAATGATATTTTATTATTAGCGAGCGATTCTCTTTGTGTCAAAGGTTGACAAAGGTGTTTTTCTAAGATCTGGGTGCAGAGCTCCTACACCCAAAGCCCTGTGTATTTGTGTTAGGCCGAATGCGCAGGAAACTAGTCGGAGGTCGCGAACAATGGCTATTATCGGGCACAATTAAGTCGGCAGCCAAGCTGCCCTTCACTCAGAGGATAATGTGACGTCTGGCGCAACACAATAACGTCTCTAAAAGTTACGCATTGAATTGTACATGTCCGATAAAAAAAAAGTTGTTTCTGTTTTTAAGTAAGTTCACAGAATGTGTTATACTAATAATAACTGTAGTGCATATTTTTGTTTTTAATTAATATTGCTTCTGAGTGCTTCTTTTGTGTAATTTATATTAACTAGAGTCCAAACAACAATGAACACTATTAAGGACATTGCAAGCAAGCCATTAGATTATTTTTAAAAAGGCTTGAAATAAAGAAACTTAGCCCTCCAAGACCACAACTTAACCAATCACGTACTTATCATAGCCAGAAGAGAAACTACAGTCGTAGTTTTAACCCGAAACTGTATGAGAAAGCTACTTGAATTGCAGGGTGTGAAAAAAATAGTTTTTTGTTTTTGTTGTACTATTTTCGGCTTTGCAGACACTTGGGCGAATACAGGGGTAGCTGATCTCAAACACTTGGATGAGAAAATAAAAAAGCATTGGGTGATCCAAACACCCAAAACTGAACTTTTCATGTGTGTGATTGTGAAAGAAGACATTTAGTTTTTGTCTAATCCATAATATTGCATTTTATAAAACAGTTTTGATACTAATAATTGCAACAAATGCAACTAGGACTTTTGATTCTATGAAGATATTCATTGTTAAATATCATGGTTTTGTTGTTTTTCTTAGAAATAATTTTGTATGTAAGAATAATATTGTTTTGTTAGCAACATTATTTAAGTTGAAAAGTATTACTTAGCTAACCTGGCAAGGACAATTTATTTCTTGTAAAAAAATGCAAGTTAAAATGCATAATTAGGAAGGCATAGGCAGGTAGGTACAAGTATATAGGACAGGTGTATATAGGTAAATATATATTTTTGTATGCAATGTTTTTCAGGAAATCATATTAATGTTATGTAAATGAAAATGGTAGCCTATTAATTTTTACATAATTAATTAGCTTAATTATTTTTGTGCCCTCCCTGAGAAACATGTCTGGAGCCGCCACTGATCAGCAGGTTACTGCAAGTGTGTACTGTTTGGATGAAGTGCCACCAGCACAATGTCATTTTGACTAACTTGTGGTGTTAAATGATACCAATATCCATCAACAAATAAAATCACAGGTCATTAAATGTTTTTGTTGTCAAGGTATGAACTGAAGTGATTTGACAAAAATTCGAAGAATACCTCACTATTGATCCATCCAGATTCGGATAAACCAGTAGCCCAAGTGTCTGGCCCAAGTGTTCGGCAACTTCTCAAGGCATTCTCTTATAGGGGTATATTACCATAGTGTATCACCACTTGAAAAAAGAAACCCATCACAATCATCTGTTCCATCTCATTATTTGGCACCTCAATGTAAAAGTCTCCTCTTTTTCGTTGCCTTAAGACTCTACCAGTCTTTGGGCACAACATAAAGCCTGATTCGTCGGCATTAAATATCCACTTTGGGTGGTTTAAAATATCTTGAGTGCCTTCCTTTGTCAAAAACTTTTCTATTTCTTGAAACCACTTCTTAATTCCTTCAATATTTGCAAATGTAAGTGCTAGTAAGGTTTTCAGCATGTGTTTCTAATATTTTTGGATGTTTCTTCAAGAATGTTTTAAACCAGGTTCGACCGGTAAATTGTCCTTAAAGGGGTTCCACTTTTATCCAAAATTTGTTTAACAGAATGAAACAGCATGTGCCAAGAAATCAGATTTTTTTTTGCTAGACTAAGAATCCATTTTTCCAACAAATCTTCCTCGACTTTTGTTAATACCAGGGGAGTTTGTGGCACATCACCTCTAACCTTTCGTATTAAAGTAACCCTAGGAACTTTAAACATATTTGATGATTCCTTTTACGCATGCCATTCTTGACAGCTTCTATAGCCTTTGCCATTAAGTCTTCAGAATAGTTAAATAAAGTACGTTAAGTACTTTTAGGCAATGTTTTCTTTGGCATCTTTATTGAAATTTTTAACCTGCGGGACGGGGTTTAGAATAGTCCCGCAGTAACCTCTGCTTGTCGTAAGAGGCAACTTAAAGGAGAGGCTTCTGTGTAGGAAGTACCTCATGCAGGACAAATCTATCCTAAATCTTTCTTTTTTCCTTCTTTTCGTTTTCCTTCCCTTTCTTTCCATCTTTTCCCTTCTCTTTCTCTTTCATTACTTCTTTCTACCCTGCCCCTGCTGTTGAGTCATGTACAGATGATTTTGGCACGTCCATTGATGACCTTAGCAGCTAACATGGTTCTCCTTTGACGATTATTGGAAAACACTGCTTTTGAGCTCCTTCATAAAATTGCGCCAGTTGTAATATCTAGTAGAAGGGCCTTAGGGAGTACAATAACCGGGAAAAGATAGGTGGCGTTAATCAGGGTCCGGACGTAAAATTGGCACTTTCCTGCACCCACTTGTTACGATGACTTCTCTCCTGGCTCTGCCCCATGTGAAGGTTGTTATGTCTAGCATCGTATGGAGCCTCTCGCCGGGGAGTTAATAGGAACTCGTGTGGTAGAACCAACTTGGATCACCCTGGGTCTATGATCTGAGTATTGTGCAGGTTGTCCCCCAAAACGGCATGGCCGAATCTTTTGTCACAGCTGACACCTTACTGTCCGCTTGCACCGCACTGCCAAACCTCGCTGGCAACTCACTGCCCGGCCCCTCACAGGGCCGTAATAATAATTAGAGTTGAAAATAGGAAAGGTCGTCCAGCCCGATATCTAATAATCAGGAAGTGGTGAGGCCTCAGCCCTGTTTCCGGATTATGTCTCGAGTTCAGGAAGAAGAAAACCTAAAGCGTGTCAGCCCATTTACTATCGAAAAAATGATAAATGGTGCAGCAAAGTCAAATGTTTCGATAAGAAAACTGCACGATGGAATGATACTGATTCAAAAAATGGCTGACATTCAGTCTTCAAATATAATTGGTTTAACTGAAATACCGATGAGCAACTCGGCCAATTTACCGGTGAAGGTGGAGCCAAACAGGTACCTCAATGTTAGCAAGGGAGTGGTCACATGCAATGATCTCGACTGCTTAAGCATTGAGGAGATCTGTAATGAGCTTGCACCTCAGCATGTCACAGAAGTTTATAGAATAGTTACAAAAAATAATGGTTTAGAGAATAAGACAGATAATATAGCCTCACTTTTGTGACTCCCACCCTTCCAAAGGAGGTTCGAGCAGGCTTCCATATGCTCAGAGTCCGGCCATATGTCCCCAATCCTCGGCGCTGTTTTTAGTGCCAAGAATTTGGGCATACAAAGCTGAGATGCCGTGAAAACCCAACCTATGCGGATTGCGGACAGGAAGCTTACGATACACCATGTGAGTCTTCTAAGTTATGCGTCAACTGTAAGGATCCGCATTCTGCTTGGTCTTGGACCTGTCCGAAATTGAAGGTGGAGAAAAAAGTCCTGGAGATTCAATGTGAAAAGAAGATCCCTTATGCCCAGGCACGCAAGGAGTATGTATCCAGTAAAGCTCCAGTATTTCAGAAATCGCATAGCCAAATTGTTAGCCAGAACATAAATTTCCCTAACTGCCATTGCGCTGTTAATCTTGCTAAAACGTCTACACGACCAGTGCCACTCGTCTCTGCTCGAGGCACGCAAAGTCAACCAGCACCAACTAAGGTGGTGCCAAAACGTGTACAGGTGGCGACACCCTCACTGAAGTCGCCTACACCCTCTGTACTCCCGAGAAGGCCTCCTCGGGGAACCCCCCCGAACCCTCCTCGGGGAACACCCCCGGTCCCTCCTCGGGGTACTAAATTACGTGTGGCCGTTATTGAGCCTCTCACTCTCGTCTCTGGGCCCCCGGAGGTTGAGATGAGTGGCGTAACAGGTGAGACCGCAAAGGCGAGTCCCACTGGTGCCTTGAGAAAGGCCCAGTGAGGGATCGCCGAAAAAACTACTATAAAAAAGTGTCGAAGGCCTTAACAAAGTCTTCGCGTAAGGATCCGATGACCCAGTCTCTACAGGATAAACCAAAGCCTCTCCTGAAGAGGGAGGTCCAGGAGAGACTGAGAAAGGCAAGAGGACCTAAAAAGGTCCCCAATCAATTTATATTCCTAAGAAATAGTGTCATGGATTGCGAGGATAGTTAAATTTTATTAATAAATAATGTCGCTACTACAATGGAATTGTAGGGGTTTCTTTGATCGTATAGACAACTGATTTCATCTCTGCATCCTCCCATCTTGTGTTTGCAGGAGACCCACTTCCGCCCCACTGACAACCCGATGATTCGTGGATACGATGTATATCGTACCAACAAGCCTTTCTTTGATCGGGCAAACGGAGGTGTGGTTATAATCTCACGAAGCAATATATACCATACAAATATTAATATAGTTTCTGATCTTTAAGTGACTGATGTCCAAGTCTCCCTTGCTATTGAGGTGACAGTATGCTGCATTTACCTCCCTCCAGGTGAACGCGTTTCAAAGAGGAGTCTAGAGACCCTCTTTATAACAAATTCCCGACTCCTATATCATATTGGTGGATTTTAACGCGCATAACCTGGTGTGGGGGGCTAATTTTACAAACGCCCGTGGAAGGATGGTAGAGGAGATTCTTGTCTCGAGAAACCTGGTGTTAATGAAAACCGGGACCCAGACACACTTATCCACCTTTAACGGTGTATCCTCTGCCATCGACCTAACTTTATGTAGCCCCGGGATCGCTACTCGCTTCCTTTGAGAGGTTCACCCTGACCTATGTGGCAGCGATCATTTTACCATTCCTCTTTCAACAATCCAAGATGGTCCCGGTATAGCACGAATACCCCACTGGATGATTAACCGTGCTGATTGGAATAAGTTTCGCGAGCTCGCCGTATTTGATGTACACTACTTTCATGTGTTGATGTTAGGGCTGGACATTTTACTTCGAAGGTCATCGTGGTGGGGAGGGCTTCCATCCCTAAATCCTCGCCAAATCCTCATCACCATCCTGTTCCCTGGTGGAACGAGGAATGTAGGTTGGCCATATTTGACCGTCGAAGGGCCCTATGTCTATTCCATCGACGTCCTACTTTGGAGAATCTGGAGCTCGAGCTCGACGTCTCATTCGAGAGAGCAGAAGGGAGTCTTGGAGACAGTTTATTTCCACCCTTACAATTTCCACTCCTGCAACTAAGGTTTGGGATGATATTCGTAAATTACATAGTAGCAAAAATTCCATTACTAATATACCTGCCCTCATGTTCAACGGTTCACTTTTCTCCTCCCCTGTGGAGATCGTCATGTATTGGGCTCGATGTTATTCGCAATCTATAGCATTGAGAGCTACTCTAAAGTGTTAGCAGTGCATAAGTGGAACATCAAGCGCCATACAATTGATTTTTGTCAAAATCGGGGAGGATTATAACTCCCCTTTACTATAGATGAACTGACCTAGGCCCTGTCCCAGGCGGGAAGCACAGCTCCCGGACCGGATGACATACGTTTTGAAACGTTGCGACAGCTGCCCACTGCCGGACAACATATGTTTTGAACCTCTACAATAGTGTTTGGGAATGTCATTAGTTCCCATCTCTATGGAGGCAAGCAACCGTTATACCGATTCATAAAATTGGCAAGGATAAATTAGAGCCAACTAGTTATAGACCGACAGGGTGTATGCAAAATATTGGGAAAAATGTTAAATAAACTATTTATATGATATTTAGAATCCCGCAATCTGCTATCTAATATTCAATGTTGTTTTCGCCGTAACCGATCCACGGTGGATCACCTTGGCCGTCTCGAGACGACTGTTCGTGACGCTTTTCTCCATAAGCAGCATCTTCTGGCTGTTTTCTTTGATCTGGATAAAGCGTACGACATCACCTGGTGGTACGGCATTTTGAAAACACTTTTTAATCGAGGTTTTCAAGGGAACCTCCCTGTTTTTCTGTCTAATTTTATGTAATATAGACACTTCCGGGTAAGGTTGAATAACACCCTACCCGCTGTTTTTATTCAAGAAAATGGGGTGTCTCGTGGTAGTATTTTGAGCTACACGTCATTCGCTATCGCGATAAGTAACGTTATGGACAACGTGCGCTTACCTGTTCATTCATGTCTTTTTGGGGATGACTACGCAATTTATTGCAGTTCGTCAAGTCTCCACAGGACTGAACGGCAGATTAAACTCTATGTGAACAATCTTGGGTCTTGGGCATCGCGTAATGGCTTTCGCTTCTCTGCAGCCAAGACGACGGTCGTCCACTTCCACAGATTACGTGGAATACAACCAGCCCTCAGTATTTTAATGAACCGAGTTGTTTTACCAGTCTCAGACACCGTATGGTTCGTGGGACTTTTATTTTATTTTAAATCAACTTGGATCGCCTACATTAAAGACCTGAAAGCGAGGTGTATAAAAGTACTCAACCTACTCAAAGTGGTTAGCGGTCGGTCCTGGGGTGCTGATAGGGAAACCTTGATGCGCCTGTATAGGGCCTTGGTAAGATCTAAACTAGACTACGGCAGTTTCGTTTATGGATCAGCGAGACCCTCGGCATTAAAGATGCTGGATAGTGTCCACCATGCTGGCATACGACTGGCTACTAGTGCTTTTCGTACCAGTCCAGTCGTCAGCATCTGTGCCGACGCCGGTGAGCCCTATCTTCCTTATCAGCGGTCCTATCTTCTGACATCTTACGTGTCAAAACTGCATTACATGCCAGAACATGTTGCCTACTATCTTGTGTTTCATCCCCCTAACCGTGTATTGTATGAAACATAATGGCGTAGTACAAGGCCGGTTGGGATCCGGATGCTATCGGTTTTTGACACGTATGGAATAGTCCTGCCAAAGGCTATCTCCACATCCCCAGGTCGAGCTTCTCCCTGGAAGATATGCTTGCCTCAATGCCATTTTGATCTTGCCTAGTTCCCTAAAGCGACCAACCCATAGTTTGTATATGAGAAGACCTTTAATAAGCTCCTCACCACCCGCATTCAGGGTTTTAAATGCGGTTACATGGATGGCTCGTAATGTGGGGCCTCCGTGGGATCTGCCTATGTTGTGGAAGTATCCAATTTTAAATTTGGTTTACCTGTTGAACCCAGTGTTTTTACGGCGTAATTATACGCCATTTTAAAATCTTTGTGTTTTGTATACCATCATAGTCACCGTTATGTTCTCATCTGCACGGATTCTCTAAGTACTCTGATGGCACTGGAATCCACTCGTGCAGATGATACACGAGCAAATTTTAAAAATTGATTTATTATACACCCGGGTCACCTTCTTTTGGATTCCTGACCATTCTGGTCTTTCAGGAAATGAACTGGCAGACAGGGAAGCCAAGAAGGCAGTCCATCTGCCTCCTGAGGCGAGCTTGGGTGTCATGTTTTTAGACCTGAAGGTTTATGTTCTGCGTGGGGTCTTACGCACCTGGCACGAGCAGTTGGTCTCGACCCCTGCTCCGAACAAGTTACGGTCCATCAGGGACGTGTTTTGCAATTTCCCTCTTCTATACGAAAGTATAGAAAAAAGGTGGTCATCGTGACGAGACTTCACGTTGGCATTCATTCCTGACCCACGGGTTTTTATTAAGAGGGGACCCACCTCCAGTGTGTGATTTTTACGACTCTCCCCTTAGTGTGTACCACATTTTGGTGGAGTGTCGCAAGTATGCCCCTATTCGCCTGGCTCTTAATTTTAAATGTGAACTTCAGTTTTTATCACGCGACAGCGCAGATAGTCATTTGTTTACTCAATTTTATACTCCAGGGGAATCTTTTAAATTCCATTTGAGTCGATTTTATAAAGTGACTCAAGTTCCGTTTGAGTTGCTTTTATAAAGCCACTCACTTTGTTATTATCTCATATTGAGATTATTTTTAACACTTTTAGTAAACTTTAATGTGTTTGTTTTGTCCTTTTAACATATTATATTTTAATATGTTTGTTGTGCCTTTTTAATATATTATCTTTTTAACATATTTGTCTTGTCACTTTAACGTGTTATATTTTAATATACTTGTTTTGTCTTTTTAACCTTGTGAATACACCTGTGGTTCTTTTTTAAACATGTGTATCACTTCTCTTATTTTCTAAACAAGGATTTTACTATTTTTCTATGGCGTTAATGACCTTTGTGTGTCGACGAGCCTCTAAACCATAATAATAATAATTTATTTAAATTTCTTGAATCTATAAAAAAATATAATGTAATTAAAATATAGCCTAGGCCTATTAAAGGAATTGAAATTGTTCTCCACTGGAATTCCAGTATTATTAGTGAACACCTTCGTGTCTATTACTAAAATTCCAATTTTATTGGTGGACACTAATGTGTCCAATACTAGAATTTTACAGAAACTGCAATACAACTAGTGGACACACCTGTTAAAGCTTTCTTTTGAGGTTAGAATTAGATTGTTAAAAGGAAAAAGGTAAAATTAACATGCATTTATAACAATATATTCAATAAATACATTGATAAAATAAAGATGGCAAGATGTTTCCTGATACAAAATAATAGTAACTTACCTCCAAGACGCAAGTAATGGCTATTTTCCCAGTAGTCAGACATTAACTTCTATGTACTGCTTTCTTATTGGTCAAAGTTGACCAATAGCATTTTAGCTTTGAAATGAAAACATAATAATAGGCACAATATAAAGAAGAATTGGAAATACTATTGGTTAAGATTTATAGGTTATTTTAAAGTTAAAATGTGCACTACTGGTTAGGTGTCCACTACTACCACAGGGACCTATTTCTGAAGACTTGGTATTTCCAAGAACATCTTTTCTTTTGAGCCGCTCTTCCCGGAGCTTTTAGATTTTATAAACAATATAGTTCTGAAATAGCTCCAATTGTAGCCATCTTTTCATTTTGTATGTGTTATCAAAGTGACGGATCCTTTCGCTGCCATTCGTTCTTTTATTTAAATGCACATGCATATTATTTACTCTGCTGTGATTGGTAGTCCGTAGAAATTAGTCCCTAGAAAGTTAAAGTTAAGCAACTTCTACGGAGTACGGACTTACGGATAAGGACTTTGTGACCAGACCAATCTGATACTGTGGGATAGATTTCTTACGGACCACGGACTTACGAATACGGAGTTTATGTCAGGGCCTTTAGCAAGCTAATACACCAGTCTTAGCCTAAACTTAACACGCTATTACACTGGCCAAAGCTAGGCTACTCTTAAACTAAACAGCCTATTACATTAGAATAGATCTCTTCCTAAATGAAACAAGCTTTCACAATAACCTAGACCTAGCCTACTTTTAAAATAAAATATTTAGAACTACATAACAAGCATAAATCTAACCCTTAACTATACAAGCTTTAACACTAGCCTATGTACTCTTAAAACTAAACAAGATTTTGAACCAACCTAAGTACTCCTAAAGCTAAACAATGTTCTGAAATATTTAAAAAACCTATACAGCTATAATAAACGAATGAAAACTAGAATAGAAAATAAGATGCAATGAAACCGGCATTGCAAGCCAAATGAAAAAAAACCTTAAAATATCTTACGTTTAGAACTAATATACTAATAAATAGCTACAACTTAAAAAATACTTAGTTTGGCAAAACTTCTTTAAAAAACAGAATCTATCAATAAATCACTTTAAAATTCCTTGCCTTGAATAAAACAGACGCTGTCTAGGCAAACACCTTCAATGCACAGTTAATTTAAAACACTCGAAATGGAGGCTAACCGCTAACGACTCTTATTAGAGCTTGCTTAAACTTCAAAGTTAATTGGCCAAAAATAAAACAAGGTTTCTTATTGGTTGAAAGGCTATTTTTTTTTTTCAAATTGCTATTGCCACTCGCCAGTTTTAAAAACACCGTGGCAGCAGACACTTCCTATTTTTTCCAAGGGGGCCTAGAAGAAATAGAAGAAGGGATGGGGGAGTATCCAAATAAAATAATTGTTATTTGGCGTGATTAATATAACAAGATAGTAGTAATTAAATAACAAGATATAGATTGAATTTGATATAATTTCACAGCACATTAATTCCAACAGTACAAAAATAAAATGAACAAGAGAATAAACAAGATGGTGGTTATTATATTCTAAAAAGAAAAACATTATTACCACACATAAACAATAACTTATACCTTAACATACGATAATTATCTTTTTACCTACACTTCAGATATGGTAAATTGACAGTTTTTGTTAACAATAGTATTATAAAAAAAGGAACCCACAAATTTCACTAAATTTGGAATTGCTAGTGGGCATAAATCTTTTAAAAAAATGCCGCTTTAAAAATATATATACATCGGACAAACAGATCGACATTATTTCTCTTATTTTAATCACGTTTTTAAACTTATATTGATGGTAAAACAATTAATATATACAATTATTAATTTAATATAATATTATATACAATTATTAATTTAATATAATCTGTGCTTATTCAAATACACCCTTTGCGCAGATTTTGCATTAATGGGATTTGAATTTTGAAATCGTTTGCAGCACCACGCTGCTAGGTAATAGGACTCTAGCGCTTCACACATTAATCTGTGTTATTAATGGTGTTCAGTATTATATTGTATTTGCTAAACTTACGTTTCTCTCGTTTCTTGTTCTATGAGTTGTCTAGTGTCAGATGTAATGTGTTGTATTTTAAATACTAATGTTCCATGGTCATGGCTACACACAAATCTGGCGGTCAAAGTGCTAGGAAAAAAGTACAGGTAAATAATAGTTCTTGAATTGAATTAAAATTTAACATGATATTTTTTTCAACCCTGGATGATTGTTAAGTTCTTTAAATGGTCAAGAAGTGCTTTAACTACCCTTTTATGAATTGGCATCTCAACTCATTTGCACATGAATAATAACCTTTCACATAAACTGCCTTCAAGTGTTTTATGAGTAGGTAGGCCACTGTAAAATACAAATTAAATAATATCGAAACAAAACTCTTTCTATATTTACTCTCCTGGATCCTATTTCATGATGGTGTTACTTGAGTAATATCCACCTTAATGTTGTAAAAGTAAGCGAAAGCTGTTTCATAAATAAATTACTGCAGAAGAAATCCTAACACAGTGATTTATTAGAATACCATAATCTTACATAGACATTTTTGTTCTTTTTTACGTGGTAAAAAGAAATACTTCAATCAACCTACCTTGGTAAATACCTTTTTCGATTTATAGAATAAGGAAAGGTACATTAAAACATAGTAAACATGGTATTTAATACAAAACATCAATATAGTATAATTATTTCAGGTTCATAAAAAAATTACCGTAGTAATGATTAAGTAAATTTTTTTAAGCACTGCATCTTACTTAGTTCTACTATCTGTTCAGACTATACACATGCATATGCACTAATTACACTACTGAGTTAGAGATGAGAAAGGTTGAACTAGAGGAAGTGTAGACCTACCCACATTTATGTGGAGGCAAAACGGAAAACGATTTTTGGAAAAACCACCCAAAGAACACCTGACTGAAATTCGAACTCTGCATGCAGCCATCGAAGTACCACTAGGTAACTTTGTAAATGAAATACAAATTTTACTCGGGGGACAGGGGGGCAGGCAGGGGTAGGGTAGGTAAAGTAGAGAAACGGGCTCTTGATATTCATGGCACAGTAACTATTTCGTTTGACTTGGTTTTTTTTTAAGTTTAGAATTTGTGTTCTTTTCAAGTAAAGGTATGTTTCGTCAAATGGTTCAGAGGAAGATGTAGTTATTTACCACAAAAGACCAAGAATATTCCCGCCACATTCAACCCATGCCTTTCTCTTTATATTTGAAAGTTTACATATAAATATCTAACAGTTTAAAATGCTATTAGAGGAGTTTGAACAATATTTATTACACATAACCAGAAGAAACAAGACTCTAACACAACTTCTACAAGTTTTACAACTCCACAACTTGTAGACATGTAGCGTGTAGCTACAAGTCCCATACCACAAACTCAAAAACAAGACTTGTAAAAATTGATTTGAATTTAACAATTGTAGGGCAGTCAGGGATATTACTATATACAGCAAAACTTCTAACTTTTTTTAGTTAACAAACAAGTTTATATACATTGACAAAATACTGAAATATGCAACTTTACTGTCTCTATTATTCTGCTTGAAGTAAAAAAAAAATATAGGCCTAGTCTATTTGTTTCTCAAATAAATAAATAAATACCTGAACAAACAGAGCTAAAAAGGAACTTGGGCTATTGTGATACACCTCATACCTAGTGTATGATATCACCTTTAAAAGTTTTGCTGAAGTTTCACAAGAGGTTTTTGAAATATGGCTCAGAATGTGCCCACACCTCTAAAAAAAAGTGAAAGAATAAAAATTTTGGAAATGTTTTTAATCAATTTTAATATTATTATGCTATGTATTGACCCTGAAACATCCAATATAAAAAAAACAGCGCAATTAATGTTTCCTTACACACAGATTTAAATATCAAGCAAAAGTTTCTCTGGTAGAGACATTGTATCAAATTTCTTAGTGCTGTTCTGAATGAAGAATAAGGTAATAATAATAATAATAATAATAATAATAATAATAATAATATTTAGCACCGCGTCTTACTATCCGTTCGGGTTATACGCTTAAGTACTAATTACTCTAATGGATTAGGAATTGGGAGGGTTGAATGTAGAGGAAGTGAACCCGCATTTGCGTGGAGGGAGAGTGGAAAACCATTTAGGAAAAACCACCCCCAGTTCACCCGACCGAGATTCGAACCTTGATCTCCCCGTCCTCGGCGATCGAGCTCAACACGACTGGCGCGTTAGCCAACTACGCCACCTAGGCGGGTAAGAATAAGGTAAAAGGAGGCAAAAAGTCCCATATGATTTATTAGTTTCACACAAACAGGTTTTAAATATCAACTATATGTACTTTTTTATGGTCTTTTTTTTGACACAAAAGGAGATTGTTGAATAAATAAATGGTCAGACTCTTAGAGAACTGTGGCAGTGTTAATTGAGATGGATGGTATGATATAATAATGAGATACAAAGTATGACATAATGATACGTACCCTCTTATGACTAAACAATATACATACAATTTACAAGTCGTCTCTCAGACGACGAATAGTGATGTTTAGGTAATAATAAATATATATAAATATGTGAATTGAATACAGTTTAGTTTAGTTTCTGATTGAAATATAATACTTAAGTTAATAGATTGAAGAATATGGTCATTTAAAAGTCCTGTGAAACCATGTTTGGTGCTATTAACACATGATCATACATAGTCTCAAATATGAATGAAAAAGTGACGCTTGTAAGAAGGACCCCCTTTGTTATCTTGCTAAAAGTTTGTTAATTATGGGATAAATAGCCCTTTTGAATTAATCTCCTTTCAATAAGGAATGGGTTTACACGGTGTAAAGTACCTTCGTCTTGCTGTTCTCTGGGCTGATACTCCCTCCACAAAAACCGCCAGGTTGGAAAGAATAAACCTTCGATATGCACTTCACTAATGGTGGAGTCATGATAAATCAGCAACCACTTACCTAAATTGTTGGTTTGTTGTTGATTACCCAGCGGGTTCACTATTGTAATACTTTTAATAATTGGTAAGAGATATTCTGCATCAAAAGTCGATACTGATATCACCGCACTTAATAAATTACTAAATTAAAATTCAATTTTAACTTTTACAAACAATGAATATGGCATTTTCTATTTGGAGTCCTCGAACAGCCTTTTGGGATTGTCCTTCTCCAACCGAGATGGTCATAGACATAATATATACTAACTTTTAATTCATTATATTAATGGCAAAGGGTTCATTAAACGTCTTAAATGTAACATCTTTTATAACGATACAAATCAACCTCTATAAATTTATATCTATAAAGGCCGAAAGGGTCTTTAAATATCTTAAATATAACAAAACATAATGCAATAATATACATTTATAGAATGAGAGAGATCGTAAATAAACAGAAATTAATAACAACAAAACTGACCAAACTCAATGCAATTTATGTAGCCGAGTTTCATTAACTTTATGACAGTTCTATGAATGTATTTGAAATGAATCACAAGAACATCGAGATCTTTTCTAAAGCTCCTCGATAATATGCTGGACCAGAGAGCTGTGTTAGTAAAAAACAGAACTTAAACATTTAAAATATAGGTACCATAAATATAATCAAGATTAAATAGCTTCCCATGTCAGGCGAGCGACTAAAGTGGCTATTGGCATCCTTTCGATGAATCAATTCATCTTTTGTAGCAGATTAGATTAGGTCTGGAAGCCATGTTTGTTACAGGACAGTAGACTCGCGACTAACCGAGGTAATTGGGGCCAAGAGTACCTCGGATATGAAAAAGCTCTGAGGATACGGAGCGTGTAGGATTCATAGGTTACAAATCACTGGAACATACTCCTTTTGTATACATTGTTTGTAAGGTTCAAATTAATTAAAACACATTACATTACAAAGTATTACATTTTACTGTATTACAGAGTTAATCTAATTTTTTTTAAAAAAAGCACTGCACTGTACTTGAATAAAGTAGGCCTATTTTATTCTATTTTATTTGATCTTTTTAAATTTAAACATATTACAGTACATTACCAAGTACGGGAGTGTTAAATTTATTACTTAGCTAAGCTAAATTTAAAAAAATTAACAAAATTTTATTTGGAAAAAAATGTTTTTGATTGATTTTTGTGTCAACTTCTTTCCTGTTTTGGCCGTGGTGAGGTTGCACCATAGTTTCAGTGAAAGAAGATAATGTGTTTTGCATTCAATGCTCAATGCTCAATGGAGGCAAGAGTTGTCTCGATGAACTTTATACCTTTAGAGTGAGATATTTTCCCTGTAATTTCATTCTCATCACTGTCATCTTCTTCTAGTAAAGAAGTGGCTACTATCGCAGCAATATCATCATCTGCCAATTCAAACTCCACGACTTTATTTTATTGATTGTCTTCCCTATTTATGGCTTCAACAACTGGAAGTTCATTATCAAGCTCCACAAGTTCATTAACGCCATTAACTATAGCATTTTGCTGTAGCCTACTTTTGAATCTTTTTCAGGCTTTTTGATTCCAAAAATATTTCACCGTGATTTTTGTAATGTTGAATCTTTGACATCATTCCAAGCAATGTGATCCAATACACATCTTTCATTGTTACTGCCTTAAGGGTTTTCCGTAACTAGCTTGCCTTCTTTTAATTTTTCAATCAAATTTTGCAGCAGACCTTACGGTAGTTTCTTTTAAGAGTTCTTAGGACTCCCTGATCAAGAGGCTGTATAAGAGGTGTCACATTTGCGGCAAAAAAAAGTGCCTTAATATCACCGTTTGCTAGTTCATCAGCTTCCGGGTGTAGATATGAAGACAGGTTTTTCTTTTTTAGGAAAGCTTCAACAACAGGAACAAAACTACAAAAACCTTTCTTTAAAAATGTGCGCATCCATCCGCACACTTTTTTGGTTTGTGTATATTGTGGGCACACATGTTAAATTCAAGTTTTAATCAATTTCCCAATGAATAAGACCCTAAGTTACCCTTTCTTAAGTTTTCTTGAAACCAGGAGCGGATTTTTCATCTCTGGTTGCCAAAGTTTTTGAAGGCAACATTGAGAAGTTCAGGCCAGTCCCGTCACATTAAATATTTGGTCGGAGGTTAGGCCTAGCTGCAAATTGATTTGTTTTAACTTTTTTGAAAATCAGTTACATCACTGGCATTGGCAGACAGTTTCTTTTCAGTAATGTTTAACTGCCTTACACCATAACCTTTTTTTTCCTACTTGTTCACCCACCCATCGCTAGCACTAAAATTTTCCTCCCTGTCTTTTAAATTTTTTGTGAAAATCAAGTGCTTTAGCTTGAAGGATAGGGCCACTTACCAGAATTTCCATTCCTCTCAGTGAGAAACCGGAAAAATAAAAAAAAAATTAGGAACACAATACATATACCAAAGGTATTGAAAGGTTCCAATATTATTTGCTTCCTCTTACACTACCATTGTCTTTACAATACATTTTATACATTTTGTCTTGTTTTATTGCTAAACCGATGCTATCACAGATCTTATAACAAAACATTTCATAACCAGCAGCAACACCATGACATAACTCTGTCACCATAGAGCATATTCTGCAACTTAACTATCATTATCAGAAGTAAACAAAGCAAATAGGATCGTTCAATACCCAACAATATCAGTAAATATTATCATATCATACAAGTTAAATGTAAACAAATAATAATCACAGCTAGAGATAATACTGTAACTTTTATATACAATTCTAAAACCTTTCAAATAATAAGACAAATCAATAGTAACTGACAAAATGTTGAGTTTTGGACTTTGGTGTCATATCTTTAGCACTACTTGGCAAAATGTACTTTTCTCTCTGTAAAAGTACTTCTTGTATTTTTCTTTTGATGTTTTAAACTTTCTCCTCACCCCTGACTTCTTCCCTCTCACCCCCTGACTCTCTAAAGAGTTCTCCTTCAAGGCACTCAGGACTTGGAGGTGTGTTGTCTTTGTTTTTGGAATTCTTTTTTTATATGGATTCTTTTCACTTCTTCCTTATAGTCCTTTATTTTCTTTCAGGAAAATCAGCAATAGACTTCTCTTTAGTTTCTTTCCTATCTCGATCTTTCTTCTTGCACTCTTTATCTTTATTATAATTTTCCTTTATTCTCTGTCGATATGCTTACTGTCTTTCAGTTGATGTTTTAGCTATGTTGTGAAAACAATTAGATTTATCTAAATTATATATTTTTTAACAATAAAATGCAAATTTCGCAGCAAAAATGTTATTTCTGTAACATTCTATGTTTTGGAAAGGACAATCTAACACAAAATAATTTTAATTTAACTGCTAAACTTCCATAGTTATATATATATATATTTTCCAATATAAAATCAATACCCATGAGTATTTTATCACATTATTAATTTGGTAAAATACACTTATTTATTAGTACTTACATGCGCTATGGAAAGGAGAAACTATTTTCACACCACGTGACTTGCAATTTAGTAGCACACACAATTTTGCTTCAAAACAAGATATATTAAATTGTACTAAAAAAGAATAAAATAATACCCTATGTGAAATGAAAATAAAGAGGTGAGGAGCTGAGGTGGGGGAGTAATAGGTGGGGCTGAAAAAGGCCCAGCGAAGGACCCCCAAAATTAATAAATAAAGGCTCTGAAAACCATGTCTAAGCGTTCAGGAAAGGACACAATGCCCCAGTCTCTGCTGGACAAGCGGAAACTTCTCCTAAAACAGGAGGTATATAATTGTAGGGGGTTTCATTAATCATGTAGAGGAATTTAAACTTTCTTTTTTCTCCTTCATCCTCAATATTCGTGTTTGCAGGGGACCCACTTCGCCTGCAAAACCCAAGGCTTCGTGGTACGATGTATACCCTGCTGACAAGCCACTCTTTGATCGGGCTAGCGGAGGTGTGGCTAAACTTGAACATAACAATATATATCATAAATATATTAGTATCATCTCTGATTTCTTTAGGTGATTGATACAACTAGCCAATTTCACCATTTGCAATGAACTACATCAGTTTATTGTTTTTTACATCCATTGCTGTTTCCAGCCTGTGGCCTGGGTCATTTTTTATTCAAGCCATATTTCTTCCACCACCGCTTGCTAGGCCTGTCGTAGCTTCGTATGCCTTACTATCTAACTTAAGACTAGAACAAGCACAACATCTATCCCTGGCCTTTAATTTATCATTGTGAAAGGGTAACCCACATTTCACCAATGATAAATTTTTCGCCATGCGGAAATCGAACCTTGGACCTTCAACTCAGTAGGCAGACCTGCTACCAACTGAGTTAAGGTGTAGGATTCCCACTACTATAGGCTACTATTACTAAAGTATTTGTATAGGTGTAATATTTTTGTATTTTTTTTGTTTTGTTTTTAGATATAAAAGTATGAATTACAAATATATATTATTTTTTGGTCTTATTTCTTCTCTTTTTCAGATAGGGTTGATTCATTTTTTTAGGGGATTAATGGAAAGATGGAAAGGGGCTCAGAAAAACTTTGTATCCCCTGGTAAAATTCCTCTCAAAGGCCTTGTCTGCATTTCCCTAGCAATGGAGGTGACAGTATGCTGCACTACCTCCCACCAGGTGAAGCCTAGAGGCCTTCGTGCCACAACTTCCCACCCCCTATATCATCATGGGGGATTTTAACGCACACAACCTGGTGTGGGGGTCTAATCTTACAGACGCCCGTGGGAGGATGGTAGAGGATATTCTTGTCTCAGGAAACCTGGTGTTAATGAACACCGAGACGCAGACAAACTTTATGTAGCCCCGGGATCGCTGCTCACTTACTTTGGTAGGCTCACCCGGGCCTTGTTGCAGCGGTCATTTTCCCATTATATTTTTACCATTTCAAGATCCTCCCAGTATAGCACGGGTATCCCAATGGGTACTTAAACGTGCTGACTGGGATAAGTTCAGTGAGCTCACAGTATTTCACGCACCCTGTTCTTCTGACATTGATGTTAGGGCGGGACATTTTACTTTGACGGTCATCATGGCGGCGGGGGCTTCCATTCCTAAATCCTCGCCATTTCTGTGCCACAGTCCTGTTCCCTGGTGAAATGAGGAGTGTCAGTTGGCTATTTCTGACCATCAAAGGGCACTACGTCTCTTTTATCGACGTCCTTCGGAAAATTTGGAGTCATTTAGGATTTTTCTAGCTATTTGCTTTGCAGTTTTGGTTATCCATAGTATTTTGTTCTACATATTTTTATTTCATGGTTTGCTAAATTACAGGTTTCAGTAACTTTATTTCTTATATCTACAGGTGTCTAATAATTATCATGTTTTGTTAATCTGTAGGCTTGGATTTTTTTTATTGTTGTGAAGATTTCCTAATCTTAGAATATTTCTTTCAGGGTTCACTGTCTAAAAAATTATGTTTTTACTGGTTTTATCAATTTTCATAGTTTGTTGTTCTTTAGGTATCACAGTTATGAAGCTTTGTTGTTTTGCAGCTATAACTTTTTTTAGCTTTGCCTCTTTAGGCTATAAGCACATGTACTAATTATGGCAATGAGTTAAATTTAGAGAAAGTGTAGCCACATTTGCTTGGAGGGAGAGTAGAAAACCAGGATTCAAACTTCGAATCACCCTGTCATTGACACTCATGTCTAACACGATTGACTCCTTTGAACTTTTTTACTGTATTTAACAGTTTGGTTTTAAGTATCAAGTTTTGTTACCGTATAGGTTCCAATATTTATATGTTTGTTTTATACAAGTCATCAAGTCCCACTCAGATCTATTTAAGTTGTTGCTACTAACATGTTGGCACAGGTATCACTAGTTATTCGAGATGAAGTTGAGCCACGTCACCGCGCTGGAGTCAACTCTCTGCAATATGATCCACAGCTCCACAGACTGTACTCGGCGGGGAGGGACAGTATTATACGGATCTGGAACTGTAAAAATATGAAGGATCCTTACATCCAGTCAATGGAACACCACACGGACTGGGTGAATGACATTGTGCTCTGTTGCGGTGGCAAGAACTGTTAGTATTCAGGAACACGGTCCCTCGTTTTTAACTATTCATTTAAATTAGTTTATAATATATTTCATAAGCCTTACTAGCTCCTATTTAGTAAAGATTATAGCAGTCATTCTTAATTACATTTAATGTTTATATGCTATTATTAAAAAAAAATATTTACTCTTAACCCATTCCCTGGCAGTTGAACATACTCTTTGTTTTCCCAAAGTTTCCCTGGTGCGGTCGAATAATGTTTCATTGCAATGCCAAACTATCAATGAACCACTACTTTTATCCAGTCTGAATACTTCATATTGAAGCTATTAGATGGGGCTACCAGTTCAATGCTATGACCATGAATCAAAGCAATAAATGAGAACATAAGTGAGTAGTGAAAATATGTGTCTAATAAGAATATACAAGAATAAAAATGCTGCAGGGTCCCGCCTAGATCGTTGTGCTAAACACGCGCCAGGGAATGGGTTAGTATCGATGTCGCTCATTTTTTATTTTAATAAATGACAACTATGGATTGGATATACTACAGGAAATATTCAAGTACACTTTAAGGTTAGAAAAAAACTGTGTAAAAAGTTTCAATATATATAGTATTATAACTTAACGACAATTTAGGTTTTTTTTCTGCCATTTTTTTAAAAAATTTGTCTTAACTAAAGCTTAATTTAATTTAGTAAATTTTGCTTAATCAAGCACACATTAATTACACAGTCATCTTATCTTTTCCTTCCAACACTATTATTAAAATGTGTATAGTTAGTTTTATGTTAGTTCTCCTTAGTGTGGGAAGTATCCTAGAAGTTGATGTGTGTGTTCCAGTAATCTCTGCCAGCTCTGACACAACGGTAAAGGTTTGGAACGCTCACAAAGGCTTCTGCATGTCCACACTGCGCACTCACAAGGACTACGTAAAGGCGCTGGCATATGCCCGAGACAGAGAACAAGTAGCTTCTGCTGGTCTGGACCGGGCCATCTTCCTGTGGGATGTAAACACACTCACTGCGCTTACTGCCAGCAACAACACTGTCACCAGTAAGCTATCACCAATACTAGTTGATCGGTCACCATATTTTCAACCTCTTTTTGATGGATGTGGTAACTAGTAGTCAGGGTGTCCAGCGACCTGGAAAACAGGGAAAAGTCAGGGAATTTAATTAAATTTCTGGAATCTTCACATAGTCACCAAAAAATACTCAAATTTTATTTACATTAGTTAAAATTACATTTTTCTATGATTTGATACACACCACAATCTCTTTTAACACAGTTGAACATACTAATTTTAAATCTCAAAGTCAACGTGGGATTTGTGTGTCATCTTTCCATCCCTCTATTTTTTAAACTCTATTTGTGCAAAGCAATGTTTTAATGTCTCAATATGAGATCGCTCCACCCAAGAGCCCATCACTTTAGGCTGTAACCCTTCGTAGAGTGTCACAATTGTAGAGTGTATGTGTTTAAAAATATTATTGCATCAAGTTTCGATCTTAAGAAAATAGTGATTGTAATATAGGGACTGGAAAAGTTGTAAATTGGCTCTGGAAAACCTGGAAAAATCAGGAAGTCTTAGAATATGGTTACCCTGGTAGTGATCATGATGTTGGGGAACCAAAGGTTTACTTTTAACCCTTTTAGTGTCAAAAGAAATGACAAAAAGCTGTGCTAAAAGTGCCAAGCTATTTTACTGAAAAATATATGATTTTATTTAAATAACTTTGTAGTCTCTAAACTTCTTGCATTCTAATTTTTACATAAACTAGCTAACATATCTATCAGATTATTTAATTACACATGCCCTTTTTTAATATAATAAAAAATCACCAGTCAAAATATTTGTTTTGTTACATTAATTTTTAAGCTTTGAAAAATTAAATACCGGGTAACTTAAAATAGAGTAAATCAGTGAAAAGACCGTAAAAAACTTAGTTAATAACAATATTAACAAAACCAAAAAACCATTTGATTATCCTGACCTTCAAGATTCCTTTCATACATTCGGAATCACTGGTTTTCATACTCTTGGGGTCTTACGCACCTGGCACGAGCAGTGGGTTTCGACCCCTGCTCAGAACAAGCTGCGGTCCATCAGGGACGGTGTGTCGCGATGGCCCTCTTCTATACGAAAGTCTAGAAGAGAGGAGGTCATCGTGACGAGACTCCGCGTCGGGCATACATTACTAACCCACGGATTTTTATTAAGAGGGGATCCACCTCCAGTGTGTGAGTTTTGTGATGCTCCCCTTAGTGTGTACCACATTTTGGTGGAGTGTCGTAAATATGCCCCTATCCGCCTGGCTCTTGATTTTAAAGGTGACCTTCGTTTTTTATTACGTGATAGCACGGATGGAGTTATTTGTTTACTCCGTTTTATACGCCAGGCGGTTCTTTTTAATGCCATTTGAGTCACTTTTATAAAGTGACTCATCTGGATTTATCTCATATTGAGAACTTTTTAACATTTTAGTATATTTTAATATGTCTGTTTTATCTTTTTAACATATTATTTTAACATGTTTTATAATTTTAATGTGTTATGTTTTAATATGTTTGTTTTGTATTATTAACGTAGTGTATACACCTGTGGTTTTATTTTAGCAGGTGTATCACTTCTTTTTATACTAATAGCCCATTTGAGCTCTCCTATGGAGTGTTTCAAATGAGCACTTTCTCATATTGAGAATTACTGTTTTTAATTGATTTACAAATTTTAATATTGTATATAATTTTATATTTTATGTTTCCACCTGTTTATTCTAACAGGTGGACTATGTGATGTGACTCTCCCCTATGGGGATTTTACTGTGTTTCTCTTATTACTAAATGCCCTAATGACCTCACTGTGTCGACGGGCCTCAAAACAATAACAACAAAACAACAACAACAATAATAATAATAATAAATATACATCAATATCATGCCAGGCCTCCACCGTGGTTTGGATCCCACGTTAAACTGTAGTCCTCCATTTCATCTCACAATCACCCTACCATTACACATTAGCGTAAGTGCGTATAACCCGAACAGGTAGTAAGACGCGGTGCTAATAATAATAATAATACATCAATATCTCAGTATAATTTATTTAGGAAATATGTTTATTACTTTTTTGATACTTATTAGAATTTTTTTCCTTTTCAACAACAACATAAAAATCCTTTTTAATCCTTCATATTTAAAAATCACATATAAACAACTAATTTTTTTAGCAAAAAACTGTGAAATTATATCAAAAGGATTTCATTATGTTTGAGGTACAAATAAAATGTGGGGTAAGTGATATATATACAGGGTGTCTACCATCTGGGAAAATCCAGTAAAACTGGAATTAGCTGGGAATTTGAAGTGGTCGAGGAAAAACGGGAATAAGTCAGGAATTTGGTAAATTACAACAACAAAAAATCCAGGAAAATGTTGTTTTACTCAAAATATGAAATATCACTAAACCAGTAAATTACAATTTGATTCAAACTTTTTTTATTTATTTATTATATAATTTATTTTATAATGCCTAATATGCTATGTTAATACAAATAAAAAACAGCTTTATTTAAATTTTAAAACTTTTTATTAACATTACTCATAAAAATATTTTTTTAAAAACGAGGAGAGGACCAGGTGGGGGGATAGAAAGGTGTGACATACTTTTGAGTCTGTAATTTTAGGAAATGATCATGGGGGTGATCAGAGAATTTCATTGGTCAAGTTGAGTAGACACCATGTATATAATTTATTAATGATTGTGGTGTTATGTGTTAGCTTCATCCCTGAATGGAAACAAGGATTCCATCTACAGTCTGGCCATGAATCCCTCGGGTACTGCCATCGTCAGTGGGAGCACGGAGAAGGTTCTACGAGTGTGGGACCCCAGAACCTGTGCCAAACTTATGAAGCTCAAAGGTAACACTCACGCATATAACTGTGTATAAAGAATACAATACATATCATATAAATATCTTTTTAAAAATACATAACAATTATGTTAAGCTAATGTGTAAGCCTACTTATTATAATAATAAAACCCACATTTTGCGATAATTATGTTGAGAGAGAGAGAGAGAGAACTTTAGCAATAACAAAATGGTACATTTTATTGAATTAATATTTCCACCTACAATAATTATATAGTTTTTTTTATACTAAAGAGTAATTTTTATCTTTATTCATTGTCAAAACCATTTTTAAATGTGTATAACATGAACTAAACTTTTCTACATAATAGGCCTACACATTTTATATAATATAATAACATGCTGGTTTGCCCCTTCTTCCCACGGGTAATTTATAAAGTAACTTTGTTCTTGTTTTAGAATACACATTTGACTAGAGGTAAACAAATTTTAAATTAATTATGAATATTATTTCTTTATGAGTTTAAAATAATGTGACAAAACGTGAAAAGTAGGTTGTCTAACACTTATTATCAAAACAGGGGTACACTCTAAGAATGTGTTGAAAACTTATTTCTCTTTTGGAGGTCGTATAAAAGGTGAGGGGATTTTTAGGTGAAAAGCTGTGCTATTTTTCTCAAAAAGCGATTATATTTTATGCTGATGGCAATGTTATTATTTATGTCAATACTGGTTGAATTAGTATGCATTAAAAAATTAGGGCTAAAGTCCAAAATAGGGTAGCACTACTTCTGGATACATAACCATTTATTCACCAACATTAGGCTACTAGCATGATAATGTTTATATTTATTTCCCTACACTATATAAATCGCCAGCTTAAAATGACTAGGTACTATCTGCATCAGAGGTCTTCCTGAGATAATGAGCTTCAAAGTTTTAAATTGGTATAACTTTTACAAATTTGAACCAGTTATATACTTTTTTTTTCCTAATCAACTAGGGCATATAAATGTTATTTATGCATAAATCTTGCTTGAATAAAATATATTAATATAATTTTATAAACATGCTATTTTTCAGATAAAACCTTGGTAGACTGAAATATCACTAATTCGTAATGTTAAAAGGTTGTATATGCTCTTACAACCTTGTTTCATAAACTCTTACTCTTTTCATGTAAATGAATTTATGAATGCATTTAATGTTTGATTTATCATTGCATTATAGTTTGTGATAATATTACTTCCTTAATATAATAATTGATTTATTTAACTTTTTTTTTATAATTTTTTTTATGTTTACAAACTTTTTTTTTTAAGGTTTAATCAGTTTTTAATGTTTTCTTATAAAATAAATTTTGCACACAAATCTAGAATTAAAAGAATTTTAATGTGAATTATATACTTCAAATAAAGTGTTGATACATATACAGGGAAATTTTTTTTCCCTATTCATTTTACAGTCTGAGCAATGCTGTGTAGTACTCTCTATCTTGGAGAAGCATAAATTTTAGCATTTCTTTTATGTATTTTTCTTCTTCCGATACTTCAGGTACCTTAACTATAATTTTTGGAATAACTTGTAACACAGGTTTAAAGCTGATGATATATTTCAGTTTCCTGACTTCCTGGTTTTATTTTCTAATATTTTCAGGATGACTTTTGTGGGGTTCTCGTCATCAAAATGAGTGGTTTTATATTCAACTTCATGAAGAACTTGCGTAAATTTATTTGAGATACCCTTGTAAATGGAACCAATTTATAGTTTAGCAGTTTTGATGTGGTGCTGAAGCCCTTGATGTTGTTTGTGTATTTAAAGACCTCTATATGGCCGATGGCGAGTCACCTGTTTCAGAATACGTATAAGACCCAACAGAGAGAAAAACTCTGTCTGAGAGAGAACCTTCTCGATAGCACTGAGTATTGTCCACCTCTTGAACAAAAGAATGGCTAGGAACTGAATATTTCATAACTACTTTCTAATTTGTTGGGTTTTCTCAAAGGAAATCCAAAACAACATTTGAAATAATAGAGTTCCGGTTTTGTGGCACATATGTATCACTCCATGTTATCAGCTCTATAATTATGTTTGTCTTCAACCACCGCATCAAAGATCCTTCTGAAGGCACTGGCGCGACCTGTTTGTGCTTCACTCTAAATTGCACAGTAAAACTGCTTTGTTACAGAAAAAATGTGCTGTTAGATTGTACTTGTTAAGTTTCCGACGATAAAAGGAGCTTATCTCAGCTCTAGGGCATGCTATAACATTCTGCAAATCAATTAAAGGACAGGAATGTCTTTCTCCTTATCTTGACATCTTTGTCTACGCATTGCACATTTTCCTTGGGTGTGCTTTTCAAAATCTTCCTCAATATTTTTATCTATGATTTTTTTCCTTTGTAGCAATTGTATAAACTTCGAATATGTCACACCTATCACGTTTAGGAATGAAAGTCAAGGTTAATCTCGGTGACAAAAATCTTGTGGTACATTGAGAGTTTCACAGGATTAATACCATTCCCACAGCACTGAGTAACATACAAATCAAACATTTTAGTGACATAAATCTGTGGTTCTAGGTATTTCTTTGTAGTCATGGCCCTGCAATAGTGCGATTCTAAACATGGAAATAACTCGATATGATTTCTAATCAAATCCTTATCAGCTTCCGGTAGATTACGAAGACTTTTGCAAGATTTTCCTCTCATGTCAGGTCTCGGTGTTGTAATATTACTTTATTCTACATTCACGTACAAGACATACAGTACCGGCCTAATCACGGCTCCAAGGCCAGAGCTCACACTACTTGTCTGCTGGAATGTACCACCAACCCTTCTGTCCTGCTGAACACTAGGGGAGGGAGTATTGTCCCGTTATAACGTTCCCCCCCTACCTGCTTGCTAGCAGTCAGCACTTGTCACTACACTATTCCCTCCCTTATTCAAAACTCACAGTTTAATATTAAAACACAATAGCTTATAGACACCAACATATATACATATTTACAAAACAAAACTACCTTACAAATTACCTGGGATTTTTTTAGCAGTTGTAACACAAACCAAATTAATAGTCTATTTGAGTCGCACTCCTATGGAGTATTTCTAATGGACTTTGTCCCATATTGAGATTAGTTTTAACATTCTAGTACAAATTGTACTATGAGTATGTGTTATTTTATTTTAGTGCGTTCATCTACCTAATCTGCCAAGTGAATTATTTACTATGACTTTCTCCTATGGGGAATATGTTGTGTTTTTAATGTTGTTTAGGCCCTAATGACCTAACTGTGTCGACAGGCCTATAAACTTCATTAATAATAATATTATTGGTCGTCCAGAGCCAAAATTATAGAATAAACTTAACAACCAGGATTGAGACTAGTAAATTAACAGTTAATCGATTGTATGAATGTTATAATCAAAGGCTTGTAAGAAAGAATGTTAGCATTTAGTTACAATCTGTTTTTTATATTATTCTCTTATATTTTTATTTCCTCTTGCGTTAAAAATTTTTTCCAAGATTCAGGATTTGAAGGTAAATTGGAGATTTGGATTTGGAAAATAATGAATTCGACCTAACTATAATAAAAACGAGTATCCTGTTTTCATCTCCTTATCTCTCTGAAAGGGATTCCTCAATAATGACTGCTTTCATGACTACAGAAATCAAACGAAAGTTAAAAAAATAATAAACTTCACCTTTATGACACATTAATACTTGAACACACTGAACTTTAGCTTTGATAGGAAAATACTATATATTTTTTTTTATATAAGTAATATTCACGTCATCAAATTTAACATGTTTGTAAAAATATGTTATGGTTATCTTTTAAATATTTAATTTTAGTCTATAATTAACAACTTTTCAAAAAGCTCAAAGAATATTGTAATCACTGCAAACATTCTTTATATTTTTTTCTGTTTTGTTTTATCATAAAAGTATCTTTGAAATGTATTTTAATATTGAGACTTGACTATGCTAACCAATATTCAAATGAGGCCTAAGTGCAAAAGTTTGCGCTAGGCATTGCTGACGAAGCAAATGTAAAACATTTTGCAGCGGGAGGTGTATAAGAGATTACTATTAAACAGTGAATCTGGCTGGAAACTTTAAAAGTGTAGTGAGAACACGAAGGACATAACTTGGTTAGACCACTTATAAACATAAACTTATAAGTGCTCAAAACAAACATAGATAAGTGCAAACAAGTTTCTTAGCTTATCTTAGCTTAGTATAGTATTTTTACTAAAGTTGTGTTGAATCTACTATTTTACAAATACAAATCTAGAATTTGATGCATTCACTCAAGTGGTAAATTAATGGGCTGGGTTCTGGTTGTTAAGTTTGTCAGACTTGTGTTGTGGTCAAACTAACAATAATCGGTATTAGAGCTTTAGATCAAATTCTAATTCAAAATGTGTGGATAAAATACATATTTTTAAAAATCTTTATTTCTATAATCCTCAAATTTGGAATATCCTTAAAAACTTGAAGGCCTTATCCCTTGTTTCTGCTCTTATTTAATCTACTCATCCCATCATATAATACCGTTAATTAAATATACGAGTGTGTATAGCTTAAACACTTAGTGAGACCGGCTCGAAAAAATATACGTGCATGATGAGTATATTTCTTAAACAAAGATATAAATTCAAACAATCACAAATTAGCTATTTAGATGTATTTAACTAAAAACCGTACATAAGATAGTGTCACTAGTAACCATACTGTACACCTCCTTGCAGGTCACGCTGACAACGTGAAGGCGCTGGTATTAAATAGAGACGGTACCCAGTGTCTTTCAGGGAGCTCGGATGGAACCATCAAGTTGTGGTCACTTGGTCAGCAGCGTTGTGTCAGCACAATACGAGTTCATGACGAGGGAGTCTGGGCGCTTCTGGTGAGATCCTAGCGCTTACATCACTCATGTACTAACATTTAGCTTTCATTTTTCTCAAAAGCTATTTCCCTGTCCATAGCTTATTCTTATAATATTGGCCGTAGCTAGATTGATAGTCTTAGCATATTGAAACAAAAATGTATCATTTTTTCCCCCTCAAAATAGCCATTAAAAAATCTTAGAACATCCTATAATAACTACACCCTAAATAGTACGTAAGGAACTTGTAAGTTTATTGCTGCACTTACATAAGTATGCAACCTATTCCTATCTTGAGCCTTCTCGTTGTGTTTACCAGTCAATGCGTTGAACATAGTTCTAGAGTCTTCTATTTGCGCTGCATGTCCTGACCACTGAGATTTGATTATCCTAATAATGTCTTATGATGAGTACAGGGTATGTAACTCATCATTATAAAAGTAACCTCCTCCACTCCCAGTATCTTTTTGGACCAAATATCTTCTTAATCACCTTGTTTTCAAGCACCCAACATTTATTTTCGTCATTTAAGGTTATCAATATAAATTGAATAAAAAAATGTATAATTATTAAAACTGTTAAATGTTTGGTATTTAAAGATAGAGGATCTCATGATAAAACTTTCCTCCCTCTCCTCCTGTTTCTACCATTTCTTGCTTTCCATCTTATTCCAATGCACAAATGTGACTTTTTCTATATTCAGTCTTCTATAGTAGAAGTAGTCATACACACATTTAAAAACAAATAAGGTAGTATTGTTGCCTTTATTAAACAAAACAGAGAGATGAATAAAGACACTTTACACAAACACTAAACTACTCCCTTTAGAATTTTATTTGTGTTTAAATGTGTGTGTTTGTGTGTGTGCTTCTATTATAAGAAACATAAGAAAGGCATATTTAATCTTTGCACATTGGGTTTTCCCACATTTTTCCTCTTTCTCTTGGTGTGCTTTTGTAATTAAATTTGCATGTATTAGTAAATGTTTTATTTTTCTTTACTTTTATAAATTTTCATTCTTATAAAATGATTTATCATTTTCCATTCTATTTGCGAGTGTTAAAATGACCCCCTTACTTTCTCCATCCTCTTCCAGGCAATGTACAAATATAAATACTTGTTAACGCGACCAGCCACTGTGACCTTGTAGACACCCGAGACTTGTCCGCGACCAAGGAAGTGATCGACTATTTAATTTCCAATTTCTGATGGATTTGTCCAACTGGTCGCCTGCGCGCCGCTCGCTATCCCATTGGTCGCTGCAGTCAAGTGTGCGCTGTCCCATTTACCATAAGCATTCTCGCTGGTCGTGGGTAGTGCGGCTGGTTGCCCAGTGCGTGGTGGCCCTTAATCAACACCATCCCTTGTTTTTGTTTCATATTTGGTTCAAGGTAGAATAGAGGAAGATGGAGGCATTTTACTAAACTGACCCGGCCACAGGCTTGGAAACTGATTATTATTGTTATTATTATTGATTATTATTATTATTGTTATTATTATTATTGTTATTATTATTATTATTATTATTATAATATAATAATAATAATAATAATAATAATAATAATAATAATAATAATAATAATAATAATAATAATAATAATAATAATAATGATGATGATGATGATGATGATGATGATGATGATGATGATGATGATGATGATAATGATAATGATAATGATAATGATAATGATAATGATAATGATAATGATAATGATAATGATAATGATAATGATAATGATAATGATAATGATAATGATAATGATAATGATAATAATAATAATAAACCTCAAAAGTATATTTTTTAAGGATGGATTGAATTCATTTTTCTTGAATCCGAATTTATATCTTGGAAAAACATGAAAAGAATAAGTGTTTAAGGTGCGGCAGAAGGGAGTATGAGTAATTTTACAGTTTTTATAGCATTACATTCTTTTGCCCAAATTAAATAAAATATTTCTCCAGTAGCAACATAGAGTTTAGTTTTAGGCACATTCTAATATCAACAGGTCTTGAATATCTGTCAAGGGTGTTCTGGAATTTTGTCAACACTTTTTAAATGAGGAGAAAAAGTTTTGACAGAATTACAGGACACCCTTGACAGATATTCAAGACCTGTTGATATTAGAATGTGCCTAAAAACTAAACTCTACGTTGCTACTGGAGAAATATTTGATTTATTTTGACCAAAAAATATATATTCTATAAAAACTGTAAAAATACTTGCGCTCCCTTCTGTCGCACCTTAACTTTCTCTTAGTGATGTGATTTTTTTTTCATCTTAAATTTTGGTTGGTTCTCAATAAGTTGTTGATCAACGATCTGGGGTATTTTTTTTTATTAATTTTGTCCTAAATTTATGTCGGGCCAAGCCAGAAGTACACATTATAATAACTCAAAAAATTAATTTAAAAATATTTTAGATAAAATATTAAAATAATAATAATATAAATATAGACATAAATATTGAGGCTTTGCCCTTCAAATCCTCAGGGAGATTTTTAAGGTAAAAAAACATTAGACCCTGTCATCTTCACCCTGTTACTTTGTTTATCTTGTGTTTATCAGACAACCGAGTCATTTAGTCACGTCATCTCTGGTGGCCGCGATCGCAAGATATTTATGACAGACATCAGATTCCCGGAGCGAAGGGTGCTGATCTGTGAGGAGAGTGCTCCAGTGTTGAAGATGGTTCTCACACCAGATCAAAGCTCTCTTTGGGTGGCCACTTCAGAGTCTTCCATCAAGAACTGGGTGAGTTAGCCTCCTTCACTCTCCAGTAGATTGTCTGGGGCTACATTAATATTCTAAACAGCCTATCAATATCATGGCATCCTCAAATGTCTATTGATGTTTAAAAAAAACAGCTAAGCTCAAGATCAACGTATAGCATCGTGGCGAAAGCTTGCGGGGCAAAGAGTTAGTTTGTCACAAATGTGACTACACAAGGCCATAACCAAACTGATGAAGGGTGTACTGCTCATCTGGATACATCTCTTGCCATTGGCTGTAACCAGGCTGTGCCATGCCTTCGTTACTTCTAGATATCTTGTAAATTAATCACAAATAAGAGTAAAACCTCTTTAACACATATCTACACAGACTTGTGTCTGATATCTTAATGTACACTCTAAACTCTATGCTGAGAAATACCTAACTTTTATAGAATCATAACTTGGCTTTCACCTTTGGGAGGGAGGGGGGGACCTAGCAACATAGCCCACTCAAATTACCTTAATATCAACAGCCACACCTGGTAATTAGGCAACCTAGTTTACCATCCAAAATGCCACTACAATGGTGTGATCACTGAAACTGTCAACTCATGAACAAATACTGTTTAGTCAACTTTCTCAATTTGAGAGAAACTCGAATCAAATATATGAAATATTCTCAAAACCATTTTATTGTTTTCTGCTTGAAAAAAATATTTTATTGTGCTTATTTATATAACTTTTTTCTAATCACACAATTGTTAAGGCAGTTTTCCATCAGACCGACACACTTGCAACTGAGTTGTGTTTGTGATAACAGAAACTAGTTTTTAGAAACAAAAACGAAACTCAGTTTCCACCAAACTGACCAACTGAAAACAAGTTGCAGTTTTACCTGAGTACACCCAACCGGGTTCGAACCAGGTATCCCCATCATCAGTAGGCCACTGAAGCGTGTTCAAGTCAATTTTAGTTAATACAAGATACACAAGATGATAATGTTGTAAGTAAAATTGTACTTACTTTTAAATCCAGAAAACACTCTCACTGTAAAAACACACCAACCCGAACAAAACACATACTATAGAGTTCATCACCTGGCAGGGTGATGTGGATAGAGGAAAGTTTTTTTTGCAAAACTTTTGCTTTGGTGTTTACAAAAACTCAAAAACCTTTTGATCTTTTCCGCCACAGTTTGGGACTTCCAGATGTTGACAAAAACAGTCGCCGGCGATCGAGAGTCTCCGAAATGTTTCTATTTTCTGGAACTTGAATCGCAGTTTTGTCGAAATCGACATTGTTTCAGTTTTATTGAAATCCACGCAGTCTCTGTTTTGCTTCAGTTTTGTCGGTCTGGTGGAAAACCGCCTTTAGTAATATTTTATTCTAATTGATGATCCAATTTATCACAACATACATTTCAATTACTTTAGATTTTTTATATGTATATTAATTTGTAATAGATATAGCAGTTCGAAATGACAATAATTTAACATAAATTGAGTATTTTAAATGTCAACATTGTTATTGCAAGGTTCCTACGGTCTGAAAAGTCATGAAAGCTTTAAAAAGGTCAGGGAAAGTTAGGAAAATGACAATTCATCTCACACTTAGAAAAAAACACCGAAATATTTTTAATTACTGCGCCATAAGGCACTGCCCCAATGAAGAAAGCTGAGGTGCACTTTCCATGCTCAAACTTGCCTAACACAAGTTTGGTAGCATTTTCTTTCAGGGGGTGGATGCAGAGATCTCCTGGCCTGAACATGGAATTCTTTAACTTAGTGATCCATTGTTTTGGTTCAAGGTTTGGCATCGTTATACTTGGATCACAGAGCATTAGGACTATTAGGCTACACCAGCAATGTCTAACAAACAAAAGTTTTGAGCCAGCTCTGGCTAAGCCCAGACCATTTTCCTGAATTCTCATCCTGGATCATGGTGTTGAAAGTAATAAGTTGCAAGTGTTTTGTAAAGTGTGCAAAACAATTATAAACATAAGTAATATGGGAAAGCAAGCATTAGCTTCTTATGAAAAGGACCAACTCATATCAAAACTCTTGAAACGTTGACAAATCAACGCTCTCTGTCGACTTTTTTCTTAAAAAATACAAGTGATTCAGGTTCATCGAGCTCCCCAGTTTCAACAGAATCTCTGGCACACAAACAAATTCTACCTAGTGGTGAGTCTGCTGGTGCTCAAAGAGCTTTTCTGTTTCATCGGAAATCGCAAAGCCGCAGAAGGAAGTGGTCACAAAAGTGAAATAATGTAGTGCCTCGAAGAAACCCATAACACTTTTGTTATAAATATGATATAACTAAGGTGGAAAATTGTTGACAAAAAAAGGTTTCAATTCATGCAATAATTTTAATAAATTTTTCAGTTGATGTTTCCCGAGTGTTCCATTGCCAGTGCCTTTACTCTTGGTGGAGACAAGGCCGCATATTTCATTGTGCATGGCTTGGCTCCATTCTTTCATAACAATTTACTGGACTGCCTAAAACTATCTAACAATTTTTGTCATTTGTTTTGATGAAGTGAATAAGTTATTCAAAGAGGGCAAATGGACATTGTATTCAGATTCTGGGACAAGGAAAATCATAAAGTTGTCAGCCATTGCTTGGACAGTGTTTTTTTCAATAGAAGCACCGCTGAGGAATTACTTAAGCATTTCTTAGATGATATTTCTCTCTTCCAGTCTCTAAGTTGATACAAGTGTCAATGGATGGCCCAAATGTCAATTTAAAGTCTATAACACTCTTCAGGAACACATAAATCTCTCACAGACAATGAAGTATGTATTTTATAAATCTGGGGACATGTGGGCTTCTGTTGTTTCATGGTTCCTTGAGAACAGGAGTGGAATCTGTTGATTGGGATATAAGTAGCTTATTGGTCACACGTACTACCTGTTCACTGACTCTACAGCTCGTCAGCATTGTTTACACAGTTGACAGGGTGTACAACTTTTCCTTTGAAGTTCAGTGGTGTGCGTTGGTTAGAGAATGCAAGTGCTTTCAAAGGACATTACAAATTTGGGACCAGTTCTAAGTTTCTCAAAGAGAAAAGCTTCCTAAAAAAAACCTGTAGGGATATTGAAAAGAGCAGCCTGTGATCCATTCCTGAAGTGTAAACTACTTTCTGAAACAATTGCAGATGGATGTCAGCCTTTCCTGCAACGTTCCAGACATCAAAACCAATGACTCCATATATTTTTGAAGCTTGTAGAGAAACTTCTAAGCTACCTTAAGAATCGTTTGTGAAACCTGATCTGATGAAGTGCACGGGTCAAAGTTACTGCTATCGACACAAAAAATCGAAAATTTGATCCTTAGCAAAAATATTGATAAGGATTTGCAACAAAACGTTTTTAAGGTGAAACTGCGATCACAGTAACAGAAAGACAAAAACTAGAATTTATACACGATTGCCGCAGTATGTTAACCCTATTGCGAAAACTACTGAAAGAAGTCCATTAAAACAGAAAGCTGTGAGAGGTTTGTCGTCATTGGATCCTTGTGTTATTCAACATTCACCTCAATTGGGCCAGAAGAGATTTTCTCTTCTTTTGGAGGAACTCAACCATGCCAACATCATAAATAATGTTCTGGCTGAAAATGCCAAGAAAGAATACTTGCATTTTAGCAGCCTCAAAAAATCTCAGCTTCAAGAAATTTCTCGTCCTTGTGATCAGTTTAGTGTTGAAGTAGGATTTGACACTATTTATGGTAGCTTTCTAATAGGAGATGCAAACTACAAACATCATTGGGAAGTAATAAAGATCTGCCTCTTCTTGTCGCATGTGAATGCAACTGTTGAAGGTGGTTTTTCAGTCAATAAATCTTTACTGGTTGAAAACATGCATGAAAAGACAGTCACTGCACAGCGTCACATTCATGATGAGATACAAGAAGCAGGAGGGATTAAAAACATACACATTAGCAAAAAGATGTTGGATTACGTGAGAGGTGCTCGGAAACGCGATCATGAATACTTGGAGATGAAGAAGAGGGAAGAAGAAGGCAGAAAAGAGGAAATTAGATATACAAGTTAAAGATTTAGAAGGAGAAAGAAAAAATTAATGATGGCAACTTAAGAGAAACGAGAAGCAATAGACGTGGAGTTGCAAGAACTGAAGAAGAAACAAGCTTCACTTTATTAAATATAGCATAGTTTCTTATATTATGACTATTGTGATCATTTTAATAAAAATAAAATTGACTTGAGACATGAATGATATGAAAGCAGACACAGTTCTTGTTGTGAGCTATTCAGTTCAGGATATGTACAGTTTAGGTAAAATAAAACTGTAATGATACCAAACTTTTTAGTGTTTTCTTAGTGTCCTGTTAGTACGTATTTCTGCACATGATACCAAAGTGAATCAAGTTTGTTACATCTTTTTGTTAGGATTTGATATATTTTATTAGTTTTCCATCATTTTCCCTGAACTGATTGGCAATACGTTGCTTTCTTATTCTTCCATGAGAGGTGAGGCAAGGTCGGCTGTAGGGGAGGAGGAGGCCAAAATAAATATAATTAAATTAATATTTCCACATAAATAGTACCATAAAATTATAGTGGAAATTTTGTGAGGAGTTGGTCAGGGAACTTGGGAAAATTGTCAGGAAAAGTCAGGGAGAATTTTTTCACAAATATTATAGGAACACTATATTGGCAAAGCTTTGTAGTTGTCTAAACCAGAAAAAGAATTTTGAAGCGAACATGAGGCTACCATATTTTAATAAAGTCAAGTTAAAGTTTTGATGCTTTTCACACCCCTACTTAGTGATATTTTAGAGGTGTTGGTAGAACCTATCAAAAGTGACAGCTTCAGATCCCATGACTTGGCATTAGAATGTTAAAGTAGATCTAGTTACCAACTGTTAGATAAGGTTCTTTCTCTGATAATGTGACTGTACATCTGTGTTCACAGGCCATCCCTAAACGAGATGCTCAGGGAGACTGTGCAGATGAAGAGACCAAGAAACCTCTGAGCTTGAAGCCAGAGATGTGTATAAAGGGGGGCCCTGCTGTCAGACATTACCACATCCTCAACGACAAGAGGCATATAATCGCCAAGGACTCTGAGAGCAACGTCATGGTGTATGATGTACTCAAGGTAAGGATTGTGACACTAGCCACTAGCGCTGGTGAAACTATTAATTTACAATTGGTAAGGGTTGAGGAGTTTTTTAAAATTTCAACCAGTCCAACACCAACTATTCTTTAGTACATCTCACTACTGAACTAATTCTTGAAATTCACCCACCTACCAGAAGAACCAGATGACTACAAATTCTCAATACTTGTCTACAACTAACACAAGGAAGATGAGCTTACCTCCTTTATTACACCTTCCAACCCATGAGAAGTTTGGGAAACTCCCATAAAATAAATAAAGAAGAAACTACATAAATTAAAAATAGAATAAAACAAATTATTTTACAAAAATTTAATTTCACAATATAATTAAAGTTCAAGAAAACCAAACATTGGTAAAGCTTTGGTACACTAAGCTTAAGGAAAGGGTTTCAATTCCCATATTCATATGCTATTTTTCGACAAATTTAAATTAATATTTGTGAACGGCAGGGGTTGGTACCAAATATTGATTTCAATGCATTTTTTAACATGTAGAATCAAACTGCTATTTTGTTAATTAGTTACTTGTTATTAATTTAATCTTGCACATATTTTCTGACATAATCTAATACAGATTTTATTACTTTTTACATTATTTATGATTTTCTAAACTAACATATTATTTATCTTCCACTGAAGGCTTGCAAGATTGAAGATCTTGGCGCTGTTGACTTTGATGAGGAAGTCAAGAAACGGTTCAAGATGGTGTATGTTCCTAATTGGTTCAATGTTGATCTTAAAACAGGGGTGAGTTAATATCATTGCATTCTTACATTGTTTTTCAACTTTTAGCTTCACACCTTTTTCTTTTTTATTACTTATTTGTGTCAAATTTAACTTTTTATACTGCTATAATATCAACTCTCTCTCTTAAGTCAAACCAAACATTAATGTTCATATTAAAATAGATAGTACAGGGGACGTTTGTAAATGTGCACATTCTTTCCCCCAGTCCTTACTACACTATTAAACTATTTTTCAATGTATTTGATACCCTTAAATTATTCATCAATCATGAAACCCCTCTGGCTTGCTGGGTAGGGTATTTGTGAACAAGCTCTTGCCAACTAGTGATGGGCATAATCGAATAATCATTCGATTCTTTGAAAAATAATTGAAAAAATCATTCGAATTATTTTGAGAAGTAGTAAAGAGTCTGCAATAATCGGATGTTATTTTTACTAATACTTGTTAAAAGTAGTTACTGGTTGCTGGTTTTGCTTTGTGTTAATATCCTCTTCACCTTGCTGCCGGCTATCTCAACACGCATTCCTTTGCATTAGCAGCTTATCAACACTTGTATATTATTTAGTTCCTTATGCCATTGACTGGAGTCAAAGACCAAAGTACAGCTACAACAAAATACTTGACAATGAATGCATCAGTCAAATAACTCGCCATCAATAGAAACACTTTTGCGTAAGAATAGTAATAAAATAAAGAACATACATTTCCCTTTGTGTTTAAAAGACTCGAAATAATGAACCTGCTAATATTTCCTAGATATAAAAAATTATAAGTTTACAATACCATTTATATATCGGGTAAGTGGTGAAATACTTTCGATTTGAATATCTGAATCAATTGGTGCTATGCCGTCTGGAAGCTTCACTTAGAATCACACACAATTAGACTACTACTCGACAAACGGTGACATAAGTTTGCTGCATAGTAATATTTTGTTTACAAATATAAGAATGTAAAATTATTTGACTGAATTAAATGATAATATGAAATTAATGCATATTACTCGTGGACAACAAAATATATACTTATCTATTTAAAGGAAATGTACATTTAAAAATAAACCATCTACATACTAAAATTATAATGAAGCAAAATAATCAAATCATTTTGTAATTTTCATTAGAATTATTTTTGGCTGCTGTTCGATTGTAAATTGTACAGCCACTTACACTTTGTATTAAATTAGCCTTAGAATAATTCGAGGGCGAAAGGTTGATTATTGTGTAGCAATGGGTACAATTTATTGAAAATGAACCTAATGGAAATGAAGACCGTTTATAAAGATAGCCCGGAAACATTCAAAATCATAAGGTCGATTTTCATCAGCGCTTTGGCAAGGCAAGGGAGAGGTAAAAGAATGAATGGGCTAGCTAGCATCACGTCAGCTTCTCTTTTCATTTGAATGATATTGAAAGAATCGAATGATTCAATTCTATTCATTCGCTTCTGCCCATCACTATCGCCAACGCTGTCTGTCCGGGAACATTTCTTCCATCATTCTTCTCTAGTTCTCTCCCTTCTTCTCTACATATTTCTTTATCTGGTCCACCCACCTCCTTCTGGGTCTTCCACCTGGTCTCCTGCCCCCTTCCTACCTCTCTTTTCGCGTATATGTGTGATGTTCTTGTATTTTCCATTCTTTTCACATGGCTGAACCATTTGAGTCTGTTACTTTAACCTTTCCTCCATTGATTCCTTCACCCCTAACTCCTCCCACATCCTCGTTCTTTACTCTCTCTCGCCATGTCTTCTGCAGGACATTCCACGTGCTTGAAGCTTACTCAGCTCTTTCTTATTTACTGTGCAAGTCTCTAAACTGTACGTAAGAATGGGGACAAGGTATAGCTTATATAGACTCATCTTGGCTCTCTCTGGCACCTTCTTGTCCCAAATTAGCTGCCGTGTCAAATCATAGAATGTTGACTTAATGTGCTCTTACAGGAGACCCCACTACCCAGGTATTTGAACTCAAGGGTTACTTTCCGTTGTTCTTCTTCCAGACATATGCAGCATTTAGAGTTTACTGATTTTCAAGGCAACTGCCTCTTTTTTTACTCACATTCATCTTAGACTTTTTGAATTTGGAGACTTACATATCCATTCGTTCCTGTACTTCTCTCTTTTCACTTCTTTTAGTACAGCATTCATGACATTTACAAAAAGCAAGTGAAAGATCACTTCATTGTTGAACCTCTTTTCGCCTCAAACCACTCTGACCGGCCTTCTCCAATCTGTACACAGCTCAGGCACTTTTTATACAGCATTCAAACTTTGCCAATCAAATTTCCTGGAACCCCCAGTTTTTCTAAACTCTTCCAAAGTACTGTTCTCGGGACTTCTACCCTAGAAGACTTACCACTCCTCATCTCTCTATCCTCATCTTTCCACCTCTGCCCATGTAATCGGTGTCTCTTTTCTGTTTAGTTCTTGATTCTCTTCCTTTTCTCCGCTCACTACCACCATTTAGTAGGTCATAGAAATAGGTTTTCATCTCTTACCTAAGCTTCTTCATATTGCTAACTACTTCGCTATCTTCCTTCTGTAACACTCTAATAACTACCTTGTATCTGAGGATTACATTTACCTATTATCCTGAGATTGTCATCTTGGATGTTTTCCTCAATTTCTCTTCAGTCACTACAACCTTGCTGAGGTGCATATACTTGCAAATTGGTTACTGCCTCCTTTTTAGTAAATATTTTTGCTTTTATTATTCTTTCACTGACAAAGGTAACATCTGTAGTACAATCCATATCTCTGGCTAACTAACCCAACTCCATTCTTCGCTTCCTTATTACCACACAAATATAGTTTATATCCATTCTTAGCTACTTGGTATTATGTCCTTTCCATTTGGTTTCACTTAGCTCTAGTATTTTTATTTATCTGTGATCCATCAAATCTGTAATTTTGTTGCATTTCCCTGCTAAGGTTGGTTTGTTTAAGGTTGCGATATTCAAACTTTCTTTTTCCTTCTATACTTTTTGGGCGATCTTCTGACTCCGGAGAGTCATCATAGTTTCCAGGAGTATCAAAAGTGTGGTCTGAATTTGGTTGACCTTTTCCGAGGCTCTCTCTATTGTTGAAAGCAAATTAGTGTTGTTCTTCTGCTGGCTTGCTGGTCCTAACACTGAGGAAGATTTTCTCTTGGGGTTTATTCCATTAGCTTTAGGCATGATGATGTAAAAACCTGCAATACATCCAACCTTAACAGAGAGAACAGGCGCCTCTGGTTGCCACCCCTCTGGCGTAGGGACGCTACTTGATGGAATCCAGTGGCATTTCCTCCACTGCAGGACCATCACACTCTATAGGGGTTTATCCATCAGAAGTCCCTTAAGGTGTCAGATTATTTCCCACTGCCTAGCACTGTGTCCACCCCATCATCATAGCAGGATAGCTTCGCCAGACACTCTTTACGTTCACCTTATCAAACTTTATCTCTCTATTTATTTTATATCTCCTTTACACTAATTTATGCCCAACACCTTAATTAAGTTGGTAGCTGGTTTGTCCACTCAGCTAAGGGTCCCGGGTTTGATTCCCAGCATGGCATAGTGAAAGGTTGGTTTCCCCTTTCAAAGTGAGGAATTAATGGCCGGAGGCCTGGGTGTTGTGTCTGTTCTAGATTCAAGTTAGTTCGTAAGTTGTGTGCTGATATAATCAGTTGGTTCAGAAAGTGCATGTTAAATACATCAAATTAATTAAAACGAAAAATACATTAATTTATACCACTTATTTAACTATCAACTCACATTATATAAATAATAATGTATTTAATTTTACACTTAAATTTTCCTGGCGGCATTTTTCCAAATCATAACTATCCGTTTTAAAAGCAAATTTGTGTTTATGGCCTAGAATATCATTTGAAAGAACCGTATATAACTCTGAATCAGGATCTTACTTATGTAATAATTTATTGTCAGCATGTATCTGTCAGAATAAGAATGTTACATATGCAATAGTGGAATGTCAGAATGTTACTGTCTGAACTTGTCCAGATGCTGACCATCCACTTGGGTCAAGATGAGAATGATTGCTTTTCTGCTTGGGTGTCTGCCAGGGAAGCCGGTCTGGCACCGAATGATACCATTGATCAGAAAGGTGAGACATTCTTCACATTGAACAATCCTTCTGGTCCCCTGCGTGTCGTAAGAGGCAACTTAAAGGGGACGTTTCAGCACAATATGTTTAGTCTTGTGCATAAGCCTTCAGTGCAATGACCTTGGCAACACATATGGCTTCCCTTGGACAATTATTAGCTACCGTTGCACTTGGGCTCCATCATGGAAGTGCGTCGGTTGCAATAACTCATTGTAAGGCCCTTGAGTATGACAATAACCAGGTAAAAGAAAAGACCTGTTGCGTTCTTGAGGTTCCATATTAAATTAGCACTTCCTGCACCCACTCGCTGTAATGACCCCCTCCTGGCGCTGCCAGTGCAAAGGCTGTTATGTCTAGCGTTGTGTGAGGCTCCCCATCGGGAGAGTTAACAGGGCCTCCTGTGGTAAAACCAACTGGAATCACCCTGGGTCTATGATCCGAGTACTTTGCAGGTTGTCCCCATTCACCATGGCTGAAAATACGTTCAAAGCCGTCACCTCACTGTCCGCTGGCACCATTCTGCCAAACCTTGCTGTCAACTCACTGCTTGGCCCCTCACAGGGCCATAATATTGATAGGAGGTGGAAACGTGTAAGGCCGTCCAACCCAATCTTATATGAAATTCAGAAAGGGGTGAGGCCCCAGCCCCGCTTCATGGTAATGTCTTGAGTAGAAAACAGGGAGGACATCAAACAGATCGGCCCATTTATCCTCGAAATAGTTATAAATGGAGCTGCTAAACTGGATGTTTTGTTTAGAAAACTGAGCGATGGTACAGTCATGATTCAGATCGCAACTGACAAGACTTCCAACATAATGGCAATTAATTACCCTTGAGCAACTCAGCAAAAATACAGGTGAAGATGGAACCACACAGGTTCCTCAATGCTTGCAGGGAAGTTGTCACTTGTTTTGACTTTGACTGTAAGCATTGAGGAATCTCTAAGGTTTTGCATCTCAACATGTCACTCAAGTGTACAGAATAATAATAAAAAAGAATGGACAAAAAAAAAAAGGCCGACTCCTATGTTCTCACCTTTCAAAATAGGTAAATTTAGTAGGTAAATGTCATTTACTACTTTATTCTCTGCATCTTTCCATCTTATGTTAGCAGGAGACCCACTTCCGCCCAACTGATAACCCGATGCTTAGTGGTTATTGTATATATCGTACCAACAAGCCATTACTTTGATCGGGCTAGCGAAGGTGTGGCTATACTCGCACAAAGCAATATATACCATAAAAATATCAATATCGTTTCTGATCTCCAAAGGATTGCTGTCAGCATCTCCCTCTCTCTGGAGGTGACAGTATGTTGCATCTACCTCCCACCAGGTGAACGTGTTTCAAAGAGGAGCCTAGGGGCCCTATTTATACAACTTCCCGCCCCCTATATCATCATGGGGGATTTTAATGCTCATAACTGGTGTGGGGGTCTAATTTTACAGACACCCGTGTGAGGATAGTAGAAGATATTCTTGTCCTGGTAAACCTGGTATTAATGAACACCGGGACCCAGACACATATTTCCACCTTTAATGGTGTATCCTCTGCCATAGACTTACCTTTTGTACCTTCATAATTGCTACTCTTTCTTTGGGGGCTCACTCTGACCTCTGTCGCAAGGATCATTTTCCCATTCTGCTTTCACCACTTCAAGAGCCTCCTAGTATACCACAGGTACCCCAATGGGTGCTTAAACATGCTGACTGTGATAATTTTCGCGAGGTTGCCATATTTGATTAACCCAGTTCCCCTGACGTCGATGTTAGGACAGGACGTTTTACTTCGACGGTCATCACGCTGGCGAGGGCTTCCTTCCCTAAATCCTCGCTGAATCCGCGCCACTGTCCTGTTTCCTGTTGAAATGAGGAGGGTTGGTTGGCTATTTATAACCGCCGAAGGTCTTAAAATCTCTTTTAACGACGTCCTACTTTGGGGAATCTGGAGTCATTCTGAATTCTACGTGCTTGACTGCGCCATGTCATTCATGAAAGCAGAATAGTGTCTTGGAGATAATTTATTTCAACACTTAAAATTTCCACTCCCACAAATAAAGTTTGTAATAGTATTCGTAAATTACATAAGTCATAAAACGGTTCACATGTCTCCTCCCCTGAGGTGTATAAGGGGAGTGGGGAGGACTATAACTCCCCCTTTACTTTAGATGAATAATTGACCAATGCCCGGTCCCAGGCAGGCAGCACAGCTCCCGGCACTGACGACGTCCACTATCAAATGTTGGGCCCGCTCCCCGCCCTCTCTCCCTTAAACCCCCAACTGGCCTTGCTGCCAATAACAAAAAATGTCACTTGGCTTGAAACCTTATTTTAAAAAACATTACACAAAGCCCTTCTAAATGTACCACTATATATTTAAATGTTGCTGGACCAAGGCTCGGCGAGGCTGTAACAACAAATCGTAATTCTCCTCCATCCATCTATGAACAAAAATTGAAGCCAACTACATTTAAATGTTAGTTATATAATAAATAAATATGGCATTCACAGAATTGATTGGCCATGGCTTTAAGAGTCGCCATCCTTCCATTTGTGTACAAGATTTGTTGATTTGTAATTATGTATTACTATGTTGTTGCAGTGAACTACGGCAATCTGCTGCTGCAAGCTCTCCTCGAACACTGGTGGAGACCTCTTCAGGGAGACGAAGACACTGAATGTCCGAGTGACCAGCTTCAGATGGCTGGCCACACACGTGGCGGGAATGACTATTTCTCTGTGCCTGGACACACACCTGTCATCTTTAGGTGAGTCCACACAGTACTGTCCAATCACAGATTGCAAGGGAGAGAATGTAAATACTATATTATTTGTACTTATCATGACTAAGGACACTTACTTTTGGTGAACCATGCTTTCACAAAACATAAAGCAAATATATATTTTTAGGTCAACAAAAATTAAACAGTAAAGGTATCAAATATGAAAACTTCCATGAATTCTCATATCTTTAAACAAAATTCATGTATATTTTATGTTCAAGCAAATAACATTCATGGTAAAGTTACCATTTTATTTCAAAACTAGTTTCTTAATTTAATCACTATATTGCAGTAGCGGAAATATCTTTACAACCATGGTCATGAAACACCACCATTTACCTTGGTTTAGCTGAATCGCAAACTACCGTACGTCACCGCATAGTGGCCGCCACCACATAACGGTCGCACCCTGTTTTTCAGTCAAAAAGTTGGTCTAAATTGTTTCATTGCATAGTGGTTTCACCCTATTTTGCACTCTTGGTTTATAAAATTTCACACTAAGCTTTTACTTCAAAAAAGAGTGTTAAAGTTGTTAAATTTTACCCCTGTTACAGTCATAATATCAGGTCGTATTATATTCGAGACTATTTATGTTTCATGTTGAACATCTCATAAATGTAGTCATATTATATTTGAGGCCTTTCTATATTCAAGCCAATACAATAATCATTTTTTACTAAACTCTCTTTGGTACAAGTTTAGGGTTCATAATGTATTGTGAAGTATGACTTAGGTACAAAATTTAATCTTCTGCGTCAGAAGATTTTGCGCTACTATCGCTGGTTCCATTATATGGCGCGCTGTCCTCAGCGCCAATGATATTAGATGCGTTTCCTTCATTGTACTGCCACAGTGTGTCATCTTCAGATCCATCCAGTGCATTCGAAATTCCCGTTTGTTAAAGCTTGGTATTAAGTAAAAAAAAATACATAATTTTTTTAAAAGCGTCACATAATGGTCGCAACTTACTTTTCACCCCAATAGTTAGGCATAAAAAAATGACGATTATGCAGTGAAATGGGGTATCTAAGAATTCCTTCTGGCAAACTGTTCTCATTTTCCAGTGACAATACTTTCTATAAGTGTAAATTTGCCATTGGATCATATATTTTCAACTGTTTGAGATACAAAACTACTTATCATTAAAAGGTTGCGGGACTATTAAAATAAACCACTTATTTGAGATATATTTTTGATAAAACCAATAGTTTCTCAGTTTAACCTTTTGCTGCGTTAGTCGGGTATATCCGATTTCAGCATTATAGCCATTAAATGCGGAAATCTACTTTACCCCACGACGTGTAAACTTTATCAACCTTTGCTGCGACAGTCGGAAATAGCCACAAGAGTGTTAGAACACTGCATTTTTCATACTAGCATACCTGTGCATGTCTGACATCTGGTGTTAGTTTTGAGAACTGTCAATTACCAGCTGCTAAATCATTACAATAGTAGCACTTGTTTACTTCCGCATTTCACTACTTGTAGCACACATGCAATATTTATGTGGCAGAAAACATGTTAGGGGATTTATTATTGTAGTATTTGTTATATTTACCCGGTTATTCTAGTTTGTTAGTAACACTTAATTTATGATTGATGAATTCGTGCCATGTAAAGTGTAATAAATATATTTTGTTAGTATGGCAATTGAAAAATTCAATAATTCATGATTTTAAAATTTATTTTATTTCTTCTAATTGCTATTTTATTTTTGTTATTTACTTGATTCCTATTTTGAAACCATGCCTAACACAAATATATGAACTTATAGACTACATTGAGGAAAACACCAATGTAGCACAAAATTGTTCAAGCTGTGTTGATGTAACCTAATTTTTAAAAGTTTTCTTGTGATTACACAAAGCCTTCATTAGGCCAATATTAGGCCTGTCAAATCTTCATTTAGCGATTGGTTTGACACTATTGTGGGTTGCTAGTAAAATAAAGAATGGTTCTGATAGCAGAATAACATTGCATTTGGGTAAAGTGTGACAAATAATAGGCTTATGTGACATAAAATCTTATCAATATAAAATATATATTATTATGCGATTTATAGACAACGTGGTGATAAATTTCATATTTAAAATGCATTACTAGTTGAAAATAACATTATTTGATCATAATCATAATCTTCATGCAAATTTTTGACTTATAATTAGCATTTCTGAAAGTAAGAAGTAAAAATTAAATACGCAGCAAAAGGGTTAAGCAAATATATATTTTTAAATTGAGGTCTGGGAAATTCTGCTATTTTCGTCATCTTGATAGCCACTGAACATTTTTCTTTGAGTGGTTTTATTAAAATGTAATTGTCATTAGAAGCAGGAGCAATGTCCGGTGCTGTACTTCACACAAAATGTCATAGATTTGTGATGCTCCTCATAAGTACATACATCTAAAAAAAATTACATTTATCTAATTGTGCCTATAACATACATTATAGAAAGAACATAAAAACTTTTATAAAACCTTAGAGGTAAATTTATTTTAATGATTAATAAAGTTGTTACTGCATTATTTATAATTTTTTTTACATATTTAAGATTATTTAAAACAATTCTGCCTCACAAACTTGCAAATAAAAGATGGTGTTATTTTTCCATTATTTTGCTGTAGCACAGCATTAAAACTACTTGAGTCTGCAAATTTTGATTTTTACCACAGATTTACTCCTAAGACCACATTGCTGTGTAAGAATATTAGAATTTTAGGACCTGTCTCTTTTAAGACATTAGGCCTAAAAAGTGACCATTTTAAAGTTTGGGCTGTTTGGAGGTCCATAGAAAAAAAGGAAGAGAGTCTCAAGCTTCAACATTGGTGAATTAGTGGTCCTACTAGATACATGTAAACATAAAAAATCTGAAGTCTGAGATTTTACTATTCTTAAAAAAATTATACTTGAAACCCAACATTCGAGCGAAAACCACTAAACACTTTGTAAGGGCCATTTAATTTAAAAAATAATGATTTCTATTTTAACCTGATAGCTCTAATAGTAAAGAAGTTATAAAATTGTCCTTAAACAGCGATTTATGTCAAAAAACGCTGTACGTACCCGAAGAAAAATGGCCGTCACAAAAAACTAAGATTTTATAAATAAATATGTGTGTGTGCGCGGGGGTGCTTATTTTGATGTGTTATTATATTGGGAATATCATATGCAAAATATTTAAAATGTTAAACAAGCCTCACTGATTGATCTTGAATGGATTGACCCTTCTTCCACATGATCTATTGGTAGATGATCTTTAAAAGAAAATGGGATAAATGATTTTGCATGTTGTTGTACAATTCCTACTCCTTTTGAAGAACTGAGAAGCGAGCTCTTTCCTGTTCCTTAACAATGTTAACCATTTTTTGCATTTTTCTTCCGAAATAATACCAAAAAAAAAGATGTGATCATATCTACAAAAAAATAAGAATAAAAATACAAATAGTTTCATTTTTACTTTACTTTGAATAAGAACAGTACAGTTTTAAGATTCAGTCACAGAGCAAATTTTGATTAAATTTAAATGAAAAAATAAATAAATTTTGAGTTAAATGTTTCAAATACAAAATATTATATGTTTGATTCTTCAGTAATGATTTACACAAAAATTCAAGGTATGGCCTTTTACAATAAAGTAATTACTGTGATTTCTAGCAAAATGTATATCCTAAACATCAATAATATTCAATTATTTAGTATCTGTCTAAATGGATTATAAAAGTAAGAGGTTAAGGAATAAAAATGTTAAATTATTGAAAAATTAAAACAACGTATTATTATTAGCACCGCGTCTTACTACCCATTCGGGTTATACGCACTAAAACAATGTAACCTTAAAATAATGCCTACCTACCTGGTTACTTCTAATTTTTCTGTTTTCTGTTGATAGATATTAAAACCAATATAATACTGTCCACTATTTTAAAAATTTAAAATTTGAAGCTTTAACTTCATTAAAAACACAATTTTGATTGAAAGAAACCAAAAAGCCCATTGAAAAAACATTTAACAATATTACTTTACAGCACAAGATAAACCCGACCTGACATACAACATTTGCAGTAACAACTAGTGGCCAGTGAAACATGATACTTCTTATATCCTCCCTTTCCATCAGATATGTGGCAATTTCACAGCAGACCTATACATTTTACAGCAATAAACTTTGACATACAACAATTTACATTAACAGTGACAATTAGCTTATGTAATATATGTGCATGTAACCCAAACAAGTAATGAGATCTGGTGGATTTAAAAAAAAAAATAGGGAACAAGGACAAACCTTGTTTGCATATTTTGAAGTACTTCTCAAACCACTATAACAAATTAATGTTTTTTAAGTGTAAATAAATGTTTTAATCCCAACTTATCTATTATTTTTATAATGATGGAAATTGATAAAACTGAATAAAAAGGGAAAATAAACTAATAAGTGTAAAATTTCATTACGAAAGCACCTAGGGAAAGAGGAAAAATGTGTGAAGAATCCAATGCACTAAGGTGACATTTTCCTTTCTTCTGTCTTCTATAGTAGAAATAGTCACACACACATTTTTAACATAAATATAATATTTCGGCACTGTTGCCTTTATCAAACAAACAAAAGAAAAGAGAGTACACTAGACACATACAATGGCTTACTCCAATTTAAATTTAAATAAAAATTGTTGTGTTTGATAAAGGCAACAATGCCAAAATATTATTCTATTTGTGTTAAAATGTGTGTGTGACTACTTCTACTATAGAAGACAGAAGAAAGGAAAATGTCACCTTTGTGTATTGGATTCTTCACACATTTTTCCTCTTTCCCTAGCCTGGCTTTCTTCATCAAATCTACTCGTAGCAGTTTATTTTCCCTTTTTCTTCAGTTTTATCAATTTTCAATATTACACAATTATTTAGCCATTGGGCCAGCTCATTTTTAAACAACTTCTCTATTAAAAGATGAATCTGTTTTTCACAGTGAAGTAGGAGGCAGGACGCTGTACCGGCTGCTAGTGAGAGATGCTGGCGGCGAGACAGAAGGGGTCCTCCTCAACGAAACAGTTCCACCTTGGGTTGTAGACATCGTGGTTGAGAAGAACCTCCCCAAGTTTATCAAGATACCCTTCTACCTACAACCTCATGCCTCCTCTGGGGTCAAGAGCCTAAAGAAGTACGAATATCACGCACGCTTTACCCTAATCCTGCTTCAGCGGTCAAATGGTCTAAGGTGTCACTCTTGTGTTAGACTGGCCTCCTGATGATGTGCGGGGAGATCAGGGTTTAGATCCTGGTTGGGTCTACTGAGGGGGGTTTTCCAAAAAAAAGTTTTCAACCCTGAGCTGAGTGGGCCTAGATGATCCATAAAATGTGACATTGTAGGAATGCCATTCCTTGGAAATAGCAATGCGTTCTTTTTTATATGCACCTAGATGGAAAACCCCACTTCATGTTTTGCTACAAAGTTTTCCATTTTTACAATCTATCCATGGAAATTGTTTCTTTTACAATTCCACATCCCACAGTCCACACAGAGGCCTGTGTGGCTGCAAATTTGTTTCTTTGCTGCACGAACTCGGTAAACTCTTAACACTGATAATGTACAGTTTTCTGTAGCCTCACATTTGCTGAAGTCAAACACTAAAGTATTGAGATTCTCATGTTTTTTGAAGATTTTGATGGTTACATTGGAAAAGGACGTAAAGAATTTTTATTTCGGTTTATTGGATTCCATAAGTTTGTGTAGACACTGCACTTATATTTACAAATTACAATTAATTCACAAGCACTGACAATGGTAGGCCTACTATGCGTAAAATATGATACAAATAAAAGAATCACATTACACAGTACACATTATAAAAGAAAAAGTGATAAACAATAAAACGCTCTGCACATCCCGCCCGCTCTAGAGAAACTGTTTCTGTCTTTTTCTTTGTCAACAAAGCTAGCTTGACCTCGTATTGGGGTCTTAAAAAACCTGGCATCGAGCACGGGGGTTTTCGACCCCTGCTCAGAACTAGCTGCTGGTTTCCATCAAGGTGGTGTGCCCGCGTTTGGCCCTCTTTATATGAATTTTCTAGAAGTGAGGAGGTCATCGTGACGAAAACTCTGCGCCCGGGCTTTAAAATTTTTTTAACCTTTGGATTTTTATTAAGGGGGGACCCACCTCCAGTGGGGTAAATTTTTGCTTTGGGCTCCCTTTGGGGTTTTACCACATTTTGGGGTGAAGTGTCGTAAATATGCCCCAAATCCGCCTGGCTCTTGATTTAAAGGTGCCCCTCTTTTTACTACGCGATTAGCGCGGATGGAGTTATATGTTTACTCCGTTTTATAACCCAGGCGGATCTTTTTAATGCCATTTGAGTCACTTTTATAAAGTGACTCATCTGGATTTATCTCTTATATTGATAACTTTTTAACATTTTAGTTAATTTTAATATGTTTGTTCTGTCTTTTTAACCTATTATTTTAACACGTTTTTATAATTTTAATGTGTTATATTTTAATATGTTTGTTTTGTAATTTTAACTTAGTGTATACACCTGTGGTTTTATTTTAGAGGTGTTCACTTCTTTTAATCTAATTGCCCATTTTGAGCGCTCCTATGGAGTGTCTCAAATGGGTATTTTACTATATTGCTAAATATTTATATTATATTATATTAATATATTTTATTGTTTGATTGTTTGTATATTGTGTATTCACCTGTATATTCTGCAGGTAAATTTTTGTCTCCCTATGGGGATTTTACTATATTTGGTATATCGTTCTAGGCCCTAATGACCTCATGTGTCGATGGGCCTTTAAACCCCAACAATAATAATATAATATATATGTTGCGTCTAAGAGCACAGACCATTTAGATGATAACTTTTTCTCTTCATTTATAATAAAAGTTTATCTTTACATTCTTGGATTTCCTAAAACTCTGTTGAGGTCACATTGTGAAGAAAATTTAACTTTTTTATGTATAAAAGAAATATTTGATTTATTTTGACCCAAAAATAGTTATGCTATAAAATCTGTAAAAACACTGGTCTTTTTATTGAGTTCCCTGCATTCCCCTCACTCCTCCTTACCACCACACTTTCTCACCTTATCCCAAATCATCTTGCGCTAAACAAACGTTAAATGAATTCACACATTCAATTATATTGTGAATTGAACTCTGTTTCTCCATGTTTCAATCTAACTTGTCTGGAAAAATGGGAATATTTTCTAAAGACCTGGAAAACACATTGGAATTTTATTGTAGAATATAGTGACAACCCTGTAAAGCACAATTCCAAAGTATAGCCCTAGCCGCTCAGCAAATAAACAAGCCAATCATATATTTAACCAATTGTGATATAAATGGCAATGATTAGGACACCGGAAAATAATAGTGCATTGTTTTTTTTAGTCTTTTTGCTCAGCATATTAAAATTAATATGAAAATATTTTTAAATTTCATTGTAGTATTTTCATATGTAATTATACTTAAGGGGGAAAAAATTGAATATTAATATTTTCTTTCTGGCCCTTTAAGTGCAAATAATGGTTGTTAATTGACGTCATCCAAACCATACACATTTCTGCTTTGTAGCAGACGACATTGTTTTCGCCTAAAATGGCAACAAAAAAAATTTCTCTTCACCAAAGACTTTTAGAAGAATGTAAAATATGTGTTTTATCCAGCTATTATAACAGTCAAATTGTGACCAAAGGCAAAATAATATTTATAATATAACCATAATTTTTTTATCTATATATTATTAGTTATACTAGGGCTGTGCGGGATCCCATATTCAAGAAAAAATTCAGGAAAAAAGCTTGTTCTCGAAATTCAGGCGGGGAAAAAACATTTACTGGGATTTTTCGGGAGAAATATCAAAATAATTACAGCTAAGGACGACCATCAAAGTCATGTTTGTATTTAATTTTAATTAAAAATATTATTAATTTTATAAATTTTCATTAACCTTATCTTCCATTAAGCAGCTGGACACTTGGAACTTCAGTCACTTATTTTGTAACTCCTTACAAAATAACTGAGCAAAGAGTTTTAGTAACTAAAATGTAAGAGGTAACCGGGACACTGGCTCGGTTGAGAAATGCTTTTGTTATTCTATGGACTTGTGGCTTCACTTGTATTTATTCAGGCTAGTTTGAATATTCTGATGTTTTACTGTGAAAGTATTTATTAAAACTCACATGAGTTTTTTATTTAAAAACTCTTTTAGTCAATCTTAAAATTTATTATTAGAATTTACCTATTTATATTTAAAGGAAAATATTTGATTAGAAAATTCACTATTATTATAGTTGTATTAGGCCTAGTTATTTAATTTACATGTATCAAAAATCTTACCCTTTCAATTTTTTGGACAAAAATTTAGTTTTTATTAGGAAAACTTACAATTTAAAAATAAATAAATATAAAATTTTAAGTGTAGGTACTCCCCCCCAAATATTATAAAAGGTAAATGTAATGGCCATATACAATAACTACAAACCGAATTGGAGTTTTTTGTCTTTTACCTGACTATTCAAAATATTTTCTGACATTACCACTGCATTTAACTCAATTTAAACTATTAAATTGAAATGAATGGGAAAGCTAAGTTTAGACTAAATTATAAATCTGATTAATATATATAATCCTAAAGGGCACAATTATTTTTTTAATTCTTTTTCCTGTCCCGTTCCCTCAGAAATTGTTATTTCCTGCAGTAAAAATGGCATTCCCGCACAGCACTAATTTATACAACTAGATTTTTTACCAATTTTGTCGAAAATGTATTTTATTTACCACAGATCAGGCAGGCTCTCTACTGACGCCCAGCCATACTTAAAATAACTTTTTACTCTTAAAGTTTATTTATATTTAACCCTTTACCTTCTTCCGAATTAATACAATTACCTCAAAGCGAAAAGAGGTTTTCCTTATAGAGATACAAATCTATTAATTATAATTGTTGACATTTTGGCCAATACTCTCATCATGATTTCTACAATGGTCAGGACTGTGCTGTGATTTTATATAATACTTTTTACTGTACTATTTGAACTTGTATATTAACAGATGAATACATTTATGTTTCAGCCAAATAAGTTTTAAAAGTTCAGAAAGCTTTAAAAGTAGTTCCAAAATGTGCAAGCTACAAAGCCAAATCTTGTATTAGTAAGTTTGAAAAAATGACACTGGACACAGGTATTTAAAACCGGCACCCTTGGCTTAGTGCGTCAATGTCCTACCACGACAATTTTCACACATCCTTCACAGACTCTGCCTTGAAAACTGTGAGTGAAGAATGACCCTGAGGCATGGGACAATCCCTGGATAGCTCAGTGGTAGGGCATTTGCCAATGGTTCTGGACTCATTTCCTATGTCCAGGTGTAGTTTTTCAAATTTACGAATATGATATTGAGCATTTTATTACCTTACACCTTGTTATCCATCCCTTCGACTTAGGGGTAACTCGTTGGTCTAGTTGAAGTGCAGTCTTCGGATGACTTTGTTGTTAGGCACGGTCTCACGGGTCTAGTGGGTGGGGGTTAGGGGAGGGAGATGGGGAGAATACGTTAGGTGGGTTGTGGGTGGCTAAGGTATGCAACTGATAGCCGTCAGGGCCTTAAAGGAGAAATGGGAATAGGTGGGGGTTGAATAGTTGGGGAGCCGGAAGAAGAGGAGAGGAATTAGAGGAATCAGGTTAGTGACTCTGGAAGATGTTGGAGCAGAGTGGGGGCGTTCGGGGGTCCGAGTGTTGTGGTCGGGATGGTAGAAAATGGGCCCGCGGGTGGAGTATTGTTTTTGTCGCCGATGTCCTCTTCAAAGTCTTCTGTCGGTGGGCCTTGCCGGAGCGGCGGGTGTAAACCATCCGTGTGGTCACCGGTGAGGAGGTAGGAGGAAGGAGTCCCGGTGGAAGGAAAAAGGGATTGTCCCGGCAACGTGAGTCGCTGGTGGGAGGAAAAGGACGATGGCGGTAGGAGAGAGAGAGGGTGTTTGAACGAATTGCTCTTTCGTAACACGACAATTTTATTAGCTCTTTCTAAAAGGTGGTTCACCAGGGTTGGGTCACCACTGAATCTGCTCCCAAAATCACCGTGTTATATACCCTCCTTGGCCAATGGGGGAAATAGGGGTTTTCCATTGGTTCGTGCAAACGGGAGGGACAATGCCCATCACGCGAGCCAATAGAGACAGGAGTTCTCTTTGACTCTGAGTACAAAGGTGAACTCGTCACGGACGGCTTAGAGAACATGGTTGTGGAGCGGTCCAGGCTGTAGAGAGGTTGGGTGGGCGCGGCCTGTGCAAGGGCCGAGGAAAGAGATAAGGGCCGACTGAACAGTGAGGCACAACAACCTTGTAGCTAAAACATGTTTTTTTACCTAAAACAGTTTGGGAAAAAGGGGAAATAAATATGTGTCACTTTGTCAGAAAGGAGGAGGGAGTTGAAACATTCACATATGTGTTGTTTGTAATTGTCACTTTTTCACATTGTTTGTCTGTTAGTGCAGTATATAAAGATGTTTTTGCAGGTACTGGACTCCAACATGGACCTACGCACTGTGAGGTATTTCATCTGGAAATCAACCGCGGACTGACCCTGTACTACCGGCCTCTGAAATAGGGTCGGAGTTGCCCGGGAGTGTCCTGGCTTATGACCGCAAGAGGAGCAGTAGTTGAGGGAAAAAAACTCGTTCCGGGAACCAGTTGGAACCCACTTGACTTATTTCTGGTGGCATGGCGATGAAAGTATTAAGAACTTGAGAAGTCTCTCATCCGTCATGTCAAATAAATATACAGTACCTTTTTATAGACTTTTTTTGTGCTGTAATTAGGAATGTGATAATATTTATGTTTGTATCCTTTATTAATTTTATCTAAAATTAAACAATACAATCAAATATTGCCAAAATTGTTTAGTGGAGCAAATCCTTCAGTCAACCTCAGCTTAGTTTCAGTTATTTCATGTAATTTTATGTATATTGTTCATATGTACCTAAAGATTCGGATAAAATGTAATATTATTACTTTTATTGTAAAAGTTCATATCAGAAAAAGTATACTACTTCTTCCGAATAACGTGTTCTTTGCTTTGCTCTGGAAATATTAAACTCTTTCTACATAAATATTTGCTCAAATGGGGCTACTCTTTATTTCTTATTTATTTATTCTTTTGTGTTTGTATATTTATGTGTTTTAACCTTAATGTAATACTACTTAAATATTTTAAAACAAATTTTCTTATTGTTTAACTTTGGTGTCAGTAAAAGTTTTCGTATTTTATGACTTTTAACCAAAGAGATAAAATCAAGGATAATTTTATGTATGTCGACTAGAGAGCATATAATATTTAAAAATGAAGAGATTTAGAAAATAACTTGTTTGTTGAATTACAATATTATGATCGTAAGTCAAATATGATTATGATAAATTAGTAAGAATAGAATATATACATAGTTAGGTTTGTATAACCAGTCAAATTGGTAGGGAAGCATACAAAACATTATCAAAATCATGTAAGATAAATATTCCTTAATGTAATTGAGCATGATCACGTCTTCTGTTCCTTTTCCATGCCTCTATGCACAGTTGCACATGCACGTTGTACGGGCTCTCGCGAGACATTATTTTATTGAGAAATTTATTTTTATTCAATTTTAATGCTTATAAAAGTTGGTGCGCATACTTTAAAAATTAAAAATATTATGGATAAAATAATATCTCTAGCAAACAATATGAAATAGTAAATGCTTTTAGTATAAATGTGGTAAGTTTGGTAAAATATGTATTGCAATAAATAAGATCAACATTGATTTTAGACAGGTTAACCAACATAATTTCATAACTAAATAGTAACTAAACTAGTGCTAGTTTTGTAGCTAAACGTATTAATTAATACGAGTTTTAAATATCTTAAGTTTAAAAAACATTCATCATAATAATATATTCTTGTTATTACACTTTTAATTTATCATAAATTATTATTTTAGAAGGGACCAGGTAAAGTAGTAAAAAGAATCATTCAATTATTTATTAATCTATTTATCTATCTTTATTTTCATTGCTTTGTCATGGCAATACAAGTAAACAACTTCAATCAAGGATAATTCAAAATGGACGACCATATTGAATAAATTTACCGGTCAAAAGTGGTTTTAAAGCTCTATATTTTATTAATGTGAAAATTGAAATTAATTTTTAGCAATTTGTTAAGTAACCGAATGATCTATAAGTGGAAATGCTGATATCTCAATTAAATAGCCTATGCTTACTATTGCATTTAAAAATTGATTTTTAAGTGCATCTAGTGAAAGCTCGATATTGACGAGTCTACCAAACTTTCAATCTCGATCTCGAGCTTAAAGGACGTGCTCAGCTCAATGCTTGAAATCCGAGTACTTGCAAAGCCCTAAAGATAAGTTGTTATTCCTTTTACATTTTCCTATCTAAGTATCCTATCATTCTTTACCAGTTTTCTTTCCATTTCTTTTGTGTTTTTTGGTTTCCTCTTGTAGGAAGTTGTGTTGGACGGTAACGATCGATTTTCTTCAAGTTCAAATTTTCTTCAAGTTGTGTTCCTCCTCGGCACTGACTGAGCTCTCTGGCCCTCCCACCACACGCTTATATACTTTCACCTTGCTGCGTAAAAGTGGTGATGGGAAGGCCCAGAAGGGCAGCCGGTGGCGAGAGAGGAAACTGGCCTAAGCCTTTATTGATTATCAACATGGTACATAGTTACATGAATAAATGTGGACATAGGTATTTTGAGATACTGTATTGTCCAGGCGTCATCTAGATGCGGCCTCTTCTTCGTGTACTTCTTCCTCGTGATGCCTGGAACAGTGGTTGCAGCAGGCGATCCATTTAGATAATCTGTGTAGGCGGCACTTGTGTTGGCGGTATGAATCTGGGTTTGTAAATGCCCATGTCGCCAGGGGCGTCCCCAACTGCCTCCACTGCCACTGACCAGCCTCGTATCAAGACGATGTACAACAGATTAAATCTGTATTAGGCGTGTTCGGGCCTCTTGAGGTTAAGTTCAATGCTCTTTCCTTTAAGGGCAAGGCATAGTCGGAGGGCCGCTGGTTCATCAACACCTAGTGTCTATACTAATTCACTAGTCGATGATGCCTATGCCTCAGGTGTTGGTGGATCCGGAAGCTGTTCTCATTTGTGGTGATCCTGATGTGGTTGATCTGGAGCCAGTCTTGGAATTGCTCCCCTTTGGCCACCTTCAAGGGCTGGCACGACTGCTACTCGTACAATCTCCAATTGCTGGTTACTGGCGTTGAGGGATCCTTGAAAATCCTGTAGAATGGTCATGATGTTCTGGAGAGTCGTTACTGGGTCACCGTCGTCCCCTTATGCTGTGTTTCCGCCGTGTAGTCTTGGCATCATAGGTGGGACGGTTGATAGGAGACAATTTTGATTGCTTAGTGGAGTTGGAGGTTTCTGTCCAGCGCTGTCTTCAGGTGTACCAGTAGGCCAGCTGCATTTGCTGTAGGTCTTTCTTCAAGGAACTGGGCTTGACTGTGTCTTTCTCTCTCAAGATTTTTCTCGGACTGTTGTCTGATATGTGGGGTGCGGACGATCCCAACATATTAGTGGTGTCTGTGGTTGTGGGTGAGCATGGGCAGCTTGTTGGATGTTTCTGTCCCAGTCACTGAACATGTAGACTTCTGGATGTTGTTGTGTTCCTACCTCGGCACCGACCTCTTAGTTCACACTTTACATTTCTGCCATTGGACAGTGTTCTTCTTTTCATTGTAAAAGTCAAATTGTGTTTGTTCCCTTTTAAATGTTTCTATCCACCTTTCCTGTACCTTCTTCCAATTATAACAAAATCTACCTCACAAAGCAAAAATAGGTTTTCCTTATGTAGATTTAAGATAAATTAGAGTTAATATTTTTTAAGACTTTTGTACACTTTCCCTAACAATATGACTGGTTTTAAAAACCTAATCTGTGTATATATCCTATTATTAATAATTTAATTTGACGGACAATAACATAGCTAGTTTTTTGGATTGCAATAATTATCTTTTTAGATTTCTCCCTACATAACAGAATGTTTAACATTGAGGTGGCCCAATGGCTAAGTAATTTTAAAATAATGGACATTGATAAAAATAAAGAAAAGGGGAAAATAAACTAATGAGTAATGAGTAAATTTAATGAAGAAAGCCCAGCTAGGCTGAAGAGAGATTTGGGAAGAATCCAATACACAAAGGTGACTTCTTCCTTTCTTCTATAATATAAGTAGACACACACACATTTAAACATAAAGTAATAATATGGCATTGTAGCCTCTATCAAACAAAAATAGAAGAGAGAATACACTTTAAAAAACACTGAATTACTCCATTTTTAATTCAAAAATAAAATGTTGAAAAAACATTGTGTCTAATATTGTAAGAGTGAAAAACAATTTCTAAAAACTTAGGCTTGGTTTATCCAATATAAATAATACAAGTTAAATATAAATATTTAAAGCTAACATTAAAAATATATTAAAATATTAAAAAAAAGTTAATATTTTAGAAGTAAAGAAAATACCTTCTATTAAGGCCTTGATTGGTAGAAGGATAAAAAGATGGAAGCATTTTACTAAACTGACCCGGCCACAGACTCAAAACAGTTGATGATAATGGTATTCTTGATTTGGTAATCCATTAGCAGACCAGTTCCTACTGTCAAGAGTTGAGAACTCTTACACTGTTTGGGAAATGCTCTTAATATTTGGGTGGTGTAGCGGGTTTGAAAGTCCTGGCTGTGAGTACCAGCATGGATGGGTACGGACTTGTCTGGATCCTTGTGGCTTGTGTCAAAACGGTGATTGTTCATTCACTGTTTGAGAGAACCTGTAATAAGGCCAATATATTATGTATCCCATGATTTGCATTGTAGTTGATATACCAAGTTATTTGTTTTGCAGTTTTAATGATCAGGGATTTTGTATTCCAATTTATATGTATGAAAAAAGTGCATTGAGCAAAAACATTTAGTAATAAATAAAATGATAGAATATTAGGAAAATGGTAGAGCACAAATAAAAGTAAAAACACTAACACACATTTACACACACTTATATATTTCGATGCTTTTATAGCAGCTTCCTCAGGAAGTAGTAGTAATTAGACTGAACAAGATGTTGTCCTCAGTGATGCCAACTTGATTAGTAAGGATGAAAACTTCTCTGGTGAAGTTGAAATTCCCTGAATATTTCTCTATTACTCTATGGATGGTAGGTGGTGCTGGTGTAGTCTCTGAGTTGAAATTAGCGAATATTTAGGTTGGGTGGTTTTCTAGACTTTGTGATCCATTGATGTGCCAGTTCCCATCTTCTTAACTGAGACATATTACATTGTGTCTTTTGGAATGATTTTAACACCTTGACAGTGTAGCAGTCCTCAAAGTTGAGGTTATGATTGGAGGCGTGTGCTGAAACTGGTTTTTCTGGATTCTTAATTTTGGTGTCATGGCGGTGTCCATTCATTTGATTTGAACGCCTAGCTATGTCCAGCTGATCCAATTTGCGCATCTCTTCCCTGAAGGTTGAAATGGACTCCCGGCGCCCCACTGCAAGTAGCTCCTACATTCGGAAAGGCATTTGGCTCACAACCATACTCATGAGCTCCGCGTCTGTCATCGGAGCATCCAGATGTCTGCTCCTCTCAAAAATCCGTAAGAAATGAGCCTCCATCGTCAACCCAGTCTCTCTCTAAATCTTTCGCCATGCAGCCTTGCACGAGCCTGTTCTTGCTTTTCAGGTGCCTGAACTCCTGCCGGAATCAAGCCTCAAAAGACTCCCAAGAATCTATCCCATCTTGCGTGGTCTGCCACCATTGTACCGCTGCCTCTTGAAAGGTGGTCCCAACCAGACGGATTTTCTCCACCACCGGTATTGCCTGACCTGATAGGATGTTCCTCACTTTCTGCAGGTGTGTAATTGGGTTCTCGGAGAATTTACCACTGAACTTTGGCAAGTGGTCCTCCACTGCCTGAAAATTTAGCCACGCACTTAAACCCAGAAGTGGGCCAAGCGATGCATCTTGCCATACACCCTGAACCTGTTCAGACATTAAGACTGGAATCCTGGACATTTGTGCTGACATTTCGACTTGGAGTTCCACAGTCCTCTTCTGGATCGCCTCGCATTCCGCTCTGGCCCTAATTATCTCCTCTGACGCACTACCTAATTTCTCATCTACTGCCCTAGATAATAGCTCTTCTGTTTTTGAAGTCATAAGCCCCTCGAAACTCTCCAGCCTCTGTGCAACCCTCTCTTCTGTGGCCTTACTCTCCAACCTAAGCATATCCACCTGGGAGCTCAGGCATTCAACCATATTCCCCACCACCTGACGGTCAGCTACCGCCACTCGTTTGAATTCGGTGAGTGAATCACTGCTCTCCTTTGCTATCCTACGAATCTCACCCCTTAAATTTTAATTGTTGAGATTTATCGCCTGTTCCAGCCTCGTCGATAACGATTCTTGGCTTGCCTGCATGAACTCACGGTCAGCATGCCTAGATCTCTCAAACTCGGACCTTAGATTATCAGTATTTGCCTTCATAGATAATTCCAGCTGAACCTTCAGGTTCTCATTATTAGTTTGCATGGTTTGGTTCAGTAATGCGATCATTTGAGTCATATCCCATCCCGGAAAGCTCTCATCTTGTCATGAGGGGTTTGCTGACAACGGTTCACTGCTATCACGGCGTGATTCTAATGGTACCTGACTCACGTTTTCTGGAAGATCCTACGATCCTAAGACATGAGAGTCGACAACTTCTACGTTTTCCTCCAACACCAATAGCATCACGACCCCCACACTCAAGCTAGCATCTCCCGTTTCTTCCATCTCGAATAATATATAGTTCCCCTCCGTGGTGTCTACCTCTTCACGAATACTATCTAATGACCTACTTCACCCACTATGAAATAGATACTCATTTAAATATCCCGCCTTTCATCCACTAATTGCCAATCCTTTACAATTACGAAATCTGACAAATACATTTAAAACATCCTAATCCTTTTGCCTACTCTACCTATAAATCGTGCCCCACGTTGGCCACGTATGATCCCTCCCTACCAACTATCTTTTATTTTCAAATATTAATGTCAATTACCATACATGTTTGTTAATGAAAGAACCCTCCTAAACCGGTGGGCATTGATGCACCTCGACTATTAGCTCAACCTATTGGTAGGGACCCGGTTTACACTCTCTCTACAGGACCTCTGAGTTAGGCTCGAGCGGCTAAACACTTGAAACGGGGAGGAACAACTACCTTACTTTAACTCATCAATAAATCAACTACATGTAGTTTAGTTTCCAAAATTTACCAAAGGGAAATTTACCCTTTATTTTAACTTACAACCTGGCATTCAAAACATTTCTAAATAAAGATGATTATGATGATGACTATGGTGTTGAAATACATTATGACACAACCTTAATATAGGGTAAATTACCGGCTAAAAAAACACAAATATTATCAACTAGAAATTAGGTATTTTCAAATTGTTCCAGGAGGTCGAGCACACTACTGTTAGCTCCTTGTGACAGATACCATAATAATAAAACCCTATTCAATAAAACCTTATAATATTAAAATCAACTAACTTTGTGTATATGTTTTAACCCCCCCCTTTTTTTTTATACCACTGACATAGTCCCTTTCCAGGGTTTTCAGCTGTTCGCACGAAAAGTTGGCACTGCTGTTTAATATAACATGTAACCTAGTACTGTTCACTGGATAGTAATGGGGAATATTGTCCACCGTAATGCTTAGTTCCTTAGTACAGGACGTTAAAAAAAAACAGGGCTTGGCCCTTGACAGACTCTCAGTGCTGGACAAATACACCCAGATCAGCGTCGGTAAATCCAGCTATCAGTCCGGGAACGAACTCAGCCGAGGTATTCCCGTGGATCAAGTCCTCAAGGATTAGCGACTTGCCGGTACTATCGTGTGAGGAAATTAGGTATTCTTTTTCTACTCGTACCTTATAGGTTGTACTCAACCTGAGCCGAAATCCACAAGTTTCACGTGGCAGAATATTCCAGCAATTCCTTCACTGAATCAGGAAACGGATAGTTAGGCGGTATCGGGAAACGCCTCACACACCTTCTTTCTTCACACGATGGAAAAAATAATATTCCGAAAGGACGGATTGCTTTACCAAACCCAAAACTTGGGCTTTACCGCGTGGCTTGTCCGTTTCGTCCACAGCACGCCCCGGTCAACCCTCACTCATCCCCCCCCAAAAAAAACTCTCGCTTTTACCTCCAGGTGTACCAACCCTCAAAACACTAAATGTCTACCTTAGGCATTAATCATAATTACATTTTATTACATGAAACATACAATTAGTTAATTATAAACTAGGAAGGCTATTTTCCTACCAGAAGCTTGAGCCTAAACAGTTTTTCCGACTCAAAAGTACAATCCTGTGGTATGAAAAACGGGAAATACGCTAGCAAAACAAAATACACACAAACCAAACATAAGCATAGTTATATTTCATATAAATTTGAAATTTTCCCCTTAGGCCTTAGTATTAAACTAAAACATTAATTAAAGTTTATTATTTAACAAAATAGGAACATTCTCCTAAATAAAACCACTCGAGTCAAAAGGTCGTTTCTGGCTGGGGTTGGTGACAAAATTATTGGGGGGGGGGGGGGGGAGATCCTTCCACCAAGAAGTTCCCTTTTCTTCCAACAGATGGCAATCTTCAACACTGCCTGGTCCATGTACAGTTGAATCAAGATAGATGGCGCAGTCAGACAGTCACTTACAATATTTTGATTGTCAAATCCAGAATTTTTTCAAAGTAATGTCGAAGCCAAGTTGAAGTTTCAAATATGCTCACACTCCTATTTTTTAATACTAATAGTAATAATATAATAATTTTATTGTGCTTTTAACCCTTATTTTGGTGGATAAATCGTAGTTATGTTACATAATAATCGGCTATATCAGGCCTGCCCAACCTTGATTGGAGCGAGGGCAACTTTGTGTGTCCGAGGGCAACATAAAATATAAAATGTTGTAGCGTGAATGTTTAGAAACAAAGTTTAGTAAGCCCTACCTAATTACTAATAAACTACATATGTGTACACAAACAGAGTTCAATGCGATACTTGGCACAGCATATTTCCAGCCAGCATATTTTAGTTTGGAGTGTATTTGGTATGAGCCACTCTCATGCAGTCATTTAAATGTTTATCAGTTAATTATGACCTGTACTTTGATTTCAGTATTTTCTTGGTTGAAAACCCTGATTCACTTAAGGAGGTAGAACCAAAACATATACTCACCTTTATTGATATGCGTTTTAGAATAACGTACTGGTCAGGCAAATCTAAATCCCGGAAGTTGGTACTATCCACTATAGTTTTCAATGAAAGATGACTTGATGGGCATTTTAAATGCTCTTGCGGGCAACATGTTGGGTAGGCCTGGACTATATACATGTTGAGAAAGCAACTTATTTATCATTTAAGTTGTTTTTATACCATCGAAACTCAGAATTGGAGAAGACTTGAGGACACATTCAGAAAATAGCTTTTTGAAGTTAAAATTGAGATACCGCTGATAAAACATACTTTCAAGTGGCAATTTTTTGAAAATAGGTTTTATATTAAAGAGCAGTTATAGTTAAAGAACAGTTTTTGCCATGAAAGGTGTCCAGAAATATTTCATATGGTGAAACAAATAAAGACTCATTTGACATAAGACGATTAGACAGCAGATCTAGTGTTGATGAGCAATCTCAAACAGAAACAAACAATCGTGAAAGCAGAACATGAACCTTAGTTTACTAGGCCATCTTGCAGCAAGAAACAGCTAGGCCATCTTGCAGCAAGAAACAGCATCTGTTTGAGAACGATTCACTAAATAAAGATACCCCTTTTTAACAAAATGAGAAAGACAGCCCATTGGAATGGTTACTGCAGGTAGAAGAACAGAAGTTTAATATATTCAAACATAGTTAACAAAAGGCCATTGCCCCTCTGCGGGATGGGGCTTAGAATAGTCCGCAGTAACCCCTGCTTGTCTTAAGAGGCGACTAAAAGGGGAGGTTTCTGTGCAGGACGTACCTCGTGCAGGAAAAACCTATCCTAAATATTTCCTTTCACTCCTTTTTTCTTCCTTCCCTCACTCCTTTTTTCTTCCTTCCCTCACTCCTTTTTTTTCATTCTTCTTCCTTCTCTTTCTCTCTCCTTACCTCTTTCTTTCCTTCCCCTGCCGTTCAGTCCTGCACAGAGACTTTTGGCTCTTCCATTGACGACCTTGGCATCTAACACGGCTTTCCTTGGACGATTATTGGATACCACTGCTTTGAGCTCCTGATGAAAGTGCGCCGGTTGTAATATCTTAGTAGAAGGGCCTTAGGGATGACAATAACCGGGTACCCTACTTTGAGAAAAGACCGGTTGCGTTCACGAGGGCCCGGACGTAAAATTGGCACTTTCCTACACCCACTTGCTGCGACGACCTCTCTCTCGACGATGCCCTATGCGAAGGTTGTCATGTCTAGCGTCGTATGGGGCCTCTCGTCGGGACAGTTAACAGGGCCATATGTGGTAGTACCAACATGGATCTCCCTGGGTCTACGATCCGAGTACTGTGTAGGTTGTCCCCTAATACGACATGGCCGATCAACTTGTCACCTTTGGCACCGTACCCTAATTCTGCTGGCAACTCACTGCCCGACCTCTCACAGGGCCGTAATATTGATAAAAGGCGGAAACGGGTAAGGCCGTCCAGCCCATCAATGGAAATGGTCCAGGAAGTGGTGAGGCCCCAGCCCCGCTTCTTGGTGATGTCTCGAGTTGATTCCAATGAAAACCTTAAGCGCGTCAGCCCATTTATCCTTGAAAGAGCGATAAATGGTGCAGCAAAATCGGACGTTTCGATAAGGAAATTGCGTGATGGCACTATATTGATTCAAACTGCAACTGACGTCCAGTCGTCACAAATTATGGCTATTACTGAAATACCGTTGAGTAATACGCTTATATAACGGTGAAGGTGGAACCTCACTGGTTCCTCAACGTTTGCAAGGGAGTTGTCAATTGCTTTGACCTCGACTGCGTGAGCATTGAGGAGATCTGTGAGGAGCTTTCCCCCCAGCATGTCACCGAAGTCTACCGTTTTGTCACAAAAAAGAACGGACAAGAAAAAAAAAGACGAATACGTATATCCTTACTTTTGCGACTCCTACCCTTCCGAAGGGTCCGAGCAGGTTTCCACGTGTAAGGGTCCGGCCGTATGTCCCTAAACCTAGGCGCTGTTTTCAGTGCCCGGAATTTGGGCATACGAAGCTGCGAGGCCGTGGTAAGCCGACATATGCAGATTGTGAACAAGAGGCTCACGATACACCATGTGAGTCTCCGAAATTCTGCGTAAACTTCAGGGGTCTACACTCTGCCTGGTCTCGGGCCTGTCTGAAATGGAAGGTAGAGAAAAAAGTCCTGGAGACTCAATCCAAAAAGAAGATCTCATATGTCTAGGCATGCAAAGAATGCGTATCTAGTCAGGCTCCGATATTTCAGACCTCATACAGCCTTATTGTAAGTCAGGACATGAAACTGTCCCAACTGCCATTGCGTGGTTAATCTTGCCAAGTCGTCTTCTCTACCAGTGCCACTTGTGCCTACTCCAGACATTCCAACAAAAGCAGCGCCAAATATAATGGCGCCAAAATTAGTACGGGACGTGACACCTCCATTGAGGTCGTCTCCACCACCTGTATCTCCGAGGATCCATCCTCGGGGAACCCCCCCCCGAGCCCTCTCGGACCCCCCCGAACCCCCTCGGGGAACCCCCCCCGAGCCATCCTCGGAACCCCCCGAACCCCCCTCGGGGAACCCCCCCGAGCCTCTCGAACCCCCCACCCCCTCGGGGAACCCCCCCTTGGGAACTAAACCACGTTCAACCGATGTTAGTTCGCCCGCTCTAGCCTCTGGGTCTTCAGAGGTAGGAGTGGGTGCCGGAACAAGAGAGGAAGCAAAGGCGAGTCCCAGTGGTGCTCTGAAATAAGCCCAGCGAGGGACCGCTGATACAATTTTAATTAAAAAAAGCGTCGAAGGCAATAACAAAGCCTTTACACAAGGATCCAGTGCCCCAGTCTCTTCGGGAAAAACAAAAGCCTCTCTTTTCAAGAGAGGTCCAGGAGAAACTTGGAAAGGAAAGAGAACGTAATAAGGTCTTAAACCAATTTATGTTTTTAAGGGATAGCGTTAGGGATTGAGCGGATTAATATAGTTAATCTATTTAAATGTCGCACCTACAGTGGAATTGTAGGGGTTTCTATGCTCGTGTAGAGGAAATTAGACAACTGATTTCTTCCCTGCATCTTTCCATCTTGTCTTTGCAGGAGACCTACTTCCGCCCAACTGACACCCGATCTTCGTGGGTACGATGTATATCGTACCGACAAGCCATTCTTTGATCGGGCTAGCAGAGGTGTGCTATACTCGCACGAAGCAATGTATAAGATAAAAATATTAATATAGTTTCTGATCTCCAAGTGATAGCTGTTCGAATCTCCCTTGCTATGGAAGTGACAGTATGCTGCATCTACCTCCCACCAGGTGAACGCGTTTCAAAAAAGAGTCTAGATGCCCTCTTTATACAACTTCCCGCCCCTATATCATCTTGGTGGATTTTAACGCTCATAAGCCTGGTGTGGGGGTCTAATTTTACAGACGCCCGTGGGAGTATGGTAGAGGATATTCTTATCTCGGGAAACCTGGTGTTAATGAACACCGGACACAAACACACTTCTCACATTTAATGGTGTATCCTAATAAGAAAATTTACATTCATCGTTGTCATAAGATCTGTACTGTTTGGTGCATTGAGGGGTTTAAATCAAACATCCTTACGTAAAATTTAAGCTTATTCATCAATTGGACTCTATGTAGCCCCGGAATCGCTGCCCACTTTCCTTTGGGAGGTTCATTCGGACCTATATGGCAGCGATCACTTTCCCATTCTGCTTTCACCACTTCAAGATCCTCCCAGTATAGGACGGGTATCACAATGGGTGCTTAAACGTGCTGACTGGGATGAATTCCGTGAGCTCGCCGTATTTGATGAACCCCTTTCTCCTGACGTCGATGTTAGAGTCGTAAATTTTATTTCGACGGTAATTGCAGCGGCGAGGGGTTATATCCCTAAATCCTCGCCTTATCCGCGCCACCGTCCTGTTCCCTGGTGGAATGAGGATTGTCGGTTGGCTATCTCTGACCGTCGAAGGGCCCTACGTCTCTTCCATAGACGTCCCACTAAAGATAATCTGGAGTCATTCCGTATTCTACGTGCTCGAGCTCGCCGTATCATTCGTGAAAGCAGAATAGGGTCTTGGAGACAATTTATTTCTACCCTTACTATTTCCACTCCCACAACTAAGGTTTGGAATAATATTCGTAAATTACGTAGTAGCAAAAATACCATTAATAATATACCTGCCCTTATGACAAATGGTTCGCTTGTCTCCTCCCCTGTGGAGGTCGTCAATGTATTGGGCTCTATTTCACCGCTATTTCTAGCATTGCGAGCTACTCTAGTGAGTTTGCAGTGCAAAAGCGGAACATAGAGCGCCATTCTATTGACTTTGGTCAGAGCCGGGGCGGGGATTATAACTCCCCCTTTACTTTAAATGAACTGAAGTATGCTCTGTTCCAGGTGGTACACAGCTTCCGGTCCCGACGAAATCCATTATGATATGTTGCGCCAGTTACCCCCTGCTGGACGGGCATATCTGTTGGACCTTTACAATAGTGTTTGGGGATCTAATCAATTCCCATCACTATGGAGGCAAACAACCGTTATACCAATACATAAAAGTGGCAAGGATAAATTAGAGCCAACTAGTTATGGACCGATAGCCTTTACTTTGTGTATGCAAATTTTGGAAAAAATGATAAATAAACGATGAATATGGTATTTAGAATCCCGAATCTGCTATCAAATATTCAATGTGGATTTTGCCGTAATCGATCCACGGTGGATCATCTCGTCCGTCTTGAGACTGCTGTTCGTAACACCTTTCTCCATAAACAGCATCTTTTGGCAGTTTTCTTTGATTTGGAGAAGGCGTACGATACCACGATGGCGGTACGGCATTTTGAAAACACTTTTTAATTGGGGTTCTGGGGGAACCTCCCTATTTTTATAGCTAATTTTTTGTCAGATAGACACTTCCGGGTAAGGTTAAACAACACCTTATCCGATGATTTTATTCAAGAAAATGTGGTGTCTCAGGGCAGTACTCTGAGCTGTACGTTGTTCGCCATCGCAATAAATGGTATTGTGGACAATGTGCGCCTACCTGTCCGTTCATGCCTTTTCGTGGATGACTACGCAATTTATTGCAGTTCGTCGAGTCTTCACAGGGCTGAATGGCAGATACAACTCTCAGTCAACAATCTTTGGTCGTGGGCATCGCGTAATGGCTTTCGCTTCTCTGAAGCCAAGACGACGGTCGTCCACTTCCACAGATTACGTGGAATACAACAAGCCCCCAGTATTTTAATGAACCACGTTGTTTTACCAGTCTCAGAGACCGTAAGGTTTCTGGGACTTGTTAGAGACTCACTGAAACTTATTGCGTGAGGTTGGTGAGACTGGTGATTACAGGCGAGAGACAGGACAGTCAGTGCGTGATATGGCGGCGTGTGGACGTGAATAAGACGTGTGCGAGTGAAGGTCATGAAAAGGGGTTGTGTTCGTACATGTGCGTAGCACAAGTTATGTTGGATCACCAAGTGTGCAATAACTAGACCATGTGTGGTACAACAAATCAGAAGTGGGATGAACACCAAAAAAATCAATTTCTTCGTTAAACGCGTAACCGTATCCCTTGTGCTTAATGGCATAAAACACCTGACGCGTTATCTAAGTTTGTGATAAACAATCGTAAATTTCATTAAAGTATATGTCTTGAATTTAAATAGTAATATTAACGGGTTGCAATTGCAAAAAAATAAATAATAAACAAATTGTTATGGATGATGAGCGATAAAATAAGACTTGAAAACGTGGGTACGCCGTGGTCGCCATCTTACTAGCGTGGAATACATTTAAATAATTTATATATATATATATATGTATGTTGTATCTTGAGTTACGAGTGTTTGAAAATGAACAAATTGTGATCTAACTTCCAATAGCCCTTCAAAAATCAAATAAAAAAAATGCAACAGCAAGACCAAAACGATTTGGAGGAAGGAGCTATAAGCTATGAGGAGGTAGTGGCAGAACATTAGACGGACTTGGTTATGTCTATGCAGGATGTTCTGAACATAATTTTGGAAAGTAACCGCCAGCGTGATCAAACTCTTTTTGAAATGATGAGATCGCAACAACAGCAAATACCAGAACCAACTTATAATATAATGCCTGACTTAGCGAAAACCATCCCCTATTTTGATGGTGAGTCATCAGGAATGAACGCGTCTGAGTGGCTACAAATAATCACAACACGGCAGAACTCTATAAATTGCAGAATCCATTCAAGTTAGAGTCTGCTAGGACTCACCTCATAGGTGCAGCTCAACATTGGTATCGATCCCGTCTATCAGTAATAGTCAGTTGGGACCAATTCAAACGTCAATTTCGACGGACCTTTGTGGGAACTTTAAGCCTTCCAGAAAAATTTGATCAAATGAAGAACCGTGTGCAAGACAAAAATGAAAACACGCATTTTTATTTTCACGATAATGTGCGGCTATGTAAGACCCTGGGATTAGAGTTCACAGACACTAAGAAACAACTTGCAATTGGCCTGTGGTCACCTGAATTAAGTACTCTCGTCATGAGCAAACACCATGAGGACCTGGATGACCTCCTTCATGACATAAGGGATTTCGAAGAAGTGAATCCACAACAATCAAAACGTATTGCAGATCGTCCTGGGAAACAGGTTTCGTGGAGATCAAATGAGCAACCTAGGCTAGGCCTACTACAAACCGGATTTGACATGAGCAGCTCACATGAGATTAGTCAAGCAAGAGGCCGACCATCTAGAAGTGAAATAAAGCATGAGCGGCCAGATTCAGTGTATTATCAAAATGAAAAACGGGAGCCACGTTGTTTTAATTGTCAAAAATATGGACATATCTCTCGAGACTGCTCGGAGACAAGAGGACCTATAAAATGTTTAGCTTGTGGCCAAGGGGACCATACAAGGCTTTTCTGTACTAATCGAAACAGGCAAGTGGAAGAATATATTCAAATCACTAGCACCGAGAAGAACATAACCGCAGATTTGGAGAAATACCTGAAAGAAGTTAAGATAGGGCCTGTATCATTTATGTCGTTGATAGACACAGGCAGTTCATGTTGCACAATACAAGCCACAGCAGCCATCAAGTCTGGATTGTCAATTCAACCTTGTAAAAAGTGTTTACATGGGTTTGGGAACACAGAAAATGTGATCACTTCATTGGGTAGAATAGTTTCGGATATATCTATGGATAGTGCACTAGGGGGTGATGTGGAGATGCTGGTTGTCCCAGACAATGCACAAAGTATTGAGGTCATCATCGGAAGGACTTGGACAGAACTGCCAAGTGTGGCATTTGTTAAGTTAGGAGAACATTTAGTTGTCGGAAATGCCGACGAAGATCCCTTCAAGAAATTAAATCTACCAATATTGACAAAGGATAAACCAATTAAACTGCGGACACTATCAGCCAAAAAATTGCAAGGGGATAGCATTAATTTTGTTCAAGTCGTGTCAAATGTACCTCAAGACGGCCAGCTAATGTTTGTGTCGCTGTTTATAAGCCAGATGAGAACGGGGAGTTCTCCATACAAATCATAAATACAAGTACTGAAGAGAGGTACATGAAGAAAAATGTCAGTGTGGGTCGTGGTGAATTAGTGAACATAGTGGATGTTGATCTATATAGGCCTACACAACAGATCAATGACAATGACTCAACGCGTGAGATTATCGGGAGAGAAGAGCTCCTTATTGATGATTGTGCTAACGAACAAGACATAATTTCATTAGTGAATTTGGTGAATGAGTTTAGTGATTGTTTTGCTTCCAACCTGTCAGAGTTAGGATGCACTGACTTGACCAAAATGAACATAGTTGAGGCCCCTGGCAGCAAACGGGTTGCATGCAAACCGTATCAAATGAACATACAAGAAAAGGAAGCTATAAGAGAAATAGTCAAGGAATGGAAGGATCACGGCATTGTGACGGAAACTAAGTCGCCATATGCAAGTCCGGTGCTACTGGTAAGAAAGAAAACCGGAGAAAATAGACTGGTTATTGATTATCGACGGCTAAACCAACAAACCATAAGGGATAGATATCCATTACCCCACATTGACGACCAATTTGAACAACTTTCTGGTAGCAAGGTGTTCACAGTACTTGACTTAGCCCACGGATATTTACAAATTCCTTTTACTGAGGAGGCGAAGGAGAAGACTGCATTCGTTACACCAGAGGAAACAGGTCATTTGAAAGAATGGTATTTGGTTTGACTAACGGACCAGCTGAGTTCCAGCGTGTGATGAACCGTGCATTAGGTGGATTACGAAATAAAATAGCGATGTGCTACTTGGACGACATCCTAATCCCCGCAAAACATTGGCCAGAAATGCTAGATAGATTAAGACTGGTCTTCGAAGCCTTGAGACGGGCTCACCTTACATGCAAGCTAAGCAAATACGAGTTTGGGAAGAAGACCATTGAGTACTTGGGGTTTGTGATTAGAGAAGGCACCATACAACCCGGGACACGTAAGTTATTGGCAATCAGTGAGTTTCCCAAGCCCAATTCTGTCCATGAGGTAAGAAGGTTTCTAGGGCTCACTGGATTCTTCAGATGGTTCACACCTCGCTATGCCGAATGAGCTGAACCACTCAGTCGCTTATTAAGAAAAGACTTTCAGTATATATGGGACGAAGAGCAGAATAAGGCATTTGAAGACCTCATGACTACTCTCATCCAGGAGCCTGTGCTTAAGCTTTACGATCCTAATGCAGTCACTGAACTACACACAGATGCAAGTGCTCAGGGGTTGGCTGGAATGCTCCTACAAGAAGGTGTAGATGCTCATATGCACTTAACATACTGTGCGAGCAAGAATACTACAGATGTGGAAGCTAATTACCACTCAAGCAAACTTTAATTAATGGCTATAGTGTGGTCCATGGACCGCTTGAGACAATTCTTGCTAGGCATTAAATTTACAATGGTGACTGATTGTCAAGCATTAGTTTACATGAATGGAAATCGAACGACCAACCCACAGATTGCTAGGTGGTACAATTTTATACAGGAATATGACTTTGAGGTAAAACATGACCAGCTGAAAGATGGCCCACGTGGATGCCATGAGCCGTGCACCAGTGGAGCTGTGAACAAGATAATATGGCAGAAGTGATTAGTGATATGTGTGAGGTGTTTTTAACCCTATCTGTTGAGGATCAAGTACTAGCAATGCAATATAGTGATCCAGAATTAAGGGATATTATGCGCATACTTAAATTGCCCCAACAACATAGAAATAAAGCCTGAGCATAACAAGGTAGTTGATTTGGAACTTGTAAATGGGAAAGTGTGCAAAATTGAGAAACATAATCAGCAGACATCCAAACTTTTTGTTATCCCTAAAGTGATGAGAAAAAGTCTCACTGTTAAATTTCATGACTTGTCTGGACACTTCGCAGTTGACCGTACTTTGCTAAGATAAAAGAAAACTATTGGTTTCCTGGCATGAAACGATATGTTTAAGCATCATATAGCTCACTGCTTTGAGTGCCTCTTGAGTAAGGTCCCAGGGGGACGAAAAGCTGGGCTGCTTAACCCAATACCTCCAGGCACTCGTCCTTTTCAAATAGTGCACATCGATCATTTAGGAACTTTTCCACGAAGCTCAAAGGATAATTGTGAATTACTTGTAATCGTGGATAACCTGACAAAATTTATGCATCTCTATGCAGTGCGTGATACATCACCAAAAGTGTATTGAAGTGCCTTGATCTTTTTTTTTTTATGAGCGTGGTCTACCTGAGAAAATAATCAGTGACCGAGGAACGTGTTTCACTTCACATATATTTGAAGAATTTTGTGTTTCACGTGGAATATATCATGTACTAAACTCTGCCAGGCACCCCCAAGCCAGTGGGCAGGTAGAACGAGTGAACCGAACCTTGACACCAATGATATCTATGTCATCCCAGCGAGCAGACTTAAAGGACTGGGATAAGAGTTTGAAGAAGATTCAACGTGACCTCAACACTGCTATCAACAAGACGACGGGGATATCACCCTTTGAGGCACCTCACGGTATCGACCTCGGCACCACGATGGGGCACTTAGGAGTCTCACCGACGTACCTGGAAACAGCACGTACCAACCCCCGCAGAAATACAGAAACAGTACGCAACAAAATCATAGCAGAACAGCTCCACCAGAAGGCATATTTTGATAAGAGAAGGTATATTCATCCAAGTTTTGACATTGGAGAAGTGGTGATGATGCGACGTTCATCAATGTATACTGGCGAAGCCAACAAAGGGGCAGTCAAAGTACAGAGGTCCTCTTGTGGTGTTGAAATGTTCCCTGATGGCAACACTTATCGAGTTAGTCAATTGACAGGAGATGTTAAGCAGAAGCACTATGCCATCACTGCGCACGTTTCTCAACTCAAGTCATGGGGTAACAAGGACAAGATTGATGATGGTGAACCTGTGAGTGATGATCAGAAGTTGATAGGGCAATTGGAGCGGAGCTGAAGACAACCAAACCTCATAGCAGTCCTGTGACATCTTCAGACAGTTCTGATGTTGATGAAACTGGACGAAACCATGACAACCCAAGGACTCGACCTATTCGAGAAAGGCGTCGGCCCAAGTACCTAAAGGATTTTGTCACCAGAGTGTTGTGATTAGTATGACATTGTGTGCCAATGTCTATACATTGTATATATCATCATCTAGTAATAAGATAGTTTAAGGATTAATTGACAGCGTATTTGTAAATTATATGTGTGAACGACTTCATGAGCGAGAGTGCTACAGGTGCCGGGTTAGAGACTCACTGAACTTGTGAGGTTGAGACTGGTATTTCAGGAGAGCAGGACGTCAGTCGTTATGGCGCGTGGGACGTGGAAAGCGTATGCGATGAACTGAAAACGTTGTGTTCGTACATGTGGTAGCACAAGTTTTGTGATCACCAGTGTGCATAAGACCATGTGTGTACACAGATTTATTGATTTTAACTAATGATCCCCACAGACTGAAGGAGGTGTATCAAAGCACTCACTGTCAAGTGGTACGGTTGTCTGGTTGCTAAAGGAAACCTTGTGCGCTATATAGGGCTTGGTAGATCTAAAAGACTACGCAGTTCGTTATGGATCACGACCTCGGCATTAAGAGCGGATATGTCATGCTGATACGATTGGTACTATGATTTGTCTCCTCGTCAGCATCTGTGCGACGCGGAGCCCTTCATTACGGCGGTCATATCTTCTGCATCTACGTGTCGAACCACTGCATGCCAGAACATGTTGCTTACCGTCCTGTGTTTCATCCCCTTAACCGTGTCTTGTATGAAACCAAATGGCGTAGTACAAGGCTGGTTAGAATCAGGATGCTATCGGTTTTCGACACGTGTGGGATAGTCCTGCCAAAGGCTATCCCCAGGTCGAGTTTCTCCCTGGAAAATACGTCTACCTCAATGCCATTTTGGATCTTGCCAGTTTCCCTAAAGCGACCACCCCGCCGATTATATATCAGAGGACCTTTAATTAGCTCCTCTCCACTAGCTTTCAGGGCTTTAAGCGCATCTATACAGATGGTTTTAAGTGTGAGGCCTCCGTGGGATGCACATTTGTTGTAGAGGGAAACAATTTTAAATTTGGTTTACCTGGTGAATCCAGTGTTTTTACGGCTGAATTATACGCCATTTTTAAATCTCTGTGTTTTGTTTATCGTAAGTGTCACCGTTCTGATCTCATCTGCACGGATTCCATGAGTGATCTGTTGGCATTGTCACTCTCTACTCCTGGAATCCCCTCGTGCAGATGATATATGAACAAATTTAAAAAATTGATTCATTAAGCACCCGGCTCGCCTTTCTGGATTCCTGGTCACCCCGGCCTTTCAGGAATGAACTTGCTGGACCAGGCGGCCAAGGAGGCTGCACTCATGCCTCCTGAGGCGAGTTTGGGTGTCATGTTTTTAGACCTGAAGGGTTATATTCGGCGTGGGGTCTTACGCACCTGGCACGAACAGTGGGTTTCAACCCCTGCTCAGAACAAGCTGCGGTCCATAGGGACGGAGTGTCGCGATGGCCCTCTTCTATACGAAAATCTAGAAGAGAGGAGGTCATCGTGTCAAGGCTCCGCGTCGGACACACATCATCGACCCATGGTTTTTTATTAATAGGGGATCCACCTCCAGTGTGTGAGTTTTGCGATGCTCCCCTTAGTGTGTACCACATTTTGGTGGAGTGTCGTAATTATGCCCCTATCCGCCTGGCTCTTGATTTTAAAGGTGACCTACGTTTTTTACTACGTAATAGCGCGGATGGAGTTGTTTACTCCATTTTATACGCCAGCGGATCTTTTTAATGCAATCTGAGTCACTTTTATAAAGTGGCTCATTAGGATTTTTTTCTCATATTGAGATAATTTTTAACATTTTTAGTGTACTTTAATATGTTGTTTGGTTTTTTTAACACGTCTTTTAGTATGCTTTAACATGTCTGTTTTTTTATCATGTTATATTTTAATATGTTTGTTTTGTCATTTCAACAAACTTATTCTATTTTAAAATGATTGTTCTGTATTTTTAATTTAGTGCCTACACCTGTGGTTTTTTATTAGAAGGTGTATCACTTAAAAACATGGGTGTATTATCCATATTTCTTCTCCTATGTAGATTTTACTGTATCTTTAAATGTCAAGGCCCTAATGACCTCATTTTGTCGATGGGCCTCTAAACAACAATAATAATAACAACAGGCCATTGAACCCGCTTTGCTGGCTGCATAATCTAAGTCACGTCTCTCGCAGTAGACTAGACTGCCAATGACAGGGAGATCGTAGTTTGATCCGGTTGAGTGGTATTGAGAGTGGTTTTCCTAAATACTTTCCCACTCTTTCTCCATGCAAATTCAGTTATAATTTCTCTAAATTCAACTTCCCTCATCCCTAGTCATTAGCATAATTAGTGCATAGTTGTACAACCCAAATGGGTAGTAAGACGTGGGTGATACAAAAGAGGAGGGGGAAACATAAGATAGATTATCATTTTGCCTTAAGACTTGTTCAAAACTTTCGACATTTACCAACTTCTCGAAAATTATTTGTTCGAACAAAATTTCAAGAAATTCTTTCTCAAAAATATGAATACTTGGATTGCTGCGAATATACCCCACAGTCTTCATCAACAGAACAATCAAATCAATTTTTCTCCACTCTAGCCAACTTACACAACTCTGGAAAATGAGATCATATGTGGTGGATCCAACCATAACACAAATATTACTAAGGTGGATGACACAAGAAACGTTCCTTCAGTAACATTGACTATGTATTTTTCAAGTTTCAGCTAACATATTGGCAGTGATTTTGTTATTGTATGAAAAATAAATATGTTAATTTAATTTAAATATAAATTATTCTAATGATCAGAAAGTTATTTTACTTACCTTAATGTTAAAATCACTTTTTCTTTCAGGGAGACCCCAAAAGTTTAAGTATTTATGAAGTTGTGGTTCAATGACTTTAATGACTATAATTCCCCCCTGCGGGACGGGGTTTAGAATAGTCCCGCAGTAACCCCTGCTTGTCGTAAGAGGCGACTAAAGGGAGGCCCCCTGCGGACGGGTTTAGATAGTCCGCAGTAACCTGCTTGTCGTAGAGGCGACTAAAGGGGAGGCTTTTGTGCAGGACGTACCTCGTGCAGGAAAACCTATCCTAAATCTTTCCTTTCACCTCCTTTTTATTCCTTCCCTTTCATCCTTTTTTTTCATTCTTCACCCTTCGCTTTCTCTCTCCTTACCTCTTTCTTCCCTTCCCCTGCCGTTCAGTCCTGCACAGAGACTTTTGGCCCACCGTTGACGACTTTGCATCTAACACGGCTTCCTTGGACGATTATTGGATACCACTGCCTTTGAGCTCCTGAGTGAAAGTGCGCCGGTTGTAATATCTTAGTAGAAGGGCCTTAGGGATGACAATAACCGGGTACCCTACTTTGAGAAAAGACCGGTTGCGTCATGAGGGCCCGGACGTAAAATTAGCACTTTCCTGCATACACTTGCTGCGGTGACTTCTCTTCCAGCGATGCTCCATATGAAGGTTGTCATGTCTAGCGTCATATGGAGCGCTCGTCTGGAGAGTTAACAGGGCCTTATGTGGTAGAACAACTGGGATCACCCTGGGTCTACGATCCGAGTACTTTTGCAGGTTGTCCTCCCACTCATGATTGAGTCCTTGTCACAGTGACACCTTACTGTCCGTGGCACCGTACTGCCAAGTCTGCTGGCATCCACTGCCGGCCCTCACAAGGCGTATTAAGACAAGAGGCGGAAACGGGAAAGGCCGTCCAGCCCTGTTTTGAAAAAAATCCAGGAAGTGGTGAGGCCCCAGCCCCGCTTCCTGGTGATGTCCCGATTACACGAAAATGAGGATCTGAAACGCTTTAGCCCATTTATCCTCGAAAGAGTGATAAATGGAGCAGCAAAATCTGACGTTCAAATAAGGAAACTGCGTGATGGCACCATATGATCAGACTATGACTGACAAACAGTCCTCAAAATAATGGCGATTTCTGAAATACCGTTTAGCAATGCGGTCTCATATACAGGTGAAGTGGAGCCTCACAGGTTCCTAAATGTTTGCAAGGGAGTGGTTACTTGCTATGACCTCGACTGCGTGAGCATTGAGGATATCTGTGAGGAACTTTCCCCTCAGCACGTCACCGAAGTGTACCGCATTGCAATCAAAAAGAACGGACAAGAGAAAAAACCGACACGTATATCATTACTTTTGCGACACCTACCCTTCCAAAGGAGGTCTGAGCAGCTTTCCATAGGCAAAGGGTCCGGCCGTATGTCCCTAACCCCCGGCGCTGTTTTCAGTGCCAGGAATTTGGGCATACGAAGCTGCGATGCCGTGGCAAGCCAACCTGTGCAGATTGTGGGCAGAAGGCTCACGACACACCGTGAGAGTCTCCTAAGTACTGCGTCAACTGCAAGGGTCCGCATTCCGCCTGGTCTCGGGCCTGTCCGAAATGGAAAGTAGAGAAAAAAGTCCTGGGGATACAATCCGAAAAAAATATCTCATATGCTCAGGTATGCAAAGAATACGTATCTAGTCAGGCTCCGGTATTTCAAACCTCCTATACTCAAATTGTCAGTCAGAACATCAACTGTCCCAACTGTCATTGCGCAGTTAATCTCGCAAAGACGTTTACGCGACCTGTGCCATTTGTCTCTACTAGAGACATCCTTAATGATAACGCGCCAACTAAGGTGGCGCCTAAATTATTACAAGAGGCGAAACCTCAACAAAGATCGTCTCCCTCACCTGTACCACCAAGGAGCCCTCCTCGAGGAACAACCCTCCCCCCCCCCAAGCCCACATTGGGGCCCAAAATTACGTGCAGTCGTTGTCGAGCCGCTCAATCCTGCCTCTGGGAGTTTGGAGGTTGGAATGAGTGGTAGTACAGGTGAGGCCGCAAAGGCGATTCCCACTGGTGCCTTAAGGAAGGACTAGCTAAGGACCGCCGACAAAATTACACCGATGAAAGCGTCGAAGACCTTAACAAAGTCTTCGCGCAAGGATCCACCAACTCAGTCTCTCCAGGATAAAACAAAAACTCCTACTGAAGCGGGAGGTCCAGGAGAGACTGGGAAAATCAAGAGGGCCTAAAAAAATCCTCAAGCAATTTTTATTTTTAAGAGATAGTGTTATGGATAGCAAGGATAATTAAACTTTATATTAACAAACAATGTGGCTACTACAATGGAATTGTAGAGGTTTCTTTGCTCGTGTAGAGGAAATTAAACAAATAATTTCTTCTCTGCATTCTCCCATCTTATGTTTGCAGGAGACCCACTTCCGCCCAACTGACAACCCGATACTTCGTGGGTACGATGTATATCGTACTGACAAGCCATTCTTTGTTCGGGCTAGCGGAGGTGTGGCTATATTCGCACGAAGCAACATATATCATAAACATATTAATATAGTTTCTGATCTCCAAGTGATCGCTGTCCGAATCTCCCTTACTATGGAAGTAACAGTATGCTGCATCTACCTCCCACCAGGTGAACGCGTTTCAAAGAGGAGTCTAGAGGCCCTCTTTATACAACTTCCCGCCCCCTATATCATCTTGGGGGATTTTAACGCACATAACCTGGTGTGGGGGTCTAATTTTACAGACGACCGTGGGAGGATGGTAGAGGATATTTTTGTCTCGGAAAACCTGGTGTTAATGAACACCGGGACCCAGACACACTTCTCAACCTTAAATGGTGTATCATCTGCCATCGACCTAACTTTACGTAGCCCCGGGATCGCTGCTCACTTCCTTTGGGAGGTTCACTCGGACCTATGTGGCGGCAATTATTTTCCCATTCTGTTTTTGCCACTTCAAGATCCTCCAAGTACAGCACGGCTACGACAGTGGGTTATCAAACGTGCTGACTGCGATAAATTTCTTGAGCTCGCCGTATTTGATCAATCCCTTAGTCCAGACGTCGATGTTAAGAATGGGCATTTAATTTCGACAGTCATCATGGCGGCGAGGGAATCCATCCCTAAATTGTCGCCTTATCATTACCACCGTCCAGTTCCCTGGTGGAATGAGGATTGTCGGTTGGCTATCTCTGACCGTCGAAGGGCCCTACGTCTCTTCCATCGACGTCCCACTAAAGATAATCTGGATTCATTTCGTATTCTACGTGCTAGAGCTCGCCGTGTCATTCGTGAAAACAGAAGAGGGTCTTGGAGACAGTTTATTTCTACCCTTACTATTTCCACTCCCACAACTAGGATTTGGGACAATATTCGTAAATTACGTAGTAGCAAACCTACCATTAATAATATACCCAACCTTATGACAAATGGTTCGCTTGTCTCATCCCCTGTGGAGGTCGTCAATTTATTGGGCTCTATGTTCACCGCTATTTCTAGCACTGCAAGCTACTCTAATGAGTTTGCAGTGCATAAGCGGAACATAGAGCGCCATTCTATTGACTTTGGTCAGAGCCGGGGGAGGATTATAACTCCCCCTTTACTTTAAATGAACTGACTTTTGCTTTGTCCCAGGCGAGTAGCACAGCTTCCGGCTCCGACGACATTCACTACGAAATGTTGCGCCAACTGCCCCCTGCTGGACGGGCATATCTGTTGGACCTTTATAATAGTGTTTGGGGATCTCATCAATTCCCATCTCTATGGAGGCAAGCAACCGTTATACCAATACATAAAAGTGGCAAGGATAAATTAGAGCCAAATAGTTATTGACCGATAGCCTTTACCTGTTGTGTATGCAAAATTTTGGAAAAAATGATAAATAAACGATGAATATGGTATTTAGAATCCCGCAATCTGCTATCAAATATTTAATGTGGTTTTTTCCGTAATCGATCCACGATGGATCATCTCGTCCGTCTCGAAACTGCTGTTCGTGACGCCTTTCTCCATAAACAGCATCTTTTGGCAGTTTTCTTTGATTTGGAGAAGGCGTACGATACCACATGGTGGTACGGAATTATAAAAACCCTTTTTTAATTGGGTGTTCCGGGGGAACCTCCCTGTTTTTATATCTAATTTTATGTCAGATAGACACTTCCGGGTAAGATTAAACAACACCTTATCCGATGATTTTATTCAAGAAAATGGGGTGCCTCAGGGCAGTACTTTGAGCTGTACGTTGTTCGCCATCGCAATTAATGGCATTGTGGACAACGTGTGCCTACCTGTCCATTCATGACTTTTTGTGGATGACTACGTAATTTATTGTAGTTCAACGAGTCTCCACAGGGATGAACGGCAAATACAACTCTCTGTCAACAATCTTTGGTTGTGGGCATCGCGTAGTGGCTTTTGCTTCTCTGCAGCCAAGACGACGGTCGTCAACTTCCACAGATTACGTGGAATACAACCAGCCCCCAATATTTTAATGAACCACGTTGTCTTACCAGTCTCAGAGACCGTTAGGTTTCTGGGAATTTTATTTAATTTTAAATCAACTTGGATCCCCCACATCAAAGACCTGAAAGCAAGGTGTATAAAAGCACTCAAACTGCTCAAAGTGGTTAGTGGCCGGTCCTTTGATGCTGATAGGGAAACCTTGATGCGCCTGTATAGGGCCTTGGTAAGATCTAAACTAGACTACGGCAGTTTCGTTTATGGATCAGCGATACCCTCGGCGTTAAAGATGCTGGATAGCGTCCACCATGCTGGCATACGGCTGGCTACTGGTGCTTTTCGTACCAGTCCAGTCGTCAGCATCTGTACCGACGCCGGTGAGCCCCCCTCTCTCTTACCGGCGGTCCTATCTTCTGGCATCTTACGTGTCGAAACTACACTGCATTCCAGAGCATGTTGCCTACCGTCCTGTGTTTCATCCCCCTAACCGTGTCTTGAAACCAAATGGCGTAGTACAAGGCCGGTTGGGATCAGGATGCTATCGGTTTTCGACACGTGTGGGATAGTCCTGCCAAAGGCTATCCCCACATCCCCCAAACTCTCAATATGACACTCACCATTAGCTAGGACTAAATATTTTAGGACCAAAGCACTGAGAAAAACCTGATAGAATGTATTTAGGGATAAAATTAAGTCGACGACAAATTTACACAAATCTATAATTCAACCAAGACCAGGTATTGTGTGAATTCAAGGCATTTTTTGTTTGGTTTTTTTAACGAAATTTGCTGAACTATACGATTTTATGATATTCTTGGTTGGACTGTTTATTAATCTGTTGTTATATGTCGTTATTTGAATCTTAAGGGACTGCACTTGTATAAATTGATTGTGATTGCTAACTGATAATTAAAAGTTTTGTAATAGAACAATGATTTGATCTAAATTTATTACAGGAATCGATTAAGGTTGTACCCCCTGGAAAATCTCCCAATATTCTTGGAATGTTTAAGACACCTCATTTACAACGAAATACGTCAATTCAATTGTTTAAATCGTAAGTAAATTCAAAATATATTTCATTGTGAATTGTTATCTAATGTACCCTAATACTACTAACAATTTTTGAAGGGCTCCTTGAGTGAAATAAATCTGTCCTATCTATTTGTCAGGATGGTTTTGACGCGATATCCCGCAATGTGGAAGGTCTGAACTACAGCCCAGTCTTCATGTTCAGTGTGACGTCTGTGACTAAACTTCCATCCTCATTGGTCATCGTAGGCCTCCAAGATCGCGTGGGGTGAAAGGCTATGGCGAGTGGGGCGATCCTATTAAGCGGCGTCTTTACGGTGGTGTCTGGGTTGACACGGGCTATTTTAGAGACAGGAGCAAGTGATTGACCTTATTGCAATATTACATGCATAATAGGTGATCTGGTGGTCTAGGGGTAAGGTGTCAAGACTTCTGTACTGGAGATCCGGGGTTCAATCCTCGGTCTCAGCACAGATCTATCTGATTGCCAAACCCTTCCTTCTCCTCTGACAAGACGTGTATTAATCACAACTTGTGACTGTGTGGAATACCAGGCCTCCACCGTGGTTCGGATTCCACGTTAAACTGTAGGTCCTCCATTTCATCTCACAATCACCCTACCATTGCACATTAGCTTAAGTGCGTATAACCCTAACGGGTAGTAAGACGCGATGCTAATAATAATAATAATAGTTAACAAGTTTTTTTAATGTTTCTCTGGTTTTGATACAGTAATGATAATGCCTATTTTTCCAGTTTCATGATCAAATTCTCTGACTTTTCCCTGATTTTTTCCAAGCTTTCAAATTCCCTGACTATTCCAGGTTTTTTCCTCGTTTTCCAGGTTTGTGGCCACCCTGTATTAGCTTCCCATCATCACAAAACTTGGGAATCGGGCCATTTGAGCTGATCCAAACAACCTGTGGCCCTAATGACTCAAGAAAGGGGCAACCCAAGGTAAATTTTGCACCCGGGTGGGATTGCAGTTTGACACCCCCTTATATAACCGGGGGACATTAGGAAAATATTAAAATAATCCCTAAGGCTAGCAATTCAAAATCTAACGTAGCCTGGGCATGAAATTAAAATAATCCCTAAACTCCACATTTCCAAAACTAACATTTTCCGGGCGTTATGGGGAAATAATATCCAAACCTAGCAATTTCTAATCTAAAATAACCTGCGCGTCATGGTAAATAATCAACAATCATATAATAGTCCCCAAATCCAACAGCTCCAAGCCTAATATAACCTAGGGATGAAAATATCTATACATTTTACAGTTTCTAAGAATGTCAACAATGTCATATATTCGCTTATTACAGAATTAACTTTATTACAGTATTATATGCTACATTTATAAATTTATAATATATCCCAAATGGATAAAAAATAATTATTATGCATCAAAACTGCACTTTCCTACAAAGTCTGATCATCGACTCTTGTGTCAATCTCTTTAAGGATTCATCTTCAATTGACCTACGAGACGTTCTTGTGACATGCTAGATCTAAAGTTGTTCCTAATGAGTTTGAGTTTTCTTAAAGTAACAACCAATGGAAGGGCGGAATATGATTCTAAAAGCCAACGTTTATATTTGGAAAGTTTTCACTGAGACTGTTGATAGGGATAAACTTTTAATAAGTCATGTAAATATTTATTTGCAGGCCCTCATAGGGGGAGGGGGCAGCAGGGCAGTTTTTCCCAGATCTCACATTCTCGAGGGGCCTCAAATGTACAAGTTTGACGTTAACTCTTAATTTGGTTATTGTTGACACAGAAATACACCGTCAGATATGAAAGAAGAGGACGTTTATCAAACTAGCTTAGTGCAGTCCACGCTGCTTACAGTGCACTATGATTTAATATATTTTATTAAAACCTTACATATTTTGGAAATAGCTCAATACCTGTGTTAGACTATTCAACCTTTGCAACTTCACAACCCCATGGGAAGCACGATCTACTTCCCACGCCACACAATCTGCAGCTAAAGTCCATTCAACATAGGAGTGGTAGTAGCTGACAGCTAGCAGAATATGTGAAAAGGTTAATAGAAAAACATGATAAAAAACATTTTTTTTGTTGTGAAAGTTTTACTTCCAAAAGTGAAAACAAATCAACATAATGTGGTCTTTCAGATCATTTGGTTTGGCGAATGGATACATGAGGGTAGATCTAGTAACTTTTTCTGACTGTCAGCTACCACCACTCATATAGTAACTGGGATGTATCTGTAGTTTTTGCTAGAGACATTAGATGGCATCATATTTTAAATCCATGGCTTCGAGGAGGCTTTGAATGTTTCGCATAACATATTTTAATAGCTCAGATCGTTCTGTGTGATGAATTTCTCATACCAAAAAACTTATGTTTTTTTTTAGCCACCATGCCTAGGATGATATTTTTTAAGTAACGATCACCAACACTATATCTAGACTGGAGCAAAAAGGAAGTTTTCTGTCACAATAATGACCATAACAGTTTTGATCGATTAGTAAAACAGTTACAATGTTCTTTTTATGTGTTAAAATCATTATTGTATTAACTGCCCGTCCTTAGGGGCCACAGTACTGCACCAACATTTCCAAACTTTTTTAACATACTTTTTTTATTTATTTCTTATATATTTTTATATAATATTTTAGAAAAAAAACATGAATATGAAGTGGGGCACCATTCTATACACGCAGGGAATTATTGGATTCGTTATATATTTCAACCCTACCTCACCTCAATAGAGTATAATATTCAAATCAAGATTATTCATTCCTCACTCCAAACGTCACGTGAGGACTGTACCAGCGCTAGAGTGGCCGAATATAGAAGCTGAGTAGGGCTAGCTCTGATGGGCCCTCTCAGAGAAGCTACACCCAATGAGAGATTTATCTCAAGGTCAATCCTCATATTATTCCGGTGCGAGCTTTACACTAGCCAATGGAACCAATTTTAGCTGGCCCGCTTTACGATAAAGGTGATCTATACTTTGTGTTTTCATTTATGTTAGTGTTTTATTATGTGTTATGACCCAAAAAGTAAGATGAGTGAAAATGATTCATTAAAAGGAATAAAGCAGATACTTTATTAAAAATTCTGTTTTATTCATTAAAACTGCTAGAAAATCTAGAAATTAAACGGTTAGAAGCACAGCAGCCTGATGACTTTACATTTATGAGGGGAGATGGTAAGGAGAGAATGACTTTCTAATGCTTGGTTTGGTAAAACAATTTTGGTTGACTGAGTGAAGCAAAACATAGCTTAATGTGTTGTTATTGTTATTGTTTATTATTCGATGAGGAGGGGTTGTGGACATATATAGAAAGCAAGGAATAAAATTATTGAAAATATGAGGAATGTGCACTTTATTTGGAAAATGCATTTAAGTTTAAAACATTTGGAACAGTAAATATTGCATCACAGATAGATTGTATGGTCAAAATTTCACTCCAAAAACAGAATGAGCAGGTGTAAAAAAAATTAGGCAGATTTATAGAAAGCTTCAAATACTGTGATACTCATGAACTGGCTGTAACCCACAGACGTACCCAACTTTTGTACAAGTAATGTCATCACTTAGTAAGTTAAACTCATAATCGCTAATATTTTATTCTTTTAGTTTTTAGATTTGTTAAGTGATTTTTTTTAAATTATGGAAACTTAAATTAATTTAACGTCATACGTTAACACGTGCGGATAAATAATCTCTACCGGTAAGCATTGACCTGGCCCCACCAAAAAATAAAGATCACGCTCCGCCACTGATTAAATGTAAACATTTAAAATATTTTATTAGTTTTGAAACATTATTTTCGCAAGTGTTATTTGTTTAATCTATTGTTTCTCTTGGCTTCAGAGCCTTGTTTATTAGGTAATATATAAACTTGCTCTTAAATTTCTTGATGAAGTTGAATACCACCAACGTTACAATGGGCTTTGTCAGTTAGTGTTAACTGCAAGTGTGTACACTTTTGTAACAATTCATTCTTTTCATGAATTAATCTCATATATAAAACTATTTTTTTCATTCCTGAAACGAGTATGTGTTAAGTTGGACAAACGGTTCGTTTAGTGAAATGATGCCAAGGTCTAGTTATTAGAAAAAGAAGTTTCCTTTGAATGCCTTTTTAAGATCCTCAGCTAGTTCATCTTCTCAAATAGTCACACTGTTTGTTTTCTCTGGGACACACTTGTGATTCAGTAGAAAAACCTTGCTCAATTTCAAGGGTTTCAGCCATTTCCTTTGTATCAGCTATTGTATCTTGAAAATCTTTGTTTGGTCGCACATCATTTAAGAATTTTTTTATTTTTTATGATTTACAAAACTGCCTTTAGACCGATCATATTTTCTCTAAGTATTTTACTATCTTGAGCATAATGAGAATTGCCTGCCAAACAAGTAGACAACACCCAAACTTGAAACTCTCTATCTTTATGGCCAAAATTAATGTATCTTTCTTAATAATTTAATAATAGCCCTAGTTTTTACATCACCAGCTGCCACGGCATAGTTATAACGCCATGGAATAAACTTTCGTTATTTTAAAACAAAGCAACCTCTAACAAAACAGCATCAAATAAAACCACAGTTTGTGGAATCATTCTCTAGAGTCAAAGAGGTTTTGTATGACTTCCAAACACAAATACATTTTTTCCAATAAATATGTTTTATAGTTTATATAAATGTTTTAAGAGAACAATAAAAGCTTTAAACTAATACTATAAATAAGTACTTTACAATAAATAATGTTTTAAATGCTTCTTGAAATATGCCAATTCTTAATTAATTGCTAGTTCATACGAACAAATTATTATCATAATCTTTTCGGGACATTTTCATGAAAGATTTTAAATAAAGTGGCATTGACTTTGTAAGTAAATTATTAACACGGATTTGGTGGAAAAAAAGAAGGCTAAAATGAGGAATGTGTGAGGACGCCACCATAGTAATTTCCACCAGTTTTATCTTTGTTTAGTGAGTAGAGAAATGGAGCAAATAAATTAAGGAATAGGCCTGCTATTCTTTAGCGTCATTTCTATACTTCAGCCGGAGAAAATGTACACCCTTTAGAGCAGGCGTGTCAAATTAGTTTGACCTTAAGGGGCACATTGAACATTGAAAACAGGAAGTGGACCCTATTTTAGAAAATTCAATATCGACACCACATTAAGTGGAAACATCTCGATTTTTTTAAACATAAATAACATTAAGATTAGATACAATGTTGAGACTTATTCTATTTTCTCCATCCAACATTTGAAACTTTATATTAGCATCAAGTGTGTAAGTGTCTTTAGATCTCATTGAAGTCACGTTCAAAATAGATGAAAAATGCGTATCGGTAAATGTTATTTATTATTCGGGTGTTTATTTCTTTCCATGAGTGAAAACACACTTGTGTGTTGACAAATATAACACATACTTGGTGTGCAAATTTAATCATTTTTGGGGATCAATCTTTGCTGAATAGTGAGTAAAATTGGGTACATACTCTTCACTTGCTAGCTTTTGCCATTTTTTTTTTGCACCGCGTCTTACTACCTGTTCAGGTTATACGCCTATGTACTAATTGCACTAATGGATTAGGGGTTAGAAAGGCTTAATTTAAAGGAAGTGAACCCAAATTTGCGTGGAGGGATAGTGGAAAACCATTTAGAAAAAAACCACCTCAGTGCACCCAACCAGAATTAAACCCCGATCTCCCCGCCTTCAGCAGTCTAGTCCAACACGAGATTAGCGCGTTATACCACAAGGTCACCGAAGCGGATCTTTCACCAAATAATGACCAATTTCCAACTGTCATATTATCCAATGTTGTATTCCTACAACATTTATAAAAAGACGAGTTGGACCACATTGTACGTTGGTTCATCGAAACGTCCTCGGGTCGCACATGATCGTGAATCGGGTAGCATGCGGCCTGCAAGTTTGGCATTCCCACCTAAGAGAACCCAAGCTAAGATTGATGTGGTGCTGTTGATTAAAATCTACATTATTCATCCTGTTTAGTTAGTTTACATATCTTTGAGTCGGAACTGACACTTAGGTTAAGAAAAAGAGCGTAATTCAACCATGCTAACCTGGAACAGTTGGGGTCGTTGGGAGGCAGTCAGATGGTTCTCCTCTGCTCAGCAGTCGTCGTGTGTTCGAGCTCTGGGAGCCTACACCAGTGGGGGGACTTCACAGACAGGAAGGTCTGTCCGAAGTAGTCGAGGGAAGAAAGGATGTTGGTGACGCAAAAGAGGGCCAAAAGAAGGAGCTGATGGTGGCCGAAGTGGATAGAGGCAGACAGAGCAGGTCAGGTCACCAACTATAATTATGTTAACGATGACCTTTTAGTACTACTTTCAATGTGGCCTAAGAATGTCTAATATTGGATTGGTTGGCGATACTTGTACATATTATGTTAAATGTAGACTGTACACCTTGACGGAGACACTCGAGTATGCTAATGTTGGGAACCAAAAGTTGACCAACAGATACAACCAGATATTCTCAACATTAATTATGTGCGTGCAGATACTGAGACTCATAGTTGCAACTAGGAACTATTATTGGAAGTGTTGGGACGGCCGCCTAGTTCACGATAACATTCCTAGTCTTGAAACAATGGCTTCTGTAATCTGAGCATGTAAATTCCAGGTAGGGATGAAGTCCGGCTCATGGTCCAGAGTTTGAGAGAGAAACTAACAGTTCAGTTGTTTCCAGAGGATGTAGCTAAACTTAGGACATCTACATTGTCCAGGGTATAAATTAAAATAACTTAAATATTTTTTAAAATCCCAAACATAATATTTTTTGGATGCCTCTTTATTTAAGCTTTTTTTTTTCAAGTATGTCTGTGGGGCTGTCCTCTCCACGAATCCAATGATAGCGGGAGAGCTTACTAAAAGCATTCTCAACAGTGCCTCTATGGCCTTCAAATGGCATGAGGGTTGAAAGGTAGGGAAAGAGGCTAAGGCGCATGCGCGTCTTATAGGTCCCCTGTACGATCAGTAGAGGTAGAATAGAAGCAAAGTTTAAGATGCCTCTTGCTACCGTGGAATGAAGGAATTACTGTAAATATCCACCTAGTGCTCATTGTCAATGTTAGAGCATGCTCAAAGTTAGCTATACGTTAGTTTTGTTCACAAGCGGGTTTTGTATGGGTCATCATTTGTTTTATTAAAGTGTTAGTTTTTATATTTTATTTTATCTATCATATTATTTACTTTAATTTAACATAAATTTATATTTTTAATATGTGTGTGGATAACGAGGAATGTAGTTAGTAAAATATTAGTGAAATCTTTTTTCAACTTTTCAAGACTTTGCTTTTAAAAGTAAGATTGTTAAAACTAGTAGACCTGATCTTCCGCAACTTACTTTCAATAATTTTTTATAGTAAATCTTAAGTTAATTATTAATTAGTTATTTTTATGAAATTATTATCTTTTTGTTCTACTCCCAAAATGGTCTTCTTAAAATTAGTTCATGATTTATAGTTTATTTTGACTTAAACTATGCGCCCAAGAATTTAATGCAAAAAATATATATTCAATACTGCTTGCCCAAATCCTGAGACCACCAACCGCCACTGGGGTGCACCTGTATACAGGGTGTTAGGAAACTCATAGCCCAAACTGCACATATGGCTTGTTTGGACCAAAAGTAATATATAATCCGTATACACTTACATCCGGAAACCTGTGTGCTAATACCATTAAATTGTGTTCAAAATTTTGGCGTACAGCGCCGGGATAGCAAAACTGGTCGAGCATCCGTGTACAACAAGTTGCATAAGAGCTAGGCGCGCGGCACTGCACATGTAATAATGACGAGCACTTTCTGTGATGTAGGACTGTTGATGATGGCCCTCAGAATACATTCACATTTCTAGATGGAATAGTGTGTTATTTACTAGTAATTGTAGTATATTCTGCTGCCATGCTACAAAAAAAAGTTTGTTTTTGTTTTTTTAGAAAAATGAAAATACATTCTTATTTATAATGAAAAACATTACAGTTATTATTTTTTTAGAAATCTCAAATTTCAGAATATAGTCATCAGTAAATTAACTCCTTAACGAATTTCTCCCCGAAAAATAAGTTAACTGTTACTTGTAAAGTTAAACACTCCCAATATATCAATTTGAAATAAAATTATTAGAGGCACTTTCGAAAGATTTCAAGCATCCAAAAACACGAGATAAGCAAACTAAACAATTAAAGGGTTAAAATAAAATAAACGGTGGAGCACAAAACAAACTTTATCGCTCATTTATCTTAAAATAGGGGAATTTAATTGAAACTCAAGAAATGTGAAACCAAATAATAAACATGGTTTCAGGATCATGATGGAAAATAAATGGTAAAAGGGCATAGCACAAATACTTTAGCTCCCTTTTACCTTAAAATAGAGATATTTAATAAAACCAAGCAAGATTTTCGAAACTAAATAATATAAATTGTTGCAGAAACACACAACCAAAATAATAACTAAAATAAAATGTACTATTACAGAAACATTGAGAAAAGAGGAACATCTTTTTCCAGCAAAGCGCACAAATAGCAATTTAAAGTTTTCAAAGCCCCTTAAAAATATATTTATATATGTCTGTATATATAATATATTATTTTTAATAGCTCAGAAACCATTGGTTTCATAAAAATATTTTCCAAATAAAATGTTTTATTTATATATACTGCAAAGAAGTAGAAACTAAATTTTTCTAGGTGGGGAGGGGGCGTCCGCTGGAAATTTTACTATTCCTTTAGCCTATAAAAGTTTGTATACTAATACACCATCAGTACAGGGACACTAGTGTACACCAGTAGTACAGGAACACTAGTGTACACCAGTAGTACAAGAACACTAGTGTACACCAGTAGTACAGGAACACTAGTGTACACCAGCAGTACAGGAACACTAGTGTACACCAGTAGTACAGGAACACTAGTGTACACCAGTAGTACAAGAACACTAGTGTACACCAGTAGTACAGGAACACTAGTGTACACCAGTAGTACAAGAACACTAGTGTACACCAGTAGTACAGGAACACTAGTGTACACCAGCAGTACAGGAACACTAGTGTACACCAGTAGTACAGGAACACTAGTGTACACCAGTAGTACAAGAACACTAGTGTACACCAGTAGTACAGGAACACTAGTGTACACCAGCAGTACAGGAACACTAGTGTACACCAGTAGTACAAGAACACTAGTGTACACCAGTAGTACAGGAACACTAGTGTACACCAGTAGTACAGGAACACTAGTGTACACCAGTAGTACAAGAACACTAGTGTACACCAGTAGTACAGGAACACTAGTGTACACCAGTAGTACAGGAACACTAGTGTACACCAGTAGTACAGGAACACTAGTGTACACAAGTAGTACAGTGACACTAGTGTACACAAGTAGTACAGTGACACTAGTGTACACCAGTAGTACAGTGACACTAGTGTACACCAGTAGTACAGGAACACTAGTGTACACCAGTAGTACAGGAACACTAGTGTACACCAGTAGTACAAGAACACTAGTGTACACCAGTAGTACAAGAACACTAGTGTACACCAGTAGTACAGGAACACTAGTGTACACCAGTAGTACAGGAACACTAGTGTACACCAGAGTACAGGAACACTAGTGTACACCAGTAGTACAAGAACACTAGTGTACACCAGTAGTACAGGAACACTAGTGTACACCAGTATACAAGAACACTAGTGTACACCAGTATACAGGAAACTAGTGTACACCAGTAGTACAGGAACACTAGTGTACACCAGTAGTACAGACACTAGTGTACACAGTAGTACAGAACACTAGTGTACACCAGTAGTACAGGAACACTAGTGTACACCAGTAGTACAAGAACACTAGTGTACACCAGTAGTACAAGAACACTAGTGTACACCAGCAGTACAGGACACTAGTGTACACCAGTAGTACAGGAACACTAGTGTACACCAGTAGTACAGGAACACTAGTGTACACCAGTAGTACAGGACACTAGTGTACACCAGTAGTACAGGAACACTAGTGTACACCAGCAGTACAGGAACACTAGTGTACACCAGAGTACAGGAACACTAGTGTACACCAGTAGTACAAGAACACTAGTGTACACCAGTAGTACAGGAACACTAGTGTACACCAGTAGTACAAGAACACTAGTGTACACCAGTAGTACAGGAACACTAGTGTACACCAGAGTACAGGAACACTAGTGTACACCAGAGTACAGAACACTAGTGTACACCAGTAGTACAAGAACACTAGTGTACACCAGTAGTACAGGAACACTAGTGTACACCAGTAGTACAGGAACACTAGTGTACACCAGTAGTACAGAACACTAGTGTACACCAGTAGTACAGGAACACTAGTGTACACCAGTAGTACAGGAACACTAGTGTACACCAGTAGTACAGGAACACTAGTGTACACCAGAGTACAGGAACACTAGTGTACACCAGTAGTACAGAACACTAGTGTACACCAGTAGTACAGGAACACTAGTGTACACCAGTAGTACAAGAACACTAGTGTACACCAGTAGTACAGGACACTAGTGTACACAGTATACAGGACACTAGTGTACACCATAGTACAGGGACACTAGTGTACACCAGTAGTACAGGAACATAGTGTACACCAGTAGTACAGGAACACTAGTGTACACCAGAGTACAGGAACACTAGTGTACACCAGTAGTACAGGAACACTAGTGTACACCAGTAGTACAGGACACTAGTGTACACCAGTAGTACAGGGACACTAGTGTACACCAGTAGTACAGGACACTGTGTACACCAGTATACAGAACACTAGTGTACACCATAGTACAGGAACACTAGTGTACACCAGTAGTACAAGAACACTAGTGTACACCAGATACAGGAACACTAGTGTACACCAGAGTACAGGAACACTAGTGTACACCAGAGTACAGAACACTAGTGTACACCAGCAGTACAGAACACTAGTGTACACCAGAGTACAGGAACACTAGTGTACACCAGAGTAAGGAACACTAGTGTACACCAGTAGTACAAGAACACTAGTGTACACCAGTAGTACAGGACACTAGTGTACACCAGTAATACAGGACACTAGTGTACACCAGTAGTACAGAATATAGTGTACACCAGTAGTACAGGAACACTAGTGTACACCAGTAGTACAGGACACTAGTGTACAAGTAGTACAGTGACACTAGTGTACACAGTAGTACAGTGACACTAGTGTAACCAGTAGTACAGAACATGTGTAACCAGTAGTACAAGAACACTATTACACCAGCAGTACAGTGACACTAGTGTACACCGTAGTACAGAACACTAGTGTACACCGTAGTACAGGAACACTATGTACACCAAGTACAGGAACACTAGTGTACACCAGTAGTACAGGAACACTAGTGTACACCAGATACAGAAACTAGTGTACACCAGAGTACAGGAACACTAGTGTACACCAGTAGTACAGAACACTAGTGTACACCAGTAGTACAGGAACACTAGTGTACACCAGTAGTACAAGAACACTAGTGTACACCAGAGTACAGGAACACTAGTGTAACCAGTAGTACAAGAACACTAGTGTACACCAGAGTACGAACACTAGTGTACACCAGAGTACAGAACACTAGTGTACACCAGTAGTACAGGAACACTAGTGTACACCAGTAGTACAGAACACTAGTGTACACCAGTAGTACAGGACACTAGTGTACACAGAGTACAGGACACTAGTGTACACCATAGTACAGGACACTAGTGTACACCATAGTACAGAACACTATTACACCAGTAGTACAGAACACTAGTGTACACCAGTATACAGAACACTATGTACACCAGTAGTACAGGACACTATGTACACCAGTAGTACAGGAACACTAGTGTACACCAAGTACAGGAACACTAGGTACAAATATACAGGACACTATGTACACAGATACAGGAACACTAGTGTACACCAGAGTACAGGACACTAGTGTACACCAGTAGTACAAGAACACTAGTGTACACCAGTAGTACAGAACACTAGTGTACACCAGAGTACAGAACACTAGTGTACAACACATACAGGAACACTAGTGTACACCAGTAGTACAGGACACTAGTGTACACCAGAGTACAGGACACTATGTACACAGAGTACAGGACACTAGTGCACCAGTATACAGACACTAGTGTACACAGTAGTACAGGAACACTAGTGTACACCAGTAGTACAGAACACTAGTGTACACCAGAGTACAGAACACAGTGTACACCAGAGTACAGAACACTAGTGTACACCAGTAGTACAGGAACACTAGTGTACACCAGCATACAGGAACACTAGTGTACACCAGTAGTACAGAACACTATGTACACCAGAGTACGGAACACTAGTTACACCAGTGTACAAGAACACTAGTGTACACCAGAGTACAGCACTAGTGTACACCAGTAGTACAGGACACTATGTACACCAGAGTACAGGAACTAGTGTACACCAAGTACAGAACACTAGTGTACACCATAGTACAGAACACTAGTGTACACCAGGTACAGTGTACACTATGACACCAGAGTACAGGAACACTAGTGTACACCAGTAGTACAGGAACACTAGTGTACACCAGTAGTACAGTGACACTAGTGTACACAGTAGTACAGTGACACTAGTGTACACCAGTAGTACAGGACACTAGTGTACACCAGTAGTACAAGAACACTAGTGTACACCAGTAGTACAGTGAACACTAGTGTACACCAGTAGTACAGTGACACTAGTGTACACCAGTAGTACAGGAACACTAGTGTACACCAGTAGTACAGGAACACTAGTGTACACCAGTAGTACAGGAACACTAGTGTACACCAGTAGTACAGGACACTAGTGTACACCAGTCAGTACAGGAACACTAGTGTACACCAGTAGTACAGGAACACTAGTGTACACCAGTAGTACAAGAACACTAGTGTACACCAGTAGTACAGGACACTAGTGTACACCAGTAGTACAAGAACACTAGTGTACACCAGCAGTACAGGAACACTAGTGTACACCAGTAGTACAAGGAACACTAGTGTACACCAGCAGTACAGTAACACTAGTGTACACCAGTAGTACAGGAACACTAGTGTACACCAGTAGTACAGGAACACTAGTGTACACCAGTAGTACAGGAACACTAGTGTACACCAGTAGTACAAGGAACACTAGTGTACACCAGCAGTACAAGAACACTAGTGTACACCAGCAGTACAGGAACACTAGTGTACACCAGTAGTACAGGAACACTAGTGTACACCAGCAGATACAGGACACATAGTGTACACCAGTAGTACAAGAACACTAGTGTACACCAGCTAGTACAGGAACACTAGTGTACACCAGTAGTACAAGAACACTAGTGTACACCAGCAGTACAGGACACTAGTGTACACCAGCAGTACAGGAACACTAGTGTACACCAGTAGTACAGGAACACTAGTGTACACCAGTAGTACAGAACACTAGTGTACACCAGCAGTACAGGAACACTAGTGTACACCAGCAGTACAGGAACACTAGTGTACACCAGCAGTACAGGAACACTAGTGTACACCAGCAGTACAGGAACACTAGTGTACACCAGTAGTACAGGACACTAGTGTACACCAGCAGTACAGGACACTAGTGTACACCAGTAGTACAGGACACTAGTGTACACCAGCAGTACAGGAACACTAGTGTACACCAGATACAGGACACTAGGTACACAAGTACAGGACACTAGTGTACACCAGTAGTACAGGAACACTAGTGTACACCAGCAGTACAGGAACACTAGTGTACACCAGCAGTACAGGAACACTAGTGTACACCAGCAGTACAGGAACACTAGTGTACACCAGCAGTACAGGAACACTAGTGTACACCAGCAGTACAGGAACACTAGTGTACACCAGTAGTACAAGAACACTAGTGTACACCAGCTATACAGTGACACTAGTGTACACCAGCAGTACAGGAACACTAGTGTACACCAGTAGTACAGGAACACTAGTGTACACCAGTAGTACAGGAACACTAGTGTACACCAGTCAGTACAGTGACACTAGTGTACACCAGCAGTACAGTGAACACTAGTGTACACCAAGTACAGGAAACTAGTGTACACCAGTAGTACAGGAACACTAGTGTACACAGATATAGAACACTAGTGTACACCAGTAGTACAAGAACACTAGTGTACACCAGTAGTACAGTGACACTAGTGTACACCAGTAGTACAAGATACACTAGTGTACACCAGTAGTACAGGAACACTAGTGTACACCAGCAGTACAGTGACACTAGTGTACACCAGTAGTACAGGAACACTAGTGTACACCAGTAGTACAGGAACACTAGTGTACACCAGCAGTACAGGAACACTAGTGTACACCAGTAGTACAAGAACACTAGTGTACACCAGTACAGGACACTAGTGTAACCAGAGTACAGAACACTAGTGTACACCAGTAGTACAAGAACACTAGTGTACACCAGCAGTACAGGAACACTAGTGTACACCAGTAGTACAGGAACACTAGTGTACACCAGCAGTACAGAACACTAGTGTACACCAGTCCAGTACAGGAACACATAGTGTACACCAGTGTACAAGAACACTAGTGTACACAGCAGTACAGGAACACTAGTGTACACCAGTAGTACAAGAACACCCCAGTACAGCATAGTGTACACCAGCAAGTACAGGAACACTAGTGTACACCAGTTAAAGTAACACTAGTGTACCATGAACACTAGTGTACACCAGAGTACAGGAACACTAGTGTACACCAGCAGTACAAGGAACTAACACTAATACAGCTGTGTACACCAGCAGTACAGGGACACTAGCGTACACCAGCATTACAGGGACACTAGCGACATATTGGAGGGCAATCCCTGATCTGGTGTTAGGCACGGGAGACCAAAAAGCTGTTCTTGCCCTATTCTGGGCCCTTTGAGATAATAGGAATTATAAGGAGCAATGCCTGTGTATTGTTCGATCCAGGGACCCAGCAGGTGCGGGGTACATTCAACTCAGAGTCACTCAAGCCGTGGAAGCCTGAATAGTTTGCCGTGGTATGTTAAACCAGCGTTTATCCTATAGAATTCGTGTCAACCAAAAACCGAACCAGATAGAGTAGGTTGCGCTTAAGGGCGTTGAGGTGACACGTTTTTCTAATAGGTTTTTTTTTTTTGCAAGTTTATGTTGCATATATTTTGTAACCTATGTGTTATTAGGTTATAGGGGAAGAATACGCGAGGATAAGGTGTGGTCGCCACAACTTGCATCCCCGTCCTTACTAAAACAGTTTCAGTGCGTCAAGGTCGAACCAAAACTGTGTGGGGGCATCTGAAAGGACCGGTGATGCACCCCACTGGATTTCAGGCTTGTCAAAATGGCGACATATTGGAGGGCAATCCCTGATCTGGTGTTAGGCACTCTCTCCATGTTAGGTGCCTTGCTGTGCCTATTACTACCAGAGACTCTAAATAAGACTCTTCCAGTCACACTGCGAGATGTGGAGAGCGTTTCGGGAAGAAGGAAGGCATCTGGGAATGTTCGCGCTGTCAGAAGAAAGTGAATTCGTGACTAAAATTGCCATAAATTGTTAACACACACTTTTGTTTCTTTGTTGTACAAATATTGTTATTTAATATTTAAGTATAATTTAAACATAAATATGAATATATTAAAAGGTCATATAGATTTGAAAGGTAAATTTAAATAGGCAGTAATTTGTTTAGTTAAATAATTAAGTATAGAAATCGAGGGGGAGAGAGTTTTTTTTTCATGGTTGGCGGTGGTGGATGAATTTGTTTTGTTGATTGTTGGGACTAAAAAAAAGAAAGGGAAGAAAAAATAATCAAGAGATGTAACTGATTGTTGGTTTAATGTGTGGAAATTGTCAATTCTTGTTGTTGTGGGGAATTATAAGTGTGTTTTTAAGTGTTTGAAGTGTTTGTTTTGAGACCAATCTTTTATCTTGTTTTTTTTTTTCTTTATGGTAGAGGGTTGATGAACACGTAGTTTCGTTTGTCTCTCATCCATGATCTTTGTCAGTGAGGAGTCCGGGTACCCAGAAGCCCGAGATTAAGTCCTGGATGTCTCTGCACTGGCGCCAGCCGGGCAGGCATATAAATATTGTGCATAACTGAGGGACCATTACAGAGTGGCACACCAACGCGGGGCTCGACGGTCAGTCAACCAAGGCCTATATAATCATTGTTGTATGTCTAGCTTTGGGTGGATCGATCAAGGCCTATTGAACTCGCCACGACAGAGGGAATGATGGAGAGAAACGGCAGGAGGCTATCCCATTTGTACAATACAAGGTCAAGGTCACTGTCAGAAGGTGCGGCCAGGCAGGTAGTAATGGACATTCCGCAAGGAATAAACCAGGGTACGGATGAGAATGTTGCTGGGGGTGGTGTCATTGAACAACAGGTCTTAGTAATGCCACTGGAGGGGGACGCCAGTCCGTAGCAGATGCTGCCAGCAGCAGCAGTGTTCGACATACAGGGTCTAGCCGTAATATTAAATTGTATGCGGGAGGAGATAACCGCTCTGCGCACAGCCCAGGAGGGGGCTCGAACAGCAGCGCAGGCAGAGTCGGAGATCGCAAGGGCGGAGCATCAGGAGGCGAGGGCAGTGCTCGAGACACGTTTGGGGGCAGTTCAAGCGTCCGTTCAAGAGATGCGCGTCTCCATTAATGAGACACGTGAAACTTTCGGACATCGCTTGGAGGAAGTGCAATCCACGGTTAATGGACGACTTGAACTAATCCAACAACAAAACCTCGCGTTCCAGGAGCAGTTCGAGACCCGCCTGGAGGTGGCTGAGGTTAGTTTGACGGCCAGAATGGAGGAGAGAGTCCTCGAACTAGTTGCTCCAGTGGAGGCACGTTGCACTCAGTTCGCTGCTCAAGTTGGGGTACTGAAGGAGGAGGCTGAGAAGGAGTCTAGGCGCCTACTCACTGAGGCCGAGTCCAGGAGAGACGCCGCACTTGTTGAGGCGGCCCACATCCGGGAGGCGGCGCGGCAGGAGGCAGTGAGGCTCAGCGAGGTAACCGGAACTAGGCTAGATGCTTCAGCACCACAGGTTGTTTGGGGGCTGGTAGATGCTCTCGGTGCGCGTCTAGGCTTCCAGATGATGGCAGACCAAGTGCCTCATTTCAACAACCACACGGGGGAGAATCCCGTAAACCACCTTAAGAGGTTGAGCAGCTTGTGGGACGGTCAGGATGTTCCTTGGAGAGAGAAGAAGCGTCTCATCGCTGCATCGTTGGAAGGGGTGGCGTCATGCTGGTGGTTCAGCGTAGAGGAGGAGATAGACTCGTGGTCCACGTTCGAGTCTTTGTTCTGGCAGGAATTCTGGTCGCTCGAGATACAAGGACTTACCCGAGCCACTTTATATGCCATGAAATATCGTGAGGGCGGGAATAAAAGTATGGAGGCACATTTCCTCACTCTGTTAGATAGGAGCAGACACCTGGATGTGCCCATGACTGACTCAGAGCTGGTTAACATGGCCCTGGGACAATTCCCACTCCGAGTTCAGGAAGTGTTGGGGGCGGTAAGATATGGGGGCGGGGCTGATTTCCGAAGGGAATTGAGACGTCTGGACCACATAGAACAGCTCCGTAGGATAGCCAAGACACCATCAGGGGAGAAGACACCTCAGGGACAGACCACAACAACAGATCCAGCCGCCTGGACAACTAAAGGGGCAGCGGCCAGATATTGTGGGTCCACCTCCACAACAATGGGGTAACCGGGGTTTCAGACAATCCTACCCATCAGGATTTCAACCTGGGAGGCCACCGCCTACGTACCAGAGGGGGCAAGCCGGCCCACAGCCTCGGGTATCTGTGACCCAGGTGGGTTATCCTCCTGGACCAGTGTGGTACCCTTTCTGGGAGCCAGCTCCAGGGTTCCCGCCTCACACGGGAGAGGGTCAGTTCCACGGTCAAGTCACCAACGAAGGAGTGTACGTCACTAACGACACTCATGATCGTGAGGAGCCTATGGACCATGCACCTGGGGGCGGCGCCAATAACAAGCGAAAGAAGCGGAAAGGACAAGGAGGAAGTAGGCCTATTTCTCCGTACAACAAGTGGGGAAGAGAAGGCCAGCTGGACTCTGGAGCTAGAAGAGAAGAGGAAAGAAGGCAGAGCAAAACACCTCCGCGACAATGTTCAAGGGACGACGGTGCTAGAGGAGAAGCGTCAAACTCCCTACCCCTTCCTTAGATTCCTCCAGAGAGGAGGGGGTGTTGAGTGACGTAATAGGAGGCGACTATTGTGCAGGGGCCTGCACGTACAATGTGTTTGGACGCGATTGTAGGAGTGACCTATTGCGGGAAGAAGAGGAGGAAATCGGAAGAGTTCCAAAATGTCCGGAAGTGCAATTGAAGGTTGGGGGCCAGACGGTGAGCTGTCTATTAGATTCAGGGGCGGAGGTGAGTTGCGTGTCCGAGAATTTTGCTAACTTGATCCTGGAACACAACCCCCACGTTATGAGTCTGCCACTTTCCCGCATGGTTATAGTCGGCGTGACGAGTAGGAAGAGCCCTGCCATCACCCGTCAACTGCAGCTAAGTGTGGAAGGTCTAGGTTCTGGGAAGAGCGTCAACTGTTTAGTGGTAAGGGGTCTGGTCAAGCCCGTGATACTGGGGGTGGACTTCTTGGAGGCCCATTCTATCACTTTGGATTTTGGTAGGCAATCGATCTGCGTTGGGGGCGGTCGTTTGGAGGCGGCGTGTCAGGAAAAACCGGTCCAATGGGACGTGAATCCTGATAGGCTCACTATCGGTGCCCTTGTCGTCCAGTTGAAGAAAGGCGCAGAGCTCGGCAACGTTCCTGTTGGATTGAGAGAAGCGATTCCCTTTCACTGCGGGTGACCACTTCCTACCGATGTGGAACTAAAGAGTTTTGTAGGTGACATTATCACTCTAGACCAGGAGCGGCGGGAGGTCGTCTACGGCTTGCTCCAGGAGTGCCGAGAAGCTTTTTCAGACCGGCCGGGTTTGAACTTGACGTATAAGGCCAACATCCGCCTAACTGACACGAAAACGTGTTTCAGGCGCAGTTATCCCCTTCCCAAGGCCTACGAAAAAGAGCTTGACGCCCACATGGGGGAGCTACTGAAACATGGGATTGTGAGTCACTGTTCCAGCCCTTTCGCCAACCCGTTGGTTTGTGTTATCAAAAAGGACCGCTGTGTTCGCCTTTGTTTGGATGCGCGGATGCTCAACAAGCTCATAGTCAAGGATAGGGAAGCTCCAACGCTCATCAGTGACATGCTCCACGATTTTGAGGGGGCTAAATACCTGAGTACTAGCGATATGACGCAAGGGTATTATCAGCTAGCGTTGGAAGAAGAAGCCCGGTTGTACACGGCATTCTTGTACAAAAACAGGCAGTTTTGTTTCAACGTGGTTCCTTTCGGCATTAGTAACGCTGTCGCTGAATTTACTAGGTGTATGGATCTGGTTCTTGGTGAGGATTGTGGTGGTTTCGCTCGGGCCTATGTCGACGATATTTTGGTGAACTCCTCAACATTTGACGAACATATCGAGCATCTCAGGACCGTGTTCAAGAAGATAATTAGGGCCAACATGACCATCAAGTTGAGCAAGTCTCTATTTTTCAGACAGGAGGTACCATTCCTCGGGCACATCTTGACGCCGAACGGAACCAGACCACACCCAGATAAGGTGAAGGTGATCACCGAGTATCCTACTCCGAAAAACAAAACCCAAATCAAGGCTTTCTTAGGCGTGGTTGGCTACTATCGGGGCTACACAAATCGTTTGGCTGAGGAGGCGCTGCCTTTGTTCCGGTTACTTAAGAAGGGCGCTAAGTGGGAGTTTGGTGCGGAAGAAGAAGCGGCTTTTCAGGGGGTCAAGGCCTTATACTTCGAGACACAGATGCTCCACCACCCGAAGCATAATCAAGATTATTATGTCACTACTGATGCTAGTGGGTACGCCTTGGGAGTCGTCATTCAACAAAAGGACGCGAACGGGGACTTGAAGGTGGTAGCGATGGACAGCCGCAAGTTGAACACGGCAGAACGAAACTACTCGGTCACCGAAAGGGAATGCCTTAGCATTGTATGGAGCCTCACCAAGTTCCGTAGTTTATTGTTGGGGAATAAAATTGTGGTGTTGTCCGACCATCAGGCCCTTTCCTTTATGAGGACATGCCGTCTTAAGAGCGGTCGCCTCACCCGGTGGATCCTAGCCCTGCAGGAGTTTGAACTGGAGACCGCTTACATCACGGGAAAAGAGAATTCTCAGAGCGACGCGCTGAGTCGCCTAACACATGAAGTAGGAGAGGAACCTGAGGGAGTTAGTGTGGCGCCCGGGGATGAAATCTTGGTATTGGCGGCAGTTCTAGAGGGGGAACCGGGGGTGGAGGAAGCTTTGTTCGATCTAGAGGAACTACAATTTTCTGATAACGAGTGTACTCAGATAAGGAAAGTGTTGGATGATGCAGCACGTCCAGGGTTTGAAGCCGACACCATGCAGAAGAGATTAATAGAGAGTTACGTGTATCAAGATAATCTTCTGTATCAACGTAGTAATCCTGAAAACCCTTTGGAGTTTAAAAATAAGGTGTTTATACCGGAAGTTCTAAGGATACCTCTCATAAAACACGTACATCTTATTAAAGGACATTTTGGTTGTAGAAAATGCGAACTCTACATTAAGAGGTTCGTGTACTGGCCTGGTCTAGCAGCAACAGTCCGGGCCGAACTTAGTAAGTGTGGACTGTGCCAGCGGGCCAAGTTTAGTACGCGGAACCACACAGGCAAATGGATGCCAATAATCACTGAAGCGCCAGGCGTCTTAGTGGCCGTGGATTTGTTCGGTCCTTTACCACGCTCCAAGGGCAACGTTACCTATGTCTTTGTGATGTTAGATACGTTCAGCAAACTGTGTAGGCTCTACCTGGTGAGACGGGCTACGGCCGAGACTTGTATTGCCAAGGTGAAGCGATACGTGGAACAAGTGGGAAGACCGAGAACAATACTGAGTGACCACGGGCCTCAGTTCACGAGCGGCCGCTGGCAGAGAGCTTTAATCAACATGGGGATCAGGCCCACGATGTGTTCCATTAGGCACCCGGCTTCAAACCCTAGCGAGCGTGTAATGAAAGAATTGGGTAGATTTCTCCGGACATACTGCTATTTTCAGCACACGAAGTGGGCCGAGTACGTGGCACTGTTTGAGGAAAATTCCAACTCCACCATACATACGACTTTGGGTTTGTCTCCCCACGAGGTTCATTAAGGTGAGGTCTCACAAGACTCTTTCATCCGGTCATTGAAGAAACACGAAGGAGAGGCTCCAACTACCAGGGAAGAAGCCAAGGAACGTTTGATAGGGATCGCACGGGGACGGTTAGAGGCTGCCGCGGTAAGACGGGGAGCAGTGCAGAAACCGTCTGCGAGGCCGTACGAAGTTGGAGACCAGGTATTGCTGAAGGAGGCACCGGTATCAGATTTTTGGTCACGGGAGACCAAAAAGCTGTTCTTGCCCTATTCTGGGCCCTTTGAGATAATAGGAATTATAAGGAGCAATGCCTGTGTATTGTTCGATCCAGGGACCCAGCAGGTGCGGGGTACATTCAACTCAGAGTCACTCAAGCCGTGGAAGCCTGAATAGTTTGCCGTGGTATGTTAAACCAGCGTTTATCCTATAGAATTCGTGTCAACCAAAAACCGAACCAGATAGAGTAGGTTGCGCTTAAGGGCGTTGAGGTGACACGTTTTTCTAATAGGTTTTTTTTTTGCAAGTTTATGTTGCATATATTTTGTAACCTATGTGTTATTAGGTTATAGGGGAAGAATACGCGAGGATAAGGTGTGGTCGCCACAACTTGCATCCCCGTCCTTACTAAAACAGTTTCAGTGCGTCAAGGTCGAACCAAAACTGTGTGGGGGCATCTGAAAGGACCGGTGATGCACCCCACTGGATTTCAGGCTTGTCAAAATGGCGACATATTGGAGGGCAATCCCTGATCTGGTGTTAGGCACTCTCTCCATGTTAGGTGCCTTGCTGTGCCTATTACTACCAGAGACTCTAAATAAGACTCTTCCAGTCACACTGCGAGATGTGGAGAGCGTTTCGGGAAGAAGGAAGGCATCTGGGAATGTTCGCGCTGTCAGAAGAAAGTGAATTCGTGACTAAAATTGCCATAAATTGTTAACACACACTTTTGTTTCTTTGTTGTACTAATATTGTTATTTAATATTTAAGTATAATTTAAACATAAATATGAATATATTAAAAGGTCATATAGATTTGAAAGGTAAATTTAAATAGGCAGTAATTTGTTTAGTTAAATAATTAAGTATAGAAATCGAGGGGGAGAGAGTTTTTTTTTCATGGTTGGCGGTGGTGGATGAATTTGTTTTGTTGATTGTTGGGACTAAAAAAAAGAAAGGGAAGAAAAAATAATCAAGAGATGTAACTGATTGTTGGTTTAATGTGTGGAAATTGTCAATTCTTGTTGTTGTGGGGAATTATAAGTGTGTTTTTAAGTGTTTGAAGTGTTTGTTTTGAGACCAATCTTTTATCTTGTTTTTTTTTTTTAACTTTATGGTGGAGGGTTGATGAACACGTAGTTTCGTTTGTCTCTCATCCATGATCTTTGTCAGTGAGGAGTCCGGGTACCCAGAAGCCCGAGATTAAGTCCTGGATGTCTCTGCACTGGCGCCAGCCGGGAAGGCATATAAATATTGTGCAGAACTGAGGGACCACAGTGACACTAGTGTACACCAGCCGTACAGGAACACTAGTGTACACCATCAGTACAAGAACACTAGTGTACACCAGTAGTACAGTGACACTAGTGTACACCAGCAGTACAGCGACACTAGTGTACACCAGCAGTACAGGAACACTAGTGTACACCATTAGTACAAGAACACTAGTGTACACCAGCAGTACAGGAACACTAGTGTACACCATCAGTACAAGAACACTAGTGTACACCAGCAGTACAGGAACACTAGTGTACACCAGTAGTACAGTGACACTAGTGTACACCAGCAGTACAGGAACACTAGTGTACACCAGTAGTACAAGAACACTAGTGTACACCAGTAGTACAAGAACACTAGTGTACACCAGCAGTACAAGAACACTAGTGTACACCAGTAGTACAGGAACACTAGTGTACACCAGCAGTACAGGAACACTAGTGTACACCAGCAGTACAGGAAACTAGTGTACACCAGCAGTACAGGACACTAGTGTACACCAGCAGTACAGGAACACTAGTGTACACAGCAGTACAGGAACACTAGTGTACACCAGCAGTACAGGAAACTACATAGTGTATACCAGCAGTACAGGAACACTAGTGTACACCAGCTAGTACAAGAATACTAGTGTACAACAGCTAGTACAGGAACACTAGTGTACATCAGCAGTACAGGAATACTAGGTAACACATACAGGAAACTAGTGTACACCAGAGTAAAAGGAACACTAGTGTACACCAGTAGTACAGGAAACACTAGTGTACACCAGCTAGTACAGTACACTAGTGTACACAGCAGTACAGGAAACTAGTGTACACCAGCAGTACAGGACAACTAGTGTACACCAGCAGTACAGGAACTACTAGTGTACACCAGCAGTACAGGAAACTAGTGTACACCAGCAGTACAGGAAACTAGTGTACACCAGCAGTACAGGACACTAGTGTACACCAGTAGTACAGGAATACTAGTGTACACCAGCAGTACAGGAAACTAGTGTACACCATCAGTACAAGAACACTAGTGTACACCAGTAGTACAAGAACACTAGTGTACACCAGTAGTACAGGGACACTAGTGTACACCAGCAGTACAGGAACACTAGTGTACACCAGTAGTACAAGAACACTAGTGTACACCAGCAGTACAGTGACACTAGTGTACACCAGCAGTACAGGAACACTAGTGTACACCAGTACTACAAGAACACTAGTGTACACCAGTAGTACAGTGACACTAGTGTATACCAGCAGTACAGGAACACTAGTGTACACCAGTAGTACAAGAAATCTAGTGTACACCAGTAGTACAGGGACACTAGTGTAATGCATTAGTCCAGGAACACTAGTGTACACCAGTAGTACAAGAACACTAGAGTACACCAGTAGTACAAATACACTAGTGTACACCAGTAGTACAGTGACACTAGTGTACACCAGCAGTACAGGAACACTAGTGTACACCAGCAGTACAGGGACACTAGTGTACACCAGCAGTACAGGAACACTAGTGTACACCAGTAGTCAAGAACACTAGTGTACACCAGTAGTACAAGAACACTAGTGTACACCAGCAATACAGTGACACTAGTGTACACCAGTAGTACAGGAACACTAGTGTACACCATCAGTACAGGGACACTAGTGTACACCAGCAGTACAGGGACACTAGTTTACACCAGCAGTACAGGGACACTAGTGTACACCAGCAGTACAGGGACACTAGTGTACACCAGCAGTACAGGAACACTAGTGTACACCAGCAGTACAGGGACACTAGTGTACACCAGTAGTACAAGAACACTAGTGTACACCAGTAGTACAAGAACACTAGTGTACACCAGCAGTACAGGAACACTAGTGTACACCAGTAGTACAGGAACACTAGTGTACACCAGTAGTACAGGGACACTAGTGTACACCAGTAGTACAGGAACACTAGTGTACACCAGTAGTACAGGAACACTAGTGTACACCAGTAGTACAAGAACACTAGTGTACACCAGTAGTACAAGAACACTAGTGTACACCAGCAGTACAGTGACACTAGTGTACACCAGCAGTACAGGAACACTAGTGTACACCAGTAGTACAAGAACACTAGTGTACACCAGTAGTACAGGAACACTAGTGTACACCAGTAGTACAGGAACACTAGTGTACACCAGCAATACAGTGACACTAGTGTACACCAGCAATACAGTGACACTAGTGTACACCAGTAGTACAGGAACACTAGTGTACACCAGCAGTACAGGGACACTAGTGTACACCAGCAGTACAGGGACACTAGTGTACACCAGCAGTACAGGGACACTAGTGTACACCAGCAGTACAAGAACACTAGTGTACACCAGTAGTACAAGAACACTAGTGTACACCAGCAGTACAGGAACACTAGTGTACACCAGTAGTACAGGAACACAAGTGTACACCAGTAGTACAGGAACAGGGTAGATACATTGTTAGAGTGTACTCATCCTAATCGTCATTAATTGGTAACTTAAATTATCAAGTTTGTACCCATCTAAATTCTAATGTGAACTCACTACATACCTATAAATTAAAGGCGAAGTATTTGATACATGTTACAAATGTATATATTTTGTGTGGAAATATAATGTGAGCTGTGTAAAAAAAATGTATATATTTTATTTATGAGAAAATAACTGCCATGTAAATTTTCTATAAAATAGCTTCCAGAAACATGTAACCCTTTCAAAACCCATCCTAACGAAGCCTCACCAAAAACACCCATAAAATTCTAGCAACGATGAATTCTCATGGTAAAATGACGTCACGCTCTTTGTAGACATTATTATATATGACCGGGTGGTCAAGGTTCGAATACTGGCTTGGTGTACTTGAAGTGGTTTTACCTAAAAAAATGAAACTCCCCCGTCACGCTTATGAAGGTAGATTTACTCTAAATACCACCTTCAACCATAACCCATTTATGTAATTGAATGTGAATAACCCACGTGGATAAGTAGGAATAAATGGAGGGGAAAAAAAGTAAGAGGAATACTCAGAGGACTGTGCGCCGACCGTTCTTCGACCGTGCTTTTACCGTGCTTTTACCGTGCTCTGAAGGCTAATAAGACATGGCCGTCGCACAGTCCTGTGTGATTCCAGCTTTAACAAAAAAAAAAAAAAATTCCGGCTCCTCTGAGTGTAGGATAGATACATCTACAATCTGATTTAAAAAGGATATCCCTTTTTTTTACGGTTATATAAAATTTAATACGCCAATTTTTATACGTTGGTCATGTGATCTGCAACTCTCACTTTCCATCTATGAAATAATACTAATAATATGGTAAAATGTTATCAATGTTGATCGCAAACAAATACGTTTATATTTTATAATAGTACTTTTCATATTATAAACTATCTATAGTTTTGTCGATAAAATATTACTAACAATCATACAATCACAAATTCAACTGCACAAGAATAAACCAATAGAAATGATCTTGATGGAATATAATTACCTGTTCAATAGTTCTTCAACCGAGTCAGCTCCTCAGACAAACTAAACACTCTTCTTGCACTTCTCATTGATGAGTGAGCCTATGTTTGGAGGCGGCCTGATAGAGGCCCATTTGACTGCAGACTAAAACAACCTAGATCTCAATAACACATGCAGTGTGGCACTATGTTTGTTTGTGCGGTGTTAAGGTAAGCGCCCACTGGGTCGGTACCGCACGGACGGAACGGACCGCACATTTTAGGGGGGTGCGCCCACTATCCGCACTGACGGCACGGATGGAAACTAAGTTTGCTCAACTGCTCTTGAGCCAGAAGGTGAGCTTCTCGTTTGAAAGCTCAAGGAAGTAATGTTTGCATTTATGTTAATGTTGGATTTGTTTCATGTTTATATTTGTGCTTTTGTGAGTGATATTTCACCGTAATATTTAAATATGGAAAGCGATGAAGAATGTTTAGCTCTTAGTTGCCTTTTAATTGAAGAGGAAAGAAGAAAATGTACGAAACGACAATTCTGGGTTCACATCAACAGGAAAAGACTTATGTTTGGCGAATACTACACATTATTTCCTGATCTGGTTGAAGATGACGCCAAAAATTCCGGCCCGCACTTGATTTTAATTCACTCGCCCGGACTTTCTGTCGGATGGCGGAACGGCGGAGAGTCCGTTGCCGGCGGTACTGACGTAGTGGGCGCATCTTGGTAACAAATAATGCTACGAATTAGTTGTACTTTCCGTTCCGTCCGTGCGGTCCGTGCGGTACCGACCCAGTGGGCGCTTACCTTTATGCTCACTTTTTATTTGTAGGATATTCAACTCGCAATTTTTCAACACAAATAACGTGTTCGGTGACCGCACGGTATACTCTAAGACAAGGGTTACCAACCCGCGGCATGTGTTTCACAAGTGGCACTTTTAAGGATGATTCTTCTTGCTCCTTCAACTAACAAACCAAACATTATTCTTCTTGCTCCTTCAACATTGAAACCTTAGAAAACCAAACCAAACATAATTGTTCTTACTCCTTCTATAACCAAACCAAACATAAATCTTCTTTCTCCTTTGACAACCAAACCAAACATGATATTTCTTGATCTTTCGACGACCAATTTAAAAATGATTCTTCTTGTTCGTTCGTCAATAAAACCAAACATGATTCTTCTTTCGCCTTCAACAATGAAACCAAACATTGACGAACAACATACAAAATAAATCTAAGAACCTCACTCAAGAAATGGAATAGACTTTTGTTATTTTGATTTTAATGTTTTCTTACTAAAATCCAGTTGTGATTTCTTCTAGTATTTTGTTGTTTTACTAATATTCTTATCATCAATTAAAATAATTACAAAATTATGTGGTATACTAGTTTTTAATATAAATACTTTTTTTAAAAATAATCTTAGTAGGTGACCTGGTGGTCTAGGGGTAAGGTGTCAGACTTCTGTGCTGAGGGTCCGGGGTTCAATCCTCGGTCCCAGCACAGATTTATATGATTTCCAAACCCTTCCTTCACCTCTGACAAGATCTGTATTAATCACAACTTGTGAATGTGAGGAATGCCAGGCCTCCACCGTGGTTCGGATTCCACGTTAAACTGTAGGTCCTCCATTTCATCTCATAATCAACCTACCATTGCACATTAGCGTAAGTGCGTATAACCCGAACAGGTAGTAATACGCGGTGCTAATAATAATAATAATAATAATAATAAATTAAATAATACTACAATATTTTTGGATTATGTATTCTGGACACGTGCAATTATTTCTTCCTAATATTAGTGGTTTATATAGAAACTTGTTTTCATTATAAATATAAATAATCCAAAACTGTTCCTACCTCAAACATGAACTTATAACGAGTTTTATTTAGTCTTGATACATTGCTATCTCATTTTTCTCAGGGTAGCGTCACTCTCACAATATATTGGACAGATTAATCACAACTTGTGAATGTGTGTGAATGCCAGGCCTCCACCGCGGTTCGGATCCCACGTTAAACTGTAGGTCCTCCATTTCATCTCACAATCACCCTACCATTACATATTAGTGTAAGTGCGTATAACCCGAACGGGTAGTAAGATGTGGTAATAATAATAATATATTGTACAGGAAGATCAGGATTCGAATCCTGGTTGAGTGTATCAAACGTGGTTTTCCAAAACATTTTAATACTCCCCTTCCATGCAAATGCGAGTACATTTCATCTTAATTCAACCTTACGCATCCTTAACACACTATGGTAATTAGTACAGATGTGTATAACTAGAACGGATAGTAAGACTTGGTGCAAAAAAAAAGTAATGATGGATCCTTTTCCTTTTTTGTGTTGTCTTGAAACTTATTATTATTATTATTATTATTATTATTATTATCACCGCGTCTTACTACCCGTTCGGGTTATACGCACTTACGCTAATGTGTAATGGTAGGGTGATTGTGAGATGAAATGGAGGACCTACAGTTTAACGTGGGATCCGAACCACGGTGAAGGCCTGGCATTCCACACATTCACAAGTTTACTATTATTATTATTAGCACCACGTCTTACTACCCATTCGGGTTATACGCACTTACTCTAATGTGTAGGGTGATTGTGAGATGAAATGGAGGACCTAAAGTTTAACGTGGGATCCGAACCACGGTGGAGGCCTGCCATTCCACACATTCGCAAGTTGTTATTAATACACGTCTTGTCAGAGGTGAAGGAAGGGTTTGGCAATCAGATAAATCTGTGCCGGTGTGGCAGGAAATTTTTAGGGACTAGGAAATTTTTAGGTAGTGGCTCTTTGTCAATGCCGCCCATTTTGTTTTTTTAATCTCTTCGTCAACGTCGCTCTGAAGTTCTTAGGAAATCTTTAGACTAGGAAATTTTTAGGTAGTGGCTCTTTGTTAATGCCGCACTTTGGTTTGATTGCATGTATTTAGTTTATTATTAGTATGGATAAATACTGCTTATTCAGGCCTTGGGAAGAGCAGCCAATATCAAAAAGTCAAGATTCTCTTTTACAAGAAGATAGCAGCAGGGATGAAGGTACAAATTCTTAAAACTATGCCAATATTTACTGTTAGTTTGTATCAAAATAAGACAAGACTTCTTTAATGGGTAGATTGAGTCTCCAAAGGGTTTTTAGGGACATCCATTTTTTTTAAAGATAAAAACTATTTTAAATAAGTTCTTAAGCCTTACGGCACTATATTTTAAAAATATTTCAGAGGAAGGCCTTTCTAAATAACTTATAGGGGCGTGTGACCCTAATCTATAATTATTATAATATAATTTAGAATGTTATATATTTGTATGTGTGTTTAAATTTCAATCATATTTATGGAGGGTGCCATAGTAAGAAGCCTCCATGGGTGTCAAATATTCAAAAGCTTTTGACATAATATGCTAATTAATTGTCTATATTTTTTTCTTTTTAAGATAGGATTAAAAAACACTTGTGTTGATGCGGTGAAGGCGTTGGCAAATAACTAAGGTGTGAGTGAGAGGTTTAATAAAGTAGCATTAATATCGACACGAATTTCCTGGTCAACATTGAGATTATTAGACCACTGTTCGGTGTCAAAGAGATGCTGTACTAGAGTCCTTCTTGCATTCAGACTAAAAAAAACCTCTCCTTTTAACGAATAATTTCAATTCACCTCAGAAACGTAGCAGCCCGCCCGAGCTTTGGTTGCGCTTGCGCACCGATTGTTTTCGAAATGTGATTGGTTTATAGCTATTCAGACGAGAGAGCCAACTTCAGTTTAACCATGGGCTGGGCACTCTATAGGGACAAGATGAAACTAAGTTAATACGGCAGCCAGCCGCTTGAGCGTTACTGTGCCGGCATGACGTAGTGTTTGTTTTGAAATTTGAATTTCATCTTGTTCAAAATGGCAGACTTCTTGTAACTTTGTTTTGTGTTCAAGAAAGATTAGTAGCTATTATTTTTGGTCTTGAAAAGGAATTTTATTTTAAATACGACCGATAATAATTGGTTATGCAGTTAATTTAATTTCATAATGGGAGGGGTGAAGAAATGTTGTGTTCCTGGATGTGAGGATAAAACATTTTCCTCGTCATTGTTTACCTGTATATGAAAAAGATATTTATGAAACATGGATAAAGAGGATTCATGATAACAAAATAGCTTTAATGCATCCGATGCAGGTTTATAACACATTCAGAATATGTGAAAGTCACTTTATTCCTTCTTGTAGAATGGAAGCTTCCAAAAGGCTGAAACCATATTCTCTGCCAGCTTTACATTTACCAGGTACTTATAGGTTTAAGACTTATTAATCTCTTTTATTAAGACATTATATTTTGATATCACAGATATTGTACCACCTATGAATACAGCTGTGGTTTAAGTTAGTAGAAAAAGGTTAATTGTTAATAGCTATTTTTTTCTCATCAGGAATGCAATAAAATATATTTTATTATTAATCAACTCACATAACCTGAGAGTAAACAATATTTACATCAATGCCATAATATTGTGTATTAGTATTAACTTAAATTTATAGAGCTAGGGTAGGCCCCGAGACATGTATTTTATATAGCCTAGCCTACAAGTACGATGTAGAGGTATCTGGTGCCTACCTCATTTTGACATAGGCTATATTTTGTGAACTAAAATTTATTTTACTTGAGTTATTGAGTCTGTACCTACTACAATTATAGTATTTTTTTATTTTTACTTTAGGATTCTCTGAAGAACCTTCAGAGAAGAATTATTTGCTCAATCCTTACGGGTCATTAGTTGGGCCTGAAAGCAGTAAGTACCATTTTATACTAAAATTTAGGCTTAATATAATCCTAACTTATGTTTGATATAAATGTGGCTGGAATTTGATGTTTGGTCGTAACAAATATGTTCAACTATTACCAGTGGGCCTACTAATCACTTAAGTAGGTGAGTTTTGTTTTGAATTGTTTGTTATAACTTTTTTTAATCATCTCTAATTTATTATCATTGACTATGCCTCATTGAGTGTTTAAATGGTATTATAAATTTAGTGACTAAGGTTATTTTAGAAGAAGAAAAAGTAATCTAAAAGGGATCTTGGGCTATAAACCCAAATTGCTGACAATTAGTGTCATATATTAATTTTAAGTTTTCATCTGTAGCTACTTTCATTCAAAGTTGTAAAGTTGTGGAATGTCGAAACCCAAATGCAGCGAGCGCTATTTCTAAATGTAGTCTTCGAAATTAATTAATAATAAAATAATAACAAAATCTATCAAAATGGCTTATGTTTTATTGTGACAGATGGAATAAACAGAGCCTGTAGGTAGTGTTTCCTAAATGAAAAAATAATTTCTCAAAAGAAATGGTTTGAGCGTTTGACCCCAAACGACATGAATGAATGAAACTGGTATAACTGCCCTGCATTTGGTTATGTATGCAAATTTGGGGATAGTACACTTTAGTTAAATCTTTTTTAAATTTTTAAAAAAGTATTTTAACCTGCCTCTAAAATTATTGTCAAAAGAAGAGGTTTTTGCAAATTAATTTTTTGTTGTTTGTCCCTCTAAACCATAACATCATCTTTCTTTCCTGGCATCACTCTGCTCATATCATCTCTGTTATATAAATCAAGAACAAGCTGAACAGCTGTTGTGTAATCTAAAGGATTACAGCATTTTACAGAAAACACTGTCCAGTTGGCATTTTTTTCTAGATTTGCCATAATTCAATAAAAAAGTCTCACTAAAATTAAAAAGTTTTGCAAACATGTGATCTGACCTTTAATTTGACACACACTTAAAGTAGCATATCATTTTCCAGTCTATTAAAAAAAAATTCACAAAATATATATTTTCACACAAAAATTGAAAAACATAGATTCAAAACATGACACCATACTTTAATAACAGAGAAGTCTTAATGGATTTAAATAGTTTATTTTGGTTGGTCTTCCTAACAGGTCCTAATTAAGTAATAAAATTAAAATATCAGTGAAAATTAGGTCTAACTAATATTTACTAAATGAAAGAAATTGTCACTTTTATTGAAAAGTTATTATACTAGTGCATAAAATGTTTCTTTTGTCATTATTACTTATGAGAGAAAAATATATAACATGTACACATGTTGCTAGGCTCTATGACAGTCACTACAAGGTGTTTATATTCATTCACAGGACTTATGACCAACAAAAGTCAACAGAGTGGAGAACTTCCTCCTTCCACAAGTATTGAGGTTACAATAGAACCAACTGGTGGCCCTTCAACATCATTTTCATTATGTGATGCAACAGCAACTTGTGATCTCACTGGTGATTCAAGTATGTATAACAGTTTAAACTGGGCCATAGCAGTGGAAGCGGTTGCGGGTTACTAAGGGGCTGAACCAGCCCTCCCACACTGTTAATTTAAACAACACCTAATTATCTGCCAAAGACTAACAAATAAAGGTGTAAGAAATTATTTGTAACTAACAGCCACCAGATGGTGAATACAATAATTGTTTTTCAGGCCTCTTACACAAGCTAAGGGTACCTAGAACCAAACTTATACTGAATTTCAAATAGAAATCTTCATATCACACTAACTTTTGCACTGTGTTTGGACAGATAAACTTTGACCTGACAGGGGTTTGAACCATCTAAAATACAAGTGCAAGTTGACCAAATGTCAAAAAAATAAATATTACTTAGATAATATTGTTTTTAGCGCCACACCTTACTGCCCATTTTGGTTATTTACTTAAATACTAATTACGCTAATGGGTTAAGGATGTGGGAGGATGTGTTTCAAAGGAAGTTAACCCACACTTGCTTGGAAGTAAATTGGAAAACCATTTTGGAAAAACCACCCGAACGAGATTCAAACCTCGCTCTCCCCGTCCTTGGCAGTAAAGTCCAACACAAGACTGACACGTTAGACCACTACTCCACCAAGGCGGATCCTTAGATAATTCATAAACTTTTGACAACTTATTCACTTAATTGCAATATTTTTGTTAGTTTTACATTGAGATAGCTCATTATATTGTTTTAGGTTCAAGAAATGTTCCTCAAGGCAGTTTACGGGCAGTGAACACAACACGACAAGTTCAACTTACACCAAAAGCTAGGCATATGTACAAGGCAGCTTTGAGACTTAAGCGGCAAGCTTGCGTTTTGAAGAAGAAAAACTCTTATTTTCGTAAGCGTTTACGAGTGGCAGAAGAAATGTCAAATCTAGATCATTTCCAGGAATGGGGTAAAGATGTGGAAAATGTGACGCATTACATTTTTAATCTCACAATAAAGAAACAAACCTTTCAAGGCTCAGGGCTGACGTTTCACTTTAGATGACAAGATTTTAGCTCTTTCTCTCTCTAAGCAAAGTGGGAAAGGCTACAGACACTTATCTAAAGTATTCGCTCTGCCATCTCGCAGGACAATGATGAGATTGTTGAGTAAGGTTCCATTCACTCCTGGGTTAAACGCCAAGATAATGAATAATTTAAGGCAAAGAGTTTCTATTGAAGGTGCTATTGAATGAATTTAACATGATTTTTATGTAACACAATGTCAAAAAAATATCAATAAGACTTATATGAGTGTACACAACTTGTGTGTTCGGAACTAGTGTGACCAACCAAAATATCTTATGCTTATTTTTGTATATATTATTTGTTGTAGGGATCTACATACAAAAAAAAGAACACATTTTCTATGCTCAGAACAAACTATTGCTATCGAATGAATTTAGTATAATTTTTATGTAACACAGTTAAAAAACTATTAATCTGACCTATATGAGTGTACACAACTTGTGTGTTTGGAACTAGTGTCCCAAAAAAAAAGACCAAATTATCTCATGCTTAAATACATTTTTGTATATATTATTTGTAGAGTATTTACATTCAAAAATTTTGTCTTATTATTTGCATCATTTATATACTATAAAAAATTATTTTTCGACAAAATTGGAGTTCGATTTCACACATGATTTTGAATCAAGACCACATTTTCTTAGATCAGAGCAATAATGTCAATGGTTTTAATACTGCATCAAATCTTTATGCTAATGGTACATATATGTTTTGCAAAAAAAACTAGCGCTATGTGATTGCATTATATTATTAATTTAGAGTTGTGCTAAGGTCACTTTAAATGTGAAGTCGAAGGGAAGCTTGAAATATGCAAAGAAAAGTCAAAGTCTAAGATTATGTTTATGTTTTTGCACATAATACCACTTTAATTTTTTTTATTGGTGACCTGGCGGTGAGGCATTGGACTTAGGTGCAGAAGGTCTGGGGCTCCATCCTCTTTCCTGGCACGGATTTATCTGATTGCCAAGGCCTTCCCCCCTGCCCCACCTCTGACAAGACGTGTATTAATCACAACTTGTGAACGTAAGGAATGCCAGGCCTCCACTGTGGTTCGGATCCCATGTTAAACTTTAGGTCCTCCATTTCATCTCACAATCACCCTACAATTACACATTAGACTAAGGTCCAATCTTACAATGTCACGTTAAAGTCCTCGTAATTTAACCATTCGTAAAGTCTAACTATTGGTTAAACTTGGCGTTGCGTTTTACAATACTATTTTGATGTTCTCGTCAAGTTACGGACGGGTACCTTCCATTAGTTCTTATCATCAAGCTTCTCGGAGCACTAGATTTGTTACAAAGCTTTTGATTGGCTTAATTTGAACCAATAGATTGTAAGTAAAAGTAACTATTTAAATGTCTTTAAAGTTATGGAGTTGTTAGGAAAACAGATTAAAGTATAATGCATGTTTATGTTGTTGATTATAACACACCATGTTATTCAATAATCCATATTCATAGTGTCTCATAAGTTTATATCCAAATAAAGATGGGTATACCTACTCTGTTTATTTTAAACAGGCATGTTTTAACCCAATTTTTAAAGCTTCAAAATCTTAAGAGTAGAGTCATAGTTCATTTTTAAACACACAATTTAATATTCAATTAAAAACCACCCTTAATTAACCATGGGCGTGTACTGGAGGGAGAAAGTGAAGAAAAAAAAACACGTCCCATATTAGCCATTCAGGCCTACACATAATAGCTTACAAGAGTATAAAAAGATAGGTAGGCCTACAGCTATTGTCAATTATTACTATTAACAGCAAGTAATGACAACTCCAAATTGCAAAGTGAAACCATTGAAAATAATGTACATATTTTTAATAGAAAAGAAGAGATTGTAGGCCTAATCCAAAATATTTGCAATAAAAGTAAATACCAGAAATTAAAAACCTCTGCCCCATGTCGTACGATGACTTACAAATCACCCTCTACAAATTTGCTCAAAAGAAATGGTGGCGTCCCAAATTAAACAGCTATATTAAATAGAAGGAATAAATTTAGCATAATTATTTTACTATCATCTCTGTGTTAAACTGGGAGTAATTTGTTCTTTAAAGAAAAAAGAAATTGAAATGAATGGGATTGAACACGAGTCGCTTTCTTGATAGTCTGACGCCGTACCATGTTCGCCAAAGAGGTACATACTGAATACATGGAAAGTTAGAATTATAACACCACAAATCTTTGATTAGGTGATCATTGGTGAAACATATATTTAATTACAGGTGGACAATATTAAAAACAAGAGAATTCATAAATAACTGTCCAAAGTTTCTAAAAATAATAATATAACCTCACTTGAATAAAACCAATTGCCATAAAACAATATGGCGGAATGTTTGTAAGTTAATGTGGACGTTAAAATGCTAACCAGAAGGTAGACCTCACGTTAACTTTACGAGCACCTTAAAGAGGACGCTAGCTCTAACCAAACATTGTAAAATCCAAAGTAGTGGTTGTTATCGCTTAACCGCATGTTAAGCCCTAACGAATAGAATAACATGACATTGTAAGATTGGGCCTAAGTGTGTATAACTCAAACTGGTAGTAAGACAGGGTGCAAATAATAATAATAATTATTATTATTTTCTATTTTGTACATCTGGGCACATTAAAAGGTTTTAGCTTATCAGAATGGAGGATAGAGGAAGATGGAGGCATTTTACTAAACTGACCCGGCTGCAAGCGGGAAGCAGTTAATGATGATGATAACTATGATCGGAATATAGCTATGCTAATGTTATAGGTGTCATTAACCACTCATCGGTGTAAAAAAACTGTTTATTAGTTTTAAAAAATATATGTTATCTTTAGTGAGATATTTCAAATCTGGGATAATATACTGAAGTTTTCTTCGTCCTTCGAAATGTTTAGAAGATGCGAAGGTTATGAGTATCAAAGCGAATAAGATTTGAACTTTGACTTTGACATCTTTGCCAGATTTGTACATCCCTATTATAATTTACTTTCTTACTCTATGTATATGGCATTAGGAACTCAAAACTTCATTGCCGCACTTACAAAGGTACACCACCTACCTAAACTAGTTCTACCCATCCAGTTCATTACATCTTATCTCTTTCAAGTCCATTCTAATGTTATCCTCCCGTCTAGGTCTTCCCAACTAACTATCTTAACATTAGGTTTGCCAGTCTAAACCTTGAACAATGTTCTAGATTCCTTAGATTACCAACAGAATATCTATGAGTGCCGAACAAACTGCGTTAGAACCCCTTGCAGACTGATTTTTAGTCCAAGTATATACATGCACATTTTCTTTAAATTGATAACCCCAATGCAGGACGAAAGTCAGGTTGTATATTCATATTTGCCGCAGATAACAAACTTCACTGGCAGTTTGGGAAGAGGTTGATTTTGTTGCATCTCAAAATAAATAGTGATAATGCCATCATTTTTTAGAAACATGTCGAGCTTTTTATAGAACTATTTAAATCATCACAGAAAGAATAAAGGTCCCTTCATGGGTCACCAAAAGACAAGTTGAATCAAAGTTGGAAGAGTTTGCCCAGAATCATTAATTCCACTTTTACACACATGCCATAGATTTTTAACATTTAATACAGGTAGCCTCTTAAATCTTTTACCGCATCCATAGTGGCTCTCGCGGCACTTGAGTTTTCTAATAAAATTAACAATAGAGGCTGAGATTTTAATTTCATTTTCAGTTTTTCTGGAACGACTTCTGTGTTCGGGCTTTAAAATATCTACATAAAGCATTAAGTCTAGTGCGCCCAACCTGAGTAATAGATATGGATTTTGCTCAAACTTGAACAATAGGGCCATTAGTCTTGCAAACAAAGTATAATACAGCATTCCATGATCTTGGATTCTCATTTCTAGGTCCTCTTGTTCAATTTTTGTTTTAAATTAATGTATTTTTTCAAAGAAGTTATTGATGTTAATACTATCCAAATTCACTTCATTACACCCATTACTATGTTTGTATGAACAGTATATTTTTGGCTTACCCTTTTCTGACGAACTATTCCTGGCATTTCCGCAGAAATTTTTATCCCACAAGTATTAATACTTGAATGAATAAGAACACTATGTTCTTGTCCAGTCAGAAACAAATTAACACTTCACTCCGCACTAACAGCACAACTACAAATAAATAAAGTCACAATAGAATAAAGCGGGAGCATTAGAATTTACCATTACTTTCTGAGCTGCTAAAGGGAAACACTAATTGCAGCATCTGACGGCTAACACTAGAACTCTGAACGATGGTTGGACTTTAGTTTGAAATGTTTAAATACTGGCAGGATATTGAATAGTCTCGGTATTGACTGCAGCAAAGTATTCCAAACGACACTTAGTCATAGACCACCGTGGCTACCTACTGTGCATGTGCAGTGACTTAGGTTAGGTTGGGATACATAAATATAAAACTATGTTCAGTTTAGAATACATGCCTTAGTTCATACATCTGTTTGTTATACTCTTAGTGCAGTTTGGAACACATCACCTTATTTCATTCCTATGGAAAGCAATGATAGTACTCGAAATGTCTATACATGAAAAGGCGAATGGAATCCACCTCTTCAAATACAGTATGACTCATTTAAAGATTAACTAGGTTAATAATACTAACAATCATGTGATTGTTTTACGTTCATTTCATTAGACATGGGTCACCATAGGTAAAAATTCAAATTTTTGTGTTTGTAACTTTACATAGACTTTTATTCAGCTTACTAATGTATTGCATAATTTTCTCTCTATGGCACTGTTTACCTATTATAATGTGTGTTGAAATACAAAACAATAAACTATTTTAAACTATTACCAATGTTTTCTTTTCACTGATACTGTTCTTATAAAGTCACCCTTATAATCCTCTGTCCTTAATATAGTTTGGGTGGTAAGTAAGAAATGCTTAATGATAAGACATGTAAAAACTAGATAGTGTGTTTAGATGGATACATAGTTTACATACTTTGAAAAGATAGTTTTAAAATATCTAAGAACACATAAACTGAAAATTTGGAACTGAAATTTGATAATATATTTGTTTATTATGTTTGATTAGCAAACATAAAACAACTAGTGTTTGTAAAAATGTACACACAGACCAGCATTTACCCGATGATAGTATATTTTTCTATAGTAGCCTTTTTCTTTTCTTATTTTTTAATTAGCAAAAAAAAAAAGGCAATGTATAAATATAATTGTTTACTTAGCACACTTTTGCACTAAAGGCCTAGTTCGGCGGCCCACCACTCGAGCGCTTCAAATAGTGTTCTAGCTGATCTACAGAGAGTGTCCATATCTTGTTATTGTGTGAGCGTGTGGTTACGTACTAAAGCACGACGGCCCGGTATAATAGGACCATCAATAGGCGTAATAGTAGAGTAATACGAACCTGTGTGCAACTAGTACATGCCGTCACTTCAAACGAAAATGGAACCAAAGGTCTTCTAGATTGGCAGTCGTCCACTTATCAAGCAAGGAAGGTATGTCTATCATATAGTCATATCTTCAAAGTTTACATGATAATATCAGCTATCTTTGGGGCCGTATTCACGGTGAAGGGAGAGGGGGAGGAATAAATTCACACTAGATAAAACAATATCAATATAATGGGACATGAACAAAAACAGTTCCAGTAGTATATTCCAGGGAGAAGTAGTATTGTTTAAGACTCCTACATAATAAGATCTTCCCTGAAGTTTATTGTATATCTTGGACAAGCTGCTGATATCGATGCGTCATAAATGGTTGAATGCTGCGAATGAATGTGTGATTTTTACTGTGCTTACATTATTTATCGTCCCGATAAAATACTAATATTTAAATTATTTTTTATTACTTAAGGAAATATCTCAATCATAATTTATGTGTCACCATAACTGTATCACTATTTTATTGTTAACCTGGGTGACCTGGTGGTCTAGGGGTAAGGTGTCAAGACTTCTGTGTTGGGGGTCCGGGGTTCAATCCTCTGTCCCGGCATAGATTTATCTGATTGCCAAACTCTTCCTTCACCTCTGACAAGACGTGTATTAATCACAACTTGTGAATGTGTGGAATGCCAGGCCTCTACCGTGGTTCGGATCCCACGTTAAACTGTAGGTCCTCCATTTCATCTCGCAATCATCCTACCATTACACATTCGCGTGTGTGCAACCCGAAAGGGTAGTAAGACGTGGTGCTAATAATAATAATTATTATTGTTAACCAATTAATTACACCTATTAATAAAAATAGATTTCTGACCCCCCACCCCTCCCATTTTACAAAAATCGTGCGTACGGCTTTGGCTAACTTCGTTTATAAAATGTTTTAACACATTGGTTGTACAAAATCAAAGTTAAACAGTTACAATACCAATAATTATATTTGTACGGGATTGTTTTTATGCTAAGTGTCTTGATGCACGTTTAAGGTGCGTTGTCCAAGCTGCGGCATTTACCTGCTATTTTATGAAGATTGTGAAGATAACACTAACATAAATGTCTAGGATGAGATATGGGGATTAAAAGTTTATTCACTAACATTTGCACGGCGTTAGGATTGAAAATAAATAGTTCAAAACACTTGGTGTAACCGAATGGGATTCAATCTTCAGTTTCCCGGATAAGTCTAGGGGGTACAGCGTATACCCCTGATTGTTTTGTGAGATACCTTTGTTGAGGAAAAAGGGAGGGGGGGGCTTACGGATCATTACCATAATGGGGAGAAGATTAGAAAGGTAAAATTTAGATCAAATGCATCCTAGCTTGCGCGGTGGGAAAGTGGAAAGTTCTTTAGAAAAAATACCTCAGTTAAATTCGCCTGGATTCGAACCCCTACGTCCCTGGGACCGATGAACCACTTCAGACTAGTATGACTTCATAACACAAGGCCTTGCCGTTGATTTGTGACGTCACTCAAGGTGGCGATAATTTAGCAGACATTAGTCACTACATCCAAAGGAACTATAGATTATATTTAAAGGATATTAATATGTATTTTCAGTTTCATCGAGTAATAATAATAATAAATAATTCGATAATTTTAAATTTTTATTTTATATATATTTAAATATAACTAGGCTATGTAACATATTAAAACATTGCATTTTCTTAGTTAAATTTAAAATGGCTTTGAACGATTATCAATCTAGAGTAAAAATAAATTTCTATAATCAGCTCAAATAAAAATATCAACCATATAAGAATCAATCTGCCCTAATATTAATTCTAAACACATCAAATTAACACTTTCTCAATTTTCATAAATTAATTAGAAAAATTTATAAGTGCTATAAAGTTGTAAAGTTGTTTTAAAAACTGCATTTATAGAAAACACAATTAATACAATGGTAATATTTCACTAATATATATCATTAAAAGCATCAAACTTTTAATTTGAACCAAAATACTTCTCAAAATTAAACATATTTTAATGTTTCCTCATTGGAGATAGTATAAATTCAACAATATTCAAAATAATGTATTATAAAAATGTTTGAGAGGTTTAGGTATAATCTCATTAACAACATTTTAGAAAACATTCTAATTTGATCTTTCGTAAGGAGCGAATACTATAATAGGGTTAAGACTTGGATATTATTGTAATTTAATAAATTCAAGTGTGAGTTAAATTGGTTAGGTAGTATTTAAAATATTGTATATAACTACATTATAATTTGCCCTTATAAGAAGTTGGCATAATTTGGTAATATCTGTTTACATTGGTAGCGTTGTTGTGATATGAGTCAAATACATACAAAATAACACCACGACATAACAACTAGGAACTGACAAGCATCCACAGTGGAATTCAGTCAAAACTTAACAATACAAACAGTTTAAAAAAGTTAAAATAAAAGACCGTTTTAAAATACCAAGTTAAATATATATTACACCATATATGAAGAGTTGGTTAGTTTAAAATGTTTTAAACTAAATTTGCAGAACATCTAAAACACTCAACCACCAACCAAAACCAATTGAACAATGTATGAAACCCCTACACTAGTCTGACAAAGGAACAAAATTAAACACAGCCGAAAACTTTTTCATCCAAGCAGCTATCCTCCATAAAAAAAAACAATCTTCAATGAACAATTATTTTCATCCAACCAAATCTTAATTAATACTCTCAAATATTTACCCAAGAACATTACAATCTTTTAAACCCCATCTGTCCTGCTCTACCCTCTAGTGTAGAAAAAAGGCCCGTTCGAGCCGGAGTCGAGAAGATCAGAACCATTTCCCCTCCTCATTCCTATCCATATATATTTACAACTTGTCGCAGTTTCACAATCAAAATTTGTATACATCACTTCACACCAAACATATGCTTACCTCGGAATTTCAACTACACATCCTATTAGGTTTCCAGCACTGCAAGTTCCATTTCAACTGATTCTACGATCAACCACACTAAGACAGTCAACATCTATAGGTCGTGTTTCTGCACATAGCGACGTAAGTTTGTTTGTGGGAATATCGCTGCTTTACCTTTATTCTGGGTTTTTGAATTGAATTCCCTAACTCTTATTTTATTTATTTATGTTCGGTTTGTAATCTATAGGATTTCCTTAGTTTTTTAATTTCAATTTTCAGTTCCATGATTATGGTACGTCATTCACAGTACCGAAACATGTGTTAATGAAATTCCGGTAAACTCCAGCTCACACCTGAAAACTGGAAGGAGTACAGGGATAAAAAAACACAGATAAGACTATAGATAATATTAAAAACTCAAAACCAACTTTTATGTAAATTACTTGGTCAGTAAAACATTTTAAACTAACCAACTATTTATATACGGTGTAATATATATTTAACTTGGTATTTTAAAACGGTCTTTTATTTTAACTTTTTTAAACTGTTTGTATTGTTAAGTTTTAACTCTGAATTCCACTGTGGATGCTTGTCAGTTCCTAGTTGTTATGTCGTGGTGTTATTTTGTATGTATTTGACTCATATCACAACAACGCTACCAATGTAAACAGATATTACCAAATTATGCCAACTTCTTATAAGGGCAAATTATAATGTAGTTATATACAATATTTTAAAGGTTACCTAACCAATTTAATTCATACTTGAATTTATTAAATTACAATAATATCTAAGTCTTAACCTTATTATATAATCATAATACTAAACATTTGTGTTTAGTACAAAATTTACAAACCAATTCTAAACCCTCTCTTTAAGTTGTTAAAAGGAACATGTGTGAAAATCTGAATTCTAATAATATATTTATGAAATTTAATTACAAACAAATTAAAAAACTTACGAAATATTATTGGAACATTTTAAAAACATTTTTTCTAAGAATTGTAACCAAATGGAATATTTCATTAGTTTATAGTTTGCAGTAGTATTGTGTATTGTTTTTCAACAATATACATAGTTTTTCACTAGCATGGGCTAAGCCCACTTCGATGGCCGCATGGTCTAGGGTGCTATTCTCACAATATACTCAACTGCTGAAGAGGGGATGATTGGGATTGGATCCCGGCTATATACACTGAGTGTGCTTTTCCCTAAATGGTTTTCCACTCTCCCTCCAAGCAAATGTGGGTACACTTCCTCTCGATTAAATTTTACTAATTCATAACACATTTGTGTATTTAGTACATAGACGTATAACCCAAACAAGTAGTAAGACGAATTCTAAACAAAATTATATCTACGAAGCACTTGACATACAGTTACTATTTAAAATATCTTTTTTTCTGTCTTACACAATCGTTCTGATTATTGCAAAAATTGTTTAAAAGGTCATTCATTAGTTGATGCTCTTATAAGGTGTTTCAGAATATCATCTGGTGAATTTCCTCCTGTTGATAAGGTTGATGGTTAGACACAAGACAAGCTTATATTGGTTATCGTTTTCAAAACACAAATTTTCATCTTTCTTTTGGACAGTAATATAATTTACACAACAGCATTAACAATATCAAAGTTAAGGAATGGCACAACAAGACTTATTTTTATATTGTGAATTAGCTTGTAGCTTGAATCAAACGATAGCTAAAACGATAGATTTTGAACAAGTCACATTTAAATCTTTTAGAGCTGTCCGATCATACCAACCTGATAAATTAAGAGGAATCGGTGGTTTAATATTTTCATATGTTAAAAAAAAAATTGCATTCTTAATATAGACTCGGATTCAAAAAAATTTGACGGATTATAATTATTAATTACTGTGAGCCTGCTACTGTTCTATACTTTTCAAAGCGATCTTCAAAGGTGACTGTTTGGATTTTTCCTAAATATCTAAAATTTAGTTCTTCAATACAAAATTTTTGCCATTTCAACAAAGTTATGGGCTGTAAGAGTATGTGTAGTTACTAAATGAGATTCTTTCTAGAGTACCTGTGGTTTATTTTCTATCTTTTTTTTCTAAGAATTTATTAAAGATACAAATTTGTACAAATATTTTACACTTGATCAGTAAAGATACAGTCTGTCCCCGTTTTACGCGGTCCCACGTTAATGCGGTTAAAAAATATGAAAAAGGTACTGATTTAGTTGTGTATTTCGTCAATATAATAAAATTAATTTGAATAACAAAACCGCTTGTTTTAATTACCAAAATACTTTTTAACGTACACAGTACTATCAATACATATCAAGCTGTATGACGTTCTATATGCCGCTATCGCGCTAGGCTATAAATAGTCCTCGTTATACGCGGTTTCGCTTTACGCGGCACTTTGCTGGAACGCATCTACCGCTTATAACGGAGACTACCTGTAGGCTGTTAGAATGAATAATTGAATCTTTCCCTCCATTCTAATTATTTTCACAGTCACAATTCTCCTCCACTAATTGTAAATCAAGCCAATAAAACCTGTCGTTCTTTTGTAATTCAAAAGAGCATGCTCTTTACCCACGTGTATTGGCCCTCAATTAACAAACCTATTAAAAAATGCTCAGTCCAAGTCTTACATTTTTTTTCCAAATTAGGACATAGGCCTAGTTCTTTCAAAATCAACCCATTTGCATACTTGACATAATTTCCTTTTTCAACTTAATGTTGAAGTTTTAGAGTAGGGAAGGACCGGGAAATATTGTCAACTACCATAGTTTGGGTAATGCAAAATATTATGGGCTTTTCTTTTTCAACGAATCCAGTTGTTAGGAACATACTTCAATATGTGTACTGAATCTAATTTTAAAAAAACCCAACAAAAACAATGGTTTTCTGGGGTCAGGTGCTACTCAATACTCGAATGAGACGGTGGAACAAAAAAGGACATTGTTTTTCGATTAGTAGAATTGTTCTCACTAACACACACAACAATAAATCTAATATGTAGGGGACTGATGGCTGCTTTCTTTACGATTAAATGCAAACTGCCCTGCTGCCATTGTTGTACAGGAATTATAATGAATAACTTGTAAACAGAAATTAGAGTTTGTAACGTTGAAAAAATGCTTCAGTCACAGTGTGTTCACTATTATTGGCCATCCCTAGAATATTACTACGTTTGTACTCTATATTGGCCATCCCTAGAATATTACCACGTTTGTACTCTATATTGGCCATCCCTAGAATATTACTACGTTTGTACTCTATATTGGCCATCCCTAGAATATTACCACGTTTGTACTTTATATTGGCCATCCCTAGAATATTACCATGTTTGTACTCTATATTGGCCATCCCTAGAATATTACCACGTTTGTACTCTAAGTGAACGTTACGTTAAGTTGATCGTGATTCCGGCATGAGCCTTAGAGAAAGCGTCGAACGTTACTTCCTTTTGTTATAATATTGTGATTTTATCATTTTTACGGGGAAAATAATTTTTAAAACGATGATCGATTTTGGAAGTGTAAAATTTCACCTTAGCTAGAGAGATTTTATTTAGAGTATATGTTGCCGTAAATCCTAGATAATAGGATTAAAAGGGACTTGAAAATTCAAGATCCTTAATTTATTTTAAATACAAAAGTAGGAATGAAAAAAACCCTGCAAAGCTAATATTCCTTCAAGTGATAAAACTATGCAAGGGGAAGATGGTGTATACTCTTTGGAAAATGCCTAAATAATTTATGTATTTTTTGTTTTGTAAAAATTAAAAACTTAATACATTACAAATAGGTTCCCCTGGATAGGTGACGCAAATATAAAAAAGCAAATTCGGAATTGTATTCGACAAAAGTGAATTTAACAGCTCAGAATTTAGCGGTGGGCCGTGATCCTTTAGTACATTATGACAGCTTTGTTGACGTTCTATAGAGCTCAGCTGACGCAGCAGTAGGCCTACCAAACTCACATAGTGGGGGTCATAGGAGAGTTAAATGTTGCACGTGGGGGAAAATCATGTTCTAAGGCGATCACTCAAAGGAGGTTATCATTATATACTTCAAAACAAAATTTTAACCTGATAAACTATGAAAGCTATCGTCATACGACTGCTGATGAGCGGCGAACTTTGCAATGTGTGAAACGTGATTCTTGGCGTTTATATTGCGAGTCTCTTCCACCCGATGTATCTCTGACACAGGTTTGGCATAGAATCAAATGGCTCAAGGATATTGTTACAAACTTCGGGATCCCTACTGTTGACTCGGAGGCATGGGCAGAGTCATTCGCTTGTAGGGCGATACCGGATTCATTTATGTGCCCCCCGTTGGGATTCCCCAATTTAGGTGTTCTTGAGCTGGATAAGTGTTTTACTGGCAGTGAATTATGGGTAGCGTTGAATTGAGTGCGTCACACTGCGGTTGGTCCGGTCAATGTGTCCTATTGTATGTTTACAAGTTGGTCGTCTTATTCTCGACGAGCATTGCTAGAGGTATTTCATACTCTGTGGAAGGAGGGTATAATACCACCAGCATGGAAAATTCCCTTTCTGATTCCTATTCTAAAACTGGGTTTATTAAAATAAAAAGACGCTCCTTTGTCATTATTAACATCTAGTCTAAAGTTGAAATATTAGGGCCACATCTCTCTCTGAGTTAAAAAAAAAATCTATTATTGGAAATGGTGCCAACGATTGGCTTCCAGTAAGGTTTTTATAATATAAATATTAATAGTAGGCTTTGAAAAATATTTAATAGTAGTTTACTGATGAATATTTGGTTTAAGTAATGCAAAAATTTTAAAAACAATTCTATTGATTTTGTTCAAACTTTTTTTGAGGACTGTTTTAAAAAATTGATGATGATGATAATAATAATAATAATGATAATAATATATGTTTATTTTTTAAAATAAATGAGTATGAGATTTTAAGACAAATTTGAGAAAATTTGAAATTTCTGGAAAATGACTTATGAGTGATTTTAAAATGTGTATTTGGGACGGAAAAACCAAGATAAATAAAAATATATTTATTTAAAAAAATTTAAATCATTATACGTCAGTTTGTAAATAAAAACTTTTTGAAATTTTTAAATAAAAAAATGGTCTAAAATGTTTGTTTGAAAGCTTTATTTATAGAGGGTTCATTGTGATTAATAAGGGTGAATATTTGTTTTTCTGAGCAAAACTTAACTAAGGGTAGTTTACTGAAAACATATTTTTGAAATATTTGTTCCAAGCTATAATAAACTATATGAGAAATTTTATACGAATGTGTCCTAAAATTTATTTATAAAATTAATACTTCATAGTACAAAAATTAGCAGTGATAGACATTCAACAATATTGTATTTGTCATAGAAATGGTGTTAGCATGATTACTAACGTTGTACTACTAAAACTTTAAAACTCCAATAATTGTTTCAACTTGGTTTTAAGTTATATAACATGCACATTTTCTCGAACCATATTTTTTTAGCTAAAAGCTGTTTGTTTAAGGAAAAAATGGTATATTTATGATAACAATATAAAATATGAAAAGATTTCATAAGTAGTAGATGCAACCTTAATACTTGTTATAACTCTTGCATAGCTCTTTTAGACTAGAGATGAACAAAAAATAAATTAATTAACACAGTATATTTTATAAGTATAGTATAGTTTGTCCCATATTCTATTATCACCTATATCTAGCTTTTCTTAACACTACTCATACCACTAAATAAAAACTATATAATGCTACATACGGCTTAGCACAGAATCCAGTTAAAAAACAGTATTTATAAAATATGTTTTTCAGTTAAATTTGCACTTGACACACCAATTAAGAAATATTAAAATTATTTGTAAACACACCCACAAATTAAATCTAAATAAGAACTTTAACCTAAAGATGTACAACTGTTTTAATAAACTTTGGATGCAATTGCATCATCAATAAAATGTATACAAAAATTACAACTACAGGTAACACATTAACAATGCACAAATATGGTGAATATACACTTTAAAAAATTACACAACTTTGTTAATTTTCTTTATCAACTTCCTCTTTTCCGTGGATGTACTACTTAGTAGGACTTTGTTAAGTTCTCTAACTCTAATATAAGTTCTTGTTTTCAAATAATAATATATCACTTCTCGTGGAAATATGTCATTATTCTTACAAACCATATCCGTAACAATATTTATTACATTACAACTATTGTTGAACTCTCCATGGTACTGTAAAAAGCAATTTTCAGCGGTTTTTATCACTTCCAAGAAACTATCCGTCGGAGTAAGTAATTTTCCACGCGAAATGGAATCTATCTAATCATTATTGCTTCTTTGAGGTAAACTTTCCTTACTAACAGCAAGTTGAGAGTGTTTTGACCTAAATTTATGTGCTACAAAGCCTGCGACATATTTTAAGCCTTCTTCTGAAATTGTGTTGCTATCTTCTTTAATTCTGAATGTTTCTTCGTTAGATGAATTTTCTGAGAAGTTATCTGCATCGAATATAATTCCATGGAACAGTTTTGCTGTTTCACACTTATCATCGCAAAGTAGCATTGCTTCTTTTGTCAAGCATCCTTCATCACAGTAGTCAACAGTATTCTGATTCATAAAGAAAACAGATGAATGTTTACCCAAAATGTAAGCACGTATTCTATACATCAAATCTAAAGGTCCTGGATGGTCATTACTATGCTCCATACCCTTAATATAAGAGAGAAAGTTTTCAAACACATCTTGATTTATTTTTCTACTCAAAATATACTTGATATCATATCTCTTTTAAGTCCTGAGTGACATGTTACTCATTTGTATTCCAGTTTGAAAAGGAAGTTTGTACCGACAGCCTTCAATTCTAAAACTTTCAATCAAATGATCCATTTCTTTTAAAGTGTTAGCTTGATATTCTTCATTCAAACCATAAGCTAATTTTGACTTATTTTCATGAAATGGAGCACCAGAATTGAATATAACAAACCAATTATTAAACAAACCTAAGACATTAGCAGTTGGCTTCCAGTTTCCCTCTACAATATTATTCTCGCCTGAATAAAGAAGTGTCTTTGAAAGGCTGTTAGAAAATAACTGTGCTGCTTTTTTAACATTTTGTCTCTGAGATTTTGTCACATCTAAGTGGGACTGAGCTACTTTATAAGTTAGTTTAAGGTCACTGGTAGACTTGTCTAAAAGTTGCTGAATACACTTCTTGTTTGCCTTTACTCCTGTATCTAAAGCGAACCCTTTGTCTAAGAAATGATTGCGAGCAAGCTTCAAAAGATGTGGAGGATCAGTAAATACATATATATCTCTTGAAGAATCATGAGGGTTTAAACATGATGACTTTGTTGCATTTAAATCTAGGGCTTTGAATACACTTCTGTTTTCTCCTCCCATGTCACTTGTAACAGAGTATACCGGATACCCAGAATATTCTAAACTTTCAATAATTTTAAACAAAAGTTCTTTTGTCATAGGCGTGTCAAAATTATAGTAAACCGGTGGTTTCCATTTAGAAAGTAGCCCCCTTGCCATAACAACTTGCACAGTTTTAAAAGGGCCAACTTCTTTATCATTGATTTTATCAAAGCAAATATTATTTGATATAATCATTTCATCATATGATAATGCAGTAATGCGTCCAAACTCCGGGTAGCTTGGCGCCTTTTTTTTTTTTCATGATTAGAAGAACATCACCAAGCAGTCCCGCACTGCAGTTCATTTTGTTTGCCCACCTCCTCAGAGTTGTCAAGGATGGCAAGGGATACTTTAGTTTATTGCGTAAATACCTATATGCTTTAGGGCTAACACTTCTTAATGATATAGCGGCCGCCACGTCTTCAGACGACCACATTATACGCAGTTTTTTCTTCAAAATAATATCAATCCGTCCAGGAGTAAAATAGTTTGATAAAATAACTGAAACTTTAATTTCAAATTCGTGTTTATTTTGTTTCTTTGCGGATTTCAACTCTTCTAGGAGAACAGCTTTTTCTTTTTCCAGTTCTTTATTAGCAATTAATAATCTCTCGCGCTCATGCTTGAATACAGCATTCTTTTCTTCTTCTAACTGCTTTATTTTCTGTTTTAATTCCTCAATATCAATAGTTTCTTCTCGAGAGCATTCTAAACTGCTACAGGGATCCTGATTGGTTGCTTGACAAATAATTGATATTATTTGCTAATAGAACATCTCTCACAATTTTTTTCGGGCTCTTTTGGCTTGTCGTGTCGATCTAAAATCAGTTTCCATTGAATTGTCAGCAGGACGTTTACATGGCAACTTTTGTGTTGGTATTGCGCCTGGTTTTACATTTCTACTTTTTTTAGGAGAATATTGTAAAAGACGACATTGTAATGACTTCTGGAAATCTTCTTCAGCAAAATGATCAGAACAGATTGTGGCTGGAAGAAAATGTTACAACTAGCTTAGAGGAAATAGTCTAGTGTAATGAAATAATAATTTTGTAAATATATATATAAGTATATGAAATTAAAAATATTAAATTAGTTTAAATATTTTAACAAGGCTCTTAAAAATAATACAAAATATTAAATTAGAAAATCTAACGTCTTATTTGTGCTCCACGTCTACCTACACATCTGGGCTATACGCATTTATTTACACAAAATAGCATGGTTATGTGAAATATAATATCTAGAGGAAATGTACCCTCATTTACATATGGGGAAGGGGAAACCATTTATCAAAACCCACCTTTATTACACTCGCCTGAGAATCGAATCCCGACCTCCCCGCCACTACCAAACAAAATTAGATGAGCTTAATATTGGCTAAGTCCACGTGATAACCTATTCCTGTCAAACTAAGCAATCAAATCGCTTGGTACATCTGACAGGGATTGAGAGCTTTAAAATGCCATAAGGTCACAGATGAGTCCCCGAGTCTATCATGATAGACTAATTTTTTTTCAAGCTATGAAAAAACGAGAAAAGTTATTTAATTGTGAATGAAATAAGAAGTGGTGATTTAAACCCATTTTCTGACATATACCCTGATTTCCACTTTTGTGGTTTTACATGACAGCTAGCAGAAGCGAGCAGATGGTATCAGTAATGCCAACATTGTCTGAAAGTAACTTAAGTCAACATATTTGTAAATAATAATTATTTGGTAAGTGTCACTATTATTATCACTAAAAATATTATCAATCACTTTTAACAATGCTTCCCCAAGGATTAGAGTATAATTTTCTTGTAGATAATCTAATTTAAGAAAAAAAAGTCTAGTTAATTCTTTCTAGTTTTTCTTTTAATTCTTGTGGCCATTACAGTTTAAATAGAGCGTGAAATTTTACATTTAATAGTATTATATTCAGTTATTCATATTTTTATAACGGGCCTCGCATATCTTTAACATAAATAAATGGTTTTGTGATAATAAAGAGTAAAAAAGATACAAAATGTTTTTGAAATAATATTAAGTTTAAATTTTGTAAACACCGTGTATGGATACGATTCGCCGTTAAAACTGAAATAAGTTCCCTACGTCATCACCGGCAGGATAGCTTTTCTATCCAGTGGCCATATTTGTTTTCAGCATTTAAGGCCACTTTTAACGTTCTCTTGCTTTTAATAATTAATTTGAATTAAACAGCAAAAGAAAACTTCAAAACTTAACAACCAACCAAACGGTTATTTTCATAACCAAAATCTAACAATTTTAAATAGACATTATAACAGTGAATTCTCGTATAAAATACAGTTAATAAAACCACGTGCGCGAGTAAAAATTTTGAAGCGAAAAAAATATTTAATACTTGTAAAATTGTAGTTGAGTATTTACAGGCGTATCTTTGCTACCTTTAATAATTTTATTACAACTTTGAATAATACAGTGACTTTTTTGAATATTAATTCGGCTACTTAGTCTGTGTGTTCTTTTGAGAATATTATTTCGGTGTGAACATATTATCCTTGGAAAATAAACGTTTTTTTAGTGATCTTAGAATAATTATTTATTAAATATAAAATAAAAGCGTGTGATAAAAAGAAAAGCGAGTGTTTCTGAGTGATCGATATACATTATTCGAAAATTTAAGTGTATCAAGACTATTAAATAAATATGTTAACCCCAAGATTGTGTTGTGTTGCCTTCTAGGCTAAACCTCGAGTTTTATGATGTTTATATTATTCCAAATACATCTGTGAAGTGTAATAAAAAATACTTGCGAGTGTTTCTCCAGTGTTGATAAATAAAATACCAGGCTAAGATTTCAAGTTATAAGTTATTGTATTTTTATTAGAGACTTTGTTATAACTGTTTAAAAGTAGTGAATTTAAAATAGATTTTTGTTGGTTAGGATAGCTTTTGATTTGTCATTGTCATTTATTTTATAGGCCTAAACATATTTTCTTGGATATTGATGTTTGTTTGTTAAATTATTTAAAGTTATCATAAATAGGCCTACATATTAAAACAAAATAATATAACAGATTGTAAAGGCGAGCATAATGAATATGTTTTCTTCGAGAATTTCTCTAGAGGTAAGAATATTATTTTTCATTTTATAAACAAAAGTTTGAATTGTTATATAGTACTCATACAATAGCACAAAATGTTTAATTTTTAATTATTACACTACTAATCGGCGTTGACATTTAGTTGCAAGAAGGTCCTACATAGCCACAAAGGTTTTAGTTTTTAAACAGTAGACTACCACTAGGTTAAGGGACTTAATACAAATATGCTTAGACCTTTATGAAGTGCTCAAAAAAGGAATTAAATCTGTGAGTAAAAGTTGTTTTTCCACATAACTATACAATATTTAAATAATTAAAGCATTGTAAAGGCCCACTTTTCAATTGATATGACTGGCTTCCAAAATATCGGTTAGGCCTACTTATAATTCTTCAGCCAAACTATTCAATCATCAAAGAATCTTGCATTAATATTTGGTTTAGTACTAACGATCACCATAAGTCTATATATTTTTCTATAGGAATACTAGTACATTTAGATTTTTCACATTTATAATGTTATTAATAATACTATCTGTAAAAAAACTATTAAAAATTATGTATTTATAATTATAAAAACTAATATGGGATTAAATGCAAAATTTAAATTTTTTTCAAATAAAATATAATATTTAAAAATTTTATAAACAGTAATATATTATCACATTTATAATGTTATTAATAAAACTATCAACAAATAATTATTAGTAAAATAAATAAAATTTTAAAAATTATTTATTTATAATAATAAAAACCAATATGGGATTAAATACTAAATTTAAAAAAAAATAATATAATGGAAAAAATAAATAATTAATACTAGCCCTAACATCAACATATCAAGGTCAACAATAAATAAAAAATTAATATATATAAATACAAATTAAATAAAACAGTCAGATATGTTTCTTGTATAGACCTCAATTTTGGCTGTCAGAAGTGACAGCTGATAAACACATGTTTTTGCAGATCATATGGTTCGGCGGAAGGATACATAGTAACTTTTCAAAGCTATCAGAAGTCAGCTGTGAGCTGTCAGTCAGCACCACAAAAGATAAAATTGAGGTATACGTATGTACACTATCTTTGATACATCAATATAATACAGCAGCTGTAAGGAAGAAATTAAACATAAACATCAGTTGGGGTATTCATGGATTTTTCCCGCGCAAGTCAAAACTTTTCATACAAACATTAAATTTTACTAGAGTAGATTACTTTTACAAGAATCTTGGTGGGACACCAATTGGGGACCCCTGATCTATAGCAATGACTTAATATTGTTGAAATATCGCATGGAGGAAAACCATGTAAATCTTGCTCATTTTAAGCGTATTTGTCAAAAATTTAATATATTGTATATTATACACCATTGTTGGAAATACGAATTATTATATCTTATGCTTAAGATTTTAAAATACTGAAAACTAATGACAAATTGTAACAATAGCAGAAAAACAATGACAAATTAATATAATCGAACTAAAACGACAACGTAGAGAACATTTTTATTAATAAAATACAAGCTACAGTATTGCTAAACTTAAATAATAAATGTACAGTTTAATCTGAACTTTTTGTACACTTTTATAAATGAAAAGAATTTAAAAAAAAATTAATATTCATTCACCCACATCGTCGGAACGTGTACACTGTCAAGTCTTATCTAGTTTGTTTTGTCAGTGACAGAGAGATCGAGATCAAAATACCAACCGGATTTACTTAGGTTCATGTTCCTAAATAGTTTTCGACTCTCCCTCCCCGCAATTTCCTACGTTATTAATATAAATATACTTACTTCCTGGACAGGTAAATCGATGAAGGGCATATTTTTTTGGGTATAAATACAGGTCTACAAATGCTCAAAAAATAGTGAGAGCTTAAGCAAAAATATTAACAAAATTTATTAATATATACCCCCTTCAGTTGTTGAATCCCGGAAGCGGGAGTGGGAGGCTTTCCTAAATAGTTTTCCACCCTCCCACCAAGCAAATGCAAGTACACTTCCTCTAAATTCAACCATCTTCCCCTCACGCATATTTGCGTGGTCAAACATGCGAATAACTCAAACGGGTAAAAACGCACGGTGCCAAAAACACTATTTAAAAAAATAGTTTCATTATTTTTTATTTTGATTTGATTAACGGCTATAACAGGTCTTAAAGACGCCCTAGTGCAGCGGTTCCCAACCTTTTTCAGTCTGCGTACCCCCAGCTGGCTCGGTTCCTTTCCGCGTACCCCCAACCGCAAATCCTCCAGGCACCCCCCCCCCCCAATCTGTTTCACCCATTACAGATTCCGAAAACTTCTTCAAAAAAAGGTATATGTTGAATTAAAATAAATGGTCTATTTTTTCATTAGTTTTTTATTTTGAAGTAAGCAAACAAATTAACACAAAGATTGGAAAAAAGACAAATTAATGTGATACTTGGGACTGTATTGAATTACAAAGTTTTGATAAATTAGGCTCAAAAGAGGATAAATACAATCTCAAATCCGGAGCTGTGTCTAATTTGCTTCTATATTTATTTTTTATATACGTACACAAAGAAAACGCCCGTTAAACAAGCTCCATGCTAGCAAAAGGCAACAAAAACATTATGGCTTTTCTAGAAAGTTCATTGTATTCATCACCGCGACGAGCCCAAAAACTGACTAGGTTCACCATTCCGTCATTGAAGAGGTTCTTCAGAGTGGTGTCTGATGCAAGCTCTAGCAACTTATCCTTTTCAGGAATCGACAATGAAGCCGGTTTAAAATACTCTTCTTTGAAAGAATTAGATATCCACCGATCACCCATTTCCGGCTCTGAAAAATATTTTTCAAACGAGGATTTTAATCCTTCCAAGCGCTCAATTATCTTATCACTGACTGTTAAATTTAGCTCGGCTTGTGACAAGAAATCGTGAAGTGTTTCGAACACTTCAGGCTGTCCTTTTTTAATGCGCTTTGCCCAAAAATCATTTTTTTGTCATGGATTCAGTTTTGTTGGCAACTTGAAGTGTTACAATTTTTTTTGAAGTGAAAGATTGAGTTTATTAATCTGGTGGAAAATGTCACTCAGGTATGCAAGGTTTTGTAGCCATTCAAAATCATGAATCATGGATCCAAGATTTTTAAAAGGATGATCTTCCAAAAAAAGGGCTACCTCGTGTCGAAGTTTAAACAGCCACGTCAGGACTTTATCCCGGGACAACCACCTTACTTCGGTTTGCAAAAGCAAAGTGTTGTGAAGGATCTCCATGTCTTCACACAGCAATTTAAACAACCTGGAGTTGGTAGGATTCGCCTTGATAAAGTTGACAACTTTGACCACTTCATCAAGAACTTTTGCAAATCTTGAGGCAAAGATTTCGATGCGAGGCTCTGTCTGTGAATACAGCAGTGCGTCCATTTCATTTTGGGGGCAACTTTTTCCACGCGTGTACGAAAGCCTAAGTAGCAATCTTCCATGGATTTTCCTCCATCTGTGGTGAGCCCAAAGCATTTTGACCATTGAATTCCTTTTTCAACGAAATAATGATCAGTTGCTTCAAATACGTCTTTACCAGTCGTACGACCCTTCAATGGGTAGCAAATAAGGAGATTCTCTTCGAATTCTAAGTCTTTCAAGTACTTAGCAATTACAAGTAGCACAGAATATCTCGCAACGTCGGTACTTTCGTCGACTTGGATAGAAAAAAATTCACAACCTTTGACGTGATTTTGTGACTGTGCTCTCAACATCATCAGACATATCCCGTATTTTTCGAGACACCGTGTTATTTGAGAGGTATTAAACTCATTTTATGAGCACTTTCCTCTCCAAGCATGCATCTGACAGCATCTTTGAGGCTCGGTAAAATTAATTTTTCACCAATAGTGTGGTTTTTACCTCGTCTCGCAATACGATAGCTAATGTAGTTGGAGGCCTCGGTAGCTTTGACAGAATCACTTGTGGCAGATTCAAAATATGTTTTCACGTTTACAGAACTCTGAAGTTTCAACTGTCGAAAAAACGTGGCATCTATCTTTGTGCTCAGGATGTTTGGTACGTAAATGCCGTGTGAGCAAAGAAGGCTTCATTGAACCGTTGATTAATACTTCCCCACATATAACACAGAGAGACTTGGGGCAGTCGTCTTCTCCTACACATGAAAACCTGTAATTAATGTATCTGCCCAAGTACTTTCTTTTCTTGTTTATTATTCCCTCTGAAGAAGAAGAAGAAACTGCAGTTTGTTTCCTCACCTGCTCTGGCACTGGTTCTTGTACCTGTTGTGGTGTCGTGTTGTTGGTCCAATCAGTGTCAGATGATGTGCATGGTACCTAATTTGGTGTTCCAGTTAACTTCCGCACAGCTCCAGTTTTTAGCCACCGCTCCATAGCGTAAATCACGTGAATAGTAGGTAGTTGGTAGAAAAACTGATTTAGGATTGTAGGAATAACACGCACACGACTCAATACAAACACCCACAACAAAAGTTAAGCACAACACGAATTAATTAATTCTTTGTTTTTATGCATAGCCCGGCACGCGTCAACAAACAAATCTAAAACACCGAGGAAGGGTGAGCCGCGAGGAAAGAGAGCGCCAATCCTGAGCGGAGGGATGTAGGCAAGGGGTTACATTGATAAGGAGGCCAATATCACAATTGACAATATTAGTAAAAACCTCTACCTACTTTTTAAAATTATTTTTCATCTTTTTAATTTTTTAGTTCCTTTTTTAAGCTGGTGGCCGCCATTACCATTTTCTTTTCACGTACCCCCTAACGACCTCTCGTGTACCCCGGTTGGGAACCGCTGCCCTAGTGTATCTTATTACTAGGCGCTATTATTAAGTTGTATAGAATAATATTAAAATGCATGTTTGTAGACTGTATTTATAAGGCATCAAACGTTGCAATATTATATTTGTTAGTATATTAAAAGAAAATTACTTACAAGATTTTGGATTAAATTTGTCCTCCCTTTTACATGCCACTATCCACTTTCTTGTATTAAGTTCATCCTTCGGAAAACCAAAATATTTAATATTGCTTCCTTTAGTTTTTTGGGAATAATTACTACACCAATACATTGCACAACTAGGCATGATTCCTCCACTCCAGACTCCAGACTCAACAGCATGTTCTAATGCACCCTGAAGGGGTGCACGAGAGCAAATTCCAACACGTACCGACCAATTGGTCACACCGTGTGGTTTTCGGGTAATTCACTGACGGGTTGTCGCATTTCGCGAAGTTACTGGAACAAATAAAAGCATATTATTAATTAATATTATTTAGGGAAAAAGAAAAAATTTTGGGAACCGACTAAGAGGTTTTTAGAGTTACGTGCGGAGACACTACTCTATGGGGGGCTGTGTGAGAGCCTCCCAAACCACGTTTGTCACATCTCGCTTATCCGAGCAGGGCTTTGAGACGTCGGTGGCACCCTCCAGGGTCGATAACGTAATTCCCAAGCCCCTGGATAAGAGGATTGGTGGCACCGGGAAGTCTGTCGTAGAAGGACTGCGCCAGCTTCCGGAAGTGGTCCTTGATGGTAGGCATATCCAGGTCTCGGTGCAGAGCCGCATTCCGAACGTACCAAGGTGCGTCCACAATGATCCTCAGACACTTGCTCTGGAATGCCTGCATCCTCCTCATATACGTGTCCGCCAGTGTGGCCCCAAGCGGGACACGCATAGTCGAGGATCGGTCTGAGCAGCTGCTTGTACAGTGTCAGACCGTTCCTAGTAGACAGGTCGCTACGCCTGTTAAGCAGTGGGCCTAGGACTCCCAGCCTTTGCTTCGCCTTGGTAAGTCTCTCTGTGCAGTGAAGCCGCCAAGTCAGCTTGGTGTCCAGCGTAAGTCCCAAGTACTTAGCACTGTCCGCCCATCTGATCTGCTCTCCGAACAGCCGGAGTGGGGCCGGCCTGTAGAACTTTCTTTTCCATGTGAAGAGCACTGCTGTACTCTTCTCCACGTTAATACTCGTTCTCCAGGTAGACAGTCACCCCTCCAACTGCGTCTGGTGCGTCTGGAGTCGCCTCTCCACCAGCTGCCCTCGCCACGACTCTGCTACTAGAGCCGTGTCGTCCGCATACAGTGCCAACTTGGTGTCTGGGGATTTTGGGATGTCGTTCACGTACAGACTGAAGAGCACCGGGCCCACGAGGGAACCCTGCGGCATTCCATCCCGTATGCTTCTGACCTGGGATGTGGCGTTCCCAAAGGTAGTGGAGAAGGTCCGGTTGGATAGATAAGATTGAACAATCTTAACTAGGTAGAAGGGAAGGTTCAGGGAGAGGAGTTTGAAAAGGAGACGTTCGTGCCAAACACGGTCGAAGGCCTATGCCACGTCGAGAAAGACAGCACCAGTCAGCCTGTTGATGTTGAAGTTCCTCGTGACCTGTTCCACGAGCCGGACGAGTTGATGAGACGTAGCGTGTCCCGCCCGAAAGCCGAACTGCTCGTCCACCAAGATGCCCGCCTCGCGAACATGTCGGGTCCGTCTCGTCTTTCGAACAACTTGCCCAAATAGTCGAGCAAGCTGATCGGTCGGTAAGACTAAGTTAGGGCCGGGTCCTTACACGGTTTATGGAAGCAGAGGACGTTGGCGTGCTTCCAGAGCTCGGGGAAGTGACTCAGGATTAGGACGGCGTTGAATAACTCTACGAGGAAGTTAATCGCCTCCAAGGACAGCTTTCTGAGGACCGCGTTATTGATGCCGTCGCGTCCGGGGGCCTTATTTATTCTTAGAGCGGCTAACGCCCGCGACATTTCTGCCGCCTCCGTGGGTTCAGGTTCATCCAAGGGTCTGTACGAGACCGCTGCGGGGCTTTGGCAGGTGCCTCGGCCTGGGATGGAGGGGTTGGTCTCCCTGACAGCGCACTGGCGAAAGATTGCACCAGCGGCTTTGGCTTTGGAGCTGGAGTCACGGTCACCATCCGTACCGCAACGTGCCCCGAGGGCTTCTGGCCTTCGCTTAGGCCATCCGTCCTCCCTTCGTGAACCTTGGAGGACCGTACTGTCCCTGCCGCCCGCAAGGACCTGTACGTGGGACATCCGCGCCACGACGAGTGAGCTCCTGAGCAGTGCAGGCACTTCGGAGGAGATCGTCTCTCCTCCGGGCACCCGCCCCTCTCGTGGTCACCACCACAGAACCCACACCTAGGGTTAGCGCGGCAATCCCTCCGCACATGCCCAAACCGGAAGCAGTTCTTGCACTGCACCGGGCCTCCGGGAGACTTGTACTTCTCCACCTTGACGCGGAGCCCGCACAGGACTGATATGGAGTACAGTCCTGCGGTGTGCTCCCCGGGAGTCAGAGAGACAACGAAACGAAGTTCGGCAACCGTTGCCTTTCTCCGGTCCTCTGGTCCCGTTTCCACTGGGAGAGCATCTGGGAGACAGATTTCACAGGGAAACCCATCTCTGCCAGCTCCTCCTGGATGTCATTAGGGCTTGTCCGAGTCAGGAGTCCCTTCACCACGACCCTGACCAGTCGCTCCCGTCCCAGCTCGTAGGACCAATGCTGGATCCCCAAGCTCGGCAAGAACTTCTGGAGGGCGCGGTAATCTTCCTCCGACCCGCACTGGAGGCGCACTCGATCCCCCGGCTGCCTGACTGCCTCCACAGGCTCTCAAACCTTGGTTCGAATGGCCCTCGCCACCTTGGAGTAGTCCTCCACATCACACAAGATGATGGGAGGGATCTTCCCTTTGGCTTTGGGAGCCGGCCCAGAACCACTAGTACCAGGCTGAGGCGAGGCAGGCTTGTGTTCTTACCCTTAGGTTTCCGCCGCTTCTCACCTTTTGTCAGCGCTGGCGCACCCTGGCCCAGGCCACCGTCGTCTCCGCTCTCATCACCAGAGCTACCGCCTAAATGGTTAGGGTTGCCCCCCGGTAGCTTCCTGGTGTTGCCGGCCTTACCCCTTCGGCGGGGTCTTACGGTCTGAAACCCTTCAGACTCATCATCCGACCCCTGGCTCGACTCATCTCGCATCAACGGGAGGTCTGGTCCTGAAGACAGTCCCTCCACGTCCACGGACTCGCACGAGCTGTCGACACGCGGGAAGCGTGTGACCCGGTCTTCAGAGTCTGAAGAGAATTCAGCCGGGCGTTTCTTTCCTGCCGACACACCTTGGCGGGAGGTGTCGGAGTTGACGCGGGCTGGTGAAGCCCTTGCTGTCTCGCTTGCATCATTGTCGCTTACAGCGGTCTTGACCGGCGAACGGCGGCTAGGCTCCCCCTGGTCAGGGCTTACGTTGGCACCGTTAGGTTTCCACCCATCGTGCTGGCGGGAGCTTTCGCCATCTATCCCAGTTTGCGGGCTGGTGGCCCTGAAAAGGGCCTCCAGTACTTTTTGGCTGCCAGCGGCACGCTCACCTCCTGTAGTCGGAGGGGCCCCGCTGGACACGCCCGCATCGGCATTGCTGCCGACGCTTTGCAGGGGGCCGACGCTGGTCAGCGGGCCTAGGCCCGAGGACGCATCGCCGGATGCCCCGGTGGTTCCACCAGCGGCACGCTGCCCTCCTGAAGTCGGAGGGGCCCCGCTGGCTTCCCCTTGGCCATCTGCGCCCACCTCACCGGTACTTGGTGAGGTCACGCTGGCCGACGTGTTGGCCCTAGAAAGGGCCGAATCGTCACCGGACGGTGACTCTCGCTGGGCTCGGTCAGCGGTACGCTCACCTCCGGTAGTTGGAGGGGCCCCGCTGCCTACACCCGGTGGGCTGGTCACGCCAGCCCTGTTGGCCCTAGAAAGGGCCGATGCCTTGTTGGCCCTAGAAAGTGCCGATTCGTCCCCTGAAAGAGACTCCCGCTTGCCTCGGCCAGCGGCACGCACGACTCCGGGAGTTGGAGCGGCCCCGCTGACTTCGGCCTCGCCTGCAGGCTTGTTGCCCCTCGAGAGGGCAGCTACCGCTAAAGCCTCGGCCTTCAGGCTCGTGGCGGACCACTTGCCACCCGGCACTAGCTCCTTCCTGACCGGAGGAGCCTTCAGTCCCCGCGAGCGGAAACCTTCGACTCCCCCTGCCTGGACGGGCAGCACAAGCCTGCTACTGGCGGCGGTTCCCCCGACGCTCGCCGCCAGCTTCCTCCGCCTCGGGGCCGGTCGCTTCCCGGGCACGGGATTCTTCTTCGCCTCATCCGGCGGTCTTCTCCCGACCCTGACGCTGACACCTTTCTTCACCTTCACCGCAGGCTCCATCCCGTTGATCGCAGCAGACGCTCAGGAAACGCTAGGAAAGCTCGGAACACGTAAGGGAAGCAGGTCGACACCTTGCACTCCCAATGATTCCTACCCTTTAATACATTTAAATACACTAAAGAGGTGGCATGTTTGCTTGGTTTCCCTCGTGGTGGGAATTTCCTCACGCCACGAGTTTCCCTCAAGTTGTTCCTTCTACAGCTACCTGACTTCCCCGAAGCTGACGTCACGACAAGAAGGAAGGGTGGGAGAACATACGCACGGATTCACCTTATTTCCTCACACCACGCATCGTAACTTTAGCTCGGTGTCGGCTTAACAGTCCAAATAGTTCAATATATGGACGTTTCTTAGGAGTTGCGCTGATAGCGCTTCTCAAGTTTTACAAGGTAGTCCTTCCACTCAAAGGCCTACAAAATGAATTTAATGAATTGAAATTTAAAACATATATTGCTTACTACTTTGGTTAAGATTTAGACAGCCTATAATTAATATTAAACCCCACACTTAAATAATTAAACATTTGATAGTAATATAGAGCTTAAATTAGGCCTAGATGATTGGAAAACAATTATGTATTATAAATTTAGTACTTTCAGTATCTTGATCATATTACATGTAAACAATGGCAAACTAATTTAATTATATAAATGAAATGGTCTAGAGCTAAGGGCATACAACCCCGACCACTTTACAGAAGGACGTAGAATTCAGGTACAGCCAACGGTGCGATTTTTAGGCATGACACTAGGCATGAAGGGTTCTTCGCTCCATCATTTGTTTTAGAAATATATGGACTATGTGACAGGTTTATAAATACTATGCAATCAATGGCTGGTGCCTCTTGGGGCTCCCACAAATATACAAAGTTACAAATGTACCGTGGGCTTATACGTTCTCGATTAGAGTATGGGTGCTTTTTATATCACACTGCATCACGATCTACTCTAGCAAAGCTGGATAGGATCCAATATGCGGTGGTAAGACTGTGTCTAGGCGCTTGTCGTACATCATCACCGAGGGGGGAGAACTCCCTTTATTTCTTAGGCGCCTTCTGTTGGCGGACAGGTCTTTTAGCCTTTTGTTTTATAAAGTGCGACAGAAGGGAGCACAAGTATTATTACAGTTTTTATAGAATTGCAATTTTTTGGCAAAAAAAAATCAAATATTTCTCCAGTAGCAACATAGTTTAGCTTTCTGCACATGATAATATCAACAGATCTTGAATATCTGTCAAGGGTGTTCTGGAATTTTGTCAAAAAAATTTTAAATTAAGAGAAAGTTTTGACAAAATTCCAGCACACCCTTGCCAGACATTCAAGATCTTTTGATATTAGCATTGTAACGATACTGATTTAGACCGCTCTCGTATATTTAAAAAGGCCATGGATGAAGGTTTTTTCTTGAATAAATTGTATGTAAATTATCCTTTTAAGACTTCATTCATGAAGAATCACGCGCTTTTCAGGAACAATGTAGAAGAATTACACCATTAAAACTTATTTTTTATTTCAAAATTTAGCTCCGTAGTATTTACCAAACAAGCAAGAGACGCCAACTCCCTATATCCAATGGGGAGCTAGCCTTCAAGACACCTGTCGAAGGGACGCTTTCGATTTGTTGGTTTTGACACTGGTCACGAGAGGTTCAAGGGGCAAGGGGTATGTCATATATAAGCTATTTGTTCGTATGAACACAGAGTGCCGGCGACAAAAACAGAGTAGCCACATAAATCTACAGTACGTGTAATATCACGACAGTACTACTAACTTATATACAGGAAATAGCCTGTATTTCAAGTAAGATTGTATAAGAAGATAAAATCACTTCAATAAATCGTGTGCAACATTAACAGTTGTATTAATTTAAGTAAAATATCGTAATAATTGGCGTTCGATCACGGGGATATAAATAGCAATTATCACAAAGTAAACCGTAACACTTTAATTGGCGCCCAACACGCAACCGTAACATTATAATTGGCGCTCGATCACGGGGCCATAAATACCAATTATATCTCGAAAATAAGGAAACGTTATAGCATGTTCAGAAAACTAAACTCTTTGTTGATACTGGAGAAATATTTTATTTATTTATTTTGGCCAAAAAAATGTAATTCTCTAAAAACTGTAAAATTACTCAGGCTCCCTTCTGCCGCACCATAATGAGCTGCGTCAATTTTTTTATTTTCCCCCCTTATCCTGTCCATTGTATCATTGGGCATGATGCCCTTTGGGACGTGCCAGTGTAGTTATCTATTCCTGACTCAGGGGTAAAAAGCGTTACTCTTTCGATCGAACAGAAGCGATTACACTACTCGTCAAGTTTTTAAATAATATTAAAACCTGCGAGGTTTTCCCTAATAGCTTATTTGTATATTTTGCATATTCTTATAATGTGCTTGTGTTTTTTTTTGCAAATAGCAACATTGTCATATAGTTGTAATTATATATTTTCTCTAAGGGTTGAATCCCGGGTGAATAAAATTCCCTTTGAAAAGAATTCATGATATTATTCGTAAATATAATCCACCGTATCCTAGGTAATCTTAACTATATATGTATATTATTTTTGTTAAGTGTTTCAGTTAAGGAACTATTTCAAAATGACATATCTCCCTTTAGGAGATATTAAGAGATAGACCGTTCCAATATTTAAGTCCGCAATTGGTGGGAATTGCGGGGTTCTGGATTTTGAATGTTTGCCCAAAGACAATCAAAGTAGAGAACTCCAAGCACTCGCTCCTATTGCCCCTGTTTTTTGCCCTGCTATATTTTGTTGTGTTTTGGACCTCCGTTTATTTTCTCTTTATCGTATTAAGGAGGGTTCACTAGAAAGGGCCGATTTATGGTTTTGAGTACCGAGTCACTGTCGTGACTCTTAACCTCGGTGAATGATTAATTAGATACCCGATGAGTGAAACCAATGAAATGAGCTGTAAGAAATATAGGAGTATTAATACATTTACAGAGTGAGGTGAGAAATGGTGATTGTGAGTGATCGCGCTGGGTCTCGGGTATAGGAAGGATTTTCCTTTCAGGGATGGGGTATGTGTGCTTAGGTATGATGGTGAAACATGAGTATCGTTTTCCGGGAAAGGAATGGTAGGATTGACTTTCCTTAGGATTGGCAAACGTGTGTGTGTGTGTGTATAAGACCGTTTAAATGGATTTATTTTTGGGCATCTTAACATTACATTACATTAAACACGTAGCGCCCCGACGGGGGTTGATGGTATATTACACTTTCGCACACTTCCGCACGAGGAGCACCACGTGCTCCGTGTGAATATGCCTTTCCAGACTTGTGGGCCGCTAGTATCCGCGGCGGATAAGGGCTAGACGGCCCCGTATCCCGTGGACCGGGATCGTCGGCGCTAATCTTTTGCCGTTCTCTACCTTGCAGGAAAGGGTGTGAGGCGGGGCCCGGAAGGCGCCCTCATCTCCCGCCGAGAGGTCCTCGGGTGGGCGTCCGGAGAGAGCGGCGCCTTAGAGCCGGCGGTGACCCGGCCCTCGAGGCCGGCTTCGCCTCGCGCCGCTACGGAGCGCTGGAAGTAGAGGCGACGGCCGCGGCAGAACCGTACGACGGTGAGTGTAGAGTCTGTTCTGCGGGTAGTATCTCGGGAGTCGAGGGAGGGCCTGTCCTTTCTTCCCTTGTATCTATCCCGCGCGGACGCTTCGCGGTGTCTCAACCCGTGTTCCGCGCGCGACTACGGGGCGCCGCCCCCCAAGTGAGGGGCGTTTCTTCGGGAAAAATAGCGTCACCACCTGAGGCGGGGTTCGACCCAAATTTTAATTTTAAGGTATAGCGATCTGGTTTGATCTGTTTTGAACTTGTTTGATCCGGTTCTATCCGGTTTATCCATTTTGATCAGGTTTTAACCGGTTTGATCCTGTTTGATATGGTTTTATCAAGTTTTATCCAGTTTGATCAGGTTTGATCTGGTTTGATCCAGTTTGATCCAGTTTTTCTGGTTTGATCCGGTTCTATCAGGTTTGATTTTGCTCGATCCAGTTTTATCCTGGTTTGATATGGTTTGATTCAGTTTGAACTGGTTTGATCCAGTTTTATCCAATTTTATCCTGTTTGTTCCATTTTTATCCGGTTTGATCCAATTTTATATGGTTTTTATCCAGTTTGATCAGGTTTGATCCAGTTTGATCTGGTTTGATCCGGTTTGAACTTGTTAGATCCGGTTGATCCAGTTTTATTCGTTTTTTCCGGTTTGATCTAGTTCTATCCGGCTATAGCCGGTTTGATCTGGTTATATCCAGTTTTATCCATTTTTATCCGGTATGATATGGTTTTAACCAGTTTGAACAGGTTTGATCTGGTTTGATCCAATTTGATCTGGTTTGATCCGGTTTGAACTGGTTTGATCTGGTTTGATTATAATTTATATGGTTCGATCAAGTTTTATCCGATTATATCCGGTTTGATCTGTTTTATCGAGCTATATCCCGCTTGATCTTTATATATCCGGTTTGATCCTGTTTTATCCGGTTTGATCCAGTTTTATCGGGTATGATATGGTTTTATCCAGTTTGAACTGGTTTGATCCGTTTGGATCAAGTTTGATCCGGTTTAAAATGGTTTGAACCGGTTTAATCTGGTTTGATCCGGATTTAACTGATTTAATCCGATTTGATCCAGTTTTATCCGGTTACATCCGGTTTAATCTGGTTTTATCCGGCTATATCTGGTTTGATCTGGTTATATCCGGTTTGATCCGGTTTTATCCAGTTCATCCGGTATGATATGGCTTTATCCTGTTTGAACTGGTTTGATCCGGTTCGATCCGATTTGAGCTGGTGGTTTGGTCTGGTTTAATCCAGTTCGAGCTGGTGGTGAGATCTGGTTTGAATTGATTTGATCTGGTTTGATACGGTTTTATCCAGTTTGATCCGGTTTGATATTGTTTTATCCAGTTTTATCCGGTTTGATCCGGTTCAATCCAGTTTAAGCCAGTTTGATCCTGTTTGATATGGTTTGATCCAGTATTATCCGGTTTGATCAGGTTTGATCTGAATTGATATGATTTGATCTGGTTTGATCCGGTTTGAACCTGTTTGATCCGGTTTGATCTAGATGTATCCTGTTCGATCATGTTTTATCTGGTTATATCAGGTTTGATCTGGTTTTATCCTGCTATATCCCACTTAATCTTTATATATCCGGTTGATCCTGTTTTATCCGGTTTGATACAGTTTTATCCAGTTTTAACGGGTATGATATTGTTTTATCCAGTTTGATCCGGTTTAATCTGGTTTAAACAGGTTTAATCTGGTTTGATCCGAATTTAACTTGTTTAATCCGGTTCGATCCAGTTTTATCCAGTTACATCCGGTTTGATCTGGTTTTATCTGGCTATATCCGGTTTGATCTGGTTATATCCGGTTTGATCCGGTTTGATCCAGTTTTATCCGTTTAATCTGGTTTTATCCAGCTATATCCGGTTTGATCTGGTTATATCCGGTTTTATCCAGTTTCATCCGGTATGATATGCTTTATCCTGTTTGAACTGGTTTGATCTGGTTCGATCCGGTTTGAGCTGGTGGTTTGATCTGGTTTAATCCTGTTCGAGCTGGTGGTGAGATCTGGTTTGATCTGATTTGATCTGGTTTGATATTGTTTATCCGGTTCGATCCAGTTTAAGCCAGTTTGATCCTGTTTGATATGGTTTGATCCAGTTTTGTCCGGTCTGATCAGGTTTGATCTGATTTGATATGGTTTGATCTGATTTGATATGATTTGATCTGGTTTGATCTGTTTTGAACTTGTTTGATCCAGTTTGATCCAGTTTTATCCGGTTTGATCCATTTTCGATCAGGTTTTAACCGGTTTTTATCGGTTTTGATATAGTTAATCAAGTTTTATCCAGTTTGATCAGGTTTGATCCAGTTTGATCTGGTTTGATCCAGTTTGATCTGGTTTGATCCTGTTTGATCTGGTTTGATCCTGTTTGATCTTGTTTGATCAGGTTTGATCTGGTTTGATCCTGTTGGATCCATATTTATCCGGTTTGATCAAGTTATATCCGGTTTGATCTGATTTTATCCTGCTATATCCTGCTTGATCTTTATATATCCAGTTTGATCGTGTTTTATCCAGTTTGATTCAGTTTTATCAGATTTTTACGGGTATGATATGGTTTTATCCAGTTTGAACTGGTTTGATCCGGTTAGATCAGGTTTGATCCAGTTTGATCCTATTTAATCTGGTTTGAACCGGTTTAATCTGGATTGATCCGGATTTAACTGATTTATTCCGGTTCGATACAGTTTTATCCGGTTTAATCTGGTTTTATCCGGTATAATCTGGTTTTATCCGGCTATAACCGATTTGATCTGGTTATATCCGGTTTGATCCGGTTTTATCCAGTTTCATCCGGTATGATATTGTTTCACCTGTTTGAACTGATTTGATCCGTTTCGATCCGGTTTGAGCTGGTGGTTTGATCTCGTTTAAACCAGTTTCAGCTGGTGGTGAGATCTGGTTTGATCCGGTTTTATCTGGTTTGATCCGGTTTGATATTGTTTTATCCAGTTTTATCCGGTTTGATCCGGTTCAATCCAGTTTAAGCCAGTTTGATCCTGTTTGATATGGTTTGATCCAGTTTTATCCGGTCTGATCAGGTTTGATCTGATTTGATATTATTTGATCTGGTTTGATCTGTTTTGAACTTGTTTGATCCAGTTTTATCCGGTTTGATCCATTTTCGATCAGGTTTTAACCGGTATTTATCGGGTTTGATATGGTTATATCAAGTTTTATCCAGTTTGATCAGGTTTGATCTGGTTTGATCCTGTTTGATCTGGTTTGATCCTGTTTGATCTGGTTTGATCCTGTTTGATCTGGTTTGATCTGATTTGATAAGATTTGATCTGGTTTGATCAGATTTGATCTGATTTGATAAGATTTGATCTGGTTTGATTTAGTTTGATCTGCTTCGATCCGGTTTTATCTGGTTTGATACAGTTTTACCGGTTTGATATGGTTTTATCTGGTTTTATCAGGTTTTATCAAATTTTATCCTGTTTGATTCGGTTAGATCCGGTTTGATCCGGTTTGACCTTGTTTGATCTAGATTGATCTGATTTGATCTGGTTTCATCAGGTTTTATCCGATTTGATATGGTTTTATCAGGTTTTAACCAGTTTGATCAGGCTTGATCCGGTTCGATCCGGTTTTATCTGGTTTGATATGGTGTGATCTGTATATATCAGGTTTTATCCGGTTTGATCCAGTTCGATCCGTTATTATACTGTTTTATCCGGTTTGATACGATTTAATCTGCTTTGATCCGGTTTGATTGTGTTTGATCCAGTTTGATCAGGTTTGATCTGATTTGATATGATTTGATCGGGTATGATCTGGTTTGATCTGTTTTAATCTGGTTTCATTCAGTTTGATAAGGTTTAATCAGGTTTTAATCTAGTTTGATATTGCATGAACCAGTTTTATCCAATTTAATCAAGTTTGATCTGGTTTGATCTGTTTTGATCTGTTTTGATCCGTGTTTGATCTGGTATGATCTGATTTGATCTGGTTTGATCAGGTTTGATCCGGTTTGAACCTGTTTGATCCGGTTTGATCCAGACGTATCCTGTTCGATCAAGTTTTATCCGGTTGTATCCGGTTTGATCTGGTTTTATCCTGCTATATCCCGCTGATCTTTATATATCCGATTTGATTCTGTTTTATTCGGTTTGATCCAATTTTATACGGTTTTATCCAGTTTGAACTGGTTTGATCCGGTTCGATCCAGTTAGATCAGGTTTGATCCAGTTTAATCTGGTTTGATCCGGATTAACTGGTTTGATCCGGATTAACTGGTTTGATCCGGATTTAACTATTTCGATCCAGTTTTATCCGGTTACATCCGGTTTGATCTGGTTTTATCTGGCTATATCCGGTTCGATCTTGTTGATCTGGTTTGATCCGGTTTGATCCGGTTTGATCTGGTTTTATTTGGTTTGATCTGGTTTGATCAGGTTTTTCCAATTTTATCAGGTTTTATCCAGTTTAATCTTGTTTCTTCCATTTTGATCCATTTTCATCCGGTTTGATCACATTGATATGATTTTATCCAGTTTGAACAGGTTTAATCCAGTTTGATCATGTTTGATCCGGTTTGAACCTGTTTGATCCGGTTTGATCCAGATGTATCCTGTTCGATCAAGTTTTATCCGGCTATATCCGGTTTGATCTTGTTTTATCCTGCTATATCTCACTTAATCTTTATATATCCGGGTTGATCCTGTTTTATCCGATTTGATACAGTTTTATCCAGTTCTAACGGGTATGATATTATTTTATCCAGTTTGATCCGGTTCGATCCGGTTAGATCAGGTTTGATCCAGTTTGATCCAGTTTTATCCGGTTTGATCCATTTTGATCAGGTTTTAACCGGTTTTTATCGGGTTTGATATGGTTATATCAAGTTTTATCCTGTTTGATCAGGTTTGATTTGGTTTGTTCGAGTTTGATCCTGTTCGATCTTGTTTGATCCTGTTCGATCCAGTTTTATCCTGTTTGATCTGGTTCGATCCGGTTTTATCTGGTTTGATCCAGTTTTATCCGGTTTGATCTTGTTTTATCCGTTTTGATCCTTTTTTATTCAGTTTGTTCCATTTTTATCCGGTTTGATCCCATTTGATATGGTTTTATCCAGTTTGATCTGGTTTGATTCAGTTAGACCTGGGTTGATCCGGTTTGATTTGGTTTGATTCAGTTAGACCTGGTTTGAACTGGTTTGATCCGGTTAGATCCAGATTTATCCGGTTCGATCAAGTTTTATCCGGTTATATCCGGTTTGATCTGGTTTTATCCTGCTATATCCCGCTTGATCTTTATATATCTGATTTGATCCTGTTTTATTCGGTTTGATCCAATTTTATCCAGTTTTATCCAGTTTTAACTGGTTTTATCCGGTTCGATCCGGTTAGATCAGGTTTGATCCAGTTTAATCTGGTTTGAACCTGTTTAATCTGGTTTGATCCGGATTTAACTGGTTTGATCGGGATTTTACTGGTTTGATCGGGATTTAACTGGTTTGATCGGGATTTAACTGGTTTGATCGGGATTTAACTGGTTTGATCGGGATTTAACTGGTTTGATCGGGATTTAACTGGTTTGATCGGGATTTAACTGGTTTGATCGGGATTTAACTGGTTTGATCGGGATTTAACTGGTTTGATCGGGATTTAACTGGTTTGATCCGGATATTACTATTTTAATCCAGTTCGTTCCAGTTTTATCCGGTTAGATCTGGTTTTATCTGGCTATATCCGGTTCGATCTGTTTATATTCGGTTTGATCTGGTTTGATCCGGTTTGTTCCAGTTTGATCTGGTTTTATTTGGTTTGATCAAGTTTGATCAGGTTTATCCAATTTTATCAGGTTTTATCCGGTTTGATCTTGTTTCATCCTGTTTGATCCATTTTTATCCGGTTTGATCCCATTTGATATGGTTTTATCCGGTTTGAACAGGTTTAATTCAGTTTGATCTGGTTTGATCCGGTTTGAACTGGTTTGATCTGGTTTCATCCGGTTAGATCCAGTTTTATCCGGTTCGATCAAGCTTTCTCCGGTTTGATCTGGTTTTATCCGGCTATATCCAGTTTGATCTTGTTATATTCGGTTTGATCCAGTTTTATCCGGTATGATCTGGTTTTATCCAGTTTGAACTTGTATGATCCAGTTTAAGCCGGTTTGATCCGGTGTGATATTGTTTGATCCGGTTTCATCAGGTATTTTCTGGTTTGATCAGGTTTAATCTGATTTGATATGATTATATCTGGTTTGATTTGTTATGATCTGGTTTGATCCAGTTTGATCCGGTTTTTACCAGTTTGATCAAGTTTAATATGGTTTTATCTAGGTTTATCAAGTTTTATTTGGTTTGATCCTGTTTGATCCAGTTTTATCCGGTTTGATACGATTTTATCTGGTTTTATAAAGATTTGATCTTGTTTGATCCGGTTCGATCCAGTTTGATCTTGTTTGATCTAATTTCATCTAGTTTGATCTGGTTTGATTTGGTTTGATCAGGTTTATCTGATTTGATCTGGTTCGATCTGGTTTGATCTAATTTTATCTGGTTTGATCCATTCCATCGGGTTTTATCCGGTTTTAACCTGTTTTATCAGGTTTGAGCCGGTTTTATCTGTTTTGATATGGATTGATCGTGTTTTATCCAGTTTGATCCGGTTTTATAGAGTTTATCCAATTTAATCATGTTTTATCCTGTTTGATCCAGCTTGATACGTTTCGATCCGGTATTATCCTGTTTTATCAGGTTTGATACGGTTTAATCTGGTTTGATAAGGTTTGATCTGGTTTGATTTGGTTTGATCCGGTTCGATCCAGTTTTATCCGGTTTGATCTTGTTTTATCCATTTTGATCCCTTTTTATCCGGTTTGATCCCATTTGATATGGTTTTATCCAGTTTGATAATGTTTGATCTGGTTTGATCCGGTTATATCCGGTTTGATCTGGTTTTATCCTGCTATATCTTGCTAGATCTTTATATATCCGATTTAATCCTATTTTATTCGTTTTGATTTAATTTTATTCGGTTTTATCCAGTTTGAACTGGTTTGATCCGGTTAGATCATGTTTGATCCTGTTTAATCTGGTTTGATCCGGATTTAACTTGTTTAATTCAGTTCGATCCAGTTTTATCGGTTACATCCGGTTTGATCTGGTTTTATCCGGCTATATCCGGTTCGATCTGTTTATTTTCGGTTTGATCTGGTTTGATCCGGTTGGTTCCAGTTTGATCTGGTTTTATTTGGTTTGATCTGGTTTGATCAGGTTTATCCACATATATCAGGTTTTATCCGGTTTGATCTTGTTTCATCCTGTTTGATCCATTTTCACCCGGTTTGATCCCATTTGAAATGGTTTTATCCCGTTTGAACAGGTTTAATTCAGTTTGATCCTATTTGAACTGGTTTGATCCGGTTAGATCCAGTTTTTATCCGGTTCGATCAAGTTTTATCCGGTTCGATCAAGTTTTATCCGATTTGATCAGGTTTTATCCGGCTATATCCCGTTTGATTTTGTTATATTCTGTTTGATCCAGTATTATCCGGTATGATCTGGTTTTATCCAGTTTGAACTTGTATGATCCGGTTTGATCAGGTTCGATCCAGTTTAAGCCGTTTTGATTCGGTGTAATATTGTTTGATCGGTTTCATCAGGGATTTTCTGGTTTGATCAGGTTTAATCTGATTTGAGATGATTATACCTGGTTTGATTTGTTATGATCTGGTTTGATCCGGTTTTATCTGGTTTTATATGGATTTGATCTGGTTTGATCCGGTTCGATCCAGTTTGATCTTGTTTGATCTAATTTGATCTAGTTTGATCTGTTTTGATTTGGTTTCATCAGGTTTATCTGATTTGATATAGTTCGTTCTGGTTTGATATAATTTTATCTGGTTTGAACCATTCCATCGGGTTTTATCCGTATTTAACCTGTTTTATCAGGTTTGAGCCGGTTTTATCTGGTTTGATATGAATTAATCGTGTTTCATCGGGTTTGATCCGGTTTAATAGGGTTTATCCAGTTTTATCCAGTTTGATCATGTTTTATCCCGTTTGATCATGTTTTATCCCGTTTGATCCAGCTTGATACTGTTCGGTATGGTATTATCCTGTTTTATCCGGTTTGATACGGTTTAATCCGGTTTTATCTGGTTTGATATGGTTTTATCCAGTTTGAACTGGTTTGATCCGGTTGATCCGGTTTATCCAGTTTGATCCGGTTTAATCTGGTTTGATCCGGATTTAACTGGTTTATTCAGTTTCGATCCAGTTTTATCCGGTTATATATGGTTTGATCTAGTATTATCCGTCTATATCCGGTTTGATCTGGTTATATCCCGTTTGATCCAGTTTTATCTAATTTGATCCGGTTTGATCTGGTTTGATCTGGTTTGATATGATTTGATCTGGTTCGATCTCATTTGATCTTGTTTGATTTGGTTTGATATAATTTTATCTGGTTTGATCCAGTTCGTTCGGGTTTTATCCGGTTTGATATGGATTGATCCTTTTTTCACTGGTTTGACCCAGTTTATTCAGGTTTGATGTGATTTGATCCTGTTCTATCCATCTTTATTTGTTTTTATCGAATATAATATGGTTTTATCTTGTTTTATCCAGTTTGAATTGGTTTGATCCGATTCGATCAGGTTAGATCCGGTTTTAGATAGTGGTTTGATCTGATTTGTGATGGTTTGATCCTCTTTTAACCAGTTTGATATTTTTTTATCCATTTGATCCGGTTTGATCTGTATCGATCCAGTTTAAGCCGTTTTGATCCGGTTTGATAGGATTTTATCCGGTTTTATCAGGTTTGATCTGGTTTGATCAGGTTTAATCTTATTTTATATGATTTGATCTGTTTTGATTTGTTTTGATTTGTTTTGATCTGGTTTGTTCCGGTTTGATCCAGTTCAATCCGGTTTTAACTGGTTTGATCATGTTTTATATTGTTTAATCCAGTTTTATCAAGTTTTATTCGGTTATATATGTTTGATCGAGTTTTTTTCCAGTTTTATCCAATTTGATACGGTTTTATAAGGTTTGATACGGTTTGATCTGGTTTGATACGGTTTTATCTTGTTTGATCCAATTTGATCTGGTTTGATCAGGTTTGATCTGATTTGATCTGGTTTGATTTAGTTTGATCTGGTTCGATCCGGTTTGATCTGGTTTGATCCAGTTTGATCTGGTTTGATCCAGTTTTAACCGGTTTGATATGGTTTTATCCAGTTTTATTCAAATTTTATCCAGTTTGATTCGGTTTGATCCGGTTTGACCTTGTTTGATCTGGTTTGATCTGATTTGATCTGGTTTCATCAGGTTTTATCCGGTTTGATATGGTTTTATCCGGTTTGATATGGTTTTATCCGGTTTGATATGGTTTTATCCAGTTTGATCAGGCTTGATCCGGTTCGATCCGGTTTTATCTGGTTTGATATGGTATGATCTGTATTTATCAGGTTTTATCCGGTTTGATCCAGTTCGATCCGTTATTATACTGTTTTATCCTGTTTGATACGATTTAATCTGCTTTGATCCGGTTTGATTGTGTTTGATCCAGTTTGATCAGGATTTGATATGATTTGATCGGGTATGATCTGGTTTAATCAGGTTTTAATCTAGTTTGATATTGCATGAACCAGTTTTATCCAATTTAATCAAGTTTGATCTGGTTTGATCTGTTTTGTTCTGGTTTGATCCGGTTTGATCTGGTTTGATCTGGTTTGATCAGATCAGGATTTAACTGATTTATTCCGGTTCGATACAGTTTTATCCGGTTACATCCGGTTTTATCCAGCTATATCCGATTTGATCTGGTTATATCCGGTTTGATCCGGTTTTATTTAGTTTCATCCGGTATGATATTGTTTATCTTGTTTGAACTTATTTGATCCGGTTCGATCTGGTTTGAGCTGGTGGTTTGATCCATTTTGATATTGTTTTATCCAGTTTTATCTGTTTGATCCGGTTCAATCCAGTTTAAGCCAGTTTGATCCTGTTTGATATGGTTTGATCCAGTTTTATCCGATTTGATCAGGTTTAATCTGAATTGATATGATTTGATCCGGTTTGAGACAGATTTATCATGTTCGATCAAGTTTTATCTGGTTATATCCGGTTTTATCTGGTTTTATCCTGCTATATCCCACATAATCTTTATATATCCGGGTTGATCCTGTTTTATCCGGTTTGATACAATTTTATCCAGTTTTAACGGGTATGATATTGTTTTATCCAGTTTGATTCGGTTCGATCCGGTTAGATCAGGTTTGATCCAGTTTGATCCGGTTCGATCTAGTTTTATCCGGTTACATCCGTTTTGATCTGGTTTTATGCGGCTATATCCGGTTTGATCTGGTTATATCCGGTTTGATCCGGTTTTATCCAGTATTATCCGGTATGATATGGCTTTATATTGTTTGAACTGTTTTGATCCTTTTTGAGCTGGTGGTTTGATCTGGTTTGTACTGATTTGATCTGGTTTAATATTGTTTTATCCGGTTTGATCCGGTTCGATCCAGTTTAAGCCAGTTTGATCCTGTTTGATATGGTTTTATCTAGTTTTATCCGGTCTTATCAGGTTTTATCAGGTTTGATCTGATTTGATATGATTTGATCTGGTTTGATCTGTTTTTAACTTGTTTGATCCAATTTTATCCGGTTTGATCCATTTTCGATCAGGTTTTAACCGGTTTTTATCGGGTTTGATATGGTTATATCAAGTTTTATCCAGTTTGATCTGGTTTGATCCTGTTCGATCTGGTTCGATCCGGTTTTATCTGGTTTGATCCAGTTTTATCCGGTTTGATCTTGTTTATCAGTTTTTATTCGTTTTTATCCAGTTTATTCCATTTTTATCCAGTTTGATCCCATTTGATATGGTTTTAATCCAGTTTGATCTGGTTTGATTCAGTTAGACCTGGTTTAATTGGGTTTGAACTGGTTTGATCCGGTTTGATCCATATTTATCCGGTTCGATCAAGTTTTATCCAGTTATATCCGGTTTGTTTTGGTTTTATACTGCTATATCCCGCTTGATCTTTATATATCCGATTTTATCCTGTTTTATTCGGTTTGAACCAATTTTATCCGGTTTTATCCAGTTTGAACTTGTTTGATCCGGTTCGATCCAGTTAGATCAGGTTTGATCCAGTTTAATCTGATTTGATCCGGATTTAACTGGTTTGATCCGGATTTAACTGGTTTAATCCAGTTCGATCCAGTTTTATCCGCTTTGATCTGGTTTTATCCGGCTATATCTGGTTTGTTCTGGTTATATCCGGTTTGATCCGGTTTTATCCAGTTTTATCCGGTTTGATATGGCTTTATCCTGTTTGAACTGGTTTGATCGTTTCGAGCTGGTGGTTTGATCTAGTTTGATCCGGTTTGATATTGTTTTTATCCGTTTCGATTCAGTTTAAGCCAGATTGATCCTGTTTGATATGGTTTGATCCAGTTTTATCCGGTCTATCATGTTTATTCAGGTTTGATCTGATTTGATATGATTTGATCTGTTTTGATCTGTTTTAAACTTGTTTGATCCAGTTTGATCCATTTTGATCAGGTTTTAACCGGTTTTATCGGATTTGATATGGTGTAACGTTATTTGCCACCCTACCATTTATTTCCCTATATTTTTCCCAAGCTTTGTAAATAGTTTCAAGTTTATTTTCGTTTGAAACACGCTGTGTCGCCGGCATGACAAATAATACTATTTACATCCATTTAAATAAATTAAAAGGACGGAATATAGAACGTCTAACACTGTTTTGAATAATTTAAACAATTAATTTTGACCCAAGGAAGAACACTTACCTTTTATTAAACATATTAATTTCCTTCCAAGAGGTCTGTTGACTCTTCTTCTATTTATTTTGAATGTCAGCCATGATTTATTTTAACGCATGCGCAGATATGATGAACAAGTGAGTGGCGAGTCTCGTGCTTGTAAAAGTAGTAAGAAAAAAAAAGAGAAAAAGAAGACGTTCCAAACTAGCGCGCATTTCAATTCTGACAGATTAAAATAAACATTTAATTCTCTTAAGAAACACTGACATATATTTAAATCTTGATATTAAATTTGTATTTTTATTTTATGTTCTGTTCATAGCCAACACTCTATCTTTTATTTTATTGTATTAGTTTTCTATTTGGACTTAGTAGAGAATAGAACGTTTTTAAATTTTTTTTCCTAGAACATTATTTGAAGAGGATGAGGGTTTTTTTCTTCCGGAGTGTCATTTAACATGGAGCCAAATTTATATAGCTCCTAATTAAATTTAGTTTTCAAGTGGAACAATGGTTCGAAAGTAAAAGTACAAGTACTCAAATGGAAAGTTAAGTGTCTGGAGACGAACTAGAGTGTTTATTTCTTCAAATTGTGGACGAGTTAGAATAAATAAAAGGAAACAGACTTCAGACATTCTGTTTCAACATGGACAAATTCATTGGTGAGGTCCAGCCAAATCTTCAATTTTAAATATATTTTTATTTCTCTTTTTTTTTTATCAAGCTATCAGGATATATGCAAAACTTTCAGAAAGGACTAATAAACATTCAGACTCTATCTATTCCAGGGAATTGATTAATATTTTATTTTTATGTAAAAATATTAATTATATTGATTTCTTTTTTTTTCCTCAACAATACTATTTTTTTTTTGTCTTACTCAAAACTATATATTATATAAAAGTTTAGCCTATATTTATATATTATTTTCTTTCACTCTATTATTACATATATATTAAAACTCCTAAATTTAATCCTGTTCAGAGATTGTTCATTTAATTGTTTAAGAATTTATGTAATACCATATATTTTATTTTGTCATATTAGCTTTATATTTATTCGGATATCCTTAGGTAGGTTTGGGATATAGTAAAAGGGAAACAATAATGATAATAATAATAACCCACCAAAGTTTCAACAATTGTTTTTTTATTGTAATCTCAATTAGTACATTTTTGTTTTTTAATGATCCATTGTATTTAAATTGCTATTTTTTATTTTTTTTTATTTTAAGTACTCTCAACTCTTGTGGAAGCCTACAACACACCATTGTAACATTGACATTGTAATATCTAGGTAAAAGTTCCCGAGCACACCCAGTGGTCTCATGCATTTAAAGTCATCGTGCATTTATTCAAATTAGTCGAGCTAAAGTTTATTTATATTTATTGTGTTTTTTTATTATTATTATTTCTCCTAGTTTCCAGGAGTGGCGCCCAACACAAATTTTTTTATTAATCTCGACGTTACCCTTTGTTGTTGATAAGACACAATTAGGACAATTTATATTAGAATGGTTATATCAAGTTTTATCCAGTTTGATCAGGTTTGATCTGGTTTGATCCAGTTTTATCCGGTTTGATCTTGTTTTATCCGTTTTGATCCGTTTTTATCCAGTTTGTTCCATTTTATCCGGTTTGATCCCATTTGATATGGTTTTATCCAGTTTGATATGGTTTGATTCAGTTAGACCTGGTTTGATCTGGTTTGAACTGGTTTGATCCGGTTAGATCTTATTTATCCGGTTCGATCAAGTTTTATCCGGTTAGATCTGGTTTTATCCTGCTATATCCCGCTTGATCTTTATATATCTGATTTGATCCTGTTTTATTCGGTTTGATCCAATTTTATCCAGTTTGAACTGGTTTGATCTGGTTTGATCCGGTTAGATCAATATTTATCCGGTTCGATCAAGTTTTATCCGGTTATATCTGGTTATATCTGGTTTTATCCTGCTATATTCTGCTTGATCTTTATATATCTGATTTGATCCTGTTTTATTCGGTTTGATCCAATTTTATCCGGTTTTATCCAGTTTGAACTGGTTTGATCCGTTTCGATCCGATTAGATCAGGTTTGATCCAGTTTAATCTGGTTTGAACCGGTTTAATATGGTTTGATCCGGATTTAACTGGTTTGATCGGGATTTAACTAGTTTGATCTGGATTTAACTGGTTTAATCCAGTTCGATCCAGTTTTATCCAGTTACATCCGGTTTCATCTGGTTTTATCCGGCTATATCCGGTTCGATCTGTTTATATTCGGTTTGATCTGGTTTGATCCGGTTTGATCTGGTTTTATTTGGTTTGATCTGGTTTTATTTGGTTTGATCTGGTTTGATCAGGTTTATCCAATTTTATCGGGTTTTATCCGGTTTGATCTTGTTTCATCCTGTTTGATCCATTTTCATTCGGTTTGATCCCATTTGTTATGGTTTTATCCAGTTAGATCTGGTTTTATCCAGTTTGAACTTGTATGATCAGTTTGATCAGCTTCGTTCCAGTTTAAGCCGGTTTGATCTGGTGTGATATTGTTTGATCCGGTTTCATCAGGTATTTTCTGTTTTGATCAGGTTTAATCTGATTTGATATGATTATATCTGGTTTGATTTGTTATGATCTGGTTTGATCCAGTTTGATCCAGTTTTATCCGATTTTTACCAGTTTGATCAAGTTTGATATGGTTTTATCCAGGTTTATCAAGTTTTATTTAGTTTGATCCTGTTTGATCCAGTTTGATCAGGTTTTATCTGGTTTTATAAAGATTTGATCTGGTTTGATCCGGTTCGATCCAGTTTGATCTTGTTTGATCTAATTTCATCTGGTTTGATTTAGTTTGATCAGGTTTATCTGATTTGATCTGGTTCGATCTGGTTTGATCTAATTTTATCTGGTTTGATCCATTCCATCGGGTTTTATTCGGTTTTAACCTGTTTTATCAAGTTTGAGCCGGTTTTATCTGGTTTGATATGGATTGATCGTTTTTATCCTGTTTGATCCGGTTTGTTAGGGTTTATCCAGTTTTATCATGTTTTATCCCGTTTGATCCAGCTTAATTCGGTTCGATCCGGTATTATCCTGTTTTATCCGGTTTGATACGGTTTAATCTGGTTTGATAAGGTTTGATCTGGTTTGATTTGGTTTGATCCAGTTTGATCCAGTTCGATCCGGTTTTATCTGGTTTGATCCAGTTTTATCCGGTTTGATCTTGTTTTAACCATTTTGATACCTTTTTATCAGGTTTGATCCCATTTGATATGGTTTTATCCAGATTGATCATATTTGATCTGGTTTTATCCAGATTGATCATATATGATCTGGTTTGATCCAGTTTTATCTAATTTGATCAGGTTTGATCTGGTTTGATTAGGTTTGATCTGATTTGATATGATTTGATCTGGTTTGATTTGGTTTGATCTAATTTTATCTGGTTTGATCCAGTTCGATCGGATTTTATCCGGTTTGATATGGATTGATCCTGTTTTATCTGGTTTGACCCAGTTTGTTCAGGTTTGATGTGATTTGATATGATTTGATCTGGTTTGATCTGTTTTGATTTGGTTTGATGTGGTTTGATCTGGTTTGATCAGGTTCGTTCCGGTTTTATCTGGTTTGATCCAGTTTTATCCGGTTTGATATGGTTTTATCTGGTTTTATCCAATTTTATCCGGTTTGATCCGGTTTGATCTGGTATGATCTGATTTGATCTGGTTTCATCAGGTATCATTCGGTTTTATACGGTTTGATATGGTTTTATCAGGTTTTATCTAGTTTGATCAGGTTTGATCCGGTTCGATACGGTTTTATCGGTTTTGATATGGTATGATCTGTATTATCAGGTTTTATACGGTTTGATCCAGTTCGATACGGTATTATCCTGTTTTATCCGGTTTTATAACGGTTTAATCTGGTCTGATAAGGTTTTATCCGGTTTGATTCGGTTTGATCCGGTTTGATTCGGTTTGATCCAGTTTGATCAGGTTTGATATGATTTGATCGGGTATGATCTGGTTTTATCTGGTTTAATCTGGTTTGATCTGATTTGATCTGGTTTGTTCTGGTTTAATCAGGTTTTTCCAATTTAATCAGGTTTTATTCCGTTTCGATCCGGTTTAATCCGGTTTGATATGGTATGATCCGGTTTTATCTAGTTTGATCAAGTTTGATATGATTTTATCTGGTTTGATCATTTTTGATCGGGTTTGATCCGGTTTAATCTGGTTTGATCCGGATTTAACTGGTTTAATCCGGTTCGATCCGTTTTATCCGGCTATATCCGGTTTGATCTGTTTTTATCCGGCTATATCTGGTTTGATCTGATTATATTCGGTTTGATCTGGTTTTATCCAGTTTTATCTGATATGATATGACTTTATCCTGTTTGAACTGGTTTGATCCGGTTCGATCAGGTTTTATCTGGTTTAATCCGGTTCGAGATGGTGGTTTGATCTGGTTTGATCCGGTTTTATCCAGTTTGATCCGGTTTTATCCAGTTTGATCCGGTTTGATATTGTTTTATCCAGTTTTATCCTTTTTGATCCGGTTCAATCCAGTTTAAGCCAGTTTGATCCTGTTTGATATGGTTTGATTCAGTTTTATCCGGTTTGAACTGGTTTGATCAGGTTTGATCTGATTTGATTTGATCTGGTTTGATCTGTTTTGAACTTGTTTGATCCGGTTTGATCCAGTTCTATCCGGTTTATCAATTTTGATCAGGTTTTAACCGGTTTGATCAGGTTTGATATGGTTTTATCAAGTTTTATCCAGTTTGATCAGGTTTGATCCGGTTTGATCCAGTTTGATCCAGTTTTACTGGTTTGATCCGGTTTTATCAGGTTTGATTCTGCTCGATCCAGTTTTATCCTGGTTTGATATGGTTTGATTCAGTTTGAACTGGTTTGATCCAGTTTTATCCAATTTTATCCTGTCTGTTCCATTTTTATCCAATTTTATATGGTTTTTATCCAGTTTGATCAGGTTTGATCAGGTTTGATCCAGTTTGATCTGGTTTGATCCGGTTTGAACTTGTTAGATCCGGTTAGATCCAGTTTTATTCTTTTTTATCCGGTTTGATCTGGTTCTATCCGGCTATAGCCGGTTTGATCTGGTTATATCCAGTTTTATCCATTTTTATCTGGTATGATATGGTTTTATCCAGTTTGAAATGGTTTGATCCGGTTTATCAGGTTCGATCCAGTTTAAGCCGGTTTGATCTGGTGTGATATTGTTAGATCTGTTTTTATCCGGTTTGATCAGGTATTTTCTTATTTGATCACCTTTAATCTGATTTGTTATGTTTTGATCTGGTTTGATTTATTATGATCTGGTTTGATCCGGTTTGATCCAGTTTGATCTTGTTTTAACCGTTTTGATCAAGTTTGATACGGTCTTATCTGGTTTTATAAGGATTTGATCCGGTTCGATCCAATTTGATCTTTTTTGATCCAATTTGATCTAGTTTAATCTGGTTTGATTTGGTTTGATCAGGTTTGATCTAATTTATCTGGTTCGAACAGGTTTGATCTAATTTTATCTTTTTGATCTATTTCATCGGGTTTTATCCGGTTTTAATCTGTTTTATCAGGTTAGAGCCGGTTTTATCTGGTTTGATATAGATTGATCATGTTTTATCCGGTTTGATAGTGTTTTATCCAGTTTGATCATGTTTTAACCAGTTTGATCCAGCTTAATTCAGTTCGATCAGGTATTATCCTGTTTTATCCGGTTTGATACGGTTTAATCTGGTTTGATAAGGTTTGATCTGGTTTGATCCAGTTTTATCCGGTTTTATCTGATTTTATCCGGATTAATGTTGTTTTATTCGTTTGGATCCGTTTTTATCCGGTTTGATCCATTTTTATCCGGTTTGATCCCATTTGATTTGGTTTTATCCGGTTTAATCAGGTTTGATCTGGTTTGATCCGGTTTGAACTGGTTGATCTGGTTTGATTATAATTTATACGGTTCGATCAAGTTTTATCCGATTATATCCGGTTTTATCGAGCTATATCCCGCTAGATCTTTATATATCCGGTTTGATCCTGTTTTATCCGGTTTGATCCAGTTTTATCCGGTTTTATCGGGTATGATATGGTTTTATCCACTTTGAACTGGTTTGATCCGTTTGGATCAGGTTAGATCAGGTTTGATCCAGTTTGATCCGGTTTAATATCGTTTGAACCTGTTTAATCTGGTTTGATCCGGATTTAACTGATTTAATCCGGTTCGATCCAGTTTTTTTAGGTTACATCCGGTTTAAGTTTTATCCGGCTATACTGGTTTGATCTGGTTATATCCGGTTTGATCCTGTTTTATCCAGTTCATCCGGTATGATACGGCTTTATCCTGTTTGAACTGGTTTGATCCGGTTCGATTCGAATTGTGCTGGTGGTTTGATCTGGTTTAATCCAGTTCGAGCTGGTGGTGAGATCTGGTTAGAATGGATTTGATTTGGTTTGATCCGCTTTTATCCAGTTTGATCCGATTTGATATTGTTTTTTCCAGTATTTATCCAGTTTGATCCGGTTCAATCCAGTTCAAGCCAGTTTGATCCTGTTTGATATGGTTTGATCCAGTTTTATCCGGTTTGATCAGGTTTGATCTGAATTGATATGATTTGATCCGGTTTGAACCTGTTTGATCCGGTTTGATCTAGATGTATCCTTATCGATCAAGTTTTATCCGGTTATTTCAGGTTTGATCTGGTTTTATCCTGCTATATCCCACTTAATCTTTATATATCCGGGTTGATACTGTTTTATCAGGGTTAATACAGTTTTATCAAGTTTTAACGGGTATAATATTGTTTTATCCAGTTTGATCCGGTTCGATCCGGTTAGATCAGGTTTGATCCAGTTTGATCCGGTTTTATCTGGTTTTAACAGGTTTTATCTGGTTTGATCAGGATTTAACTTGTTTAATCCGGTTCGATCCATTTTTATCCGGTTACATCCGGTTTGATCAGGTTTTATCCGGCTATATCCGGTTTGATCTGGTTATATCAGGTTTTATCCAGTTTTATCCAGTATGATATGGCTTTATCCTGTTTGAGCTGGTTTGATCCGTTTCGAGCTGGTGGTTTGATCTGGTTTGATCTGGTTCGATATTGTTTTATCCGGTTCGATCCAGTTTAAGCCAGTTTGATCCTGTTTGATATGGTTTTGATCCAGTTTTATCCTGTCTGATCAGGTTTGATCTGATTTGATATGATTTGATCTTGTTTGATCTGTTTTGAACTTGTTTGATCCAGTTTGATCTATTTTTATCCGGTTTGATCCATTTTCGATCAGGTTTTAATCATATTTTATCGGGTTTGATATGAATATATCAAGTTTTATCCAGTTTGATCAGGTTTGATCCAGTTTGATCTGGTTTGATCCTGTTTGATCAGGTTTGATCTGATTTGATATGATTTAATCGGGTATGATCTGGTTTAATCTGGTTTCATTCAGTTTGATAAGGTTTAATCAGGTTTTAATCTAGTTTGATATTGCATGAACCAGTTTTATCCAATTTAATCAAGTATGATCTGGTTTGATCTGTTTTGATCTGGTTTGATCCGTGTTTGATCTGGTATGATCTGATTGATCAGATTTGATCTGGTTTGATCCGGTTTGATCCGGTTTGATCCAGATGTATCCTGTTCGATCAAGTTTTTATCCGGTTATATCCGGTTTGATCTGGTTTTATCCTGCTATATCCCACTTAATCTTTATATATCCGGGTTGATCCCGATTGATCGTGTTTTATCCCGTTTGATCCAGCTTGATACGTTTTGATCCGGTATTATCCTGTTTTATACGGTTTGATACGGTTTAATCTGGTTTGATAAGGTTTGATCTGGTTTGATTTGGTTTGATCCAGTTTGATCCGGTTTTATCTGGTTTGATCCAATTTTATCCGGTTTGATCTTGTTTTATACATTTTGATCCGTTTTTATCCGGTTTGATTCCATTTGATATGGTTTTATCCAGTTTGATCATGTTTGATCTGGTTTGATCCAGTTTGATCCAGTTTGATCTGGTTTGATCCGGTTTGAATTGGTTTGATCCGGTTTGATCCGGTTGTATCCAGATTTATCCGGTTTGATCCAGTTTTATCCGTTATTATCTTAATTTATCCAGTTTGAACTTGTATGATCCGGTTTGATCAGGTTCGATCCAGTTTAAGTCGGTTTGATCCATTGTGATATTGTTTGATCTGGTTTCATAAGTTATTTTCTGGTTTGATCAAGTTTAATCTGATTTGATAGGATTATATTTGGTTTGATTTGTTATAATGTTTGATCCAGTTTGATCCAGTTTTATTCGGTTTTTACCAGTTTGATCAAGTTTGATATGGTTTTATCCAGGTTTATCAAGTTTTATTTGGTTTGATCCAGTTTGATCCGTTTTTTATCCGGTTTGATACGATTTTATCTGGTTTGATACGAATTTATCTGGTTTTATAAAGATTTGATCCGGTTCGACCCAGTTTGATCTTGTTTGATTTAATTTCATCTAGTTTGATCTGGTTTGATTTGGTTTGATCAGGTTTATCTGATTTTATCTGGTTCAATCTGGTTTGATCTAATTTTATCTGGTTTGTTCCATTCCATCTGGTTTTATCCGGTTTTAACCTGTTTCATCAGGTTTGAGCCGGTTTTATCTGGTTTGATATGGATTGATCGTGTTTTATTCTGTTTGATCCGGTTTGATAGGGTTTATCCAGTTTAATCATGTTTTATCCCTTTTGATCCAGCTTGATAAGGTTCGATACGGTATTATCCTGTTTTATCCGGTTTGATACGGTTTAATCTGTTTTGATAAGGTTTGATCTGGTTTGATCCAGTTTGATCCGGTTCGATCCGGTTTTATCTGGTTTGATCCAGTTTTATCCGGTTTGATCTTGTTTTATCCATTTTGATCCCTTTTTATCCGGTCTGATCCAATTTGATATGGTTTTATCCATTATGATCATGTTTGATCCAGTTTGATCTGTTTTGATCCGGTTGGAATTGGTTTGATCCGGTTTGATCTGGTTTTATCCTGCTATATCTTGCTTGATCTTTATATATCAGATTTGATCCTGTTTTATTCGGTTTGATCCAATTTTATCCGGTTTTATCCAGTTTGAACTGGTTTGATCCAGTTTGATCCGGTTAGATCAGGTTTGAACCGGTTTAATCTGGTTTGATCCGGTTAGATCAGGTTTGATCTGTTTAATCTGGTTTGACCGGTTTAATCTGGTTTGATCCAGATTTAACTGGTTTAATCCAGTTCGATCCAGTTTTATCGGTTACATCCGGTTTGATCTGGTTTTATCCGGATATATCCGGTTCGATCTGTTTATATTCGGTTTGATATGGTTTGATCTAGTTTGATCCGGTTTGTTCCAGTTTGATCTGGTTTTATTTGGTTTGATCTGTTTTGATCAGGTTTATCCAATTTTATCAGGTTTTATCCAGTTTGATCTTGTTTCATCCTGTTTGATCCATTTTCAACCGGTTTGATCCCATTTGAAATGGTTTTATCCCGTTTGAACAGGTTTAATTCAGTTTGATCCGGTTTGAACTGGTTTGAACTGGTTAGATCCGTTTTTATCCGGTTCGATCAAGTTTTATCCGATTTGATCAGGTTTTATCCGGCTATATCCCGTTTGATTTTGTTATATTCTGTTTGATCCAGTATTATCTGGTATGATCTGGTTTTATCTAGTTTGAACTTGTATGATCCGGTTTGATCAGGTTCGATCCAGTTTAAGCAGTTTTGATTCTGTGTGATATTGTTTGATCGGGTTTCATCAGTGATTTTCTGTTTTGATCAGGTTTAATCTGATTTGAGATGATTATATCTGGTTTGATTTGTTAATATCTGGTTTGATCCAGTTTGATCCCGTTTTATCCAGTTTTTACCAGTTTTATCAAGTTTTATTTGGTTTGATCCGGTTTGATCCAGTTTTATCCGGTTTGATACGGTTTTATCTGGTTTTATAAAGATCTATCTGGTTTGATCCGGTTCGATCCAGTTTGATCTTGTTTGATCTAATTTGATCTGGTTTGATTTGGTTTGATCAGGTTTTCTGATTTAATCTAGTTCGATTAGGTTTGATCTAATTTTATCTGGTTTTGAACCATTCCTTCGGGTTTTATCCGGTTTTAACCTGTTTTATCAGGTTTGAGCTGGTTTTACTGGTTTGATATGAATTGATCGTGTTTCATCGGGTTTGATCCGGTTTGATAGGGTTTACCAGTTTTATCCAGTTTGATCATGTTTTATCCTAGTTTGATCCAGCTTGATATTGGTTCGATAAGGTATTATCTATTTTATCGGTTTGATACGGTTTAATCTGGTTTTATCTGGTTTGATATGTTTTTATCCATTTGAACTGGTTTGATCCGGTTTGAATCCAGTTTGATCCGATTAACTGGTTTATTCCGTTTCGATCCGTTTTATCCGGTTTATATGGTTTGATCTAGTTTTATCCGTCTATACCGGTTTGATCTGGTTATATCCGATTTGAATCGAGTTTTATCTAATTTGATCTGGTTTGATTAGGTTTGATCTGATTTGATATGATTTGATCCTGGTTCGATCTCATTTGAACTTGTTTGTTTTGGTTATCCAGTTCGATCGGTTTTATCCGGTTTGATATGGATTGATCCTGTTTTAAACTGGTTTGACCAGTTTGTTCAGGTTTGATGTGATTTGATCTTGTTTTATCCAGCTTTATCTGTTTTTATCGAGTATAATATTTTTATCTGGTTTTATCGAGTTTGAATTGGTTTATATCCGGTTCGATCAGTTTAATCCGGTTTTAGATGTGGTTTGATCTGTTTTGAGATGGTTTGATCCTCTTCTAACCAGTTCGATATTATTTTATCCATTTGATCCGGTTTGATCTGTATCGATCCAGTTTTAAGAGTTTTGATCCGGTTTGGTAGGATTTTATCCGGTTTATCAGGTTTGATCTGGTTTGATCAGGTTTAATTTATTTATATGATTTGATCTGGTTTGATTTGTTTTGATTTGTTTTGATTTGTTTGATCTGGTTTGTTCCGGTATGATCCAGTTCAATCCGGTTTTAACTGGTTTGATCATGTTTGATATTGTTTTATCAAGTTTTATTCAGTTATATATGGTTTGATCGAGTTTTTTTCCAGTTTTATCCGGTTTGATACTGTTTTATAAGGTTTGATACGGTTTATCTGGTTTGATCCTGTTTTATCTTGTTTGATCCAATTGATCCGGTTTGATCTGGTTTGATCCGGTTTGATCTGGTTTGATCAGGTTTGATCTGATTTGATCAGGTTTATCAAGTTTTATTTTGGTTTGATCCAGTTTGATCCGTTTTTATCCGGTTTGATACGATTTTATCTGGTTTGATACGAATTTATCTGGTTTTATAAAGATTTGATCCGGTTCGACCCAGTTTGATCTTGTTAGATTTAATTTCATCTAGTTTGATCTGGTTTGATTGGTTGATCAGTTTATCTGATTTTATCTGGTTCAATCTGGTTTGATCTAATTTTATCTGGTTTGTTCCATGCCATATGGTTTTAATCCGGTTTTAACCTGTTTCATCAGGTTTGAGCCGGTTTTATCTGGTTTGATATGGATTGATCGTGTTTGTTGATCCGGTTTGATAGGGTTTATCCAGTTTAATCATGTTTTTATCCCTTTTGATCCAGCTTGATAAGGTTCGATACGGTATTATCCTGTTTTATCCGGTTTGATACGGTTTAATCTGTTTTGATAAGGTTTGATCTGGTTTGATTTGGTTTGATCCAGTTGATGATCCGGTTCGATCCGGTTTTATCTGGTTTGATCCAGTTTTATCCGGTTTGATCTTGTTTTATCCATTTTGATCCCTTTTTATCCGGTTTGATCCAATTTGATATGGTTTTATCCATTTTGATCATGTTTGATCCAGTTTGATCTGTTTTGATCCGGTTTGGAATTGGTTTGATCCGGTTTGATCTGGTTTTATGCCTGCTATATCTTGCTTGATCTTTATATATCCGATTTGATCCTGTTTTATTCGGTTGATCCAATTTTATCCGGTTTTATCCAGTTTGAACTGGTTTGATCCGGTTAGATCAGGTTTGATCTGTTTAATCTGGTTTGAACCGTTTAATCTGGTTTGATCCGGTTTAGATCCGGTTTGTTCCGGTATGATCCAGTTCAATCCGGTTTTAACTGGTTTGATCATGTTTGATATTGTTTTATCCAGTTTTATCAAGTTTATTCAGTTATATATGGTTTGATCGAGTTTTTTTCCAGTTTTATCCGGTTTGATACTGTTTTATAAGGTTTGATACGGTTTATCTGGTTTGATCCTGTTTTATCTTGTTTGATCCAATTTGATCCGGTTTGATCTGGTTTGATCCGGTTTGATCTGGTTTGATCAGGTTTGATCTGATTTGATCAGGTTTATCAAGTTTTATTTGGTTTGATCCTGTTTGATCCAGTTTGATCCGTTTTATCCGGTTTGATACGATTTTATCTGGTTTGATACGAATTTATCTGGTTTGATAAAGATTTGATCCGGTTCGACCCAGTTTGATCTTGTTTGATTTAATTTCATCTAGTTTGATCTGGTTTGATTTGGTTTGATCAGGTTTATCTGATTTTATCTGGTTCAATCTGGTTTGATCTAATTTTATCTGGTTTGTTCCATTCCATCTGGTTTTATCCGGTTTTAACCTGTTTCATCAGGTTTGAACCGGTTTTTATCTGGTTTGATATGGATTGATCGTGTTTTATTCTGTTTGATCCGGTTTGATAGGGTTTATCCAGTTTAATCATGTTTTATCCCTTTTGATCCAGCTTGATAAGGTTCGATACGGTATTATCCTGTTTTATCCGGTTTGATACGGTTTAATCTGTTTTGATAAGGTTTGATCTGGCTTGATTTGGTTTGATCCAGTTTGATCCGGTTCGATCCGGTTTTATCTGGTTTGATCCAGTTTTATCCGGTTTGATCTTGTTTTATCCATTTTGATCCCTTTTTATCCGGTTTGATCCAATTTGATATGGTTTTATCCATTTTGATCATGTTTGATCCAGTTTGATCTGTTTTGATCCGGTTGGAATTGGTTTGATCCGGTTTGATCTGGTTTTATCCTGCTATATCTTGCTTGATCTTTATATATCCGATTTGATCCTGTTTTATTCGGTTTGATCCAATTTTATCCGGTTTTATCCAGTTTGAACGGTTTGATCCGTTTGATCCGGTTAGATCAGGTTTGATCACTGTTTAATCTGGTTTGAACCGGTTTAATCTGGTTTGATCAGGTTAGATCCGGTTTGTTCCGGTATGATCCAGTTCAATCCGGTTTTAACTGGTTTGATCATGTTTGATATTGTTTTATCCAGTTTTATCAAGTTTTATTCAGTTATATATGGTTTGATCGAGTTTTTTTCCAGTTTTATCCGGTTTGATACTGTTTTATAAGGTTTGATACGGTTTATCTGGTTTGATCTGTTTTATCTTGTTTGATCCGTTTGATCGGTTTGATCGGTTATGTTTGATCGGTTTGATCTGGTTTGATCAGGTTTGATCTGATTTGATCAGGTTTATCAAGTTTTATTTGGTTTGATCCTGTTTGATCCGTTTTTATCCGGTTTGATACGATTTTATCTGGTTTGATACGAATTTATCTGGTTTGATAAAGATTTGATCCGGTTCGACCCAGTTTGATCTTGTTGATTTAATTTCATCTAGTTTGATCTGGTTTGATTTGGTTTGATCAGGTTTATCTGATTTTATCTGGTTCAATCTGGTTTGATCTAATTTTATCTGGTTTGTTCCATTCCATCTGGTTTTATCCGGTTTTAACCTGTTTCATCAGGTTTGAGCCGGTTTTATCTGGTTTGATATGGATTGATCGTGTTTTATTGTTTGATCCGGTTTGATAGGGTTTATCCAGTTTAATCATGTTTTATCCCTTTTGATCCAGCTTGATAAGGTTCGATACGGTATTATCCTGTTTTATCCGGTTTGATACGGTTTAATCTGTTTTAAG